>CM038673.1:612224178-612824178 GCA_021605145.1 Aegilops bicornis | reverse complement strand
ACTGTTCTTCATGACACGTTCATCATTGTCATATTGCTTAGCATGATCATGTAGTTGACATAGTATTTGTGGCAAAGCCACCGTTCATAATTCTTTCATCCACTTAGTTTCTTTTGTTGAGGTTTCGTACATTTATAGCTCTAGTGCATCCGTTGCATGGCAATCCCTACTCCTTGCATTAACATCAATTGATGGGCATCTCCATAGCCCGTTGATTAGCCTCGTTGATGTGAGACCTTCTCCTTTTTTGTCTTCTCCACATAACCCCCATCATTATATTCTATTCCACCCATAGTGCTATATCCATGGCTCGCGCTCATGTATTACGTGAAAGTTTATAGGTTTGAGATTACTAAAGTATGAAACAATTGCTTGGCTTGTCATCGGGGTTGTGCATGATGAGAGCATTATTGTGTGACGAAAATGGAGCATGACTAAACTATATGATTTTGTAGGGATGAACTTTCTTTGGCCATGTTATTTTGAGAAGACATAATTGCTTAGTTAGTATGCTTGAAGTATTATTATTTTTATGTCAATATGAACTTTTGTCTTGAATCTTTCAGATCTGAATAACCACAATTAAGAAGAGTTACATTGAAATTATGCCAAGTAGCACTCCGCATAAAAAATTCTCATTTTATCATTTACCTACTCGAGGACGAGCAAGAATTAAGCTTGGGGATGCCTGATACGTCTCCAACGTATCTATAATTTTTGATTGCTCCATGCTATATTATATTTTGTTTTGGACTATATTGGGCTTTATTTTCCACTTTTATATTATTTTTGGGACTAAACTATTAACCGGAGGCCCAACCCAGAATTGCTGTTTTTTGCAAATTTCAGTGTTCAAAGAAACGGAATATCAAACGGAGTCCAAACAGAATGAAATCTTCGAGAACGTGATTTTCTCATCGGATAAGACCCAGGAGACTTGGACCCTCCGTCAAGGAAGCCACGAGGCGGTGACGAGGGTGGAGGGCGCGCCCCCCCTAGGGCGCGCCCGCTGCCTCGTGGGCCCCTCGAAGCTCCACCGACGTACTTCTTCCTACTATATATACCTACGTACCCCCAACATATCAGATACGGAGCCAAAAACCTAATTCCACCGCCGCAACTTTCTGTATCCACGAGATCCCATCATGGGGCCTGTTAGGAGCTCCGCGGAAGAGATTCCACCACGGAGGGCTTCTACATCAACATCATAGCCTCTCCGATGAATTGTGAGTAGTTTACCTCAGACCTTCGGGTCCATAGTTAGTAGCTAGATGGCTTCTTCTATTTTTGGATCTCAATACAATGTTCTCCCCCTCTCTCGTGGAGATCTATTCGATGTAATCTTCTCTTTGCGGTGTGTTTGTTGAGACCGATGAATTGTGGGTTTATGATCAAGATTACCTATGAGCAATATTTGAATCTTTTCTGAATTCTTTTATGTATGATTGAGTTATCTTTGCAAGTCTCTTCGAATTATCCATTTGGTTTGGCCAACTAGATTGGTAGTTCTTGCAATGGGAGAAGTGCCTAGCTTTGGGTTCAATCTTGCGGTGTCCTTACCCAATGACAGAAGGGTTGCAAGGCACGTATTGTATTGTTGCCATCGAGGATAACAAGATGGGGTATTTATCATATTGCATGAATTTATTCCTCTACATCATGTCATCTTGCTTAAGGCGTTACTCTGTTTTCATTAACTTAATACTCTAGATGCATGCTGGATAGCGGTCAATGAGTGGAGTAATAGTAGTAGATGCAGGCAGGAGCCGGTCTACTTGTCTCGGACGTGATGCCTATATACATGATCATACCTAGATACTCTCATAACTATGCTCAATTCTGTCAATTGCTCAACAGTAATTCCTTCACCCGCCGTAAAATACTTATGCTCTTGAAAGAAGCCACTAGTGAAATCTATGGCCCCCGGGTCTATTTCCATCATATTAATATTTCTATGCTTTATTATTGCTTTGCTATTTACTTTGCCTTTTTATTTTACTTTGCATCTTTATACCAAAAATACCAAAAATATTATCTATCATCTCTATCAGATCTCACTCTCGTAAGTGACCGTGAAGGGATTGACAACACCTATTCGCGTTGGTTGCGAGGAGCTATTTATTTTTTGTAGGTACGAGGGACTTGTGCGTGGCCTCCTAATGGATTGATACCTTGATTCTCAAAAACTGAGGGAAATACTTACGCTACTCTGCTGCATCATCCTCTCCTCTTCGGGGAAAACCAACGCAAGCTCAAGACGTAGCATCCGCCCGACTCAAAATTCTTCAGGGATGTTTTTCACTTTTTTGACCTCAGACCTCAAGATATCGGGCCCAACTCCGTGTCAAACATTTGCAACTTCCAAGTCTTTTGCGAGGTATATCTTGGCGAAGAACCCAACCTATTGCTTTTCAAAGAATTGTTTTATTATACCGCCAGAATGAACATGCCAACGGGCCCAGCCTGGAACTTGGTAGTATCTCCATTCAGCGGAGGGACTACCTTTTCCCATATGCTGAACTGCCAAGCTACCCTAAGGATTGGAACCAGACGCATGATGCTTCTCCGGCTGATGAGAACCCGCTGCCCGGCTTTCGCGCTCTGCGCCTTCAATCCAACCATCCACTGCCGGACAAGTTATCTATCGTTGAATGCCTACAGATTGCTCCTACCATAAAGAAAATCAAAGCTCTCTTGGGGAATGGCTTAGATGGCATTGATTTGGTCCGTGTCTGGATCTCATGGCGGGTGATTCCGTTAAGCCGCCGCCCCGGCTTGATGTGCACTTATATAGGCGAAAAGGATGACCCGCTGCGTCATTGTCCTGATGACTTACCTGATGACATGATTGAAGCCACGACCCAATCTCTTTTGAAAGAGGGCTCAGTGGTCAGTAACACCTTCGGCTTACTTCCATTCTGCAAGAATAATATGGCTCCTGCAGTAAGTCATTTTTGTGGAATGCCTTGCTTTTACTCATAACCTTTTCTCATTATTCGTAGGCAAAAGACAATTTCTGGAAGGTCAAATATGATCATGAGGCTGCCAAACAGGCCAGAGCGGCTAAGAGGGCCGAAAGAAAACCGCCAAAGCAGGAACCCAGAGGAAGAAGAAGACAAGTGCTTCAGATTTGCTCAAACTGGATGACTCCTCTGATGAAGAAGAAGAGGTAATCCTTAACTCCCCTGATTCTTTTACCATCATCTTACTAACATTAATTTCCTTCAGGAGGACACATGAAATAGCCAAGCAGTTGAGGAAGAGGTAACTATAATTTCCTGTGACTCCGAGCCTTTGCCAAGGAAGAAAGTCTGAAGATTGACCCGGAAAGTAAGATTTTCACATCCTTTAGCTTACCAAGATCCTCAATTTCTTTTGAAGCGACAGACTCATGAGAGCCGGAGGCAGACCCGGACCAGCAAAGACGCAGAACTCTCCTCCGGCTTACCTGATGTGACAAGGAAGCGCCGGACTGAGGTTATCTCCGATTTACATTCTTTTTCACCTTTGGCAGGTTTCATTCGTCAACCCCTCAATTCATCCTCGACTCAAACTATCGGGACACTTCACCTTCCTCCGGCGAATCCATGCAATCCAACATGCCGGCTTTTAAAACTGCTCCAGGGTAATGTTAACTTGTTTATCTTTATGCTTATCTTACTCATGTTTTTGTACTAACCTTTCTGATTTGCAAACAGCGTACAAGTGAAGCCCAGCAAAAGGGCGAAGAAAAATAAGCCGGCTGAAAAACCGGTCGTGACTGGCCCGGAGCTCGGAACAACAGCTCCTGGCACCTCCACACCTGAGCGCCGCCTGAACCGGCCCATGATATTCCAGCACCAACTTCTGATCTGCCTCTCGAAGCTGCTCTGGACGGCTCTGATAACCCGGAGACTCCTAGCCTGGCCAAAACAGATGACCCGGAAGTCGAGATTCTTAAGACTCAGTTTGTTGAACCGGGAAGACCCACTGTTCTTGCTAAGTGCTCTGCCAAGGAAGAACTTTCGGAGCGCCTAAAAGCCAAGCTGGACGTCACTGATTATACTCATTTAGTATTGGAGAAATTGTCTCTTGCTATATAAGTCAAGTGCACAGCAGCCGTGACCTGGAAGTTGATATGGTGAAGCAAATACAACAAAATCTGAGGTATAACTCTTGCTGCTATTCCTTATTCCTTCTGACTATACCAGCCCCCAAGTCTATTGCTTATGAGAAAAAATATGCTGTAGACTTAGAACCCGCTTAGCACTGCTTGTCAGACGCAAGACTTATCCTGTAACACTCGAAGGCCAGCTTTAAAATAAGATATTTGAACCGGCGTAGTATAATACTTTGAACTGCAATATGCATTAGCCCCCAAGTGCCAAGTTTCTTTTGCTTGCAAAGTTCTTGGGACTTAATTTCCATGAACCGGCGCAGTAATTCAGAGTTCTTCAACATACATTAGCCCCCCAAGTGTCAAGTATCTTTGCTTGCAAAGTGCTTGGGACTTAATGCTATATTAGAACAATGTTGACTGTAGCCCGGCTTTGATTCAAGCCACCATAAGTCAATTTGAGTCGGAGATTGCTGATTTGAAGAGTCGTCTGGAAGCTCAAGAGACTGAAATCCAAAAGTCCAACTCCAAATTTGAGTTCAGCGTATCTGAACAAGAGAAATTGAAGAAAAGCTTTGAAGCTGATAAGAAGGTATGGGCTGATGAAAAGGCCTCCTTGGTCACCCGGCAGAGAAAGCGAAGCATCTCTCATGAGATACAAGCTTCTTTGAGTTAACCGGCTTAAAACGCCATATATCTCAGATGGTCTCAGCAATCTTTGGTAAGCTATTCTGCAAGTGTTAAATACTGTAAATCTTTTTCCGACAAGTATCTTGTTTGTCATCTCCGGCTCACCTGATGTTTGTTAATGCAGGACCCAGGAGCTCTAATCTGAACCAGAACATGTTAACAAAGCTGAAGTCGGTTTACACCTTGGTGGAACAACTCTACACCGGGTCACAACGCGCTTTAGCCGTTGTGGCTTTGTCAAATGATGTTCCCAATCTCCTGGCTGATGTATTGAAGCGGCTTGCTGTGCTCCCTCAATGGGTCCAAGAATTGAGACATGCTTCTGCAAGACACTACAAAAAAAAAGACACATCCGTGACATTTTGGGCCGAACGATTTTTTTTCTGTCATACATATGACACTTCTATGACGATAATTGTGACAAAACCCGGTATCATCGTAGATGTGGTGGGCTCCTACTTCTATGACAAAAATCATGACAGAAAATGGGATTTTCGTCCTGGGCAGGCCGGAGACGCAGCTGCATGACATTCTTTGGGCCATCCATGACGGAAGAAACCGTGGTAGAAGCGATGGGAGGAAAATTTTGGGGAGTTATCGGTTACAGTGGGAGGTCGGGGGCCGAGCGATGCGTGTTTCTCTCAGACACGTGACGCTGCTGGCATGTGTGCGGCGTTGGCTCTAATCGAACCCGATCGAGGCGTTGGGCTCTAATCGAACCCGGCGATTGCACTTCAGTTACAGCGTTACTAAACCCGAGCGATCGATCGATGGCTGTTAACTGAACCCGATCGGCGATTCTTCGCCATCTGCTGCTAATCAAGCCGACCGATTGGATGAACAGTGGCGTTGCGGGTGGGGGGGTTTGGATGAGCGGAGCGTTGGCGTTGCCTCTCGGATGAATAGGAACCCGTGGTGTGGAGGGCTGTATGAGCGATGAGAAGCGGTGGAGGGTGGCCGTGGAGGGTGGTTGAACAGGACCCCGTGGTGTGGAGGGATGGATGAATAGTAAGCGATGGAGGGTGCCCGTGGAGGGTGGTTGAGCGATGGCCGGTGGAGTAGTGCACGGTGGAGGCTGGATGAACAGGAGCCCGTGGAGGCTGGAGGAGGTCGACGGTGGAGATGAACAGTATCCCGTGGAGTCCCATTTTGCGGTACGCCACACCCCTCCCGATGAACAGGGCCCCCATTTCGACCGTAGCGCTCCAACACAAGTCCGTTTCATCCGTTTTGCGGTATGCCACACCCCTCCCGATCAACAGGACCCCCGTTTCTACCGTAGGAGGTCCGTTTCCTCTGTTTTGCGGTACGCCACACCCCTCCCGATCAACAGGACCCCCGTTTCGACCGTAGGAGGTCCGTTTCCTCCGCTTGATGCGTACGCCACACCCCTCCCGATCAATAGGACCCCGTTCCGAACGTAGGAGGTCCGTTTCCTCCGCTGTGCGGTACGCCATGCCTCGTTTCCATCGCCTGTTCCGTCCAAGCCCTCCCGATGAACACGACCACGCATTCCGTTCTGACCCAGCCGGTTGGCTCCTCATGAACACGACGACGACGTTGTTTCTCCGTTCCGACCCAGCCATGTACATATGCGCGATTAGGCGTTCGACACCCTGCCCATATGTACGTACGCGGCCACATTTTCTTTCTTGCACCCTCGCCGCTGTACGTACGTGTACATGCTACGTGCGCGCCTCTACGACAACACGTGCGCGCCTCTACAACGACCAGTATGTACGCATTACGTTCGCGACCATAATGACAACGCTTACGACGCTTTGACCAGGTGGGTCCCGACCGCCGTGCACTTCCTTGCTGCGAAGAAGTAGCTGGTGGGTCCGGCGGTGGGGCGAATTGTTTTTTGCCCGGACGCACTTCCTTGCGTGCGAAAGATGTAGCTGGTGGGTCCCAGCGGGGAAACGTTTTTTCGTGAAATACGGTGGCCCGTCCGGTGGGTCCCCGCTGTCGTGGAGGAATAATTATTTTGGCGCGTAATAAGGAGGCACTTCCTTCTTGTGGTTGTGGACCCGGTGTCGGCCTCTCCACGTCTGATCCACGTCCGATGGAAGCCATTCCTTGACCACGTTGACCACGCCCGGCCGAGAGCACCAGGGCGGTGGACGACGGCGAGGCCTAGGAAGGGACGACGCTGAGCCGGGAAGACGCGGCAATGGATGCCCAGCGTAGAGGAGTACGAGGTTCACCGGTTCGGCTGCGGTGTGAGGCTGCCGTCGCCCTTGAGAATAACGAGGGTGTGGGTGAGTAGAGGGATGGCCTGGCGATGGTGGGAGTAGTAGGGGCGGTGAGGCTTCCGCAAGATCGCCGGGCCACGGGAGGCATGAGCACGCGGCACGACCGACGCTGGTTTGGGCGGCTGGAGCAAGAGGACCAGAGGTTGAAGAAGCACTACGGCCGTTGGATGGACATCGTACGGTCACGGAGCTAGAATCGTTCATATTGACTAAGTTGACAAAGCCCTCCGTCCCGTCAACTTAGTAGGCCCACAAGTCAACTGCCACTATCTGGGTCCCAGCTAATGTGGGAGTATTCATTTTTTTTGAGCGTAATAAGGAGGCACTTCCTTGCGTGCGAAGATATAGCTGGTGGGTCCGAGCTGTCAGCGGCGGCAACGTTTTTTCGCAAAATACAGAGGCCCTTTCGGTGGGTCCATGATGTCAGGTGGAGGAATCATTATTTTGCGCGTAATAAGGAGGCATTTCCATGCGTGCGGCCGTGGACCCAGCTGTCAGCGTCTCCACGCATAGTCCACTTCAGATGCATGTCAGTCGTTGACCACGTTGACCACGCCGCGCCAAGAGCACCACGGCGGTGGACGACGGCGAGGCCTAGGAAGGGGACGACACGGAGGCAGGGAAGACTCGGCAGTTGTTTCCCACGTGGAGGGAAGTATGACTGTCTGAGGGTTCTTGGTTAGTCACGGTCACGGAGAATAACAGCGAGTGTGGGTGAGTAGAGGGATGGCTAGGCCAGCAATGGGAGTACGATGGGGCGGTGAGGCACACGGCAGCACACAATGGCCGCATGGGAGGAGGGAGCGAGCAGTCCGCCGGCGCTTGTTTGAGCGGCTGGAGCAGGAAGAGCAGAGATTGAAGAAGCACGACGGCTGTTGATGGACATCCAACAGTCACTGCTTGTGCGTCAACCTTTTTTTAGGAAAGCCTCAAATCTGTGGAAAATAGCATACATCCCATCTGCCATTATTTCTAATAATTTACAACCCATTTGCTAATTCTTAAGGTTTTTTGGAGCCCATATTCTAGCATTACAGCCCATATTGTGGCCAAGGTTAAAAAATTATACGATTTTTTGCATATTTCGGTGCGGTCCGAACTGTTTTTAATCCCGAAATTTCGACTCACATTCAAACAGATTTTAAAAATAAATATATATCAATATAAAATCCAACAAATTCTCCACGCATAAAAATTAATGTAATTTAAAATCTCGAAATGAAAAAAAGATATTTGAAACTAATTGTCGGTTTGATGTGTTTTAAAATGTACAGCCCATTTCTCATTCTTGATGGGCCATTTTCTCGGCCACAGAATGAAAGCTCTCCTCGTCTTGAAAGATTTGCATCCCAACAGGCTGACAAAGCGACTTACTTGGAAAATCACAAAAAACTGGGATGTGGCCGTGGACCCAAATTGCCGCCTCTCCACGTCTGATTTCTTCCGATGGAAGTCGGTCGTTGACCAAATTGACCACGCCGTGCCGAGAGCACCAAGGCGGTGGACGACGGCGAGGCCTAGGAAGGGGACGACACGGAGCCGGGGAAGACGCGGCAGTGGGCCCATGCGGAGAGGAGAACGAGGGTTCACTGGTTCTGCTGCGGTGTGAGGCTGCCGTCGCCGCAGGGCCTGGCTAGCGGTGGGAGTAGTAGGGGGTGATGAGGCCTCAACGGCAGCAAAGCCGGCCACTGGAGGCAGGAGCAGGCGGTCTCCCCGACGCTGGTTTGGGCGGCTGGTGCAAGAAGAGCAGCGATTGAAGAAGCAGCAGGACCGTTCGATTCAAATCCAACGATTCTCGCTGCTAGAATCGCTTGTTGACTAAGTTGACAAGCCCCGCATATGCGTCAACGTAGTAGGCCCTGTGTCAGCCTCCCAACAGTGCGCCCAGATGTCGATGGGAGGAATCATTTTTTTCGCATAATAAGGAGGCAGTTGATTGCATGCGGCCAGGCCAGCGGAGGGAGTAGGGTGGTGTCGGTGCAGGGACGACACCTATGGGATCACAAGAATCCCTACTACGGTTGCGGGGCGCGGGGTCGTGAGAAGAGCAGATCAAATAGATAGCACACGGGTTCTTTATCCAGGTTTGGGCCGCGAGGATGCGTAAAACCCTACTCCTGCTTTGGTGGTTTGTTTATCTGTGTTCTTGAGCTAGCTATGGGGCGTGAGGAGCTCCCAAAAGCCGAATCCTCCTCTGAGTCGCCTTGGGCCTCCTTTTATAGGGAAAGGGGTTGCCACAAAGTGGCACAGGAGGTGGAAAGGCTCTGATGGATCTGATTTTATCCCTCGCATTACATGACAAGGTGCCATAAATGCGTCTCGCTTAGGTGTCCTTGCTTTATCGGGGACGGGGGAGAGCCCTGTCTTGTCCGTCGCCGCTCCCTTTCGTGTCGACACGCACCCTGGCCAGCGGTGCCCGTGATGCCATGTAGGCAGGCAGGCAGCTGAGGTGGCGCAGCGGTGGGTCTCCACGAAGCTCCGCCTGCTGCCATGCAGGTGACTGCCAACCTAGCCGGGTCGGCAGCTACATGCGAACGGCGGTGAAGGTTTGATTGGCATGGGCCCGATGGTGGCCCCTCGGGTGTCCTTGGCAAGGGCCTCGCCGTAGCCCCGACAAGGGTCTTGCCGGGCTTCGACAAGGGTCTTGCCGTGGCGCCTGCTGTCATCCCCGGCAAGGCTCTTGCCGGGGGCCTTGCGGTCCTCCTTGGCTGTGGTCCCGCCAAGGGTCGTTGTCTTCTATAGTGTGTAACTGATTTTGAATGTCTTCACAAAGATCTGCATGCCACCACGGGGATGTCTCCCGAATCCTTGCCCCATGGGGCAGTGGACTCAAGGGTGATTCGCTCCGTAGGTGTGGGCGAGCCACCCGGCAAGGGCCTTGCCGGGTTTACTAAGCTCGCCCCGGCAAGGCTCTTGCCGGGGGAGTCCGCTTCGTCCCCTTTGCTCTTTGTGGTCTTGGTCTTGGCGTCGTTCTGCTTCTTTCGAGCTTCGTCCTTACCTCGGCTCACCTCCCTTGCCTTGCTTAGTGTGGTGGTGCCCGCGGCTCAGACTGCCCGTGCACAGTTATAGGGGTACAAAGAGCGTACCCCCCTTTTTGTACACCGACAGGAGCCCCCGGGCCTGGGCCACACGTAAGCGCAATCGCGTCGTTGGGCTAGGCCCAAAAACGGTGCGCGGACAGGCAGGGTGGTTTTTACCGTGGTAAGTTTCTTCACGCGCTGTGCTACGCCTCCCGCGCGTGGCTCGGCGTGGGGAGGCGTGCGTGACGTGGGTGGCATGCGTGGGGCTGAGCTCTGCACGCATGCGTCACGTCGCAGTAAAAGGGGGCGGTTCGCGCCTTCCCCATAAACGGAGGGAGGCGTGGGCGCGGCCCATTCTTGAACGGGCCGTGGCGTGGTCTTCAAGGCGTCCACTCCCCACGATCACGGGGTGGGGAGAGGTCGCCTCACCCGTCGCCTCGGTCCCGCATGCCCGCCAAGTGGTTCTCATGCGCTTGGGGTGGCGAATGGTGGAGGCGGGAAACCGGGCCGTCGCGGGCCGGGGCAACGGGTTGGTCCAAGTTCCCTGCGCCTTCCATGTCTTGATTGGCCGAGCGGGGCGGCCGTGCCCCCACCCCGTTCCTTTATAAAGAGCGCAGGCGGCGTCCCGTACTCTTCCATCTTCTCCTTCTTTCAGCTTCTGCTCCCCTCCCTCCATCCGCCATGGAGAGAGGGAATCCTGGCTCTTCAACGGTGGCGGCTAGGGTAGCCGCTCGACAACGTGTCCTTCCTTCCCCTGCACCTGCGGTGGCAGGGCCAGCCACGAGGGGAAGGGGGAGGGGGCGAGGCCGTGGGCTAGGCCGAGGCGCTCAGGGAAGAGGAGAACGGGGCGACGCGCCGGTCTCGCCTCCGCCAGTAGTTCCTCCCCCCCTGGAAGGCCATGTTGGGGATGACCCTTGTGAGTTCTTCGTCAGGCTGCGCCGGCCGCCTCGTCGTCGCCTTCGTCTCCCGACTCCGTTCGCGAGCGAGATGGAACTGGATCCGCCGGAGTCATTGCGGTTGCACATGAGGGGTTGTTGGATCAGCGGTACGCGAGTTCGCGTCGACTTTCCAGCCCCTCAAGTGATGTATCTTGGTCGAGGGTGGAAGACATTCGCCCACATCCACCGCTTGACGGCGGGGTTCACTTTCCATTTCAAGCTGATGGAGGGCGGCCTCCTCTCCGTCAAGGTCTTCGGGTGCTTCGGGACTCGGGCAAGGTGCTGCGTGGAGAGCTCTTCTGATGGCGAAGACTCCTCCTCGGGCGGGAGTGGCGAGGAGGACAGCGGCAACGACGACGAGGGTAGCAGGCGGCACGATGACGGGTCCGACTAGGCGTCAGGCGCCGCCCCGTGCGGCACCGGCGATCCCATCATCCGTGTCGCCGGCTTCCTGAACTTCTCGGGGTCGTCTCCTTGGGCGGCTGGCGTTGGGAGGCTGCGGAAGAGGAAGAGGGCGGGCGGCAAAGCCGTCAAATCTGAGTACGCGGGCACCGACGCCTTCGGCGCAGGCCGACGTCCTGCCGCCTGCCGTCTTGAGCTCTGCTTCGGCGCCGCCATCACCATCCAGCCTTCGGTCGGCCACCGAGATGTTCTCTTGGTGCCTCCTGCCACCCGTAGCTTGCCTAGGCGCCCCTTTTGCCCTTTTCGCCTCCTTGACCTGCCTCCTGAGGTGAGGGACAAGAAAGGGATTACGGGCCCCTTATCTCTTTTTAGTTTGTAAGCCTTTAGGCCTTAGCTGAATTTAAAACTTGTAATCCCATCATTCATGTTTTTCATTCCCCATGGGTATGTATCTGAATGGAATGTTTTTAATGAAAAAGGGATGCTTGCCGGGTCATTTGTTTGCGGGTAGAACCCACGACAAGGAGTAAATCCTTGATATCCTTAAGATAAACATTCCTTTGCCCGGCAACAGGCCTTGCCGTCTTTCCACTTCGCTCGACCTTTCTCACGCCTTTGGCGGAGGCAGGGATGAGGTGGGTTCAGGCCTCTCGTTTCATCCTCTTGCTGTCGCGACTACAACCAAACCTGGCCCCAGGAACGAGCCCTAGGGCCTATAGTTTTTAGGGGAGCACGGTAGCTTTGGCGAGGTTTCAGATACCTCAGTCAATAAGAGAACACATGATAAGGGATGACGAACTTATCTGAAGCTGCAGCCCCCGGCAACTCTGGTTTGCCGTGGGTGAATCTTTGTACTTGCAGCCCCCGGTAATACTGGCTTGCCGGGGTCTGGATGCCGGTCTGTCCCTCTTCTCTTTTTCGTCCTCAAGTGATCCGGCAAGGATATCTGTGAGTCCTGCGAACCAAAGAAGACAAAAGAATAGCAAAGAGACGCACGCTCGACCTCTAAGCTAGGGGTTAGTCGCCGCTAAGCACTATCAACCCTAACCAAGGACGAGGCTCGACCTAGCATGCATGCTATAACTTAGGGCACTAGCGCTTCATTTATTTATGCTCAGGGTCTGCGCCTGGCTTTGTACAAAGGATTACATGCATCATCGGCAATGCTTGTACAAAAGGTGGCTTGCCCGGGGACCCGGCAAGCGCGCCACGGGTAAAACTTGCGAAGATGCTCAATGTTCCAGGAGTTACTCACCGGAACAGCATGTTGATCTCGAGCGGACTTGCCGGGCCTGGTGACTCGTATTACCCGATAAGGGCCTTCCCACTTTGGCATCAACTTGTTGGAATTCTTGGCCGATTAAACGCACCGAAGGACAAGGTCGCCTTCCTCAAGGCTTCGGGCATGAACCTTGCGGCTACGGTAGCGGCGCAAGGCTTGCTGGTAGCGTGCTTCTCTCACAGCCGCCCGAAGATGATCTTCCTCAAGGAGCACTGTGTCATCTTGCCGCAGTTGCTCTTGCTCAAGCTCGTCATAAGCGAGCACTCGAGGTGACCCGTATATGAGTTCAGTGGGGAGAACTGCTTACGCCCGTATACGAGGGCAAAGGGTGTACGGCGGTGGCTCGATTTGGCGTCGTCTGATCGACCAAAGAACCGCCGGCAACTCATCAATCCAGCGCCTTCCACTCTTGTGCAGCCTGTCAAAGGTCTTGGTCCTTAAGCCTCGCAGTACTTCAGCATTTGCCCTCTCATCTTGACCATTGCTTCGCGGGTGAGCAACGGAAGCGAAACAGACTTTGCTGCCGAGGCCTTGGGTATATTGCATGAAGGTGCGGCTTGTGAGCTGTGTGCCGTTGTCGGTGATAACCCTGTTGGGCACGCCAAAACAACATACTAGTCCCTTGAAGAACTTGACGGCTGACTGAGCCGTGACCTTCCTCACTGCCTCCACTTCTGCCCACTTTGTGAACTTGTCGATTGCAACGTACAAGTACTCAAAGCCCCCGGCAGCGCGGGGGAAGGGGCCCAGAATGTCGAGCCCCCAGACCGAGAAGGGCCAGGAGAGAGGAATGGTTTGAAGGGCTTGAGCTGGCTGATGAAGCTTCTTTGAATGGAACTGACACGCTTCACACCTGGTGACTAGTGTCGTCGCATCCTGGAGGGCAGTGGGCCAAAACAAGCCTTGCCGGAATGCCTTGCCGGCAAGGGCCCTTGACCCAATGTGGGATCCACATATGTCTCCGTGTATCTCTGCCAACAGCTCCAGTCCTTCCTCTCGAGGGATACACTTCAATTTCACACCGTTCGGCCTCTTTACATGCAGGACGTCATCGGCGAACCGGTACATGGCGAAGCGACGGGCTACTTTTTTCCGCTTCTTCCTGCTCCTCGGGAAGTTCCCTATTGGAGGAATCGGACGGTATGTGCCTTACGCCGGAGCACGGGGCTCGTGGCGGGGACTAAAGGCATTCCCTCTGCTACAGGAGCGGCTGTCTCGACGGCAAGAGCTTGACGCTCCACCGGAGCCAGCCATCTCGTGGCGGGCTCAGGATCCCCGGCAACATCCTTGCCGGCGGCTCCGGGGAGTTCGGCGGGAAATTACTTGTCGGGCCCTGATTTCCTCCTCTTATTTTGCTCTGTTGATGGATCAACGGATGGCTGAGTTAGCTGAAGCACAAAGGTACCTGGTTCCACATGTAGCTTGAGGGCAGCGCGTTTTGACAGGTGATCGGTGATATCGTCCTTCGCTCGGGCAACATGTTCGGCCTGTATACCGTCGAAACTCTCTTCCAGCTTTCTCACTTCATCGACGTAGGCCTTCATTAACGGGCTCTGGTAATCCTTGTTGACTTGCTTGACGACAAGCTGCGAGTCCCCCCTGACGATGAGTTTCTTGATTCCGAGGTCCGCCGCGATCCTGAGTCCGGCAAGCAGCCCTTCGTACTCTGCCGTATTGTTGGTCGACACCTCCCTGGGGAAGTGCATCTGGACCACGTACTTGAGGTGCTCTCCGGTGGGCGCGACAAGCAGTACGCCAGCCCCGGTGCCCTGTAAGGAGAAAGCTCCATCAAAGTACATGATCCAGTCACAACTTGCCTCCTTGCCGGGGAGAGCAGTCTCTTGGACTTCTTCGTCAGGCGTTGCGGTCCATTCTGCAATGAACTCCGCTAGGACTCGGCTCTGAATCGTCAGAGTACTTTCAAACTTGAGTCCAAAGCTGGACAGCTCCAATGCCCATTCCACAATTCTTCCCGTTGCATCCGGATTGTGTAATATCCATTGCAGAGGGAATCGAGTGACGACAGTGATCTCGTGTGCCTGGAACTAGTGACGCAACTTCCTCGAGGCCATAAGGAGGCCGAAGAGCAGTTTCTGCACACCGGAGTACCTTGATCTAGCCCCCTGCAGGAGGGAACTAACAAAGTAGATCGGGTGTTGTATCATTTTGTTCTTCGGCGGCGCTTCAACTGGCTGTGTCGTCTATGCATTGGTGGTGTCGGGCTCTGCCGCTACCATTACCTCGTCGTCAACCTCCCTCTGCGCTACTAGTGCGGCGCTGACCACCTGGTCCGTTGCCGCCAGGTATAGCAGCAACGGCTCCTGTGGCCTAGGCGCAACTAGTATTGGCGCGGAGGAGAGGTACTTCTTCAAACCTTGCAATGCTGCTTCAGCTTCTGGCGTCCACTCCATTGGGCCCGCCTTTTTCAGGATCTTAAAAAAGGGAAGGGCGCGCTTGGCAGACTTGGAAATGAACCTGCCCATGGCGGCGATGCAACCAGCAAGCCGACGCACATCCTTGATTCGCTTGGGTGCTTCAATCTGCTCTATAGCTTTGATTTGGTCCGGATTGGCCTCTATCCCACGCTATGACACCAAGAACCCGAGAAGCTTGCCGGACGGGACGCCAAAGACGCACTTCTCAGGGTTCAGCTTGAGATTGATCTTGCGCAGGTTTGCAAATGTTTCTTGCAAATCCGGTATGAGGGTTGCCCTGTCCTTGGTTTTGACCACTATGTCATCCATATAAGCTTCCATATTTCTATGGAGCTGGGGTTCAAAACCAATCTGGACCGCCCTTGCAAACGTCGAACCAACACTCTTTAACCCGAAAGGCATCTGTATGAAACAATACGTACCTCATGGGGTGATGAATGTTGTTTTCTCTTCGTCTTCTCTTGTCATGAAGATCTGGTGGTAGCCGGAGTAGGCGTCGAGGAATGACAGCAGATCACACCCAGCTATGGAGTCAACAATCTGGTCGTCTTGCGCCGCAACGGAAGGGGTCTTTAGGGCAAGCCTTATTGATATCCGTGTAATCAATACAGTCTCCACTTCCCATTTGCCTTGGCGCACCACGACCGGATTGGCCAACCACGTTGGATGGAGTACTCCTCTTACCAAACCCGCTGCTTCCGGTTCCGGATCTCTTCGTGATGAACTCTTGTCGTTTCCAAAGCTTGCTTTCTGACCTTCTGCTTGACGGGCCGCGCATGAGGGCAGACAGCAAGGTGGTGCTCAATCACCTCCCTGGGAACACCGGGGATGTCGGAAGCTTGCCATGCAAACACATCGACATTAGCCCGCAGGAAGGTGATGAGCGCGTCTTCCTATTTGTCGTCAAGGGTGGATCTTATGGTAAAAGCCCCATCCCGTGCCGTCCTCATTGACAGAAACCTTCTTGGTCCCCGGCGGTATGGCCCTAGGCTTCTTGTTTCCGCCGGTGGAGCTCTCCGGCACGTCCTCGACGGCTGCGCTACACTCCGAAGTGGTGCGCTTGCCGGAGTGGGTGCCCTAGGTCTCACCAGTCTCCTTCGTCTTCTCCCCCCAGGGTCTCAGCGGCAGGAGCAAGTGCCCTAGTGGCGGCAGCTGCTGCGACTGCTTGCTGGTATAGCTGGTCAGCGCAAATCAGCGCATCTTTCTTGTCGAAGGGGATGGTGATGATCGTCACAGGTCCTGACATCTTCAGGGTGTTGTAGGCGTAGTGTGACGCCGCCATGAACTTGGCCAGCGCTGGGCGGCCAAGGATCCCGTTGTAGGGCAAGGGGATCTTGGCAACATCGAACATGATCCTCTCCTTCCTGAAGTTCAGGTCGCTTCCAAAAGTCACGGGCAGCGTGACCTTTCCCTTGGGTTGGCTTCTTCCCGGGTTGACCCCCTGAAACGTGCCCGTCTCTTCGAGGTCTCCTTCAGGAATCTGCAGCTTCTCGATCACGGTAGGCGAGATCAAGTTCAGACCGGCCCCGCCATCGACTAGCATCTTCGTCACCTTGAGGTTGCGTATTGTTGGTGAAACCAACAATGGCAAGCACCCGACCGCAGTAGTGCGATCAGGGTGGTCCTCGGTGTCAAAAATGATAGGTGTGCTGAACCACTTCAGCGGCCTTTGGGCATCAAACGACGGCTCTGCCACTGTAATCTCTCGCGCCCACTGTTTAAGCCGGCGGTGAGAGGTATGCAGCGAGGCGCCGCCGTCGACGCACATGGCCTCTGTAGCTTTCTGAAACTCTTGGTCGCCGGATTCGTCGTCCTCTTCGTGATCGTCGTCTCGGCTTTACATCACGGCCCGGGCGGCCTCTCCTGTTGCTTATCCTTGCCGCGACGGCCCGCTTTGGCCGTCACGCTATAGCGGATCCCTAGGCATCGTCTGGGCCCTTCTCCTTGTCCCGCCTCTCATACTCAGCCCTCTGCTTCTCAGCGAGGAGCTCAACCTGTCGGCAGTCCTGGAGAGCGTGGCCTTTGGTGCGATGGATCTTGCAGTATCGCTTGTCGGAGTTTCCTGGCTTCTCGGCCGCCAAGGCCGGCAGGCGACACATCCGGCAACCTCCTTGCCGGGTTATGCCTTGGTTTTCTTGGTGGAGCCGGCGTCATCAGATCCCTCGACGGCAAGCACGGCTTTTCCTTTGCACTTCCTGTTGCGGCGCCGGCCTTTCTTCGCCGGGGCGGCAATATCCTCATCTGAGGAGTCGGTTTCCACGCCGACATCTTCGCCGGGGTACTTCCTTCCCTCTTCAGCTCGGGCACATTTGTCAGCAAGAACATAGAGTTCTGCTACATCTCTCACCTTGTTCATTGCCAGCTCTTCGCGCATCTTGCGGTTACGCACGTTACGATGGAGCAGCGCTGATGATGGCGGCAGGTGAACATCAGGGATATTGTACTGCACGGCTGAACCTCTGAATATACTTGTGGAGATTCTCGCCTCCCTTCTGGGGAATGACGTGCAGGTCGCTTGCTTGGCCATGGGCTTGGTGGCCTCCAGTAAAGGCGCCCACGAACTCATGGCACAAATCCGACTAGGAGGAAATAGAGTCTACCGGCAAGTGCATCAACCATGACATGGCGTTGGGTTTAAGAGCCAACGGAAAGTAATTCGCAAGCACCTTATCGTCGCGGGCTCCGAAAGCTTGCATCCGATGGTGTAAACGCTAAGGAACTCGGACGGGTGGGTCTTGCCACTGTACTTTTCGCCCACGTTGGGTTTGAAGGTGCGGTGAGTGGGCCATTGGAACTGCCGCAGCTCACGGGTAAAAGCCGGACAGCCTACTTCGTAAGGTAGGCCTCTGTGGCTCCCGGTGCCGGGTGGCTCACAGCAGGCCCTGCTCGCCTGTCGGATTGGTGGCGCGCTCCGCGCCGGCGCTCGATAGTGGTTCGAGCGTCTTCATGTTCTCGTTCCCGAAGAACTTGGCGTTGGTCACAGTGGGCCCGTGGGTCGGACGAAGCTACAGAAACCTCGTCGCCCGTGACGTCGCGACGGGCTAGCATCCGCGGTACCGGGCGAGGAGGAGGCGAGTGCACCGTGGTTGCGGCGCCGCCGGCTCTCCTGCCACTGGTGCGTGGGGCTCCGTCGGAGCGTTGACCCGGGGGCTCCACCGGACTCGGTTCGTCTTTGTTGGCCACCGCAACAAGGCTTCGTATAGTGGCTCTCCATTCGTCGAGTTTCCCCGTAGTGGGAGGAAAATCGAGGAGCAACTGCGCGCGCGCCAGGGCTTCTGCTGGCGTTGGTGGCAGCGAAACCTGCACGGATCGCGACGCAGCCGACTTGACCATGTCGAAGGAGCTCTATCATGACCCAGCGGTCGCATGCCACCCTCACCAGCGCCGGCGGCGGACAGGTCTTCTAAATCCCGGAGTGGCGCTTTGGGGCTCTTTCATGGCGGCGCCCGGGTCCTCGGCGTGATTACGCCGTTCGTCGCGCGCCGCTTGAGAAGAGCGCGCCGTTGGCGCCGGCGTGGGAGTCTTGGAAGCCCTCGCGTCTCGTGCGAGCGGGGTGGCAGCAATCTTGGAAGGCCCCGCGCCACCCGCGGAGGGCCTGGCTCCGTCTTTGGATTTGGCGGCGTGCGACCCATTAATAAAGACGAACATCGCCGCCTCCCAAACTTCGGCTGCTGGGACGGTGTTGGTGTTCGCGAACAGTGCCCCGGGTCCTTTCTGCGACTGGTCCGCTGCTCGCCCGCGTCGGGACGGGATGTCTGGCTTCCGACAGGCCAAACGCCACCGTCGCCTTCTTCTTGGGCGCCATGACGATGAAGAAGCATCGAACTAACTGCTAGAGCCGATTCTCACAACTGTCGCACCCCCTACCTGGCGCGCCAAAGATGTCGGTGCAGGGACGACACCTCTGGGATCACAAGTATCCCTACTACGGTTGCAGGGCGCGGGGTCGTGAGAAGAGCGGATCAAACATATAGCACACGGGTTCTTTATCCAGGTTCGGGCCACGAGGATGCGTAAAACCCTACTCCTGCTTTGGTGGTTTGCTTATCTGTGTTCTTGAGCTAGCTATGGGGCGTGAGGAGCTCCAAAAAGCCGAATCCTCCTCCTGGTCGCCTTGGGCCTCCTTTTATAGGGAAAGGGGTTGCCACAGTGGCACAGGGAGGTGGAAAGGGTCTGGATGTCTGAGTTTATCCTCGCATTACATGACAAGGTGCCATTAATGTGTCTCGCTTAGATGTCCTTGCTTTATCGAGGACGGGGAGAGCCTGTCTCGTCCGTCGCCGCTCCCTTCGTGTCGACACGCGCCGCCAGCGGTGCCGTGGATGCCATGTAGGCAGGCAGCTGAGGTGGCGCAGCGGTGGGTCTCCACGAAGATCTGCTTGCCGCCACGCAGGTGCCTGCCCAGTTGGTCGGGTCGGCAGCTGCATGCGAACGGCGGTGAAGATTTGATTGGCGTGGGCCCGATGGTGGCCCCTCGGGTGTCCTTGGCAAGGGCCTCGCCGTAGCCCCGTCAAGGGTCTTGCCGGGGCCCCGGCAAGGTTCTTGTCGTGGCGCCTGCTGTCATCCCCGGCAAGGCTCTTGCCAGGGGCCGTGCGGTCCTCCTTGGCTATGGTCCCGCCAAGTGTTGTTGTCTTCTATAGTGTGTATCTGATTTTGAATGTCTTCACAAAGATCTGCATGCCACCACGGGGATGTCTCCCGAATCCTTGCCCCATGGGGCAGTGGACTCAAGGGTGATTTGCTCCGTAGGTGTGGGGCGAGCCGCCCCGGCAAGGGCCTTGCCGGGTTTGCTAAAACCGCCCCCCGGCAAGGATCTTGCCGGGGGAGTCCGCTTCGTCCCCTTTGCTCTTTGTGGTCTTGGTCTTGGCGTTGTTCTGCTTCTTTCGAGCTTCGTCCTTACCTCGGCTCACCTCCCTTGCCTTGCTCAGTGTGGTGGTGCCCGCGGCTCAGACTGCCCGTGCACAGTTATAGGGGTACAAAGAGCGTACCCCCCATTTTTGTACACCGACAGGTGGGCCGGGGAAGCCTGCGCGGCATCACAGCGGGCCACAAGTGGAGGGAGCAGGCAGTCCCGCCGGCGCTAGTTTAGGCGGCTGGAGCAGGAAGATCAGAGATTGAAGAAGCACGTCGGCCGTTGGATGGACATCCAACAGTCACTGCTGCTAGAATCGTGTGTTCACTGACAAAGCCTTGCGTAAACAAGTCAGCCATTTGCTATTATTTTTATAATTTTTACTCATTTTCTAATTCATATGGAATTTATTGCAGCCTGTTTTCCATTTTTAAAATTGCTGGCCATTTTCTGGTCAGTACCAGTGTCAAAAAATTAACTAAATACGTGAGAAATTTTGAAAATTCGCAAATTTTTGCTGGGGAACGAAATATTCTTTATCCAAAAATTAATAGCCATAATTTAAAAATAAATTAGTACTATGTCATGTTAAATCCAATGAAATACGTATAAGATATCAGTGAAGAACAAAAACGAAAAAATACTAATATCCCATTTGCTATAAATGTTTTGGATTTTTCAACCCATTTTTATATTACTTTTAACAGACATTGACCATACTCTTTGGCCAGGACGGAATGCATCCCTCCTCGTCTTGAAAGATTTGCAGCCCAGTAATTCGGAGAAAACAAATAGACCTAGCTTGGGTATTCTTCAAAAAGAAATACTGGGCTACCTATTGTCCCAAAGAACTGGTGAGGGAGCCCCGGATTAGGGGGTGTCCGGATAGCCGAACTATAACCTTCGGCCGGACTGCTGGACTATGAAGATACAAGATTGAAGACTTCGTCCCGTGTCCGGATGGGACTTTCCTTGGCGTGGAAGGCAAGCTTGGCGATACGGATATGTAGATCTCCTTCCATTGTAACCGACTCTGTGTAACCCTAGCCCTCTCCGGTGTCTATATAAGCCGGAGGGTTTTAGTCCGTAGGACGAACAACAATCATACCATAGGCTAGCTTCTAAGGTTTAGCCTCTATGATCTCGTGGTAGAGCTACTCTTGTACTACCCATATCATCAATATTAATTAAGCAGGAGTAGGGTTTTACCTCCATCGAGAGGGCCCGAACCTGGGTAAAAACATCGTGTCCCTTGTCTCCTGTTACCATCCGCCTAGACGCACAGTTTGGGACCCCCTACCCGAGATCCGCCGGTTTTGACACCGACATTGGTGCTTTCATTGAGAGTTCCGCTGTGCTGTCACCGTCAGGAAGGATGCCTCATCCCGTCTTTAAATACGGCTCTGTTGCTAAAGGAGCTTTGGCTATCAGCTGTCGGATTTCGGGTTCCGGCAGACCCTTAAGGTTCGAACACTGGGGTGCGCACGGAGATCCAACCCTCCACCGTCTCGCACCTCGCCGAATCACTGGGACCCTAACTACTAAACGGAACAGCACAAGAGACACGAGATTTATATTGGTTCAGGCCACCATTATGGTGTAATACCCTACTCCAGTGTGTGGTGTGGTGGATTGCCTCTTGGGCTGATGAGGAACAATACAAGGAAGAACAGCCTCGCGAGGGTCTGTTCTTGGCGGGTGCGATGAACTGCTAAGTGGTGTTCAGTCGCTCTAGCTACTGGTTCCTTGATGAGGATTCTGATCTCTCTTTGTCTCTCCCCGAAGACTCTCCGTCTCTCCCTCGATCCCTCTACTATGGTGGCTAGCTCTACTTATATAGGCTAAGACCCTGGGCCTCTTCCCAAATATTGAGCGGGAAGGGCGCCAACAATCGGCCATTTTGAAGGGGAACAGCGGGTACACTTATCCTGACTAAAGTTGGTCTTCGCCTGCCAAAGGCTGGTGATGACACCTGCTTGGGCTCCACGATGTCTCCCTTCCAGCCATTGGGCTGGTCTTGGTCTTGTTGCACCGAAACGGATGCCTTTGCTTGATGCTCTCGCCTGCGCTTGCTCCCTTTGCACCAAAGAGGAAAGGAGGACGCTTGAGGCCGGCGCCGACTGGCGCCCTTGGTCGTCATGGCTTGCGTCATGGGCACCTCGCGAGGTACCCTGCCTTGAACTCTCCGCCTCCTCATGAGCCAGCTCGACGAGGCCGTGCACGAGGACGCTCCTTGTCGTCCGCCCATGAGGCTTGCCCCTCGCGAGGGTCTTGAGCTGCGTTGATGAAGATGGGCGTCTTTGGGCCTCCTTCGAGCCACGCCGCAGGCCGCAGCGAGCAAGTCTGGGGACCCCGTTCCCGAACGCCCGACAGTAGCCCTCGGGCCTGGCGCGCCCGAACAGCTTGGCGAGCGAAAAAAGGCAAGTGCAAAGCATCGCGGGCCCTAACAGCCTGCGTCCTTGGGCGCCGCGTGGCGGTTGATTGGACGCGTGCGCCTCTGCAACCGCGTGGGTTGATAACAGAGCAGCATCTTCCTTGCTTCCTTTACTTTCTCCAGTTGCTGCTCAGATCCCCTTTCTTGCGCCTCTCCCCTCTGCTTCCAAGACCTTCAGATCCACTCCGCCTGCGTGCCTAGCTGATCATGGCGCCTCGCCAAGCCGCCGAAGCTTGGTACTCTCCTGCCTTGGACCCGCCAAATGTGTCGAAGCGAGCCTGCATACTGGTGCGCCGGTTGGCGGAGGCGCAGGGCGTCGATGGAACGGAGGTGTTCAAGGCCGGCTCTGCCGCCCCGGAGGGTCGAGGGAGTACCTTCTACCCGTTCTTCGTGAGCGCCATCATTGCTGGTCTGGTGCCTCCCTTTTCTGAGTTCTTCTTCTCCGTCCTCCAGCACTACAACATTCAAGCTCTACACCTGCATCCCAACTCTGTCCTTCTTCTGGCAATCTTCGCCTACTATTGTGAGGCCAATGTTGGGGTGAAGCCCTCGGTGGCCTTGCTGCGCCACTATTTCTCCCTCCGAACCTCCCGTGGTTCCGCCTCCGCGTGCGCGAGCTTCGTCGCGTACGGCGGAGCCATCGCCATTTCAAACCCTGGGTAGCGGATCGAGGGCTTCAGGAGCAAGTGGGTCTTGGTGGATGCTGGGCGCATCCACCCACGGCTGATCCTGCCCACGGAGCACCCCGAGAGCTCCGACGACTGGTCCCGAGTGGAGCTTCTGGATCCCCGCGCGAAGCTAGTGCTGGAGAAGATGGATGCAGATTTGAAGCCAGCCAACGCGGCGGCGGCGAAGCTGACCGGGTCGCTGCTGAGGGAGTTCCTGGAGCACCAACTGGCTCCGCTTCGTCAGTACTTGCTTCCGATGTGGAGGCCTCACTCGAGCCCTGTGGCACTGGCCAGCGAGGATCTGGCGACGGTCCTCCAGTCCTTGGTTGGGGGCGATGTGGCGAGACTGGAGGGCGCCCCCGCGCCCTTGTTCCTTCGCGAGGATTGGGAGCAGGTGGTGGGGCCCATGCCTGTCTTCAATGGGGACGGGCCCGTGCCCGTGGAGGCTCCGGGAGGACTGGTGGACGTGTCCTCTTCCGACTCCAGCGAAGAGGTGGAGGAAAGAGAGCCGAGAGGGGTTGATTCGGGGCGGAGTCAAGGGCTCCTCCGCGGGCGCAGGTCACGCATTCTCCGCCTCCCCCAGAGTGACAACGACGAGGATGAGGATGAGCGGGGAGGCAGAAGCCTGCCCCCGATCCCGAAGAAGGACCGGACTGGGCTGGTCCCCCGCGGGTCCGCCCCGGCCCCGGGGCGATCCGCAGACGCGCCTCCTGCTCCCGGGCCCCTTGAAGCTGATCCCTGCAGCCGGCTCTCGGGCTTCAAGTATGGCCGGAGGTTGCTCGAGTCCACCAGCGACGACCTGTAAGTGCCTGCATCCCGTCTTGATTATTGCTCCGTCGACGAGATCTGATGTCCATGTCCTTCGGCCAAGCTGGCGCCTGCGGCGAAGAAGCTGAAGGGGGCTCCCGAGGCCCCGTCCGGGGCAGTGCCTCTGCCCAAAAAAGAAGGTGATCCTGGCGCCCAGGCCTCTCCTGCCCGGGCGTCCTCGCGAGGCCAGGCTGAGCCTGCTGGGGCGGGCTCAGCCCCCTTGACCCAGGCGACTCCCGAGGTGCCTTGCTTGGCGCTGCCTCCACTGTTGCCGTGGCGCCGCTGGTTCCGCTTCAGGGCGCAGTGGTCACACGGCCGTCTTCTCCTCCTACTCCATCGACCGCTGCTCCTCCGAATGCTGTTCTGGATCGCGCCGTTGCGGACTGGACCGCTGCGGCAGAGATCTTCTGGCGCGAATCCCGTCGATGGCGGGCGTTTGGAGCTGGCCGGCTGGATTCGCTCCGATGCTTCGATTCAGCGGCGCTGGTCTGTGCCTCGGCGGCTTGCGGCGAGGAGAAGCAGGCTGTCCGTGAGGCGAAGATTGCCCGCGATGCTGCCTGGGGAGGCAGCTAGCATCCAAGGTCGCTGTGAGACGCTGGAGAAAGCGGTGAAGGGCTCGCGAAGCAGCTTGCCGAGGAGGCCCGCCTCCGCCAGGAGCAGGAGGAAAGCATGAAGGCTCGCGAGGCGGCCGTCAAGGACCGGGAGGCCAGGCTCAAGAAGCGTCGCGACCGCCTAGGCGCGCTGGAGCAGGAGCTGGAGGCGAGGAAGGTCGAGCTGGACGACAAGGCGCGGGTTCTTGCCAAAGATCGCGTGGCCTTCACAGATATGGAGGTGAAGGCTCGCACCTTGCTGAGGGAGCTTTATGATAGTGGCCTGGAGAGCCCACTGGCCGGCGCAGAGGACGGCCCGCCAAGCTACTTCCCTTCCTGGTTCGCGCTCTTGAAGATGTCTCCCTTGGTCTTGGCCCCACGGCTGAGGCCGAGGCGCTGCGGTCTTGTCTTCTGCGCAGACCGACGCTGGTCCTCACCCACGTCTACCTTCGCGATCCCAGCGTCAACTCGACAGCCTCTTGGAGCGCAAGCGGCGAGCATGCAGTTGCCGCTGCCGAGGTTGTGAAGGGTCGCGCGGAGGCTCTGTTGGGGAAGTTCCGGGCCTTCAAGCCGAAGCGAGGCGCTGCCGGCCCTGCTGCTCCACGAGGCGAACCCACTCCGCGCTGCTCCACCGCCGACAAGTGACTCCGTTGTGGCTCTGCCCCGCTTTTAATTCCTGCACATGTATCATGCCTCGGGAGGCGTTTAAACTTGCATTTGGTATTGCGATAACAGTGTGTACTGTAATATTTGCTTTTGAATTCCTTGAAATTTGCGCTTCCTACTTGCTTATGTTCTCTGTTGGCAGAGCCCGGCCCCGCGCATACCTCAGCCGCCGTTAGCCCCGACCGGAAACCAGGACGGGACCAAGGAGTGAGGGGCTACGTGACAAGTTAGGCTCCTGAGTCGCGATGCTCAGGAGTCCCCCTTGGCGCACGAACAACAAGTAGGGAGGTGAGACGCGGGCGGATCTACCGTTCTACGTCTGCAGAGCCCGGCCCCGCGCATACCTCAACCGCTGTTAGCCTTTCGGAACTAAGGGGTGAGGGGCTACGTGACCAGTTAGGCTCCTGAGTCGCGATGCTCAAGAGTCCCCTTGACACTCAAACGACATTCGTACCTTGGCTCCGCTCGGGAGTGGCGTGCGGCGAACCAGGCCCGGGGGCTGGCTGGGTGGCGGCGTCTGGGCGTGACTCAGGCGCAGCCCCGTGCCCAGCCTCGCACGGGCGCTCCCGAGGGAGGCGCGGTAACGAGGCGGACACCGAGCTCTGGGCTCCCCGAGGTTGATGCGACCCGGAGGCCACCTCGGTTGTTTATCACCAGCGCGGAGCATAAGCGCTTCCGCATGCGTCGGGCATAGCCGCTCCTCGACAAAGGTCGTCGGCCAGTATGAGCATGGTGCTTCCTTTGGAACGTGGGAGTCCTGGCGATACAGCCCCACCGACACGTGGGCTGGCATGGTAGGGCTGGGCGAGGTGTGTCTGGGCACCCGTGAGCGGCGGGACTCACGGGGCCCTACCTCAAGGCAGGTTGCGCTGGCTCGGGCCTTATCTTCGAGTGTGTTCCTGCAAATTTGGCGGATGCCGGTGCTTCACGTCTTGGTCCCGGCTCTCGGGCTGGTCTCGGCCGTCCGGGCAAGCCAGGTCGTGATGCCTTGGACAAGACCAGAGGGTGAGGGCGGAGAGCCGGTAGGAGCCTGAGTCGCGATGCTCGTGCACCCCCTTTAACGCAAGCTGGGTTAGATGACGAAACTCTATGTCCTCGGGTCCGGCTCGGGCTGGTCTCGGCCGTCGTTGGCAAGCCAGGTCGCGATGCCATGGACAAGACCAGAGGGTGAGGGCCGGAGAGCCGGTAGGAGCCTCGAGTCGTGATGCTCGGGCCCCCCTTTAACGCTGCAAGCCGGGTCGATCTGGCGACTCTCGTCCTCGGGTCCGGCTCTCGGGCTGGTCTCGGCCGTGTTGGCAAGCCGGTCGCGATGCCATGGACAAGACCAGAGGGTGAGGGCCGGAGAGCCGGTAGGAGCCTGAGTCGCGATGCTCAGGCACCCCCTTTAACGGCAAGCCGAGTTAGATGACGAAACTCACGTCCTCTGGTCCCGGCTCTCGGGCTGGTCTCACCGTCAGCCGGCAAGCCGGTCGCGATGCCATGGACAAGACCAGAGGGTGAGGGCGGAGAGCCGGTAGGAGCCCCGAGTCGCGATGCTCGTGCACCCCCTTTAACGTGCAAGATTCCGTCACCTGTGAAAAAGGCACCAAATAACAAGCATGGTGGAGCGAGAGCATAATCCTAAGGAAAGCGTAGGAAGGATACATGTCATTTGGGGACAGGCCCGAGCGGCTTAGGGATGATGCAGCCCGAGGCGCCCAACAAGATAAGCTAATGACATGAAATAAAGGGATACATGCCGCAGGACGGACCCACGCGGCACAGGGAATAATCTGACCTGAAGGCACTCCAGCCTGAAACGAAACTTAAAGGTGTCACCTGATGATGTTGGGGACGAAGGGGTGTTGGTGTAGCAGACTCGGTGGGCTGCGGGAGCCGACCTCACGAGCCCCCAGGCCCAGGGGCCTCGGGATGATCCGAAGGCGCTGGCGGCTCCTTGCGGGCCATCTCCATCTCCGCCAGGGCTGCGGCGTGCCTGACCTCTTGAGCCTCCAGGATGGCCCTCATGAGATGCTGGTGCGCAGCAATCGCGTTTGGCAGGTCATGGAGCATGCGCACGTAGCTGTGGGGCGGGCCCTCGCAACGTCCCACTCGCGAGGGCTAGAGGCGCTCTTGAGACGCGGCTCGGTTGAGCCCTGGTATGTCGATGCAGACGCGCAGCCCACCATCCTCACCTGGATGGGGGGCCACAGCGGGCAGGCGGCGGCTGCCCCTCATGACCCTTGACTCCTGTAGCTCCTGAATGTTCTTGCTGACGAACTCCTGAGGGTTCGGCCCTCCTTGCCTTGCTCCTGCTTGCGGGAAACGTGCTCAAGCACGCCTCACGTGGTGCCCAAGCGCCTCCCTCGAGACCTTGGCGAGGTCGGCGGCCCTCCAGGGAGAGCCCCGAGCCTGCCCGAGGAGGGCGCCGGGCGCGCTTCCTATGCGATGGAAGGAGGCTCCCTGCCCGCACGGCCCCTGAGGGGCCTGCCTCTTGAGGAGCCGGGCCGGTCGATGTCTTCTTCTTCTTGGGTGCAGCCTCGGGAGGCCTCCTGCTGCTGTGGTCTGGGTCTTCTAGCGATGCGGCCTGAAAGGCTCGCTCCAGGGAGCACACTGCGTCTCTCTCTTCACAGGGCATCGTGATGACCCCGCCGCTTCCTGGCATCTTGAGGACGTTGTAGCCATGGTGGGTTACGGCCATGAATTTGGCCAACGCTGGGTACCCGAGGATGGCGTTGTACGACAGGAGAATGTGGGCGACGTCGAAGTCGATGAGCTCGGTGTGGTAGTTGCCGCGAGCCCCGAAGGTGACAGGAAGGCGGACCTGCACGATCGGGACCGTGGAGCCGTCGGTGACTCCGGAGAAAGGCTTGGTTGGCTGAAGCCGGTGTAAGGCACTTGAAGATTGTTGAATGTCTCCACGGACAGGACGTTGAGCCCTACTCCGCCGTCGAGGAGCGTCTTGGTGACCAGCACGTTGCTGATGATTGGGGAACAAAGCATCGGGAGAACTCCGGCTGTGGCTGCACTTGAGCTGATCCGATGAGCTGAACGTGATGGCGCACGCCGACCACCTGAGAGGGCGCGTGGCCTCGAGCTTGGGAAGGACTGCATTCACTTCGCGGGTGAACTGCTTGAAGATGCGCTGAGAGGCTGGGGCTTGAGCTCCGCCCAGGATGCGAGCGATCGCACGCGCTTCTCGGAAGCCCCAGCCTCGGCCTGATGATGGTCTTCAATTCTCCTTGGCGGCGGCGGCGGTGGAGGGAGGCTGCGTTCCCCTGCGGACGATCCTCGCGAGGCTGATCCTCCAGCCTCCCTCATGGCGGAGGTCTTGCTAACGGTCCTCGCGAGGTTGGTCGCGCCACCCTTGGCGTGGACCGCGGTCTTCCCAGCGTCTGCATTCCTTCCTCCCCCCTCGGCCGTAGGCCCGGTCAGCTGCGCTTTCAGGCGTCTGCCGACCCTTCCTTCGCGTACGGCCCGGAGCTCTTGGCATTCATTGGTGTTGTGGGTGTGGAGGTCGTGGTACACGCAGTACCGGCTTCCCTTGGAGGACTCGGGCTGATCTCTGCCTCGCTTGGTGTCTGGTTGACGCGAGGTATGGCAGCCCTTGCGCTTCACGTCCTTGGCCTTGGACTTCTTTTCTTGGGACCCGGCAGGCAGCTCGAGGAGGAGGCGCCCTCCTCAGCTCGGGCGCACTTGGTCGCCAAGTTGAACAGCTCAAGGAGGTGCACAGGTCTTCATGCATCGCCAGCTCCTCCTTCATCTTGACGTCGCAAGACGCCGTCGGAGAAGGCAGAGGTGATGGCCTCCTCTGTTACCACAGGGATCTTGAGGCGCGTTGTTGAAGCGCTGGATGTACTTTTGCAGGGTTTCCCCTGGCTGCTGCTTGATTCGGTGCATGTCGCTCACGGCGGGTGGCCGGTCGCGAGTACCCTGGAAGTTGGCGATGAAGCGGTACGCATCTCGGCCCAGGAAGAGATCGTGCCTGGGGCCAGATTCAGGAGCCAGGTGCGGGCTCCGTCCTTGAGCGCCATGGGAAACCAGTTCGCCATGACCTTTTCATCCCTGTTGGCAGCCTCGATGCCCAGCTCGTAGAGCTGGAGGAACTCCGTAGGGTCAGCTGTGCCGTCATAGCGAGGAGGCAGGTCTGCCTTGAACTTGGCGGGCCACGCGACGCTGGGCAGCTCGGAGGTGAAGGCGCGGCAGCCCGCCGTGGCCGCGGGGGGCCTCGGACGGTAGAGAGCTTGGTCTTGCGGGCCTCCCTGCGCCGCGGCTGGGGGCATCACAGGGTCTTGACGTGCCGGAGCGGGGAGCGCTCGGGCAGCTTCTTGTGGGCGAGGAACTTCTTGACAACTCTGCTCTTGCTGCGCCGGCGCCTGGGCGGAACGGGTTCCGCCCAGGGCCGCTGCATATGGGGCGCCTTCTTGAGGAGGAGGCGGCTGAGGCGCCGGGAGCTTCATTGCCAGCAAGGCGGGCGCAGTCTTGAGACGGACGGTGCGGGGGCGCCTCCTGCAGCGCGGACGAGCTCGGCGACTCGGTCGAGCCATTCTTCATAGACGTCGTCGACGGGGCGGTAGCGCAGGAGCTCGTTTGCCGCGATGAGTGCAGCTCGGGCCTCCATGGCCGCACGGGGCGCGCATGACGAAGAACCAGCGGGGTGGCGAAAGCGTGGCGGTGCGGCCGTCCGCCTCATGGGCCAGGTCTTTGGGGCGATGCTTGCTGCTCGTTCCCCGCCGGGCCGGTGGCGGTGTTGACGGCAGGTGACGGGGAACGACGAGGGCGCCCGCCGACGGGAGCTGTCTGGGCGACATGGGAGGCGAGGGCGGCTCGGCGCTCGGCGCGGGCCCGACGGGCGTCGGACATGGTTGCGGTGGTCGGGGAAGAACGAGGCGACGAAAGGCAGATTCCGGCGCACCCCTACCTGGCGCGCCAAATGTCGGATTTCGGGTTCCGGCAGACCCTTAAGGTTCGAACACTGTGGTGCGCGCGGAGATCCAACCCTCCACCGTCTCGCACCTCGCCGAATCGCTGGGACCCTAACTACTAAACGGAACAGCACAAGAGACACGAGATTTATATCGTTCGTGCCACCATTGTGGTGTAATACCCTACTCCAGTGTGTGGTGTGGTGGATTGCCTCTTGGGCTGATGAGGAACAATACAAGGAAGAACAGCCTCGCGAGGGTCTGTTCTTGGCGGGTGCGATGAACTGCTAAGTGGTGTTCAGTAGCTCTAGCTACTGGTTCCTTGATGAGGATTCCGATCTCTCTTTGTCTCTCCCCGATGACTCTCCGTCTCTCCCTCAATCCCTCTACTATGGTGGCTAGCTCTACTTATATAGGCTAAGGCCCTGGGCCTCTTCCCAAATATTGAGCGGGAAGGGCGCCAACAATCGGCCATTTTGAAGGGGAATAGCGAGTACACTTATCCTGACTAAAGTTGGTCTTCGCCTGCCAAAGGCTCTGGTGATGACACCTGCTTGGGCTCCACGATGACTCCCTTCCAGCCGTTGGGCTGGTCTTGGTCTTGTTGCACCGAAACGGATGCCTTTGCTTGATGCTCTCGCTGCGCTTGCTCCCTTTGCACCAAAGAGGAAAGGAGGACGCAGCGCAGTTGGCGCCCGATCGGGCGCCCTTGGTAAATCATGGCTTGCGTCATGGGCACCTCGCAAGGTACCCTACCTTGAACTCTCCGCCTCCTCATGAGCCAGCTCGACGAGGCCGTGCACGAGGAAGCTCCTTGTCGTCCGCCTGGCAATCTTGGCCCCTCGCGAGGGTCTTGAGCTTGCGTTCATGAAGATGTGCCGTGCTGGGCCTCCTTCGAGCCACGGCGCAGGCCGCAGGCAGGCAAGTCTGGGGACCCCCGTTCCCAGAACGCCGACATCAGCCAAACTCTCCGACTAGGCGGTTTTCTTATGACCGCCTGTTCGGCCGCCGCGCCGACGATGACTTCTCGGGTCATCAAAAGCAATCTTCACGTCAACTCGGAACTCGCCGAGCAGTTAGATCCGATGGAGCTCTCTTCTTTAAACGAGCTCTTGGATCGCATCGCCGCCCTGGGAGTCGCTATAGACTATGATCAGATCAGGCCTAAACCCGATCTGAGAGAGATTAACTCTCCCCAGGTCACCCATCACGTTGATGTGGTGGAGGAACAACGCGGCGACCCTTCATCTATCTGAAGGACTAACTATGTCTGGATTCCCAATCCCTCCAAGCCAGATACCCGCGGAGGGGAGGACATCACTCAAGACCTGAACCTAGAGTCACGCAACGGGCTAGATTCAGTGGACAACATCCAAGAATCCAATCTTACGAGTTTGGAAACTCCTTGGCCCTTGAACCTCAGATTGGGTGGGGTTTCGGATCTAATTCCACCCACCCACCTGAACATAGGCAATCTATCCAATATTAGGCAAGAGCACGAAGAAAGCGATACATCATTACTGGGCCAGATTCCTCCTGGTTATGAACATGATAAAGGACTGCCGCGAGGAAGACACAATTTCATTCTTCTGCAATAATTGCACGGACATGGGAATCTTCAACGCCATAGGTCGCCATGAAATTACACGCTTTCCTGACTTAGCGTCCATAGTACGAAAGTACTGTGCGATGGAAAGCGCCTGGAAAACCGAAATAATATTTTGGGACAATCCGGCCCGAATACAAACCCAGTCTGAAACACAAGGATGCATTATCGCCAATCACCCGGGTTAAACACCAAAAAACAAAAACCCCCCATGGGGCATGGAACCGTACTGGAGGGGTGGCTCAACGGACCCTGTAAAATTCATAGCACAGAGGGCGCTACACCAACTCATAGCCTTAGAGCATGTTGGATACTCCGGCAGGTGGCCAAAAGCGGCGAGGAGCTTCTAACCCCAGCATCCATGGAGCACCAGCCCAAGGATACCAGTACGGTATTAACAGTCTTCGAGACTTTCGCATCAAACAATATGCGAAAACAAACACTCCGCAGCCTCGCCGAAGTATACCAAGTAGCAACAATAAATCCATGGAGGACACGGCTATTACCTTTAATGCCGGTGAAGAACCTAAATTCGAACAGCCCGAGCACCGGCAGCATTGGTCCTCGGTCCAATAGTGGGCGGCTTCGCCTTACCAAGGTACTCATGGACGGTGGCAGCGGATTGAACCTCATTTATGAGGAAACCCTTCGAAAAATGGAAATAGACTCGAGCCGCATTGAGCGAAGCAGCACAATCTTTAGAGGAATAATCCCCAGTCGGGAAGCGAGCTGCACAGGTAAAATCACACTGGATGTGGTGTTCGGCATGCCGGATAATTACAGGTCCGAGGAAGTCACGTTCCAAGTGGCCCCGTTTAGCAGCGGATACCACGCTCTATTAGGGCGAGAGGCATTCACAATTTTTCAAGCTATACCCCATTACGGGTACATGAAGCTCAAAATGCCCGGGCCCAACAGAATCATCACTCTTGCTAGTGACCCAGACATAGCACTCCGCGCCGAAAATAAGACAACCGCACTAGCCCTTGAGGCACTATCCCAAGCCCTAGCGGCCAAGGAACTGACTGCGCTACGCTCCACGGTGAACATGGACGATGTGATACTCGATAAAAGATCCAAGTCCACCTCCTTTAAACCAGCAGACGAAATAGTCAAATTCCAAGTCCACCCAACGGACCCTACAAAAACGGCTTCCATTGGGGCACAATTAAACCCTGATGTAGACGCCGCATTACGAGAATTCCTATCTGAAAATTGGGACATTTTTGCTCGGCACCCTTCAGACATGCCAGAATCCCACGCCCGGCTGGCCGAGCACTGACCTAAACATCCTAAAAGGATTCAAGCCAGTCAAACAGGCTCTTCGGCGTTTCTCGGAACCTAAGAGACAAGCCATGGGAGAGGAGCTAGCCAAACTATTGGAGGCCAGATTCATCAGAGATATAAAACACCCGGACAGGCTAGCAAACCTGGTGATGGTACCAAAGAAGGACAAATCCTGGCGCCTATGTGTCGATTTTAAGGACCTCAACAAGGCTTGCCCAAAGGACCCCTTCCCCCTACCCCGCATCGATCAAATTAACGACGCTACCGCAGGACACAATTCATTGTGTTTCCTCGACGCATACTCTAGCTATCATCAAATTAAGATGGCAGAACCTGATCAAGCCGCAACGGCATTTATCACCCCATACGGCCCATTCTGCTTCAACACAATGCCCTTCGGGCTCAAAAACGCCGGCGCAACATATCAACGCATGATTCAGACATGTCTGGCAAACCAGATCGGCAAAACGGTGGAGGCATACGTAGATGATGTGGTCGTCAAAACCAAGCATGTCGAAACTCTAGTAGACAACTTGAGGCTCACATTCGATAATCTTCGAACGTATGACATCAAGCTTAACCCGGAAAAATGTGTTTTGGCGCATCACCGGAAAGCTCTTGGGCTTCATTGTATCCGGTAGAGGAATTGAAGCAAACCCAGCCAAGATCCGAGCTCTATCACAATTGGATATCCCAAAGGACCTCAAACAAATACAAAAATTGACTGGATGTGTGGCGGCTCTAAGCCGCTTCAGCTCCCGTCTAGGAGAAAAGGCATTAACCCTCTATCACCTCCTCTGGCGTACTAAACACTTCGAGTGGACGGATGCCGCCACGGCCAGACTCGAAGAAATAAAAGCCATAATTGCAACAAACCCGGTCCTGGCCGCGCCCAACATGGGCGAACCAATGCTATTATACATCGCTGCAACTCATCAAGTCGTAAGCACGGTGCTCGTTGTCGAACGAGAAACGGACGGACACAAGTTTCCCCTTCAAAAACCAGTCTACTACGTGTCCACTGTCCTCACTCCATGCAAGTCACGGTATCCACATTATCAAAAGATAACATATGCGGTGTTTATGGCATCCCGGAAGCTTCGACACTACTTTCAAGAGTGTTTGATAACAGTAGCCTCCGAAGTACCTCTTAATGACATTATAAACAACCGCGACGCGACAGGCCAGATTGCCAAATGGGCCATTGAGCTCCTCCCGTTCGACATAACCTATAAGCCACGGTGAGCAATTAAGTCGCAAGTTTTGGCCGACTTCGTCGCCGAATGGACTGAAGCCGAACTCCCTAAAGAGTACGGTACATATTCCAACTGGATCATGCACTTCGACGGCTCCAAAATGTTGGTTGGTCTGGGGGCTGGCGTCGTTCTGACGTCCCCAACAGGAGATACAGTTCAATACGTGCTCCAGATAATGTATACGGACTCCAACAACGCAGCCAAATACGAGGCCCTTCTACATGGTCTCCGGATGGTAGTATCCATGGGCATTCAACGCCTAGAGGTACGCGGGGACACGACCCTCGCGATATCCCAAATAAATGGAGACTTTGATGCCAAGGATCCAAAAATGGCAGCTTATCGCAACGCCGTCCTAAAAATGTCAGCTCGGTTCGAAGGGCTCGAATTTCACCATATAGCCCAGGAAAACAATCAGCGGCGGGCGTCACAGCACGCATTGGCGCAAAGCGCGATGCCGTCCCCGATATCTTCTTAGAGAGGCTGTTCAAGCCATCCGTATCATGGGAAGGAGTCCGGAAATAACAGCCTGCACTCCAACAAAGACCTTGCCCAACACGAACATTAGACATAATTGGAGGCTCTGTCAGCAAGTAACATCTTCATTACGTAATAATGGCAGTCATTGCCCGTGGGCGGAACCATTCCTAGCCTACCTAACTAGGCAGGAACTTCCGAGGACCAAAATGAGGCCACGCTGCATAGTGCGGCGATCTAAAGCCTATAAAGTCCATGAGGGAGAGATTTATAAGAAAAGCACCACCGGAGTCCTTCAAAGGTGTATCTCCGAAGAGGAAGGGCAGAATCTTCTGGCTGAAATTCATGCCGGACTCGGCGGGCACCACACCGCAGCCTGGGACCTTGTAAGCAAGGCCTTCCGTACATGATTCTATTGGCCGACGGCTCGGGCAGATGCTCAGGACTTAGTCCAACGATGCGTCAGTTGCCAACTCTTTGCTAATCAAAGCCACATGCCACCGACCGCCCTCCAAACTATACCCATCACCTAGCCCTGCGACATAATTCATGACTCACCTCGCGTGCGCATGTATGAAGAAAGAGAAGCCGAGCTCGATCGGCAGGACAGTTTGGACACCTTGGAGGAGGAGCGTGACGTGGCTAAAGCCCATTCTGCATTCTATCAACAGCAGGCTTGAAGATATCAAAGCAGAGAAGTACGAGCCAAAACTTACAATGTTGGCGAATTAGTTCTACGCCTGCGGGACAAGAAAAAGGACAAACTCAAGCCCAAATGGGAAGGTCCCTTTATTATCGACCAAGTCCTGACCGGTGGAGCGCACTGCCCACTTAAACGCATCGGATAACCGACTCGAGCCGAACCCATGGAACGCAGCCCGTCTCCAAAGATTCTATGCCTAAGCGCCGGATTACGAGTTCGTCTCCTTCCTCTGTCTATTTTTTACACATTAGTTGTCTTATATTTCTCTCCTTCTCCCTCTTTTCTCTTACAGCCTTTAAAGGCTCATTCGCGCATTGTTCGCACACACTTGACGTGCTATCCGCGCTCATTATACCTGGGGGCTTCTTTAACAGAAGCTTATTTTACGGGCTCTATGCCTAACACATGTGTAATGCTTCCGCATGTACCTTTTATTCACCATTATATGCATCGATATGACTTAAGTTTTGGCCAAACTGGGTTGCCTGGCTCCTGTGCTTACCCCTACGTTCCCGATTGTTCGGCTAGGTGGTAAAGGGAGCACCTCTACGATTGTTACTGCCGGGTCAGCCGGATGTGTACCTCAGACTGGGTGAAGCCGAAAGCTAGCGTTCTTAAGGGAATATTTGGTCAGTGAACTAAAGATGATTCCTCACTTATTTATTTATCCGCCCCCAGATGCTTTTCTGCTTTTTTCCGCAGTCCGGACATGCACTTTAAGGCATGCCTCCTGTGGAAAGGAACCCCTAACGGAACTATTCTCCTGGAAGATGTTTCTAACTAACCATGTAATATAACATAACTAGTTGGGCACTTATGCATTAAAGCACTAATGACCCCTACGCCTGGTCTCCACGCATACCCCGGTTCTTACATAACCGTGATGGTATTCGGACACACTCTGGACTATAGGGTCCCGAGGTTGAAGCGAAAAGGTCCGCCATGACAAACGATCTACAATCCGGCTAGAAGGCATTTTTCCATGTCGTCTTAAATTACATAGTCAAATTGACTGGGTGTATTCCTCCTCAATACCATCTAATAGGTTGTCTAGTTTACAGTCCTGTTGGGAATACTTTGCGGCCAATTCTACTTGGCCGTACACTAAGCTCACAGGATCTCCTTCCCATCGGGCCCCACAGTCCGACCTCGGCCATGTGGTTTGGAGTGGGTCTTCGTGTACCGCGTCTTCACCATGGCCCAGGCCTCCTGGCGCCTTGACGGCAGGCCGATATCTTCCATAATCGGAAGCGCCCGCGATCCCTTAAGCCTCTCTGCAAGCTCTCCAAGGCCTTGAGGGAGACAGATGGCCACAAGGCACAGGCGACGCCCTTCATCACCTGCCGAACTCGTTCATGCAGTTGTAAGAGCTCGGGAAGAAGGTCACCCGTAGAACCGGGCATTTCCTCTGCAGGACGACCTGTGAGCACACCTACAGACATAACTCTGTTAGTCGACTTTTTCGCCGAACTCTTTTTCAAAGTTCGTTCAAGCACTTACTAAAAATGCCGCGTCGAAGCCGTCAATTCTCCTTCACGGAGTCCGCCAGCTGGGCACGAACATCTTTGAGTTCCTCTCCCAGCTGGGTGTTGGCATCTTGGAGATTATTCTTCTCCTGCCTCACCCTCGTAAGCACGCTCTCCCCGGCTTTTAACCGGTGCAAGAGTTGTTGCTTGTCCGGATCTACTCCGGCGCCATCTGCAATGATATTGTCAGATTTACACATACGTCGCACTTCACAACATACTTATCTTTCGAAGCGTATATTACCGGAGGGGTCTCCTTGGCCTCCCCTGCAGCGGCTAGTCTTGACCTCAAGTTGGGCTTTGCACTCTTCCAGCTCTGGGTCAGTTGGGTATTCCTTTTGTAAGATCCTGCATAATAAATCATCCTTAAATCAGTTATTCTAACTATTTCAAGTCTCGGGGCTCTTGGTATATATAACCATCAAATTTTCTCACCCATATGTCTTTCACATCTTTGCCCGTGGCTCTGGCTAGACCATTTTGAGCGGCACGGAGGTGCGCATCTCTGAATTGAAGGCATCCAATGCCTCTTGGGAGAAACATGCGTCCACGAAGAACAGTCCGGCGCCTTTGTGATTCATGGCACTCTCCACCTCAGAATTGGTGGCAGATAGTCCGTCGGCATCCTCTGTCAGAGGAGTGTCCGACGCGCGCCTCGTGTTCGCCTCCGCCTCTGGACCTGGCTTCGGAGCCTGGCCGGTGGAGGCTTGATTGGCAGCCTCTCCGGATATAGTCCGGCGAGCACTCTTTTTCCTGAAGATAGCACGAGCGTTAGTATACCTTCCGGGAATAAAACCTGGGAATAAGGCGGCATGCCATACCATGGCGCCGGCATCTCAATCCGGACGCACTTCTTTTCAGCCTGCTGGGCCTTGCTGCCTCTTGTTGGCTAGCCACCGCAGGCTCGGCCTTCCGCCTCAAGGGCTCCCCCTGCAAAACACCATTGATATGCGGTGATCAAAGATAAGCACGGATGGATCATTTTCAAAGTATTGGGACTTCGGTCTCAGTTACCTGTGAGGCTGGAAATATTCCGGGGTAATCGGCCGTAATGGCGACCAAGGCATTGTCGATGCTCAGTTGGTAAAATACCCCATCGATCAGCTCCACGGATATGTCCGGATACTCTTGGGAGGCCGGATCGAGGGACCTTTCCGGATCCTCGGGTTGTGGAGGAGGGTTGTTTATATCCTTTACAGCCCGGCGCAATTCCTGCGTCAAAATCACAGAATAAGGTACCTAACTACGGGAATATGGAACGGATGGGCATAAAGAACTGTTCTCTTACCCAGCTTGGAGGATCATACATAGAAAATCCTCCCCGTGGATTGACACGGAGGAAATCCTCCTCTTCTCCCTTGAATAATGCGGACAAGGCCTTCGTCAGAGCAGCAACTGATCCCGGCCCCTTACGGCCACAGCGGGTGGCATCATCCTCCCCATTGAAATCCCACATGGGGTGGCCTCTATACTGAAGCGGCTGCACCCCCCGCATGACGCATGTGGCCATGACCCCGATCATGGTCAGTACGGAATGAGCTAGTAATATTATTCGGCTCATCAGGTAAAGGACGTCCCTGTCATTTTCCTTCTGAGGGCTCCGTGGGCGCCATCTTAGGCGCTTCTTCAAAGGAGCATTATTGAACTCAGGAAGGCCGATCCGCATAGGGTCCGGCAGGGGGACATCTTCTATATAAAACCATTATGAAGGCTAGTCTTCGGATGCCTTCTTTGGGGTTCCGGATAGATATCCGGTCCCGGCGATGCGCCATAGTTCGGCTTCGCCCACTTGATATATCGACCCCTCCTGAGAATGGGGCACAAGGCAGAACAGCTTCTTCCACAGCGCGAAGTGAGCCTCGACGTCCAAGAACAGCTCGCAAAGGGCTACGAAGCCCGCGATATGCAATATGGAGGCAGGCGTAAGGTTGTGCAGCTGGAGGCCATAGAACTCCAGGAGCCCCCAGAGAAATGGATGAATTGGAAATCCGAGCCCTCTTATTAAGTAAGGGACAAGGCATACCCGCTCTCCTTTGGAGGGATTGGGGACGCTCTCCGCCTGCTTTCCGCCATTATAGGCGGCGAGTCCGGCTCGAACCGGGACCATGAAGGCTGGGGGAAGAAATCCCTTGGTTTGGAGCGTCACTAGCTCGCTGTGTGGGACAGAACATCTCTCCCAATCTCCAGGCTGAGGGCTGGCAGGGAGAGAGGAGGAGTTGCGTCAACTGGCCGTGATGGAATGGATTTCTGTCAGATGCACTTCGATGAATGATCGCGAAGGGGAGATGGTGTGATTCGGATCTAAATCCTCGTCTCTTTTATAAGGCAGCTTATTTGTGCAGCTGGGGGGTAAAAATTAAAACACCCTGGCTTTTCGCATTCGTTTGACACGTGGAAGACGACCATTATTGGGCGTGGAAGCCAAGGAGCGCAATATTCACGAAAAGCCGGACACTATTCAACAGGTACACAGAATTTGGAGAAGATCCCGCCTTGCAATGCCGAAGACAAATCTGCGCGCCGGACTCATCGTCATTGAAGCCTGGTTCGGGGGCTACTGAGGGAGTCCCGGATTAGGGGGTGTACGGATAGCCGAACTATAACCTTCGGCCGGACTGCTGGACTATGAAGATACAAGATTGAAGACTTCGTCCCGTGTTCGGATGGGACTTTCCTTGGCGTGGAAGGCAAGCTTGGCGATACGGATATGTAGATCTCCTTCCATTGTAACCGACTATGTGTAACCCTAGCCCTCTCCGGTGTCTATATAAGCCGGAGGGTTTTAGTCCATAGGATGAACAACAATCATACCATAGGCTAGCTTCTAGGGTTTAGCCTCTCTGATCTCGTGGTAGATCTACTCTTGTACTACCCATATAATCAATATTAATCAAGCAGGAGTAGGGTTTTACCTCTATCGAGAGGGCCCGAACCTGGGTAAAAACATTGTGTCCCTTATCTCCTGTTACCATCCGCCTAAACGCATAGTTCGGGACCCCCTACCCGAGATCCGCCGGTTTTGACACCGACAACTGGTGCATGAGCATTTAGCTTTATTTATTTATTTACTTATTTATGCTTAGGGGACCATGAGCATGTACCTGGGTCGGATTCATGTGAGAGCCTCCCTTCCAGTTAATTATGGGCTTCTCTATTGGGCCTTCATCAGTGGGCTGCATATTATCAACAAGTGGAAAATGTGTTCCGTATGAAAAATAGTATGAGCTCTGTACGGTATGGGGCACTAAAGGATCGCACCGTGCAACGACTTCCAAAACATTGTGTTTGTCGTTCTAACAACACATTTATTCAACCAACAGACGAAATATACTACTGATTGTACATTGAAAACAGCAAGAGCGGCAACCAGGGCTGGGGTGCAGCGAAGCAGTAAGCAGGCCAGAAGAGTGAAGACGCAGCTCTCTCTTCCAAACCAAACATCAGCCATCATTACAAAAGGGCTACCAAAAAAGAACAAGTGTATGCATCAAACTAAACAAAGATCCTACTACACCAAGTGTACGCATCTAACTAACTGGCTCAGTTAGACGTTACTATTTATTAAGCTGTGGAGATTGGCTGACGGCTTGAACCAGATGGGTGCCTGACGGAGGAAACTCCAGCCAGCAGGTCGAAGTCTGATACTTGCGACCCTCTCTCCTACTTTGTGCTGCAGAGCGTGGCGGGACATATCAGGGTATGGTGCATGCAGAGACGCATGATACGCTGTGTACACAGTTTTGCACGATGAATGAAACGCGCTGCCATCATGATCCTTGCCGTCGGTTATCTCACAGTTAATCGGATAATTCAGTCCGACAAACAGAGAGCGTGCACTAAGGCTACTTACCAGCCTCCAGTCAAAAATTCCTGAAGGCCCAGAGAAGCTGGGATCCTGCTCAAAGACCTTGCAGTGACTGTGATTGTATTCTGCGAAACAACATGTTCGGTATGTGTGAACGATCATCAATCTTTCGCCGTTGTCTGATCGAGCCAGGAACCACCTACAACTACCATGCAGCTTTTCTTTGAAAGGTTCTGGGATTAGGAAGGGTAGGGACACCAGGCGGCCTACAACATCATATCAAGTTGGAGTCAAATAAAAAAGGGCTCTTGATTTAGCAATCTTAAGAACAACATGTTATGAGCATGAATATTTTTCAGTAAATGTTGATAGTAATATAAGCAAGCCATCATGATATCATAGGAAAGTAACATACTACTGTAACAGCCGTTTGTAGCGATGACTGGAGTAGGCCAGCAATACGTCCAGCCATAGAAGGAGTCGACAGCGTAAATGAAGCCCTTGTGTTCAATGGCATCAGAGAACCATGGAGGATATATGACCCTGCGATGGACGTGTAGATTTATCCACTTACCGCGATGACACATCGGATAGGCGAGACCGCGGTTGAAGAACGCATAATTAGCTTTGAAGTCTTTATAATTCGCAGATCTTGTGGGCACTTGGCAGATTACAACCTTGAGCAAATCAAACTTGGTATCATGTTGGCTCTTGAAAGATTCCGAGTATTACGGGCGCGGTGCCAAAGCGGTGCAGTGTTAATCGAAGGAAGGGGATCAATCACGGGTGTAGACCTCCACGAGCATCCAGCTGCCGCGACCGTTGTGAGCACCATCCAAGACGATGTTCATGCCGACCCAGTACATACCGTTAATGTAGCCGAGGCTGGCGGGGATCGGATCGCGATGAAGGGGGTTGATGCTCGCCACCCTACGATCGTTATGCTGCGTGACACGCCGTTTATGAAGATCAGGCGGCATCAGCAAGCAAGGAGCTGGCTTAAAAAGCTCCGGCCTGAGGGCTTTGAGTAAACGGTACAACCCCGACGAGCACGCGGCGAGCGGCATGGTACTGAGATTGTCCACACGCAAAACAATGAGCTTGATTACCTCTATGGGGAGCGAATTCCAGCCACTCTTTTGGCGAACGCTGCTCGGTTTTGCCATTGTTAGTGCTTGGGTTTCGGACGAGGGAGGGAGGCGCCTTAGCTTCCAGCGGGGATGGAAGCTTGGACGAGATTATGTGTGGACAAAGATGGAGAAGCGAATATGTGTTGCGGGAAGTGGACTGGTGATCATGACTACATCACGCCGCTTGATTTACGAGACACATACCAGCAGCGTAGTGTCATATCGATGCCAGACAACTTGCTTGAGTGATCACGATCTTGGTACTCCCACAAGATTACCTACTAAGATTACTATGTCCTAGCTTGCTAGAGTAGAGTAGTAGAGTAGGACTCTGCTCTACTACTAGCACCGGAGGAGTAGTAGTATATTCTAATCTAAAATAGTTACAAACTTCAATGCCCGAGCGTGGAACGACTACGAACCATGCTCAAAGACCGTGTCTACATGGTGTTTGGACTTATATGCAAACAAATAGCAAGATGCCCGTGCATTGCACGACACACCATCATCACCAACTCGGTTTTTTCTCTACTCCTACTCCTATAAAAGACTGGGTTGGTGATGATGGAGGCGAGGAGGCGTGTTCAACTGGGCGTGCAGACGGGCGCAGCACTATTCGATTTGTTATAAAAAACAAAGAAGAGTAGTAGAGATAGAGACATAGGGAGGAGCACGAGGTTGTGGGAGATAAGGATGAATGAGGCAAGGCCTTATCTGTAAATGTGGAGGGAGGTGCGGGTATCTTTTGTAAAATTGTCATAGTTGGCTTTCTATCCGTCAGATATAGATCGGACGGTCTATATTACAAGATGGCAGGCATACCATCATCACCAACTCGGTTTTCTATAAGAGTAGATATATATAGATATAGATAGATAGAGACTAGGGAGTACTAGTAAGGACACCATCTACTGCTTCGTGTGCTACTCATGTGCTCCATTCGGCGGCCGCAACGTCCCCTACAGCCACTCCCTCCCGCGCTCCATTCGGCGGGCGCTGTAGAAATCTGGGGAGCGCGCTCTCGCGACTGTTGGCAGCCACGACTTCTTCCACGACCTCGGCAACCTCTTCCTCAACGACATGGGCGACAACCTCAACGCCAACGGTGCTGCTCTCGTTGCACCGTATGTGTTTCTGTCCTTCCTGTTTGAAATCATGGTAGAATTCATGTTTCTACTCTGTATCCTACTACTATGCTAGTCCACATGATTAGCTTCATCTCTGTTACAGCCGTCATGATTTATTTTGTGCTTATTCGGATTAAATCTCGTAGTAACTTGCTCATATATTCAACTGGCGCAACGTCCCCTACAACCACTCCCGTTTCATGGACGGCCTGGTCGATGCCTCCAAGGATCCCTTCGTCCACTGCTATGAGTGCCCGATGCCGTTTTGTGGCTCGCCAGCGGACATGGTGCATCACCTCACGGATGCGTGCAGCGGTCACTGCTGGGCCTTGGCGGAGAACATCAAGTACGACACGTGCTACCGGTTCACCATGCCGGATTCGCTAGAGGATCACCGCCGCCTGCTAGTCTCGGAGGAGGACAGCAGCGTCTTCCTCTTGATCATGGGCACCGTCGAGGCCCGCGCAGGCCGCCGCCCCGTCTCTGTAACGTGCGTCAGGGGCGTCGCCGCTGACGCTGACACTGACGTGAGGCACATGTACAGGTGCGTGGTCACTGTTACTACCCGTCCGGATCGCGTGGGCGGCGACACCGGCCTCGTCGGACGGACTTGGACTCTGGGGAGCTGGGACTATCCCGCCTATGTGGACTTGGAAAACCCATGGCATCCTTTACCCGCCGACGCGGTGCACGGGGACTCAACGAGGTTCACCTGGACATACGCATTATCAAGTGCACTTAGAAAACATGTAGTGTGTGTTTGGGCGCTTATGGCCCGTTTCTTTGCCGCTTTTGATTATGTAAGCTTGTCGTTAAACTTGAGTGGCTTTCGCTGCAGTCCTTCCTTTGAACTTCTCCTCTCAGTGAGCTGATGTAAGACACTTTTGGTTTCATTTGATATTGGAACCGGGGAGGAGCCTCCCTGTTCTTCTAAAAAAAATTACGCATTATCAAGTTAAATGTTGATCATTAGTTTTCGCTCAATGTAATCCGCTGTCTAAGCATGCGGACACTTCCATGCAGGATCATGCTCTATTGGAGTATCAAGCATGAAAAAAAGTGTATCCGTTTATGGTTTAGTCTAGAATCTTCCATGTATGAATTTTTACTACAGTACTGGTGAAAGACTTACGATGAACCATTTCTTACATCTCCTCCCTTGCAAGTCATCCTGATTTAATCCCTCCGTCTAGGTGTATAAGGGCATGGTTAATATTAATTAATAGTATAGCCAACTGTTGACTATAAGAAAGTGCCATGTCATCTGTATCCAACATGTATAACAATCGATACTCAAAAACTAATTCTTAAAGATCATTTCTTGCAAAGCACAATAAGTGTTATTTCTTCACAAGTTTTGGATGCACGTTGAACAGTTGAACGCTTTTGTTTGCAAAAGATACCTTTTTATCTATTTCACCCGGATGTTTGTGAGCTCTAGAGATGAGATAATATCCGAAGAAACCTATCGATACCCGTTACACATGAGATGACCCCCACATCCTTTGTCAAAATAAACAACTCCCCGATCAATGCATTTCACTTTTCGGTGCAACGCACAGGCACCTTACTACTATAGATTAGTACGACCAAAAATTGAACTAACATTATATATAGTACGATAAATACTGATGCATATCACCTAAAATTATATCATTCAAAACTATGTTAAAATACGAATCCAACGATATAGTTTTTGTTGACATGCACTAACATTTTGTCAGTTAAATCTTCAGTCAAATTCAATGGGGGACTAATAAACCATGACCGATGTAGTACAAGTGTAGAGGGCGGCGCAAGACGGGAGTCTCACCTCTCACCCCGCCGTGGCGCAGCAGTAAAGCCGTCATATCACAAAACCCAACCACTCCCAATAATAAGTGGCCTGGTAAAATAAACGGACAAGCAACCATCACATCCCTCCGTCTTTTTGCATTTCATCTCTCTGCATTTACTTTCACCGGTTCATCTCACAAACTCGATCCCTAGCTACAAATCCTAGGGCCAGTTCTTTTGGCGGCTTCCCCAGCTTTTCCCACAAGACTAGTCACAGTGGAGAGTAACAAGAAGGCGCCTCACTCATTTATTTGGGCTTCTAAACTACTACTCCGTCCTGGTTTATTCCTCACCATTGTAATTTGTGCTAAATTTTGACCAAATATTTAACTGATAAAATGTTACTCCCTCTGTCTAGGTGTGTAAGTCATCTGACGAAAACCAAATAATCCCAAAACACTTAGGCACGGTGCATTAACTTCTACCTCGTTTCTTGTTTCTTGACATATCAATCAATAAGAGATAAAGAGTGTGCATGCTTTTAATGACTTGAGATATCAAACACGACATGCAGTGGTTAGTTCATTGCATGCAATACTATTAATTAGCAAATAAACATTAACGTTTCTCGTTTTCTCATCTTCCTTGGTCACGGTGCACAACCTAAGATGACTTAATCACCTAGACGGATGGAGTAGTGCATGTGACATGCACTAACATTTCATTAGTTAAATTTATGATCAAAATTTGACACGGATTACAATGGGGACCAATAAACCAGGACGGAGGTAATAGTAGTTATGGGATTACTAATCTAGAATCCTAAAAGAACTGGCCCCTGGTACTCCTGCTAGTAGTAGTACTCAAGTTGGAATTGCAATTGCACGGCACAACTTGTTAGGCAAAAAAAATTGATACAGGGTGTAGGAAGCGGTTTGGGAATTTGCATGCCTTTCCAACCAGTGAGATACTCCATACAAAGTACGACAGAGAAGGAAGCTAAAAGTAAACAATCAAACGAGCATTTTTGCATTTGTTTTGCATTGAATCGTTTCACAAGCTTGACTAGTGATGTTTTTCTACTTTTACAAAAACCGCATCGTAATGTTAAAAGGTGCATTTGCACATACATAAGTAATAGTAGTACTCCCTCCGTCTACGTGTACAAGTCTTCCCTCCTTGGTCACGGTGCACAACCAAAGATGACTTATTGACCTGGACGGAGAGAGTAGCACAGTCTGCAAGCATATATCGAGAGAGACGTGTAGTGCGATAGTATATAGTAAAGTTTGTGCTATATGCACGTACTTGCAAAATGCGTACGAATACGCAAGGTTTCCAAACTTTCCCTTTTACATACTTAATTAAGGACGCTAAAAATTCCTGAACGTTCTGGATTTATCATTTGCGTCACAAAACTAATGAGATCGCCTTACGAAACAAAAATTATACTCCTCCTAAAAGCCACAGCGCTCGCAGGAGCGCTTGCTGCGCGCCACGAGTGCCCTGGTGCGCGGCCGCTTCCTAGCGCGTCGACACAACGCCTCTTCCTCAGCCTCGCAACTCGCGAGGTGCTGATTGGCGGCTTGCCGGCAGGCGAGCGCGATCTCACTGGTGTGATGATCCGGCGACAACAGGTACTCCACCTCGCTGGAAGCGTGCACCCGGTCCACGTACCGCCAAGCGTAGATGAGGTGCTTGGGCCCGACTGCACGCAGGGCGTCGGCATGGGCGTCCTCCGCCACCCTCACGGCCCTCGCACGAGCCTTCTGCCAAAGAGCCAATTGCCTGCTCTCTCTCGGACGCGACATAGGCCTCCCAGGCAGCTTGCTCCGCGGTGCGCTTCTCATCCTCGGCCTTCTTCTCCGCCTCTATTTTGGCGCGCTCTGCTGGAGGCAAAGCCTCCCACAAGGCGACATTTATTTCTTTCCATAGCTCCTCAAGGCTGGGGGGCTCGGCGGGCGGCGCGACGTTCTCCTCGTAGCGTGGAGTTGACGCGTCCTCCGACGCGCGTGCTGGCGAGATTGGGAACGCCGACGCATCCACCTCGACGCGCCGTGGCGAGGAGCGGAACGCCGACGCGTCCTCCTCGACTAGTGGCGGCGAGGAACGGAACGACGACGCGTCGTGTCGCGGCGAGGAGTGGAACGCCGACGCGTCCTCCTCGACTAGTGGCGGCGAGGAACGGAACAGCGACGCGTCGCGTAGCGGCGAGGAGCGAAACACCGACGCGTCCTCCTCGACTAGTGGCGGCGAGGAACGGAACGGCGACGCGTAACCGTCTGCGCTGTGCAGCGAGGGGCTCCTAGGGCTTGGGAGGGGCGATGCCATGGTGTCGACATGAGAGGGAGGGGGAGGAGATAGCGATGAATGTGAACGTGAGGGGGAGGAGATAGCGATGTCGTCGGAGGCGCAGTATTTATAGCGAGCAATGGCACACCTGCGTAAGATATGGACTGAGCTGCAATGACTTAACTTCAGGTCCAATTGCGTCACTGACATGTGGGCTGAACACCTGTTGGGCCCATATGTCAGTGACCCAATGCACCTGCAGTTAAGTAACAGCTACGTGGGCATATTTGTTGGAGTAAATTACGTGGGAGCGAAGGGGTGGAAATATTGCTGGTCACAACGGATTGGACGAGCGTGGGGGGAGGAGAGTCATGCATGCAGATTTTTTCCCACGGGGTGGAGTGGTGGGACCGCCGGAGGGAGAAGGAGAGTTTGGCAGGCATATTGTTTCCACACATGGAGAGGAAAAGATTTGGAGACGAACGGGCTTACTGCAGGTATGGGGAATGGTGCATAATAAGTCATCTTGCATGCCGGGCTAGGTATAGTCTCAAGTCATTAAAAAAATACACGCCCCACACATGTTCATATTTCAAGGTGCACTAAATTATTGCATGCGATGATTAAGGCTGGTCATAATGGTGGTATCTTAGCTGGTATCATGCACACGGGAATAGTAGCAAACATGCTGACGTGGCAAAGAATTAAAGAAGAGGGGGGGGGGGTTAGAGTAACTAGTGTTCATGCATGCATTGGTAAATACATTTTTGTGTGAAGAACGACAACACTAGTGGAGTACTTTTGCAGACTTCAAAAACTATTCCACCGCCTCTACTATCTTGCTAAGGCTGGTCACAGTGGGGAGTAACTTAGACTAGTGTCATGCATATGACACTAGTCTAAGTTACTACCTTTATAATGCAAAGTAACATAATAGTAGTATTATAGATAGATTCATTTATTAGCTCGTAGACTCATCTTGTCTTGGAAAGCGGTATGTTACAGTAACATATTATGTTACCACCTCTCATTAATTACTCGCCACATAAGCAGAATTTTCTCAAAGTGCGCTATGTTACTAGCTAAGTTACTCCCACTATGGCTAGCCTAAGAGTAGGTGAAATTTTTGAATCGAGCCCTTTAAGAGCATGGTTAATAGTATAGCCAGCTGCTGGCTATAAGCCAGTGCCATGTCATCTACAACCCATCTTATAGTCAATATGTACAATAGTAGATGAAAAAAGTGTACTACTTTTTTATTATGTGGCCCCCATTTCATTCTCACAAAGTGCCTAGCATCACATGCTAGAGCTGGCTCTTCACGAAGAGCCCGCTTACCTTCTCTCTCCTATTCTCTTTCCTCCAACTAAGCAGAAATATACTAGTTTATTTCTTATAGCCTGCTGACTCAGCTCTATTGTACTTGCTCTAAACTACTGGAGTAGAAGGGAGGTAGTGGTACTCTAATAGCTAACCTTGTTGTGATGACAAGATAGGACATGGCACACACCTGGACGGAGGAACTAGTCTGCATTGTGCATTTAAGTTTTGTCTGAAGTCACTGTACCTCTACTTTCACCAGACTTATAGAAAAATGTATCAACATTCACAATGTCAAATCAATATTTTTACACTCATTATAAAAAGTAGTTCTTATACTCATTATAATTAGTATTGTAGATACTGATATTTTAAGTATAAATTTGGTCATGGGATTTCATTGATGCCTGTCAAAGCGTGGAGGAAGCGGAGCTTAGGGCTTGCATAGGTATTTCTCTTCATAATCATGTAATTTTAGAGACTGATTGCGCTTTTGTGGTAACGTCTCTTGCATCGGGGGACTATGACAGGTCTGCTATGCATGACCTGAAGATGAAAGTGTTGAGCATCTCGAAGTTGATCAACAATCTTCAATTGTCAAAGATTAGCCGTTCGGCCAATAAGGTGGCACACGTAATCGCTAAGTATAGCTTTGACAATAGATTAGATGGTATTCTTGTAAATAACGTACCGCCCTGTGTGGTGAATATTGTATCGAATGAGTGTACTTGTGTGGCTGGTTAATTAATATAAGGTGGTGTTCAAAAAAAAGTATATATTTGGTCAAACACTTTTCAAACGGTTGTGGGAGTAAAAAGGACCGGAGGGAGTATCATGCATGCGGAGTAGGCAAAAAAAATTGCTCATTTATAGCCGGTCGAAGTCTCAAAGGGCCCGACCGCGCAAGGGAGGTGAAGTTCGTGGGAGGCGCGCGGTTGACGGAATTAAGTGAAGTTACATCAACGCGCCGGCATGGCGTGCGAACAGGCAGAAGCTATACTGCCAGGCCTATGATATGGGTCTAGTAGACATGACATCTAGTGGGTCCCGCATAGTTCTCGAGAACTATTTGGGGGCTTGCAGCCATTTATCCACCGGGCAAGCCAGCAACCCCACGCCGTTCGCATGCCCTACTCGTCCCCGTCTTCTACTATCTTACAAAGAGTTCGCTCCCGATCGTCCCGTCCTTTCACATTAGTTCGCTCCCAGTTTTTGCGGGGTACAACAGTTCAACTTTTCCTAACCCTCCTCCAAAATCCATGGCCTCCCAAATCTCCATGGTCGCCGCTGAGTACCAGGTTAGAGCCATCACCGGCGATCAGTTCATAAATCATCTACACACGTGGATCCGCGACATTGAAAGCATGGCTTGCTCGCTTCCTACGCATGTTCAACAGTTCAACGGACGAGTGGGTAACTGGGCTAGATGTTGAGTACACCACAGTCCTGGGACAAGAGAAGGATCTAAAGGACGAAGAGAGGAAGAAGCCCGCCGTGATCCAGGTTTGCGTACATAACGTTTGCTTGGTCTACCACATATGCCATGCCGACGTTGAGTGCCAGGATTTTAAGAACTTCCTCAAGGACAAAAGAGTGAAATTAGTTACTGTAGGCTTTGAGAGCGACAGGGATGTCCTGCGTCGGATAGGTCTCGTTGTAGGCCAGCCCTTCGATCTTGGAAGGCAAGCCTGGTGTCCTCCTCTCAACCTTCAATGCTGACCTGGCAGCAGCCATGATTGATCCTTCAGACGCTTAAAGCGAAGAAACCTCATCACGAGTTTCATCATGCATGGGAGTCGAAGACATTAGATGAAGATCACATCCTGTACGCAGCAGTGGATGCCTCTTTGTTTAAATATCTACAAGGGTTGGGTGAAGAAGCAGAGCCCAGTGTACGGTTCAAGCAAATAAGCGTCGACGACGAGGAAGAGGAAGAGGGACGAGGACGAAGTCGAGGACGTGGACTTGGACTCCGAGTAGGTGGCAGTGCCGTCGCTCATGCTGGTTTACTGCAGTGTCAAGCGGACTAGTTGCTTAGTTTATTTTCAAGGGTGTGTTGTGCTGAGGCCCCAGCAGAACTATGTTTAGTATGTTCTTTCTCGCTATTTGAACTCTTTAGTACGTACAGTATTACTAGTACTATGTGTTACTACTGTTCTTCTTGCAGTTGGTACTACTGCTTTCGTATCTTCGTGTTAAATCTTTGTACTTAATACGTTCGTAATAGTAGTATAATTTGGGTCAGTCGATTTGTGAAAGAAGTTCGACGGAGCGAAGGAAGAAGACGACATAAGAGGTGGAAGAAGCCCTTCTAGCCATCCATGTTGCATCAAACGGCTCACATGAGTCGACTGACCCAAATTGCTCCATCAGATTGCAGGATCCACGTGGCATTCAAGGTCTCGAAGGTAGATTCCACGTCCGCACCCGGTTTGCGGGCTCGACGCGCGCGCGACCGGCTTCCGCCGCGACAGCCACCATGTGCGCCTCCTCCGCGCGGGCGGAGACGACAATGACACGCTAGTTCCTCCTCGCCGGCGTGCTGGAGCACGCGCTCGTCCTCCTCTTCATACGCTGCGTGCATAGACGCGGCTCCACCAGCTGCTTTCGCGTGCTTGGCAGCGTGGCGACATCACGAGGAGGGACTGCAGACGGCGTGGCGGGCGAGCCTTCGCTTCATGGCACAGGGATGGCGGCGTCTGGCGGTGATGGGCGAGAAATTGTTGGCGGAGGCGGAGGCGCCGACATGCGCAACAGCGGCGGCATATTGATGAGTCTTGGCGTGTGGGAGCTTACTTTAGTTTTATATAAGGTTGGTCAAACTTAAAAGAAAACCGTACTAGTACACGTAAACATTAGACTTAGGCAGCACTTTTATTAGTTTGTACCATAGCCACGATACGGAATCATGTGCAAGCGCGTGAATCATGGGTCATGTCGATCGAACGAGCAAGGCGTCACCGTGTCGCTTCGAAGGACATCCACGAACCTTTTGTGTGTGAAAACAATCCCCGAATATTACTCAACTTTTTTTTGGGAAAAGTTCTTGACGCTACAATATTTCCATATATTTGAATTTAGCTCCAGTTCATGTTTATTTGGATTTGGATGTTTTAGGTGCGCCCTAGTTTTTTAATACTGGTTTTGTCTGTGTGACTGAGAGAGAACATGTGTATGTGTCCATATGTGTGTTGTGGCGGAAGGGCAATGTGGAGACGGTGTGCGTGTGATACAGACATAGAGAGGTGTGAATGTGCAAATGATCATGCATGAGTGAGACATAGAGAGATATACTGATACATTGTGTATACATGAGAGAACGGTATTCTAGTTTACTTGTGTGTGTGTGTGTGTGTGTGAGAGAGAGAGAGAGGAGCATCCGTAACACAACAACCATCTCTCTCGATTCGTCCGTCCCTCGCACGGTCGCATGCAACACATCATCAACGCGCACATTTTGACACCCTCACCCGGCCCCTGCCCACCTCAAGGCCCGCACAATCTCTTTGTGAATACCCATTTCTCTCCTTGGGTTTGTTTTCTCTCAATCTCTCTCTCTCTCTCTCTCTCACACACACACACACGCAGCACAACACACACACACGCAGCACAACACACACACACACACTCCCCCGAGCACACAATTCATCCCCCATCCAAGGTTATACGGCGAACACTCTCGCTTGTGCTTCTTTGCACCCCAACATGCACAACACCTCAATCTTCAAAGAGGGCATCGAGCAGATCGAAGACGGCAACCACACCGCGCTAGAGAATGCGGGGTCATTTGGAAGCAGGGTGATGTGACGACGGCTGACTGACTCCTCCCCCCACACACTCTCTCTCTCTCTTGCACAAAATTACCAATCCCTCTCTCCCCCGCACAAAATTGTCAATCCCTCAACCCACGAGATCCTTCCCCTGTCGTCCATGTTTTTCTAGCTCTCTCATCAAACATGTTGTCTCTTCTCCTTCCATGTATACAGAATCTGGATGCACACGCATCTCACGTATATTACATGTCTCCATCTTTCTCACAGACCTAACTTCTTCCTCTCTCTTTCTCTCTCTATCTCTCTCCCTCTGTCTCGTTAGGGTTTGTCTCCTACTCTCTCGTCCACATACATACAATCTTTCCCTTCTATCTGCTCCATCTTCAAAAGCTCTCTCTGCACGTTTCATTCACACATTAGCATATGTCAAAATGTTGCTTCTATAATGGCCATGTTTGGATCATGGGGTTAGAGCTAGTTTGGGTTAGTTGGGGGCTCAAATAACCCAAAAGTATCCAGACAGGGAAGGTTAGAGTGGGTTAGTTCCATCTAACCCAACTATCCCGGTGGAGAGGTGCTTATTTGGGTTAGAGTGGGTTAGAAAATAACTCTAACTCTAACTGTGTTAGAGTATCCAAACAAGGCCAATGGCTGATGTAGAGTTATGGTTGTTTTTGTTACATCCTACAAAGTAATAACTATGAAATGCATTTAGATTCTCATTTGACTGGGATTATGTGAGTTTGAGCATGTTGTGAAGTACTATAGACCTTGTATACATCTTGGGATTCGACAATGATTGTAACTATTGAATTGTATAGACCATTACATTCAAGTCAATAGCCTAATATATTTATTTCACAATTACAACAAATGATTAGTTCACTACAAACTAAGAAAACAAATGTGTACTCCCTCCGCTTTTTATTTAAGTCCGCGTATTAGCATTGGTCAAAGTCAAGTTTTGTAAACTCTCAGAAAGCTTATAACAAAAAATATTAACATATACAATAACAAATAAATACCATTAGATTCATTATTGAATGTACTTTCACGTCATACATATTTATTATGGTAAATGTTTATATTTTTCAATAAACTTGGTCAAACTTTAGGAAGTTTGACTTCGGTCAAACCTAATATGCAGAGTTTACTACTACTACTCGCTAGTTGCTTAGCCGAATCACTCAACACGCCACACGGGGAGTCCAGTGTCACAAAATTTTGAGGTCGGCGGGAAAATCTCCTGCGACCCTGATTCGAGCAGTGGGAAGTTACCATCATAGCCTTCGGAACAGGCCTACGGATGACGCTTGGTAGGGGGCTGTTTTCATAACTTCAGGTTCACCCTACCCAGCCAACCCCACCCCGGCACCCAGAGTAGTACACCTGAATACTCCCCATTTTCTATCCCCACCGCAAAATAGACTTCTCCACGGCACCGCAGCCTTCCTGCTCCTCCCCTTTACATCGGCGCACTCGTCTACTGCAGCGCATCTGCCTCATCGACGACCTCGTACGCTGCACTGGAGCCGGTCCATCGTCGTCGTCGTACACGGAGCCTCTTCCCCGGCATCGTCTTCCACGGCCTCGGATCTGCTTCCCGGAAGCCGACGCCAAGTGTAGAAGTACCACCGTCATGGACAATGAACTGACTCCCGTTGCCGACCATGACTCATAGAGGCCGCCGCAACCATCGTTCTCCTCCTCGATTGGTAATGTGTGTATTGAATCACTTGGCAGTACATGTGCAGTTCCAATTTTGTTCATACCTACCCTTCAAATTTTCTGGGTGCTATTGTTCCCGTAAAAGTAATTGGTTATAGCCTCCATTGTCCAACAGAATATCAACTTGTAATTGTGCGTCGCTCCTGTACCGCGCTGTGCTTGGTAGGTTTTTCATCCGCAACCAAAGAGTGTGGCAAATGATGGGAAGGTTTTAGAACTAGCAAGATGCACATGCGTTGCACGCATCAAGATGCATTTGTATGAGTAGTTTATCTTGTGGGAGAAAAGGATGAACGAGGGAAGGCCTAATTTGCAAATCTGGAGAGGGGTATGGGTATCTTTTTGCAAAATTCCCATTTGTTTCCTTCCTATACATCGGATATAAATCGGACGGCCTATATTGCAAGAAAAAAAGTATAGAGAAAAAAAGTAGACAGTAAAGGAAGCAGAGATAAATATTAAATATTAAATATTAAATAAATATAACAATAGAGAAGAGAGTAGAGATAGCAGAGACATCGGGAAAGGATCGCGCGCGCGCGGGAAAAAGCGGCCGGGCGTGTGCTAGTTTTAGCGCGCGGCGTCCAGCGCGCTTTATAAAATCCAACGCCCTCCCACCGCTCTGTGCCTTGCCACTACTCTCTCCCCACTCATTTTTGCCTCGCCGTCGCCGCGCCACCATGCCGCAGCGTCACCGGGAAACTTGGGGATACCGCGGCGTCCGCGCGCGCCCCTCCGGCGGCTTCTCCGCCGAGATCCGGTTCCGCGGGATGCGCCTCGGCCTCAGCAATTTCGACACCGCCAACGAGGCCGCCCGCGCATACGACGCGGCAGCGTGGCGACTACGGTGGCCCCATAGAACATTGAACTTCCCCAACGTGCCGACGCGGGAGCAGGCGTAGGAGCTCGCGCCTCTGCCGCGGCTTAGCACCGACGAAGATCGTCGCGACAACCGAAGGCGGGAGCACCGTCTCGGCATTGCCGAGATGGATGAGGAAGCCATGGCGCTGTGGCGCCAACACTTCCCGCAGGACATCATCAACGAGCGTGAGTTCTACGCGCAAAGAAGGGCGGAGAGGGATAAGAGGAGGGCGGAGCGAGCCGCCTATCGCGAGGACAAGCGTAGGCGAAAAGCGGACGCTCAATTCAACATGAGGCTAGGAGCAGCGTCGCCCTGGGAATCCGACGACGATCGGTATCTTCACGCCTACAGTCAGACGTCGGAGGAGGACATCACCGAGGAGGAGTCGGATGACGAGGAGTAGTTGAATTATCTTTTTTTTATCTATCTATGCTGAGAACTATCCTCTACTGTATCTACTTCTCGATCTCAGCACTGTAAACGCTTTTTTAAAGCGCCGCGCGTTGCGATTCTGTTGGAGATGCTCTAACATGGCAGACGAGTGCTTTAATGTTGCCCACAAGATGCGCGAGTATTACTAGTAGTATATTTTTCTTGCCATGTTGAGATTTTAAAACCACGAGTGCGAACATGCAGAGGAGCAATGAAGACCAAACACGGGATATTCGGGACATCGTCAAGGAGCGTGGCAAGTTAAAGAGGAGCTGCACCGAACCTGTAAAACGAGCTTTGGTAAGTAACACCCTTTCAATTACTTTCGTGTAGCCTCGTGTTCTTCGATGTGTATATGTTGTAGTTTCTGTTTCTCTTAAGCGTGGTGTTCTTCGATGTGTAATATTAAGAGTCTTAATCGTCCTAATGCTTTTGTTTTTAGCTTGATTTTGGAAGTGGGTGTTCTCACCTTGTAGTCTGTTTTTATTTTTTTATTTTCTTTTGAATTCACTTCTCCGAGTTCTGTTTATCTGGCTTCTACTAAATGGATCTAGGTTGCTCTGAGTATTGATCTAAAAAAGAAGTAACTTCATGTCAGGATGCAGTTCCTGCAAGGAGGGAAGTATGGTCAACCTCGAGATAATGTTTCCAAAATGAGGCTGGATTACACACAAGGTTCCAGTTCCCTAATGATGCTGGATTAGACACACGGTGCAAATTCCCAGATGATGCTGGATTACACACAAGCCAGGTGGAGTCGTCAGTTGTTCGTGTCCTCGTGGCATTAGTAAAGGCTGAAAGAAAGCGTGCAGCAGCCCTTGAGAATGTAGCTGAGTTCCTGAAGAAGCAAAAAGAGCAATCAGATGCTCTCTTCACCCAAGCCAAAGAAGAGATGGAAGAAGCTAGAAATAAGCTAGCAGAGGCAGAGCAGGCTAGGCGTCTCCTGTTATCTAAAACTGTTGTCAATACAAAATTTCCTTCATAATAGCTAGGTTCAAATGTTTATCCAGTCAGCATGCCTGTTGTGATGTCCGTGCATCTACTGATGTGGCACAAAATGTTTTTTTTTGGGTCATGTAATAACAGCAATTACTTTCCAAACAATAACAGACGAAGCATTGGACATGGTATAGTTCACGCGCAAGCCCGACATTCCAAGTTCAACTTCCACATCAAACTCATGTTCACAGATATCTGCACATTTCATACATAATGTCCACAACCATGATTCATTTCAAAGCCAAAAAAATGTGAGGAGAGTTATAAATAAAGAAAAACCTCTACTAGTTCCTGCTACCAGTGCGAGCACAACAAGTCAAGACCATGCGTAAATTAATTATATTTTAGTCATTTTTTGTGTTCTAAAATGCCTGCCGGCTCGCGGAAGGACGTGATGTGTTGCCAGCACACGCGCAGATTCAATGAAGGCATGTGGGGCAGTCTTAAGCTGGTTGCACGCGGCGAAGAGGCGTGCTCAGCCGGGCCTGCAGCCGAAAAGTGCGTTCTTTGTCGGGCGCGCTACCGTTCAATGCCTGTGCTATGAGAGGTCGCGTCCGTGTCAGAGCAATCACTCCCTCCAGTCCTTTTTTGTTTGGGTATCACAAAATCTCGTTTTCCGTCCACATTTTACAAGTAAAATTCATGGACAAACTTTGACCCAAAGTACGATGGGGACTAGTAAACCAGAATGGAAGTAGTAGTTTTTTTAATCAAAGAAGGGTTTCCCCTTCCGATTTTCATTACTGAAAACCAGCATCTAAATCTAAACCGTAGTATTTGCCCTAGAACTACCAGGTTCAATATCTCGCAACATAAACCCATACAACCTCCATCGCAAAAAAAACCATACAACCATACGCCCAGGAGGTATGTAGTACTATGAATTCCATTTTCGCTCCATACAAATCGCTCAAAACTACTTACTACTTATAACGCGCCATTGAAAATCGGAACTCTTAACCCCGCTAGAAAAACGATATTTTAAATGTGGCTACTCAATCTATGGCAACTGGCGAGCCACCGCGCTCCAAGTCGTTCACCTGTGGTCCCGACCATCAACTCCTATGGATCAAATTATCATGCGAGCTGACTATACCTACAAAGGAGCTACACCACGCACTGCACCCGCGAATGCAGCAATCGTGCACCTAGGGTTTTAGGGTTTATTTGTTAACGCCGCTTTACGTAACACTCATGTGTGCGAGACAATGAGAGGCCCATTGCGTGCGTCGCCTCTTCTCTTCAGATATGTACTCCACCGTTTGTCCGGTGTCCAAAAATTATAATAACTACTAGCAATGTGCCAATGCGTTACACACGATCAAAGTAGATTATTACATATTCACCGATTTGATACAAAAAAGTCTAGTTTTGAAATACGTATATCACTAAAAATATGTTATGTTTCACTCAAAATATATTCCTTTGGCGTTTTTGATGAGATAAGGGAGGAATGTTGTTGGTTTCAAGATTCGAGAAGTGGTATATGTCTAATTTCTACTCTTACTAGCAAGATGCCCGTGCGTTGCACGGAACATCAAGATCTTGTGGGAGAAAAGGATGAATGAGGGAAGGCCTTATCTGTAAATGTGGTGAAGAGTGCGGGTAAATTGCCATATTTTCCTTCCTATCCGTCAGATATAAATCGGACGACCTACATTGCAAGATGGCAGGCCCACCATCATCACCAACTCTATTTTTTATCCCTACTCTTATAAAAAAGCATTGTCGGTCATGATCGTGTGCCTGCCATACTGCAATATATGCCGTCCGATCTATATCTGACGGATAGGAATGAAACTATGGCAATTTTGCAAAAAGATACCCACACCCCTCTCCACATTTGCAAATAAGGCCTTCCCTCGTTCATCCTTTTCCCCCACAAGATAAACTACTCATACAAATGCATCTTGATGTTACGTACAACGCATGGGCATCTTGCTAGTTGTTGAAAAAAGCCCATGTGTGCGTGAGAGAGAGGGAGAGTGGAGGAGGACGGAGTGCATGTGTGACAAAGACACAAGGAGTGTGTGTGCGATAGGTATCAACTTAAAATGAGGCGATAGTGCGTATGTGCATGATCGAGAGGGCGTGTCTCGAGAAGGGAAGAAAAATCTACATAGATACAACGAGCAAGAGAGAGACATATATGCGATGGTGGAAGCACGAGCGTGCGGGTGTATAAACCTATCTAGAGGCTAGCTAGTCGATAAATGTTTGTGAGAGAAGTACGAGTCGGCGTGCGAAAGCGAGAGTTTTGTGTGTGTGAGAGAGAGACGGTAGTCGGGAAGGGGAGTGGAAGCAGGAGTTGTGTGTGTGTGTGTGTCTGTGTGTCTGTGTGAGAGAGAGAGGAGACGGTAGTCGAGGTTTTCTGATCGGTAAACAAATGAATAATGTCAGTCTGGGATGGAGACGAAAAGGAGACCGCAACAAATGTTGTGTCTACAGGAGAGAGAGTGAGAGAGAGAGAGAGATAGAGAGAGAGATTAACTTTAGTGGTATGAGTCATATGTAGAGACATATAGGGTGTGTGAGAGAATCCCAGAAATACAAAGTGAAAAACGAGTGGAGACTGTGTGTGTGGCGGTGAAAAAGAAAGCTTAGGTACCGAGTACTAGAGAACAATAGAGACGTCAGAGATAATGAAAACCGTGTAATGTATAATGATAGGGAGAGTGTGACACTTCTCAAGGGAGACGTCGAGAGACCATGTTTGCGAGGATAGGAGAAACATGAAGTAAGCGTCCGAGTGAGCTGGAGAAAAGAGAGTGATAGCTACCTGAAGGAGCATGCATGCGAGAGAGATGGGCGTGAAAGGAGTGAACAAAAAAGGGATTCAAATATTTTAATTCGAGATGATGATACATGTAATCCATACTCGAACCAAAATTGATCTATCAAACATGCATACTCATATGAATTCATGCACATCTATGTTATTTAATATGTAGATATTACTGATCCATACATTTTAGTAGAACATAATTTGGTTAAATTTTTTTGAATTCAACCGTAAGATTTCGAGATCGTTGTATTTGTAAATCATATTATACAAATAAAGGAGCAGAATTCTTTGTTGTGCTTTTGAAAGTGTATATAAAAATGATGTATATAGAATGTAATTCCAATTGAAAATGGATCCCGCCCGAAAAAAATAGAATACAAACGGGATTCGAATTGAGTTGGCACGGTAAACGTGCACTCTGCAAAATTTGAACGAAGCGGGAAAAGTCGCAGTAACCGCCCGAAACAAAAATCTGCGAGATGGAAATCACTACTGCCTATCCCTGCCACGCAAAGCCTATCTGCTGGATTTCTATAGGTTTCGATAGGGGTAGGTTTGTAGTTTCACCCAAACGTGACGTAACCGCCTCTCACCCGGATTCATACACGGTGGGCGCCAAAACACAGTGTGTCCTCGGCCGAAATCGACTCCCTCCCCGATTCATATTCATACACGATGGGCGCCAAAAACAAACTCTCTTCGGCAAATATTCGGTGTATGCGAGATTACCGTCCTATCCCCAACTGACTAATGTTGCTGTGATGTAGTAGAAATTTGAAACGGGGGCTAAATTTGTAAATTTCCTCGCATTTGAGACAAGCACGCCCTGAATACATGGTTCCCCCCTTCCTCTCTACCTCCCTTTTCCCCATTCGTACTTCATGGACGTCAAAACACCCTCTCCACCCCACCCTCCTCCGTCCGCCGCCGTCCGCCACCCCATCCACCGCCGTCCTCCTCCACCATGCTGGAGCTGATACCCCGACGTTGCCGTCCATTACAAGAGATCGACCTATCTCATCCATGCCTTCGGACCGGGATCCTTGCATCCCGTCCTCTCGCTTCATCCCCGCCGTCGTCCACCTTGCCGGGCGCCGCCTCTGACCGTCTCGTCCACCGCGCCCTGCCGCCACCGTCTACCCTCCTAGACCTGCTTCCACGCCGCCGACAGCCATCACTACCACAGCACCGTTAAATTCTCAGCAGATGCGTACACGGCGCCGCACCAGAGGCGGTACTCTTTCGTATCTGCTCAACTTATTTATGGCAGCAAGAAAATAGATCGGCATTGCTTTACTCTGATTTCTTGTCTTGGTTGCGAAGTTGCCTTTATCCGGTTTGCACCTTCAGATCCGCCATGGCACGCTCAACACTATACTCCCAATGCTTATGGTTTTTCCCTTTTATATTCCACACTAGTTAAATCACAGTAGACTAAATATCAAAATTGGGTCAGTCGATTTTTCAGAGCTCGCCGGAGTTCACCGGTGCGATCGAAGGGGCTCGGGTGGTTGTGGGGCCATGGCGAATGAAGAAAACTCGACGCGGGTGGGGGTTGGGGCGCGGGTGGGGGTGGGGATGGCGGAGGAACACAGGCGGTGGGGGCCGGTGGTCCGGCAGGCGGCCCGTGCGGTGTTCTGTATGGGAAGAATCAGAGACGAGGAAGAAGAAGGATTAGGAGACGTAGGATCTTCATCCAACCGCGTGAAATGGTCGAGAGACAGTTGGGAGTTGCATTCTTAATGCGCTCTGGTTCATCATGTGTGGGCACTGCGCAACCAACATTTTATTATCCAAAATCTATTTGCTCTTCTTTACCATGTCCATCTTCCGTTCTTCTTTAATATGTACTCTCTCCGTTCCTAAATACAAGTCTTTGTATAGATTCTACCATGGACTACATATGGAGCAAAATGAGTGAATCTACACTCTAAAATGTATCTGGATACATCTGTATGTGATCCATAGTGGAAATCTCTACCAAGACTTATATTTTGGAACGGAGGGAGTATGCTAGTAGTACAGTATGTTCCTTGTACTGAAGATGAGCAGGGACATTTGCAGTGTAGAGGTCTATACGGTCGGTTGTGATGGACACTTTGAGCCTCTTTGATTCGTAGGATCTTGTAAACATAGGAATAGGATTTGTAGTGGCCTGCCCACTTGAATCCTATAAGAATAGCAAGGAAATGCGGGGAGTTGTGTCGCCTTTGAGAGTTACACTGATATTAACAGTACCGCACCTTCACTTGAAGAGAGCTGGTATCCGAAGCCTTTCTAGCCGTATCGGCAATACTAGCACATATATTCCAGCAAGTTCCACTTTGCTGATTTTACTCTGATGCTTAAGGTTTTCCCGTTATATCTACACTATGATCTATGTAGCTGCTTTGTGTCACACTAGCAGCAGTCCACTCTTGAAGCTAAACACTGCAATGACTTGCAAAATTGGCACCAAGGCATTGAGTGCCATTCTGGTGCAATGAAACTCATACGCTCCCCACCTGTTGATTCTTGTTCAGAATATGATCCTAATGACTATTCTAACCTCGAGGAGTCAAAGGCAGATAGCCTGTCCTGTTCACCCATCAAGGTGCCTGTTCTAATTTGGCAATGTTTTATTGATTGCGGGTATCTTGCATATGTTGTCTTGCATTTCTTCTACTTTGTTGCACCGCCGTCCGCTTAGTTTACTCATCATATATGTCGAGATGCCATGCCCATCCATTATCAATACATATTCCATCTGTCATCATACCATGTTTATCCACTCAAATGTTGTTCTTGTGCATCGACATCAAAAGGAAGAGGGTGATTGCCGAACCTGAAGGAGCACCACAAAGTCCTTGAAAAACATGGTGGTGCCGGAAAATCAGACAAAGACCCCACTTATATTGGTTGTACAACCAAAGTGACACAAAACGTAGGACTGACTCCAGCAGACTGTACCCACTTATAATGACAGACAGGTGTTCATGTACCATCACTCTGCATCTTATTTTCCTTTGCCCTCCATTTTCTACACATCAGATCTATATTTACTCTTGCCATAAGGTTGGTACTGAAGAAGTTTAATGTGCATTGCTCTTGGCTGTACCTTTTGCTGTATCGCTGCACTTACATTTATAGCTACTTGGTTATCTAGCATCACTCTTCATCTTATCTTAAATATTCTCCATTTTTGCGTATATTATCACATCTATATTTACTCTTAACAAAACGTAGAATAAAGGCAATGCTTTTGAAGAAGATTATGTGGTAAACTTCTTGAATTGCCCCCCCATCAGCATGGACAGGGCCTTTATAGAGCCCGTCTTCACCAATAATGTAAGTTTGTCCATCTCAAGCCTTCAAACTTTGTTGTATATATTTGGTTAGGCATGACTGCAACAATTGTTTGTTTTTGGTGCTTGCATCAAATTGCTTATTTAAAGTTTATTATGTAGTTCATAAACAAAAGTTTGTCCTTTCTCAATTTAAGTTTTCAGTTGTACAACCAAGTTCCTTCTTCATACCATGTAAACTAAACTATACAGAGCAAGTGATCTTCTTTTGCACTGCATGTATGCTTCATTCTTCATCCGTAATCCGGTGGTGTGGTGAACCTACCCACTACAAAGACAATGTCATATTCTGCAATGTCTTAACTATGAACAATGTCATATCATTCTACTTTTATTTAAACCGTCTCTTTATTTGCCAATCTGAAATGGTATAAATTGACAGCACACTAACCATTGATACTTATGAGTTCTTGATCTATAATCCAGTGTTGTCGTGAAGCTGCCAACTCCTTCACAATGTCATTTCCTGCCATGTCTTGACCTAAACAATACCATATTGTGTTCATGCAATTTTAAACTGTGTCACTTTATTCGTCAGAAAGAAATGTGATGAATTGTCAGCACTGATACTTTTATGTGCAAAACCTGTCATCTGTTTGCTTGTTTATCTTTCAGAGTGAGGAAGATATAAGTGTTGAACAAGCGCAGTCTCATCATCTTGCTCAATTGCTTGCTGCAGCTCCCAAAGAGGCTAACCTTTCTTGAACTCTATTGAAGTCTTGTCGGTTTTGTATATTATTTTTTCGGCGTGTTTATTTGCACTGGTGGCGATCTTTGATGCCCAGTGTATGTAATCTACTGTCTGCTTGTGCTTTATTATCATAGTGGCGAACTTTGATGCCCAGTGGATGTAATATGCCGTAATTTCTTTATTGTATAGTCTAGGTTTTTTCTTATTCACGATGCTGCAGTTATTTTACTGTATATATATCCTGTCTTCGCAGTAAACCGGCCAAACCATAAAATTACGGTACATAATCCGGCCGTCATGCAATCACGATGTAGGTTGGCCCTGAAACGTGCCGAACAGCTCACGGGCCGGCAGCAACCCGAAATGAACCCCGGACCATGATTGTGCGAATCAAATCACGGGCTTTTAATAGGCCAAAATTGTCTCGGTCCTTGTTTGGCCCAACTATATGACGGGCTTTTAACAGCCGAAATTAATATAAGGCCGAAATGTTAAACAGGCCCTTAACAGGCCAAAACTAATATCAGGTCGAATTACTAAGTGGGCCTTTAGCAAGTGGGCCCAAAAGCATAGTGTCCAGTTGTTGGGCTGAATTTGATATGGGCCATAATTGAGCCCAAAGCCTCTTAAAGGGCCGGACCTGATCTGGGCCGTAATTTGGCCCGTAACGTGGTAGGCTTATAACGGACGGATCTCATATGGGCCACTTTTAGGTCTTAACGTGGCAGGCCATTAATGGACCGGATCGAGATATGGACCGCATTTGGCCCAAAACATGGCAGCCAGTTAATAGGCCGGCCTACTAGGGTCCTCAAAATCTTATGGGCCCACAGCTGGGCCGACCCATTCATGTCGGCGAAATCTTGTGGGCCTTTAGCCGGGTCGGCCCATTATGATCCGCAAGAATCTGGTGGGCCTTTACAGGGCCGCCCATTATGTCACACAAAAATCTTGTGGGCCTTTAGCTGGGCCGGCCCATTATGGCCTGCAAAATCTTGTGGGCCTTTACCTGGGCCAGCCCATTATGGCCCGCAAAATCTCGTGGGCCTTTAGCTGGGCCAGCCCATTATGGTTCGCAAAATCTTGTGGGCCTTTAGCTGGGTCGGCCCATTATAGTCCGCAAAACTTATGGGCCTTTAATTGGGCCGGCCCAATTAAACTTGTTGGGCTATGCCACGTGTCGACGTATCATAGGCGCCTATACATCCAATGAGTGGATGACATCTGTCCCGGCGGTGAGCCGACACGTGTTTCCTCCGACCAATGATGATTTTACAAGTGGAAAATCCCCATTTGTCGGGGCTGTTAACGGGTTATCAGATCCAAAACCCGACCCGATAGCTTAACGGCGTTCCATTACGGTGGATGCCACGTGTCGGTCACCCTTGACGAAAGCACTTCTGTGACGCGCGATTTATCATCATGGAAGTGGACACTTCCGTGATGAAATTTTCGTAATGTCATGGAACACTTCTACGATAGCACAGGTATGCCTATCTTGATTATGTCATAAATTTTTCATGGATGTACATGCGTGACAAAAAACGCGACCTACTATGACAAACATGTATCATCACTGAAGTGTATTTTTTTTGTAGTGAGAGCCGGAGCCATAGCCGCCTTAAGCCGGGCCAAGGCATGGTTACCAGAGCTGGATCTGGCCGACATCTCCCTTGGATATCCAAGCTTTAAGGAGGATGGCACCCCATCTGAGGAGAAGGACTTCACCGCCTGCATGAAGGAAATACGTCATGTGGCCACTCTGATCAGGAATGACACAGACCTCACCACGTACCAGCCGGGTTACGACAGCCAAAACCAGAGGATCGCAACGCCACATTATGATGCAGTCAGCTTGATCCCTCCAATTCGTAAGCATACCTTCGCCCCCGAAGTCGATCCGGCCGGTTTAATTGATGATGAAGCTGAATTTGAAGCTTTGAGTGGCATTGACTGGTCATCATCAACCTTCTAGGACAGGGCAGCCGACGGAGGAGCGGAAAGGGATGACCCAGAAGTTTCAGGCCAACAAAATGAGTGATCCGTCGGGCGTCTTATTTTTATGCCTTGTAGAAAACAATGATTCATTATCCAGACTCGGGGAGTCTTGTAATAGGGTAGAAGAAAGACTTGACTTTGTCGTGCCATCGCGCACGTTTGAGGCGCTCAACACTTGTTCAAGCCGTCGTCATTATATTCTTCCGGTTTATATTGATCTTCTGCTTTAGTTGCGCTGCATACAGAACAAAAAACGCAAGTCCCTTGGCGGCTTACCGCATGGCGGGTCATATGTTTTACAGATAACCCGGAGTATGAATCAAAAATCATAAAAAGGCCGGTTCTCAATTATATCCTTAAGACATAATTGTAATAAAGATACCTGATCCTTTGATTGCCTTGCCGGCTTATGCGACCGAACAATGAGGGTAAGCTTTTAATCTGAACCTTGCACATATGATGCTTGTTATGCACCAACAACTGTATTTGATCAAAAGTAAGCCGATGGGATCAAAATCACCCCATAAGTGCTTTCAGAAAAAGATCTGCAAACCGTCAAACAATTGTGATTTGCAAAGTTTTATGAGAGATGGAAAAAATTCAAAGGCTGCTGATTCGAATACGATCAGTAAACTGTTCCAAAGGGGTTAAGCTAAGATTCGAATACGATCATATAGCCCCCAGTGGCTCTGGCGATGTCGATCAAGTGGGTATCCACTGCTATGTTCTCTTTAGTTCGAATACGACCTCTGTTTGAACAGGAAGCCCCCAAGTGACCATAAGAGTTGTTTAATGATGCTGATTCGAATGCGATCCACGTCAGACCCAAAGGGGTTGAGCTATGATTCAGATATGATCAAGAAGCCCCCTAGTGGGTTTGGCAGTATGCCGATCAAGAGGGTATCGACAGCTATGTTCTCTTTGGTTCGAATACGACCTATGTTTGAACAGGAAGCCCCCTAGTGATCATGGCTAGATTCAGATATGATCATAAGCCGTACCAAAGGGAAAGACGGATTCAAATATGATCCGCTCCCTATTGGTTGTTTCAACAACATAATAAGGAAGACATGTAAACATCTGAGGATGAAAAGGATAGAGGTCCTGCTTTATTGCTTTTCATAATATATACATCAAAATATGTACATCCTGAGAGCCGGTGGCTCAAGTGTAGTAAGGCCGAAGATGAGCAATATTCCACGGCCGACGGGTCTCCTCCTCCGACTTACATGAGTCTTGGTGCTCTCGAACATCGATGAGGTAGTATGACCCGTTGTTCAGGTTCTTGCTGACCACAAAGGGTCCTTCCCAAGGGGGAGATAGCTTGTGCATATCGGACTGTCCTGGATGAGCCGGAGCACCAAATCACCTTCCTGAAAGGTTCTGGACCTAACCCGGCGGCTGTGGTAGCGGTGCAGGTCTTGCTGGTAAATCGCCGAGCGGGCTATTGCCAAGTCTCGCTCTTCATTCAACAAGTCAAGTGCATCCTGACGAGCTCGTTCATTATCAGCTTCAACATAAGCCGCCACGCGGGGCGAGTCATGACGGATGTCACTTGGCAGGACCGCCTCTGCTCCGTACACCATGAAGAAAGGTGTATAACCCGTAGATCTGTTAGGTGTAGTGTTGATGCTCCAAATCACAAAGGGTAATTCCTCCACCCAACAACCCGACGTTCGCTGTAAGGGGACCAAGAGCCGGGGTTTTATACCCTTCAAAATCTCCTGATTGGCTCTTTCCGCTTGACCATTGGATTGAGGATGAGCTACTGCCGAAACATCAAGCCGGATATGTTCTCATTGACAGAATTCTTCCATAGCACCTTTGGAGAGATTAGTGCCATTATCAGTTATGATGTTGTGTGGAAAACCAAAGCGAAAGATCACCTTTTTCATAAATTGAACCGCCGTGGCTGCATCACACTTACTGACCGGCTCTGCCTCAACCCACTTTGTAAATTTATCCACCGCCACAAGGAGGTGTGTCTTTTTATCTTTAGACCTTTTGAAAGGCCCGACCATATCAAGCCCCCAGAGTGCAAATGGCACATGAGCTCGTCGTGAGAATTTTTTACAACCGTCACATTTACTGACCAGATCTTCCGCATCAGCATGAGTCGTCAGCTAATAAAAACCATGACGGAAAGCCTTGGCCACGAGAGATTTTGAGCCGGCATGATGACCACAATCTCCTTCACGGATCTCCCGAAGTATTTCCTGACCTTCCGCAGGTGACATACAATGTTGAAACGCCCAGTGACACTGCGATGATGCAGCTCACCATGAACAATTGTCATGGACTTAGACCGCCGGGTGATTTGACTCGCCAAGGTCTCATCCTCAGGCAACTCTCCCCGGGTCATGTAAGCCAAATATGGCACTGTCCAATCCGGGATGACGTGAAGAGCTGCCACCAACTGTGCTTCCGGGTCCGGAACAGCTAAGTCCTCCTCCGTGGGTAACTTGAGAGAAGGATTATGCAAAACATCCAAAAAGGTGTTAGGCGGTACCGGCTTACGTTGAGATCCCAGCCGGCTTAAAGCATCAGCCGCCTCATTCTTCCTTCGATCAATGTGCTCCATTTGATAACCCTTAAAGTGCCCAGCTACAGCATCAACTTCACGATGATAAGCCGCCATGAGGGGGTCCTTGGAGTCCCACTTGCCTGACACCTGTTGAGCCACGAGATTTGAATCGCCCAAACACCTTACCCGGCTCAAATTCATCTGTTTGGCCATCCGAAGACCATGGAGTAAGGCCTCATATTCAGCTGCATTATTAGTACAAGGAAACATGAGCTGGAGCACATAACAAAATTTGTCACCTCGAGGGGAAGTTAAAACGACTCCAGCCCCCGAGCCTTCCAACTGCCTGGATCCATCAAAGTGAATAGTCCAATACGTGTTATCCGGCTTCTCCTCAGGTGTCTGCAGCTCTGTCCAATCATTGATAAAGTCCACCAGGGCTTGAGACTTGATAGCAGTACGTGGCACATACTTCAAACCATGAGGTCCAAGCTCGATGGCCCACTTGGCGACTCGTCCTGTAGCCTCTCTATTCTGGATGATGTCTCCCAAAGGAGCAGAGCTTACCACAGTGATGGGGTGACCCTGGAAGTATTGCTTAAGCTTCCGGCTCGCCATGAACACCCCATAAACAAGCTTCTGCCAATGCGGATATCTTTTCTTAGACTCAATGAGCACCTCACTGATGTAGTAAACCGGTCGTTGAACCGGATGCTCCTTGCCAGCCTCCTTGCGCTCCACCACAATTGCAACACTGACAACACGTGAGTTGGCAGCCACGTAGAATAGCATCGGCTCTTTATCAATGGGAGCCGCAAGGAGCGGCGGCTCAGATAGCTGTCTCTTTAAATCTTCAAAGGCAGCATTAGCAGCATCACTCCAAACAAAAGTGTCTGTTTTCTTCATCATGTGATACAGCGGCATGGCCTTCTCACCTAACCGGCTTTTAAATCGGCTTAAAGCAGCAATACAACCCGCCAGTCGCTGAACATCATTGATGCACGCCGGTTTAGCCCAAGAGGTAATTGCCTTGCTCTTTTCCGGGTTAGCTTCAATGCCCCTGTTGGAGACTAGGAAACCCAAAAGCTTGCCTGCTGGCACGCCAAACACACATTTGGCCGGGTTAAGCATCATCTTATAAACCCGGAGATTATCAAAGGTTTCCTTCAGATCATCTATCAAGGTTTCCTTCTCTCTGGACTTCACCACTATATCATCCACGTAAGCGTGAACATTGCGCCCAATCTGATTGTGGAGGCAGTTATGTACACACCGCTGATAAATCGCATGGGCACTCTTGAGCCCAAATGGCATAGACACATAGCAGAAGGCTCCAAACGGAATGATGAAGGTGGTCTTCTCCTGGTCCTTAACTGCCATCTCGATCTGATGATAACCAGAGTAAGCATCTAGAAAGCTCAAACGCTCACAACCCACCGTAGCATCAATGATTTGATCAATACGCGGGAGAGCAAAAGGATCAGCCGGACAAGCTTTATTTAAGTCCGTGTAATCCACACACATCCGCCAGGTGCCGTTCTTTTTAAGTACAAGCACCGGGTTAGCCAACCACTCTGGGTGAAAAACTTCAACAATGAACCCGGCTGCCAAGAGCCGGGCCACCTCCTCACCAATAGCTTTCCGTCTCTCTTTGTTGAACCGTCGAAGAAACTGCCTGACCGGCTTAAACTTTGGATCAATATTAAGAGTGTGCTCAGCGAGTTCCCTCGGTACACCTGGCATGTCAGAAGGTTTCCATGCAAAGATGTCCCGATTCTCACGGATGAACTCGATGAGCGCGCTTTCCTATTTAGGATCCAGATTGGCACTGATGCTGAATTGTTTAGATGAGTCTCCTGGAGTAAAATCAACAAGCTTGGTTTCATCAGCTGACTTAAACTTCATCGCTAGGTCATGTTCTGTGGTCGGCTTCTTCAGAGGTGTCATATCCGCCGGGTCAACGTTATCTTGATAAAATTTTAGCTCCTCCACTGCGCAAATAGACTCGGCATAAGCCGCATCGCCCTCCTCAAATTCCAGGGCTATCTTTCGACTCCCATGCACAGTAATGGTGCCCTTGTGACCCGGCATGCTGAGCTGCAAGTAAACATAACACGGCCGCGCCATGAACTTGGCGTAAGCCGGCCAACCAAACAGAGCGTGATATGGGCTTTTGCTTTTGACCACCTCAAAGGTTAATTTCTCAACCCTAGAATCATATTCATCTCCAAAGGCCACCTCCAGCTCAATTTTTCCAACTGGGTATGCCGACTTACCAGGCACCACTTCATGGAAAACGGTGTTGGATGTCTTCAAATTTTTGTCAGTCAACCCCACACGTCGAAAGGTCTCATAATAAAGGATGTTGATGCTGCTACCTCCATCCATGAGTACCTTAGTAAACTTATATCCACCGACTTGAGGTGGTACCACCAAGGCTAACTGACCCAGATTGTCAACCCGGGGAGGGTGATCCTCTCTACTCCACACAATAGGCTGCTCTGACCACCTTAAATAACGGGGAATCGCCGGATCAACAGCGTTCACAGCCATTTTATGAAGCTTCTGGTCCCGCTTGCATAAGCTAGTGGTGAACACATGATACTGTCCACTATTCAGTGCTACGTCTTGAGCTTGCGTTGGTTTTCCTCGAAGAGGAGAGGGTGATGCAGCAAGTGTAGCGTAAGTATTTCCCTCAGTTTTGAGAACCAAGGTATCAATCCAGTAGGAGGCTCCTCAAAAGTCCCACGCACCTACACAAACAAACCGAGAACTCGCAACCAACGCAATAAAGGGGTTGTCAATCCCTTCACGGCCACTTGCGAAAGTGAGATCTAATAAAGATAGTATGATAAGATAAATATATTTTTGTTATTTTATAATATAGACGCAAAAAGTAAAGATGCAAGTAAAAGTAGATTGAAAGCAAATATGATAAGAGATAGACCCGAAGGCCATAGGTTTCACTAGTGGCTTCTCTCAAGATAGCATAAGTATTACGGTGGGTGAACAAATTACTGTCGAGCAATTGATAGAAAAGCGCATAGTTATGAGATTATCTAGGCATGATCATGTATATAGGCATCACGTCCATAACAAGTAGACCGACTCCTGCCTGCATCTACTACTATTACTCCACACATCGACCGACTCCTGCCTGCATCTAGAGTATTAAGTTCATAAGAACAGAGTAACGCATTAAGCAAGATGACATGATGTAGAGGGATAAACTCATGCAATATGATATAAACCCCATCTTGTTATCCTCGATGGAAACAATGCAATACGTGCCTTGCAACCCTTTCTGTCACTGGGTAAGGACACCGCAAGATTGAACCCAAAGCTAAGCACTTCTCCCATGGCAAGAAAGATCAATCTAGTAGACCAAACCAAACTGATAATTCGAAGAGACTTGCAAAGATTACTTAATCATACATAAAAGAATTCAGAGAAGATTCAAATATTATTCATAGATAAACTTGATCATAAACCCACAATTCATCGGATCTCGACAAACACACCGCAAAAAGAGTTTACATCGTATAGATCTCCACAAGAGAGGGGGAGAACATTGTATTGAGATCCAAAAAGAGAGAAGAAGCCATCTAGATAATAACTATGGACCCGTAGGTCTGTGGTAAACTACTCACAACTGATCGGAGGGGCAAGGTTGTTGATGTAGAGGCCCTCCATGGTCGATTCCCTTCCGGTAGAGAGTGCGTGAAGGCTCCAAGATGAGATCTCATGGATCTGAGAAGGTTACGGCGGTGGAAATTGTGTTTCGTGGTGCCCCTGGATGTTTTCGGGGTACGTAGGTATATATAGGAAGAAGAAGTACGTCGGTAGCCGCCCGAGGGGCCCACGAGACAGAGGGCGAGCCCTCCTATCTCGTGGAGGCCTCGGCTGCTTCTTGACTTGCACTCCAAGTGCTCTGGATCACATTTGTTCCAAAAATCACGCTCCCGAAGGTTTCATTCCGTTTGGACTCCGTTTGATATTCCTTTTCTTCGAAATACTGAAATAGGCAAAAAAACAGCAATATGGGCTGGGCCTCCGGTTAGTAGGTTAGTCCCAAAAATGATATAAATGTGTAAAATAAAGCCCATAAACATCCAAAAGGGGTAATATAATAGCATGGAACAATCAAAAATTATAGATACGTTGGAGACGTATCAAGCATCCCCAAGCTTAATTCCTGCTCGTCCTCGAGTAGGTAAATAATAATAAAGAGAATGTTTGATGTGGAATGCTACCTAGCATAATTCATAATGTAATTTTCTTTATTGTGGCATGAATGTTTAGATCCAAATGAATACAAAATAAAAGTTCATATTGATAAAAGAAATAGTAATACTTCAAGCATACTAATCAAAGTAATCATGTCTTCTCAAAATAGCACAGCAAAAGAAAGTTCATCCCTACATAATCATATAGTTAGGCCATGCTTCATTTTCGTCACACAAATATGTTCCCAACTTCTATAACCCCGATGAAAAGCCAAGCAATTGTTTCATACTTAAATAATCTCAAAAAATTTCAACCTTCACGCAATACATGAGCATGAGCCATGTATATAGCACTATGGGTGGAATAGAATATGATGATGGGGATTGTGTGGAGAAGACAAAAAAGGAGAAAGTATCACATTGACGAGGATAATCAATGGGCTATGGAGATGCCCATCAATTGATGTCAACATGAGGAGTAGGGATTGCCATGCAACGGATGCACTAGAGCTATAAATAAATGCTCAACAAAAGAAAACTAGTGGGTGTGCATCCAACTTGCTTGCTCACGAAGACCTAGGGCATTTGAGAAAGCCCGTCGTAGGAATATACAAGCCAAGTTCTATAATGAAAAATTCCCACTTAGTATATGAAAGTGACAACATAGGAGACTCTCTATCATGAAGATCATGGTGCTACTTTGAAGCACAAGTGTGGAAAAAGAGATAGTAGCATTGTCCCTTCTCTCTTTTTCTCTCATTTTATTTTCTTCTTTCTTCTTTTTTTTCTTTCTTTCTTTCTTTCTTTCTTTTTTTCTTTCTTTTTTCCCCTTTTTTTCTTCTTTCTCTTTTTTTTTCTTTTCTCTTTTTTTTCTTTTTAAAGTCCGAAGTCTCATCCCGACTTGTGGGGGAATCATAGCCTTCATCATCCTTTCCTCACTAGGACAACGCTCTAATAATGAAGATCATCACACTTTTATGGATTTACAACTCAAGAATTACAACTCAAAACTAGAACAAGATATGAATCTATATGAATGCCTCCGGCGGTGTACCGGGATGGTGCAATGAATCAAGAGTGACATGTATGAAAAATAATGCATGGTGGCTTTGCCACAAATACGATGTCAACTACATGATCATGCAATGGCAATATGATGAAGTAAAGTATGTCATGATGATGATGAACGGAACGGTGGAAAGTTGCATGACAATATATCTCGGAATGGCTATGGAAATGCCATAATAGGTAGGTATGGTGGCTGTTTTGAGGAAGATATAGGGAGGTTCATGTGTGATAGAGCGTATCATATCACGGGGTTTGGATGCACCGGCGAAGTTTGCACCAACTCTCAAGGTGAGAAAGGGCAATGCACAGCACCGAAGAGGCTAGCAAAGGCGGAAAGGTAAAAGTGTGTATAATCCATGGACTCAACATTAGTCAAAATAACTCATATACTTATTGCAAAAATTTAGAAGTCATCAAAAATCAAGTACTACGCGCATGCTCCTAGAGGGGTAGATTGGTAGGAAAAGACCATCGCTCGTCCCCGACCGCCACTCATAAGGATGCACAAGCCGTGTACACTTCATGTTTCAAATTTGTTACACAACTTTAACCATACGTGCATGCTACAGGACTTGCTAACTTCAACACAAGCATTGTTTAAATTCATAATCACCCAACTAGCATGACTTTAATATCACTACCTCCATATCTCAAAACAATTATCAAGCATCAAATTGATCATAGCATCCAATTCACTTTCTATGATAGTTTTTATTATACCCAACTTGGATGCCTACCATTCTAGGACCAATTTTATAACCATAGCAAATACCATGCTGTTCTAAAAGACTCTCAAAATAATATAAGTGAAGCATGAGAGACTAGAAATTTCTTCAAAAATAATACACCACCGTGCTCTAAAAGATATAAGTGAAGCACTAGAGCAAAAACTATCAAGCTCAAAAGATATAAGTGAAGCACATAGAGTATTCTAGCAAATTCTAATCAAATAGGCTTCTCCCAAAAGGTGTGTACAGCAACGATGATTGTGGTAAACCAAAAAGCAAAGACTAATATAATACACGACGCTCCAAGCAAAACACTTATCATGTGGCGAAAAAAAATATAGCTCCAAGTAAAGTTACCAATGAACGAAGACGAAAGAGGGGATGCCTTCCCGGGGCATCCCCAAGCTTAGGATTTTGCCTATTCTTGAATATCTTGGGGTGCCATGGGCAATCCCAAGCTTAGGCTCTTGCCACCATTTATTCCATAGTCCATAAAAGCTTTACCCAAAACTTGAAAACTTCACAACACAAAACTCAACAGGAAGTCTTATAAGCTCCGTTAGTGAAAGAAAACAAAACCACCACATAAGCTACTGCAATGAACTCATTCTTTATTTAATTTTGTGTTAAACCTACTATATTCCAACTTATCTATGGATTATAAACTATTTTATTGGCCATAGATTCATCAAAATAAGCAAAAAACACACGAAAAATAGAATCTGTCAAAAACAGAACAGTCTGTAGTAATCTGTAACTAACGGAAACTTCTGGAACTCAAACAATTCCGACAAAATAGGAAAACCTAGGTAATTTGTTTATTGATCATCAGAAATTGGAATCACTATTTTATCAGGTTCTGGTGATTTTTAACAATTGTTTTCGTGAACCGAAAGTTTCTGGAAATTACAGCAAGATCAAATAACTATCATCCAAGAAGATCCTATAGGTTTAACTTGGCACAAACACTAATTAAAAGATAAAACCACATCTAAACAGAAGGTGGATTATTTATTCCTAGACAGAAACAAAAACAAAAAACACAAAGAAAATTGGGTTGCCTCCCAACTAGCGCTATCGTTTAACGCCCCTAGCTAGGCATAAAAGCAAGGATAGATCTAACGAGTGCCATCTTTGGCACTAAACTCATAAGTAGCACGCATGATAGATTCATAAGGTAATTTGACTTTCTTTATTGGAAAGTGCCCCATGCCTTTCTTTAATGAAAATTGTAATCTAATATTCCCTTCCTTCATATCAATAATCGTACCAATCGTTCTAAGGAAAGGTCTACCAAGAATAATAGGGCAAGAAAGATTGCAATCTATATCAAGAACGATAAAATATACGGGCACAAAATTTCTATTTAAAACAATAAGAACATCATTGATCCTTCCCATAGGCTTTTTAATGGTGGAATCCGAAAGGTGCAAATTTAAAGAACAATCATCAATATCATGGAAACCTAGAATATCACATAAAGTTTTCGGAATTGTGGAAACACTAGCACCCAAATCACACAAAGCAAAACCTCATAATATTTAATTCTAATCTTTATAGTAGGTTCCCACTCATCATTAAGTTTTCTAGGTATAGAAACTTCCAAATTAAGTTTTTCATCATAAGATTGCATCAAGGCATCAACAATATGTTTGGTAAAAGCTTTGTTTCGACTATAAGCATGAGGAGAATTAACAACGGATTGCAACAAGGAAATACAACCTTTTATAGAGCAATTATCATAATCAAATTCCTTGAAATCCGAGATAGTAGGTTCAACATTATTAGAAGTTGAGGATTCTCCAATCTCACTTTTACCAAATTTAACATTAAGATCTAAATACTCCGAATTCTTGGGACGCCTTCTAGGCAAAGTTGATTCATCATCAGTCCCATAATCATCAAAATTCATATTGCAAAACATAGATCTAATATGAGACGCATCAATAACTTTAAGATCCTCATCATTATTTTCATGTAAACTAGAAGAACACGCCTTTATAAAGCTTTCTTTTTTAGCACGCAATCTAGCGGTTCTTTCCTTGCACTCGTCAATGGAAATTCTCATTACTTTGAGAGACTCGTTGATATCATGCTTAGGAGGGGAAGATCTCATTTTAAGATAATCAACATCAAGCGAAAGTCTATCAACGTTCCTAGCCAAATCATCAACTTTAAGCAATCTTTCTTCAAGCAAAGCATTAAAATTCTTTTGAGAAATCATACATTCTTTCACACTATTCTCAAAATCAGAGGGCATCTTATTAAAATTACCATAAGAATTATTGTAGGAATTTCCCTAATTATTAGAGGGATTACTAGGGAACGGTCTAGCATTAAAATTTCCTCTATAAGCATTATTTCCAAAACTATTCCTACCAACAAAATTCACATCCATAGATTCGTTATTATTCTCAATCAAGGAAGACAATGGCATATCATTGGGATCAAGAGGAGTATTTTTAGTAGCAAACATCTTAATAAGTTCATCCATCTTTCCACTCAAAACATTGATTTCTTCTATAGCATGCACTTTTTTATTAGAAGATCTTTCGGTGTGCCATTGAGAATAATTAGCCATAATATTATCAAGAAGTTTTGTAGCATCTCCTAATGTGATTTCCATAAAGGTGCCTCCCACGGCCGAATCTAAGAGATTTCTAGAAGCAAAGTTCAAACCAGCATAAATATTTTGTATGATCATCCATAAATTCAAACCATGAGTAGGGCAATTGTGAAGCATCAATTTCATTCTTCCCCAAGATTGGGCAACATGCTCATGATCAAGTTGTTTAAAATTCATAATATCGTTCCTAAGAGTGATGATCTTAGCGGGAGGAAAGTACTTAGAGATAAAAGCATCTTTGCACTTGTTCCAAGAATCAATACTATTCTTAGGCAAAGACGAAAACCAAACTTTAGCACGATCTCTAAGTGAAAACAGAAATAACTTCAATTTGACAATATTGTTATCCGTATCTTTCTTCTTTTGCATATCACACAAATCAACAAAGTTGTTTAGATGAGTAGCGGCATCTTCATTAGGAAGGCCGTGAATTGATCTTTCATAACAAGATTCAAGAAAGCGGTATTGATTTCACAAGACTCAACATCATTAAGAGGAGCAATCGGAGTACTAAGGAAATCATTATTATTGGTATTCGAGAAGTCACACAATTTGGTATTATCTTGCGCCATGACAACAAGTAATCCAACACACAAGCAAACAGAAAAACGGCAAGCAAAAAGGAGAGGAGGAGACTGGGAAAGAGAGGGCGAATAAAACGGCAACGGTGAAGTGGGGGATAGGAAAACGAGAGGCAAATGGCAAATAATGTAAATACGAGGGAGATGAGTTTGTGATGGGTACTTGGTATGTCTTGACTTGAGCGAAGACCTCCCCGGCAACGGCGCCAGAAATCCTTCTTGCTACGTCATGAGCTTGCGTTGGTTTTCCTCGAAGAGGAGAGGGTGATGCAGCAAGTGTAGCATAAGTATTTCCCTCAGTTTTGAGAACCAAGGTATCAATCCAGTAGGAGGCTCCTCAAAAGTCCCACGCACCTACACAAACAAACTGAGAACTCGCAACCAACGCAATAAATGGGTTGTCAATCCCTTCACGGCCACTTGCAAAAGTGAGATCTAATAAAGATAGTGTAATAAGATAAATATACTTTTGGTATTTTATAATATAGATGCAAAAAGTAAAGATGCAAGTAAAAGTAGATTGAAAGCAAATATGATAAGAGATAGACCCGAGGGCCATAGGTTTCACTAGTGGATTCTCTCAAGATAGCATAAGTATTACGGCGGGTGAACAAATTACTGTCGAGCAATTGATAGAAAAGCGCATAGTTATGAGATTATCTAGGCATGATCATGTATATAGGCATCACGTCCATAACAAGTAGACCGACTCCTGCCTCCATCTACTACGATTACTCCACACATCGACCGACTCCTGCCTGCATCTAGAGTATTAAGTTCATAAGAACAGAGTAACGCATTAAGCAAGATGACATGATGTAGAGGGATAAACTCATGCAATATGATATAAACCCCATATTGTTATCCTCGATGGAAACAATACAATACATGCCTTGCAACCCTTTCTGTCACTGGGTAAGGACACCGCAAGATTGAAGGCTAAGCTATGAACTTCTCCCATGGCAAGAAAGATCAATCTAGTAGGCCAAACCAAACTGATAATTCAAGAGACTTGAAAAGATTACTTAATCATACATAAAAGAATTCAGAGAAGATTCAAATATTATTCATAGATAAACTTGATCATAAACCCACAATTCATCGGATCTCGACAAACACACCGCAAAAAGAGTTTACATCGAATAGATCTCCACAAGAGAGGGGGAGGACATTGTATTGAGATCCAAAAAGACAGAAGAAGCCATCTTGCTAATAACTATGGACCCGTAGGTCAATGGTAAACTACTCACAACTCATCGGAGGGGCAAGGATGTTGATGTATAGGCCCTCCATGGTTGATTCCCCTTCCGGCAGAGTGCCGGCGAAGGTTCCAAGATGAGATCTCGTGGATACAGAAGGTTACGGCGGTGGAAATTGTGTTTCGTGGTGCCCCTGGATGTTTTCGGGGTACGTAGGTATATATAGGAAGAAGATGTAGGTCGGTGGCCGCCCGAGGGGCCCACGAGACAGGGGGGCGCGCCCTCCTATCTCGTGGAGGCCTCGGCTTCTTCTTGACTTGCACTCCAAGTCCTCTGGATCACGTTTGTTCCAAAATTCACGCTCCCGAAGGTTTCATTCCGTTTGGACTCCGTTTGATATTCCTTTTCTTCGAAATACTGAAATAGGCAAAAAAAAACAGCAATATGGGCTGGGTCTCCGGTTAGTAGGTTAGTCCCAAAAATGATATAAATGTGTAAAATAAAGCCCATAAACATCCAAAAGGGGTAATATAATAGCATGGAACAATAAAAAATTATAGATACGTTGGAGACGTATCATTCAGCTGCTTTGGATTGCTCGATAACTCGACTGGCCGCCGACCTCCCCGACTGCATCGCTAGTGATTATAGCCACCTTGATTTCCCTGAAAGCCGGAATTTGGACCGCCACCCGGGCCATGAAAACCGCCGGCACCTGAGCCGCCACCCGACCCATGATTGACGTCGAACGTGTTGGAATTCTTGAAAGCCTTCATGATCGCGCAATCCTTCCATGAGTGAGTGGCCGGCCTTTCCCGGGTGCCGTGTCTCGGACAGGGTTCATTGAGTAGCTGCTCAAGAGATGGACCTGACCCGCCAGATCGAGGGGGCGGCCTCCCCTTGCATCTCTGATTGTTACCCTGCGCATTAGCGTTGGCCACAAACTCCGGATTACCATAGGCTTTACGCTTGTTGCCTCCTTGATTCACCGGGTTATGTTGTTGGCCCTTTCCATTGCCGTTCTTCTTTCCCTTCCCCGTCTTTTCCTCATCAGACGCAGGATCCGCGGTATTATCAGAATCGGCGTATTTGACTAGAGCCGCCATCAGCTGACCCATATCATTACAATCACGCTTGAGGCGCGACTTCTGTCTCAGCCGGTAGAAATCGGCAATTTTCTCTCCAACATGAGGACTGCAGAGCGGCATCCATCTTGTCGCATTTAATGTATTATCTCCTTGACCCGGCGCACCCAATGAGTGGTAGGTTCACCCTCCTCTTGCTTACAATTAGTTAAGTCCACAATTGACATGGACTGCTTGCATGTGTCTTTGAAGTTCTGAATGAACCGGGCCTTTAATTCCGCCCATGAGCCGATGGAATTAGGCGGCAGGCCCTTTAACCAAGTTCGGGCCGTTCCATCCAACATCATGGTGAAGTACTTAGCCATTGCCGCATCACTGACCTCCAACAGCTCCATGGCCATCTCATAGCTTTCGATCCACGCCCCGGGCTGTAAGTCGGCCGTATAATTTAGCACCTTTCGGGGTCCCTTGAAGTCCTTGGGCAAACGCACATTACGCAAAGCCGGCACTAAACAAGGAACGCCGCCGGTTCTAGTGGCCACTCCTGCCTCAACTGAAGTTGTTGGATAGTCCGGTAAGGTTTGATGAGTCGCCTGTTGAGCCGCTAGTTGAGCCGCCCGCTCATCCTCTTGACCTATCCTGTCCTGCACAGGATTATAACCGCCGGGCTGGTTACGGCGCTGGGCGTTGCTTGACAAAGCTTCCGACTCCATGTGCCTGCTATAACTCAGACTCCGGCTTGGGCGAGGAGTCGAATGAATCCTGTCTCGACTATAGGAATAAGCCTCTTGCTGAGCCAGAGCCGTCTGGACGAGTTCTCTGATCCTTCGCGTCTCCACCGCTGTTGGATCGTCGCCGTCCACTGGGAGAGCCGCCAAACGTGCCGATGCTGCGATCAGGTTCTCCATGGGGTTAGAAAAGTGACCCGGTGGTGTTGGTACGTAGCGGGGCGGGGCCATATTCCCATGAGGAGGTACCATCACCCGAGGCTGAACCGGTCCCCCTGCCCCGGATGTCATGAATTGATTTGCTTCTGTCAGGTTACTAGGGCCGACTCCGGGTGTAGCGAAAAGGTTCCGAGGATCATAAACCGGAGGCAAACGGGATTGAGTTTTCTGGTGTCTCCTCCTCATCACCTCGTTAGACACGTTCAGGTTCATCGTAAGCTGGAAAGCCTCTGACTGGAGCTGTTGGGCCCGTGCATCCAAAGCCGCCCGTTCTGCGGCCAACCTGGTGTCTTCAGCTTCTAAGGCCTCCTTGGCCCGAGCTATTTCCTCACGCACCTGTGCCACCTCTGCATCATGCTCATCTTGACTTGCAGGAATAACTGTGGCGGTTAACAGGGTCGTCAGCTTATCCATGAGATCAAGCAACACCTAAGCCGGCGGGCGCACAGGGCCTCCTGCCCCGGCCGCTCCTGACCCGGACGTTATTGCTGCCGCAGCTGTAGAGTTTTGGCCGGGTTGAGGCCATGAAGGCCCCTACCCAGCTTGGTGGCTCAAAGGGGTCCGGAATACTGCTGCCATCAGAACAACCCCCAAGCCTGCTATCTCACAATTGATACAACGAATCTGTCTCACCAATGGATGAATCACCATCGGAGTGGACGGCCGTCTCACCGCCGTCCGCAGATCCTTCGGAAAGTTCTCCTCCGTGGATGCAACCCACGAAGGCACGCTTCACGACGGGTTGAGCACGGGCGGGTCTCGCGCGCTGAGCCGTCTCGACAAGGTCGGTGCAGTTGTCCGGCTCAGGGCCCGGCTCACCGATCCGGCTGATGAAGACGTGGATTCCGCCGAAGGGAACCCGGTACCCGTACTCAATTGAGCCAGCGTCGGGGCCCCAGCCTTTGTCGTCGATGTAGATCTTGCCGCGACGACTCTTGGTCATCCGGCCCATAGCGTATCCCTTGAGCCCTTTGAAGTTGCCCTTCAAGAACTGAAATTCACCGTGCGCTGGCCCCATGGTGGGCACCAACTGTCGTGGAATTGTCACAGCAGATGTCCTCTTGCAAGGACTTAGTCGTGGAGCCATCGCAACTAGGAAGCTTAAAGGGGTTAACGGGACAAGGGACACGAGAGAGGTTTTATACTAGTTCGGCCCCTTACGATGAAGGTAAAGCCTACGTCTAGTTGGGTTGGTATTGCTAGGGTTTCGATGACCAGGGAGCGAGATACGCTATGCCCGGCTCTCGATTTGATGTTACTTGCCCTAAGCCGCCAGCGGGTCCTCCCCTTATATACACGGGTTGACGCCCTGCGGCCTACAGAGTCCCGGCCGGCTCATAAACAGTGTCCGGCTCGGTGACTAGTTAATCTTGCCTTACAATACAAGTCATGCCATTATGGCGGTTTATCACTACGGGCCTTAAGTCGCCTGTGGGCTTTAGACCCTTTATTGAACCGCCATCTTCACGCTTGATCTTGGGCTTCATATGATGAATCACCTTTGCGTAACCCGGCCCCTCCTGGGCGGCTTACACAAATAGTTATATTCCCAACACGAGTGATTCGGGTATTTTTTAGAGTACCGTAAGGGAATTCGCTGGGGAGTATATGGGTCTTATTGGGCTTTAGGGGAAAGAGAGAGGAGAGGCTGGGCGCCTCAAGGCCTAGTCCGAATTGGACTAGGGGAGGCTGCGCCTCCTTCCTTCTTCTCTCTCTCCCGTTTCTTTTACTCCTACTCCTACTACTTGTATGGGGGGTAATCCTACTCCTGGTGGGAGTAGGACTCCTCCTAGGGCGCGCCATAGAGAGGGCCGGCCCGAGGGCCGGCCCTCCCCCTCCTCCAGTCCATTATATATGGGGAGGGGGGCACCCCTTAGAGACACAACAATTGATCATTGATCTTTTAGCCGTGTGCGGTGCCCCCCTCCACCATAGTCTACCTTGATAATACTGTAGCGGTGCTTAGGTGAAGCCCTGCGTCGGTAGAACATCATCATCGTCACCACGCCGTCGTGCTGACGGAACTCTCCCTCAAAGCTCGGCTGGATCGGAGTTCGAGGGACGTCATCGAGCTGAACATGTGCTGAACTCGGAGGTGCCGTGCGTTCGGTACTTGATCGGCCGGATCGTGAAGACGTACGACTACATTAACCACGTTGTGCTAACGCTTCCACTTTCGGTCTATGAGGGTACGTGGACAACACTCTCCCCTCTCGTTGTTATGCATCACCATGATCCTGTGTGTGCGTAGGATTTTTGTTTGAAATTACTACGTTCCCCAACACTTTTTGCTCTGCGTATTATATTTGTGTCAAGTCAAACTTTGCAAAGTTTGACCAATATCAACATCTACAATACCAAATATTTATTTTGTGAAACTATATTTCATAATGAATCTATTGATTTGACATTGTGAATGTTGATACTTTTTTACATAAGTTTGGTCAAAGTAGAAATATTTTGACTTCAGACAAAGCTTATATGCAAACTAAAAAGGACCACCGGGAGTACATATAGTTCTATTAGATTTTTTATCAACTCACATCGCAAAGTGAAGTGAATTTCAATTACTTATTGATTGTTACAGGCTATCATTTTTATGTATGCAAAATTTGGCATGCATTATGTTTACGTATGCAACCGGCCAAAATATATTCAAAGCCCGTAGCAAGGCACGGGCATTGTACTAGTTACTGCTTTGTGATTCACTACTAAATGTGCAGTTGTGCAGCCACTAATTTAGATTTGTATAGGCTTTGCAGTCTTACCCTTGTACTCCATCTCAAGTATTTTAGAACCCTTTGAGAAGGCGTTCAACGGGATCTCAAATAAAACATAAAAGTAAAAAAAAACGTTCATTTCATGAAGGTTTTATTTTATGTGATCATTTAGGTGTTCATGTAAACAAACCATACTATGTGGACATGAAAAGTCCCCCCGTGTCGTCCGGCACGGGAGGGGGGACGGAGGGCTCTGGTACAATGTGCTGCGGTTCGCTCAAGGTGCCGGATGGTTGTCCTCCCTGTGGTTGTTCTCTTCCAGCGGCTAGGCGTGGCTGCCACCATCGTTGCCGGCGGATCTGGGCCTCCCTTGCCAACATTCGGCCTGCGACGTGGTTATAATTCTAGGGAAGCATCATTTTGTGTTAACCTTTCCAAAAAGTTAATACTTCAGAACCACGAAAAAGGAAAATAGATCAAGAAAGCCTTCACTTCTCCTCAAAAAAGAAGAAGAAGAAGAGAAAACCTTCAGAGTTCACACTTCTTGCATGCAGCAACTACTCGGTAGTACTGTAGCGTGCAGCGTCGTCAGAGTGGTTCCTTGTGATCTTGTTGCCGCCTACCTAGACTCACTGAATGAACGGCCAATGGCTCTACCAGGCTACTCCGACCACGCAACGAGTCGTGGGATATGGCGGCTACAAGTGCCGCATCTCCTGCCCCAGCAAATTCCAACCGTGGATCGTCTCGTTGGCACGTTGCCCTTGGCCATTTTGTGGACGACGTGCTTCCGCTTTCAACACCAAATCTTTAGCTAACTGTACACTGAACAAATCATTAATCATGGATTCCAACCAAGTGTGCAGGTTTTGCGGATCGGCTTGAAGGTTCTCCCCGCGGTGGCCTCCACCATGGTTTGTTGAGTGCTGCCAACACATTCGGTCCTCACGTGTACGCATGCAAATTAAGCCACTATCTGTCCATTTCTTTCATCGTTCTATGATCTATCTCCCCGATCTCGAAGATGGTGGGTGGCTTATCCAGAACAAAATATAGCCGGCATGTTGAAAAGGTAGGTACGTACTACGTAGCTAGTGCGGAGAATGTGGCTTGATCCCTTCCGACTACAGAGGATTTGACGGCGGTCCGGCGATGCATATCGATGAAGATCAAAAAAATCAATGTGGTCGATCAAACTCAGTCAAAGTCCGCACGTTTGATTAGTGTAGTATTCCATTGCCCCTTATCCTTATGCATGATCGATCGATTAGATGTCTCACTCATTTCATCGCAAAGATGTCTCACTCATTCAAGCGGTGGCTTAGCTAGCGTGCTATTATTTCTTCGTTCTAGCGAAGCGCTACTGTGAGCCACGAGCAATTGTTGCTGAAGATAGAGAGTATTACGCTGCTTGTATTTCGTAGTATGTGTGAAGGGGACCGAGTACGTACGTCATGCTGCGTATGTAATTGCACCGAAACCAAGTTATGATGAAAGTTTTTACTAAAAGAAACTCTAGGAAAGGCCATATGCTAACTATTACTATCACGCGAACACGAAGTTTAAACACAAATGTATTTACGAGGCATGCAGGAAAAAGAGGACATTGACGTTTACTGTTCGGAAAATACTCACATAGTACGTCCGAGAGAACCGAAATATCAACTGTGGAATTGTGCATTCCCTGAAAAAGAAAACTGTGGAATTGTGCATTACGTGGCTCCGTCGGCGGACGCATGCATGCAATGCATCAACCGCGGTTTGACTACGGGGAGCAGCCAAGGATCCACGCAGCCGGGCGGGCAGCGATCTTCACTCAGTTCTGTGGCGGAGACTGGCCGACCGAGACATGTCGACCGCGATGCGCTCCGCGCGCGCGTCCCGAACACGTTTGGGAAAAAAATATTCCCTGGTAGTAGCTCGACGAAGAATCGGGTTTGTACTTCACTACTTGTACTCAACTTTCAGTTAGTCAAGCACAAGAAGCCTACAGCCACCACACATCATCAGGAACGTTCATCATCATCAGGCTACACTGGTGGAAAAAAGGCCTTTAGTCGCGGTTCGCAACTGCCATTAGTCGCGGTTGGGCAACCGCGACCAAATAAGCGCGACTAATGTCCCCCACCTTTAGTCGCGGCTGCTTAAGAACCGCGACTAACGGCCCGTCCACGGGGGCGCCTGGCGGCCGTCGGGGCGGTGGACCTTTTGTCGCGGTTCTTCTGGCCAACCGCGACTAAAGGCCGCCACAGGTTTAGGGTTTTAGCCCCCCCCCCTAAACCTGTTTTCTGTTTAATTTGTATTGTTTTATTTCTTTTGTGCTTTATTTTAATTTTGAAGGAGTTTGAACGGCCTCCACCGCCGGGCACGCGCCGCCGCTTGCCGCCGGCGTGCACGCTGGAGAAGCCAAGGAAGGGGTGATGCGTCGCGGCGGGCGTCCGCGCCGCGTGAGCCCAAGAATGGGTCGAGGCGTTGGAGAGCGCGGCAGACAGGAAGTAGCCGGAGGTGGCCTTGGCCGGATGCACTACCAGGTTGCGTCGAGGGCGGGCGAGCGAGGCGGCGCGCTGTGGGCGAGGGAGGCCGGTCGGCGGCGCTGAGGGCGGGCGAGCGAGGCGGCAAAGACCGAGGCCGGGCCAAGGGCGCTGCTGTAGGCGAGGGCGACGGCGGGCGCGCGCCGAGGGCGAGGGGCGACGGCGGGCGCCGAGGGCGTAGGGCGACGGCGGCGGCGCCGAGGGCGCGGGCAGAGATTAACAAAGCAGAATCGAACTCGGAGAAGACGAGAATCGGAGCCGTGTATTTATGGCCCCCTCTTTAGTCGCGGTTGGATGAGACCCGCGACTAAAGGTACCCTTTAGTCGTGGTCGCCTGCCCAACCGCGACTAAAGGGTTTTATGGCGGTTTTTTATGCCTCCGCCGCCTTTAGTCGCGGTTGGCCACCGAGCGAAGCCGGGCCCAGTTTTGGTCGCGGTTCACCTCGTAACCGCGACTAAAGACCCTCACGTCGCCACTACCACGGCGCCTGGGCGAGCCTTTGGTCGCGGTTCACCTCCAGAACCGCGACTAAAGGTCCCATTAGTCGCGGTTCCTACAGCTTCGCGACTTATGGGGCTGGACGGAAGCCTGTTTTTCCACCAGTGCTAGCACTGCCCTGCATGCGCGACTGGTGCACGTACGTATCATCATCAGGCCCCGTTCGGAAGTCCTCCAAGGAAGGGCGTGTTTGATTGCCGTATGCTACAGTGCCTGCATCGCATATACTTCTCAACCCAGACTGGCTGAGAAAAACAGGCCCTAATACACCATCTGCAACTTGTTTAGTTGCCTGCATCTAGTGTCCCTGCATTAGGTAATATGCAAGTGCACTTTGTTTGGTTACCTGCATTGGCCCTAGCGGCACATGAACACGACGTTTGGTTTCATACGACGTAAATGTTGTGCTTACCTTGTGAGGGAGTCCTGGATTAAGCGGTCTTCGGACGTCCGGCCTATGTGACGTGGGCCGGACTGATGGGCCGAGAAGATACAAGACAGAAGATTCTCTCCCGCGTCCGGATGGGACTCTCCTTGGCGTGGATGGCAAGCCTGACGTTCGGATATGAAGATTCCTTTCTCTTTAGCTGACTTTGTACAATCCTAGTTCCCTCCAGTGTCTATATAAACCGGAGGGTTTAGTCCGTAGAGACAATCACAATCATATAGGCTAGACTTCTAGGGTTTTAGCCATTACGATCTCGTGGTAGATCAACTCTTATAATACTCATATTCATCAAGATCAATCAAGCAGGAAGTAGGGTATTACCTCCATAAAAAGGGCCCGAACCTGGGTAAACATCGTGTCCCCTGTCTCCTGTTACCATCGACCTTAGATGCACAGTTCGGGACCCCCTACCGAGATCCGCCGGTTTTGACACCGACATTGGTGCTTTCATTGAGAGTTCCATTGTGTCATCAATGGAAGGCTCGATGGCTTCGTCAATCATCTACAATGATGCTGCCCCGAGGGAGGTCTTTTTCTCCGGCCAGATCTTCGTATTCGGCGGCTTCGCACTGCTGGCCAACTCGCTTGGCCATTTAGAGTAGATCGACAGCTACGCCCCTGGCCATCAGGTCAGGTTTGGAAGCTTGAACTATGTTGCTGATATCCGCGGAGACTTGATTTTCGACGGATTCGAGCCCATGGTAGCCGCTCCCTGCCACCGCGATGAACATGACCTAAATGTCTCATCGGACCATACCCAGGAGATAGCGGCTGTAACTGCTCTGGCACTAGATCCGGAGCAGATTGCGCCATCCGAGCACGGGAAGCCCAACCCCGCCACGGAAGCCACTGACTCAGCAGTATTAGAGCCGCACACAGACCCAACCTCGAGCTGGATCTGTGTCACCGAACCTTGGATTCGTCTCCGGCCACAGGTTCCGAACCGCGTGCATTCGCGCCCATCGAGCCTGATCAGGCGCCGATCGTTGAATTCAGCTCCGCGGACATCTTCCGGCACTCACCTTTAGGCGATGTGCTAAACTCATTAAAAACCCTCTCCTTAGCAGAGGACTCTCAGCCGAATTATATCCGGTTTGAACTGGAGGCTGATGACGGAGAATTTAGCTTCCCACCCACCGCCCACTTCATAGCCCCTGTCGAAGACTTAACTGGCATGCTCGATTACGGCTCCGAAGACATCGACTGCATGGACGACGATGCCGGAGAAGAACAGGCCCAAAACCCGCCGTTTATCGGACGCTGGACGGCCACCTCTTCGTATGACAATGAAGTGAGAATAGCGGCGATACACCCAAAACCCGCCGTGTACATGGTGGATACACCCAAAGAGAATAGCGGCGATGACAATGAAGATCCAGTCGAGGACAAGCCTCCTGAGATACAGCCAAAGCGTCGACGTCAGCGGCGCCGCTCTAAGCCACGCCACGTAAAAGACAGCAATACCGGCACAGGAGAAAACAATACTCTTGACAATGCCGAAGACAATGAAAACCCTGTTAAGCCAACCTCCGAACAGGACGAACGGGAAGATGGGCGAGTCAGCCCTGATGAACAGGACGTAAACGAAAGACTCGGAGGACAGTAACTACCTTCCGCTCTCCGAGGATGAGGCGAGCCTCGGCAACGAGGATTTTATCGTGCCTGAGGAATCTCTCGAGCAGGAGTGCTTTAAGCACCAGCTAATAGCCACTGCAAGGAGCCTAAAAAAGAAGTAGCAGCAGCTTCAAACCGATCAAGATCTGCTCAACGGTAGATGTACTAATGTCCTGATAGCCGAGGAATACGGCCTCAAGCGCCTAACCAAAAGTTACCCCGAAGCGCAAATTGCTACCTCAATTCAACGACGAGGCATTTGGGCCCGTACCATCAGCGTGTAATGCGGCTGATCGATCACCACGTGGCCGGGACAAAGCGGCAACTCAAGCCGAACACTAGCCCGTACTACCTCACCGTAAAGGCAGAGATAAAGCAGCTCAGGGATATACGTATGACCTGCGGCAGGACCTGGACAATAGAGCAGGACAAACCAGATCGATCTACGGATCGCGGGGGTGTGCCCGGCACGTGACGACGGCTATCTAGCTGGACGCGACAAGCATAATCACGCTCGGGCCAAAAACCGCAGACGAACTCCATCCGAGCTACGTCGCGACGTGGCCCGATATAGAGGCGCCGCACACCCCACTACTAGCAAAAGGGCTATAGCTAATATGGACATTAATGATGCACCATGTATGTGGTACGCCACTGCTATATAGCAGTGGCGCACCAGATACAGGTGCGCCATTATTGACATATCACTAATGGTGCACCTTATGTGCGGTGCACCATTACTAGTTTAGAAACAAAATAAAAAAATTGTTAGTAGTGGCGCACCAGAGGATAGTGCACCATTACTAGTTGACATAGTAATGACGCACCTTCACCAAAGTGCGTCATTACTATGTGTATGACTTGGTCATACTTGGTCAAACTTAGTAATGGCGCACTTTGCATATGTGCGCCATTACTATGTCAAACTTAGTAATGGCGCACCTACACAAAGTGCGTCATTAATAACTTTGACCAAGGTTTCACCAAGTCATACACATAGTAATGGCGCACTTTATGAATGTGCACCATTACTATGTCAACTAGTAATGGCACACTATCCCGTGGTGCGCCATTACTAACTTTCTTTGCACCCCTCCCCGGACCGCCTTTTCAGTTTAAAAAATAAAAAATGATGGAAATGTCAAAAAATAAAAGAAAATAAGTTTCCCATGTGATATGCGGTCTAGTTGTTGGGAAAATTTACAAATATGAATTTCGACTTTATTTGCAAAATCTCTCTGGAATTTAGTAAAATGGGCATAACTTTTGCATACGAACTCGGATTAAAAAGTTTTTTATATGAAAAATCACCTATTTGAAAAGTTACATCCGAATTTAGTAAAAGATTTTCAGAATCCCCAAAAACCTAACAGAATAAAAGATACGAGGCTTTTAAGATCTAGAGAGGGGGATGGAAAAAATTCAAACTTAGTAGTGGCGCACCATTTGCTAGGTGCGCCACTAGTAACAGAAAAAAAATTGGTTTCGATTTTGTTTTGGAAAAAATGTTCAAAAATATGATACATAATATGACCGGGAAGTTTGAAATATTTTTTCAAAATTTCATCACACTCATGAACATGAACAAAGTCCTAGATATCAACAAGGTTTAATAGGATTGATATGATAGATATATCAACAAGTGCCTGTGAAGTGAGCTGGTGCTGGGGTTGGATAGAATTGCGAAGTTAAGCGTGCTCGGGCTGGAGTAGTGTGACGATGGGTGACCTTTCGGAAAGTTTGTCGACGGAGTGCGATTTGACTTGAGATTAAGCATATTGAGCCGAGATTAAGCCATAGTGACCCGAGATTAAGAAAAAAATGAAAAAAAAAATTCAGAAAAAAATTCGAAAAAAAATTGTTAGTAATGACGCACTTCTATGTGGTGCGCCATTACTAAGTCAGATAGTAATGGCGCATCAGATAGGCATAGTAATGGCGCACTATAGGTGCGCCATTACTATCTGGGATACTAATGGCGCACCAGAGGTGCGCCGTTACTATTTGTTACTAATGACGTGATAATAGTGGCGCACTTATAGTGCACCATTAATGGCCAAAACAGGTGCGCCACTAATTAGCCTTTTCCTAGTAGTGCCCCATTTGCTTCACTGATGAAGTAATGGAGCACGAATTCTCAGAAGGGTTTAAACCCATAAACATTGAATCATATGATGGGACAACAGACCCCGCGGTATGGATTGAAGATTTTCTTCTCCATATTCATATGGCCCGTGGTGATGATCTCCATGTCGTCAAATACCTCCCACTAAAACTCAAGGGACCAGCTCGGCACTGGTTGAACAGCCTGCCAGAAAATTCCATTGGCAGCTGGGAGGACCTGGAAGACGCCTTCCGTGATAACTTCCAAGGTACATATGTCCGACCTCCGGATGCCGACGACTTAAGTCACATAGTTCAACAGCCCGGAGAGTCAGCCAGGAAATTCTGGACTAGGTTCTTAACTAAAAAGAACCAGAATGTCGGCTGTCCGGATGTCGAAGCCCTAGCGGCCTTTAAACATAGCATCCGCGATGAATGGCTCGCCCGACACCCCGGCCAAGAAAAGCCGAAGTCCATGGCAGCCCTCACAACGCTTATGACCCGCTTTTGCACGGGCGAAGGTAGCTGGCTAGCCCGTAGCAATAACAGTACAAGCGAACCTGGCACTTCTGAAGCGAGAAATAGAAACGACAAGCCCCAACGCAATAGACACAAGCGTCGAAGCAACAGTGACAATACCGATGACACGACAGTCAACGCTAGATTCAGTGGCTCCAAGTCCGGCCAGCGGAAGAAGCCATATAAAAGAAACAACCCGGGCTCATCCAGCTTGGACCGCATACTCGACCGTCCATGTCAGATCCACGGTACCCCTGATAAACCAGCCAATCATACCAACAGAGACTGCTGGGTTTTTAAACAGGCTGGCAAGTTAAATGCCGAGAATAAGGAGAAGGGGTCGCAAAGCGAGGACGATGACGATTAGTCCCGTCCGCCGAACACAGGGGGACAGAAGAAGTCCCCCCCCCCAAGTTAAAATGGTGAACATGATATATGCTACCCATATCCCCAAGAGGGAGCGCAAGTGCGCGCTCAGGGACGTCTACGCGATGGAGTCAGGCGCCCCAAAGTTCAACCCATTGTCGTCCTGCCCGATCACCTTCGATCGCAGGGACCATCTGACCAGTATCCGTCATGGCGGTTCAGCCGCACTAGTCCTCGACCCAATCATTGATGGATTTCATCTCACGCGAGTCCTCATGGACGGTGGCAGCAGCCTGAACCTGCTCTGTCAGGATACAATGCGCAAAATGAGCATCGATCCCTCAAGGATCAAGCCCACAAAAAATACCTTTAAAGGAGTCATACCAGGTGTAGAGGCCCGCTTTACGGGCTCAATCACACTGGAGGTTGTCTTCGGATCTCCCGACAACTTCCGAAGCGAAGAGTTAACCTTCGATATCGTCCCCTTCCACAGTGGCTATCACGCACTTCTCGGACGAACCGCATTTGCTCGATTCAATGCGGTGCTACACTATGCTTATCTCAAGCTCGAGATGCCCGGTCCACGCGGTGTCATAACAGTTAATGCAAACACGAAGCACTCCCTCCGTACAAAGGAGCACACGACAGCCCTGGCAGCGGAAGTACAAAGCGGCCTTACCAAGCAGAATCTTAATTCAGCGTCCAAGCTCCCGGACACTGTCAAATGAATCCGGACTACTCCGCGGCATAACAGTCCGGCTCGCCAGGAGTCAGATTAGCAATCCGGCCTCCGCCTTCGTCCCGGCCAAATGGCGGCATACGTACCACGTGTACATAACTACGCACTTAAAATACCATGGGCATAGACGGAGGCATAACTAGATTGTGGTCCATAATACGGCTCGACCTCCCCTGTACACACATACTTTCACCTTTTCTTTTTTATCCTTTTCAGGTTTCTTTTCCACAGGCCCTTCCCGACGGCCTGATCATCGGTCCTTTCGAAGGATAGATATACCAAGACGGCAAGAAGCATCAACGTATACGGGAATCTCTAGGTGGTCTTTTTGACGATCACCTTACCTGTTTTCAGGACCCGCACGCAGCTCTCCCTTGGTCGTGGCATGTTAAATAGCCCTGTTGCTTATCGTGCTACTTGTACAAATACGCTTTGACGTATTAATCAAACTATAATGGAAACAGTTTGCGGCCCAACTTCTGCGGCACTAGCTTACTACTTCATTTTTTCTTGATAATTTTATCAATTGCACTCGTACACTTTGGTACGCCTTAATTCGCCAGGGGATTCGTTGCGCCCCATACTATGGAAACAAAGTCCGAACACTTTTTTACAGTATAGTTTGGCACCCCGAATTTTAGCATTATATGCATCGGCTCCGAATCATGTCTTTGGTCAATTGTTGGGTTGCCCGGCTCCTGTGCTTACTACCTTACGTTCCGCTATATAGGCTAGGGTAGTAAAGGGAGAACTACTGCGATTGTGTCCTGGTTTATCCGGATGAGCACCTCAGTAGAGAAGGCCAAAAACTGACTGTCATGATGCGGCGTGAGCCGGTCAGCTGTTCGGAGGTTACAAATCTTTTGTGATTTTTTCCCGCATTATGCGAGGAATCGGTCTTTACGCGATCAGGTGTTTACAACACCCTAGTTCAGACTCACGAATACTAGGGGTTGCGCCTAAAATTCTGTTGTCAAACACCTATGGCTAAGTGAGAGTGATAAAGCCACATAGTCCGATTGCCTGGTTCGTTGCGCTAAACACCTCCTTCAAGGACCAAATTCTTGGATCAAGAGTGCTTAGATTCCATCCCGAACACCCCAGTACTTCTTACGTGGGGGCTGAAGCCAACGACTGACCAACTCTCAGATTTAATAAAAACGGCCGCACAGGAGGTAAAATTTTAATAAAATAACAAGCATTATATTACATATCAAGCCTTGTTTCACCATACAGGACAGGACAACATGAATGTATTCATTCAAAAATAATGTCCTTAGCACATTGCTCCGCTACAATGCGGGATCCCTCCAGAACATCATCAAAATACCACTCGGGCGTGCGGTGCTCCTTGCCGGCGGGCGGTCCCTCGGTCGCGAGCTTAAAGGCGTTCATCTTCGCCCACTGCACCTTGACACGGGCGAAGGCCATTCGCGCACCCTTGATGCAGACTGACCACTTGATGACGCCAAGCCGGGGGCAAGCACTGACCAGCCGCTTCACGAGCCCGAAGTAGCTGCTGGGTATGGCTTCGGCAGGCCATAGCCGGATTATTAAATCCTTCATGGCTAGTTCGGCTGTGACGCCCCCGATTCAATCGTACACTAATCATACACGCAAACGTGTATGATCAAGATCAGGGACTCACGGGAAGATATCACAACACAACTCTAAAAATAAAATAAGTCATACAAGCATCATAATACAAGCCAGGGGCCTCGAGGGCTCGAATACAAGTGCTTGATCATAGACGAGTCAGCGAAAGCAACAATATCTGAGTACAGACATAAGTTAAACAAGTTTGCCTTAAGAAGGCTAGCACAAACTGGGATACAGATCGAAAGAGGCGCAGGCCTCCTGCAGGATCCTCCTAAACTACTCCCGGTCGCCGCCGGCTGCACGTAGTAGTAGTAGGCGCCTCGATGTAGTAGTCGCCATCGACGGTGGCGTCGGCTCCTGGGCTCCATCGGCTGGTCGCAGCAACCGGGTAGAGATAGGGAAAAGGGGAACAAGGCAACCGTGAGTACTCATCCAAAGTACTGCAAGCAAGGATCTACACTACATATGCATGGATATATGTGTAAAGGGCCATATCGGTGGACTGAATCGCAGAATGCCGTAATAAGAGGGGATAGCTAGTCTTATCAAAGACTACGCTCGGTCACCTTCGCCTTGCAAATGTAGAAGAGGGTAGGTTGAAGTCCTCCAAGTAACATCACATAGCAATAATCCTACCGCGATCCCCTCCTCATTGCCACGAGAGAGAGCGACCACCGTTGTATCCGCACTTGGAAGGGTGTGTTTTATTAAGTATCCGGTTCTAGTTGTCATAAGGTCAAGGTACAACTCCAAGTCGTCCTGTTACCGAAGATCACGGCTATTCGAATAGATTAACTTCCCTGCAGGGGTGCACCACATAACCCAACACGCTTGATCCCATTTGGCCGGACACACTTTCCTGTGTCATGCCCGGCAGCGGCAGATCAACACGTCGCAGCCCCAGCCGGTCTAAACCTAAGCGCGCAGGGGTCTGGGCCCATCGCCCTGAGCACACCTGCACGTTGCGAGGGCGGCCGAAAGCAGACCTAGCCTAGTGGCGTTCCAGTCCACCGCGCGCTACCGCCAACATGGACGTCACGAAGTGCCGATACCACGACGCCGAGTGCCCATATCTCTCCCACGTAGTTGGTTAGTGCGTATAGGCCCGTAGCCAGACTCAGATCAAATACCAAGATCTCGTTAAGCGTGTTAAGTATTCGCGAACGCCGAACAGGGCCAGGCCCACCTCTCTCCTAGGCGGTCTCAACTCGCCTGCCGCCTCCGCCACAAAGATACATCCAGAGGGCCGTCGGGACAAAGGTCCTTTCAGCCCCCAAGCCGTGAATCACTCGCGGGTGCTCCACAAGCCGACCCAACTTTAGTCACCACATGTATCATGTATAAGTATAAGTATATACCCGTGATCACCTCCCGAGTGATCACGACCCGATAGTATACCACAGCATTTGACAAGAATGTAGGGCCACAGATGAAAATACTAGCATCCTATACTAAGCATGTAGGATTGCGGTAAAGGTAACAACGATGAGTAGCAAAGACAGGCTATGCATCGGGATAGGAATAACGGAAAGTAAAGAACATGCTACACTACTCTAATGCAAGCAGTATAGAGGAGAGTAGGCGATATCCGGTGATCAAGGGGGGGGCTTGCCTGGTTGCTCAGACAAGAAGGAGGGTCGTCGGTGACGTAGTCGACCACATGGGCATCAGCATCGTCACGGGGTCTACCGGAGAGAAGAGAGGGGAGAAACAGTAAATACATAGCAAGCAAGTGCATAACGGGACAACAAGCGAGCTAGACGTGTTCTAACGCTGCACGAGGTGATACCGGTGAAGGGGGGAAACATCCGGAAAGTATCCCGGTGTTCCGTGTTTTCGGACAGATGAACTTGAGGTGAAATGTTGCAGGTTCACTATGCTAGGGACGCGTGGCGGACGAACGGGCTGCGTATCCAGTTTCGTCTCGTCGTTCTGAGCAACTTTCATGTTCAAAGTATTTTCATCCGAGTTACGGATTATTTTATATTAATTTCTAAAGTTTTAATTCATTTTCTAAATTATTTTAGTTCAATTTAAGTAGTAAAAAGGTATGTGTACACAGCAGAAGCCAGCCACAGCCTATGACCTGTGGGGCCAGGGGACCCTGTTGACCAAGTCAACGGTTGACCGTCAAAGGTGTGAATAGGGCGTGTGAGACCCACATGTAATTGTCACAATTTAGTTAAAATAGGCTTAAACACCTAAGCTAGTTAATTAGGACAAATTAAGCAAGGTTAATTAATTAAACTAATTATATTACTAATTAATTAATTCACTTTACTATTTCCTTTTATTTTCCATTTTCGTTTTCCTCTACTCTTTTCCTTTTTTTTTCTGATTTACAGGGGAGGCCCCACTGTAAGTGGCTTCAGCCACCCCCTCCCTGCACGAACGCGCATTGTGGAAGGGGCAGGGGCGCGGTGGCCGGACCGGGCTCCGGCGAGGCCATGGTCGAGGCCGGCAGGACGGAGATGTGGGGCGGCGGGCGCGCGCCTCCAGTGGAGCGGCGCTGGGGATACTCGGTCAGGAGCAGCAAAGGGTGTGGCCGGGGACGCGGCAGCTGCGGTCGGCCGGTCACCGGTGGCAGCGGCACGGGAGGGGAAGCAGGGGCGGCCGCGGGCGTCGGTGGGTGTGGCGTGGACGCGTCCGGACAAGGCGAGGAGAAAAGGAGAGGAGGGAGGCGCTCACAGCCGTTGGCGGGGAGCGGGGGCGGCGAGGCGTGGCGGCGACCCGCGAGGAGGAGGTCGAGGAGGTTCCGGCGACAACGACGGCGGCGGCCGGCGGCGGTGCCGCAGCGTGGCGCGAGGATGACGAAGAAGCTGCGGGCCGGAGGCGGCAGCGTCGGTGCGGGTGTGCTTTCCGATACGGGCAGCAGCGTGAACGCTTCTTGACGGCGAGGCGTCGGCTCGGGAAGGGCTCCGACGACAGGGAGGTCGGTGATGGCGACGGGGCACCGGGGCGAGTCGGCGGGGTCGAGGCAGAGGAGCTCCGGTGAGGTTGGGGGCGATCGCGCTGGGCGGGCGTCGCCCGATCCAGATCGCGTGAGGGGAGAAGGGGATCGTGGGGCGACTGGGTAGTGGGGACGAGTGGGAGGAACTGCTAGGGTTCCGGTCACCTGTGGGGTTAAGGGAGCGATGGGGGCTGGGCATGTGGCCTGGTGGGTTGGATCTTGTGATTGGGCCAAACCCAAGGGCGAGGGGGGAAGGCCCGGGTTGTCTTTCTTTCCTTGTTCTTTGTTTTCTTTTTGTTTATCCTTTTCGATTTATCATAGTTTCTATTTATTTTAGTTTTAATAAAATACAAAAGTGGCACCTAATTTAGTGTTACAAATTGTGCCTTTGCCACTATTAATTTAGCTCTTCAAAATAAAATGATTTGTAATAGTTTATTATTTTTAAAAGCATTTAAGTAATTGTTTAGCCCATGTTTTAATTAATTTCTTGCATCTAAACATTTTATCAAAATGTGGTTTCTCCACCACAATTATCCATGATTTATATTCTACATGTTGAACATTTTAGTTTTCCGTTTTTAGTTTAGTTTTCTTTATTTGAAAACTTTTATTCTTTGCCTCTATTTTAAATTTTAAATTTGTATCGATTTTGAACCATCGAGAGATCGATAACAGTAACCATGGTGATGTGGCCTCATTAGCAGGGAATTACTGTAGCTTAACTATCGGGGTGTCACAAATCTCCTCCACTACAAGAAATCTCGTCCCGAGATTTAAGAGGGGGACTAAGGGGAAAAGGTCTTGTTACGAAATATCTAATGAATCTTCTCAGTCTTGGTTGCTCTTCTCGAAGAGGTCGATCCGTTACATTGGTGCCTTCAGTCCTCTGCTTCAACGCATCATGATGAAATTGTCATCCTTTCTTCAGGATCTCCATCGTTCTTACGAAAGAATAAAGGGTGGTTATTCCGAAAGAACAGACCTCTACAAGGTTGACTACCTGGTCGATAACATCGGGGAAGGTGGCAGAAAGTAACTCTAATTGAAACTGAAGAAAATATCGAGAGCAAGGTAAGAAGGTGCAATAAGAAGTTTCAAGTGGATAGGCAATCATTTGTTGCACGATACGAAATGTGAAAGGGGTTGAGCAATGGGAATAAGTATTGCGTGCGATACGAGAATAGATCTCTAGGCAGGTGGCCCGTGAATTACATATGAAGTCAAGCGCGAGGAATAACTTTGACAACAGGTGTACAAGAGAGTCGATTCGATCCTGTGGAACTGTGGGTTATGGGCCCACCATGTGGGTTAAAGGTAGGAAGGGGATGACGTCTTGCATGATCATGTAAGCAAGGCATGTCGAGAGAATAACCCGCCGCTTATGTCGGCAACATCGGTACCAAGGGCGAGGGACGAAGAGAACCAATTCCTGTTGAAAATCGGAGTACCATAGACATGCTTCGAGATAGCATTGACATGGTCTTCAAGCAAAGGTCGGACTTGGGATATACAAAGGATCCATCAGGATTACTTATTAAACAAGGCATTCAATTTCCTCATTGAAAAATGTTTAACCTAGTTAAAAAGGAAACTATAACACTAGGTCCTACGGACAGGTGTGCTAGGTATGACACCACCTTACCGGTTCATATAACGACCAATGTTATAACTCTTGGAAATATGTCCCAACCATCATATCTGACCAAGATCCAGATCCGATTGGTGTCATGATACCTCAGACTCAGGATGCCTGAGAAGAAAAAGGGTGCGACACAAATAGACGAGATGTCATTGCAAGATTCTCGGGAAATAACTATGGAAGCAAGTTTCGAAACAAGAGTTCATCGTTTAACAAAGGAAAAGACGAGGAGATGGCTGATTGACTCAGCGACAATTCATTGAGATTTTCAAAAGATGGATTTCCACAGTAATGTGAACAAGAAGATGACACTTGTCAATTCAAATGATATAATGTCGTATGCTCTAGGAAAACATACACCATCAATCATTAGTTGAAAGGTGTGCCCGAACTATGACCTTAGGCAGCAAGATCAATGTTAGAGTGACAATTCAATAATCAACGGTCTAAGAACGAACTGTCGATTGTTAACTTCAAAGTAATAGGGTTGCTAGAAGTACAGAACTCGAACAACACCTATTGGTATGCTGGTTAAAAACAACACGGGGACCAAGGAAGAATGGTGATGGTGAGAAGTATCATCAGACCAAGATTTTTTTTTAAGAGGTGGTGAAATTCCCACGACATTCTTGACATAAAAGGTGGTAATATTCCAAGGTAAAGAAGAACAAATGCTGGATAGCAAGGATCTCAAGGTATAACACCAAATACGAATAAGTTTGTGTTGAACGGAAGGCAATAAAGTGATCGGTGATAACACAAACCATTGAGGGGCGAGGATGGTATTCCTCATCAAGAATTCGATATATATCTTGGAAGAGCTCAGGGTGTTGATGATGACCACGACACATTTGTTGAGAGGTATCGAGAAGATGTAACTGATCGGCGATGACATCAAGTCAACGGATATGATGAAGCCAAAAGTCATTGGAACCATGGGTACGACACAAACTCGAAATCAAGCCTGCTGTTCAAGGACAAACGGTATGACGAGTAAGATTGATTGTAATATTAGCTCACCGTCGAAATTTGTGCTCCGAGAAGGACCCGGTAGCACAGTTAAAATTTAGCATGATAATGATATAGCCGATCAGGCTAGGAATGACGGGATCGGGTACAAACTCGTACTTATAGAAGCCATCAAGAGTTGTTGAACCGTGAGTGCGGACTCGGTTCAGTTATTGGTGTCTTTGAGTGTTCAATAACTCAGAGCCCGTGAAAAATTGGAATCAGTGGGAATGTAGCACTTGATGAAGAACTCATTAGAAGTTATGCAGTTCCATGATAATCTCGAGATACCAGGGGGTAATACTCGATGACTGGTCAAGTAGAGGTTGGACCGGGGTATTGCTCTGCAGAAGACAAGTGCTAAAACTTGCACGAGAAATGGTATTTAAAAGAGAACATGGCCGGAACCACGATTGCAAAAGGCCAGATCCCTGATATAAGATGAACTTATACCAAAGGAATAATTAATTTAAGAGAAGCTTTAATGATAAGATCTACATCGTGTCCATGGGCATGAACACAAGTTCAAGGTCGACTCCCACTTCTCCAATGCATAACCTTTCATTTACTTCTCACGCTCGATGAAGTTGCGTGTTGATATTTTATCTGGCGAAGCACCAGAAGAGTATGATTCGTGAAAACTTTCGGGTTCACACGGTTTAGAGAAGGCATATGTTCAACCCATAGGGGCTTCTTAGAAACATATACCACAAGCTTCAAGAGTAAATATCACCAGCTCGAAAGCAGAACATGGTTGACAAAAGGAAAGGATACAATTTACCAAAGGCATTATGTATCGGAGAAAGAACTCACAAAGTGATTAATTATGAAGGACACTGTCGGATAATAATCCAACAGTGGATATGGCGATCCACAATGGGGCTGATATGAGTATCGATACCCAATCAGAGGAAGAAAGATTGCAAATGCATCGGTTTATAGAACATTTGAATAGTTCAACGCTTAATTTAGCAAAGTAATTATGATTTTCAAATCAAGGGATCAGGAGCAAATGCTCTGATCAAGGATGGATAAGCTGAATAGACTTAGGGGCACAATCGACGGCAATTTGATTGGTCGATAGCCAGCTCATGTTTAAAATGACGTCTGAGCCGGAAGGATGAATTCTAGGATCTGTTTGAGGATTGCGAGCATTCGCAACAAATCGAATCAATGGACTCAAAATGATAATGACAATGGATGCCAACAAGATTACTAGACTTATGGGATTAACCATAATGCAAGTAATCAAGAATTTCGAGCAATAGGATGCTCAGGATTTTCGGAAGATCGAATGTTTTTTCGAGGATTGGTGACATACATGAATCAACCGGGATGAGCGGATATTCGGTAAGTGCGAGAAATTATCCGTAGGGGTATTCATGTAGCAAAGAACTGCAAGGCAATAGGCGCAAAGTATTCTCGGAACATTAGAGAGAATTTCGGGATATCTTGTAATAACAAGATTAACTGGGAATAAAAGTAAGAATGACAGGCGTAAGTATTTATCCATAGGGATGTTTCGGTGGTAGGGAATTACAAAAGCGACAGGCACAAGGTCTCGAGAGGATATCGGAGAGTATCTTCAAATTCTTCTGGTTCACGGAGCAATCACCTGTAGTGAGGGGTTCCCCGGGAGGAAGAAGTAACGAGATCCTAAAGTTAGATTTTAGTAAAAATCGTTTAACCCGAATAGAAGAGAGTTCAGAATCCCAGAGTAAAGATCGAGGAGTAAAAGATCCTAATACCACCCAATGGCGACGTGGGCCCATAAGGCACACAGCCAAGTTAGTAAAAGTTTTTTGCAATGTCTAGACTCGACTTCGGCCAAGGAGTGTGGAAGGGGGATTCCTACAGGCAGTCGGCTCTGATACCAACTTGTGACGCCCCCGATTCAATCGTACACTAATCATACACGCAAACATGTACGATCAAGATCAGGGACTCACGGAAGATATCACAACACAACTCTAAAAATAAAATAAGTCATACAAGCATCATAATACAAGCCGGGGGCCTCGAGGGCTCGAATACAAGTGCTCGATCATAGACGAAGTCAGCGGAAGCAACAATATCTGAGTACGAGACATAAGTTAAACAAGTTTGCCTTAAGAAGGCTAGCACAAACCGGGATACAGATCGAAGAGGCGCAAGCCTCCTGCTCGATCCTCCTAAACTACTCCGGTCGCCGCTGGCTGCACGTAGTAGTAGGCGCCTCTAGTGTAGTAGTCGCCATCGACGGTGGCGTCGCTCCTGGCTCCATCGGCTAGTCGCAGCAACCGGGTAGAGATAGGGGAAAAGGGAACAAGGCAACCGTGAGTACTCATCCAAAGTACTGCAAGCAAGGAGCTACACTACATATGCATGGATATATGTGTAAAGGGCCATATCAAGGACTGAATCAGAATGCCGTAATAAGAGGGGATAGCTAGTCTTATCAAAGACTATGCTTCTGGTCACCTTCGCCTTGCAAATGTAGAAGAGGGTAGGTTGAAGTCCTCCAAGTAACATCACATAGCAATAATCCTACCCGGCGATCCCTCCTCATTGCCACGAGAGAGAGCGACCACCGGTTGTATCCGCACTTGGAAGGGTGTGTTTTATTAAGTATCCGGTTCTAGTTGTCATAAGGTCAAGGTACAACTCCAAGTCGCCCTGTTATCAAGATCACGGCTATTCGAATAGATTAACTTCACTGCAGGGTGCACCACATAACCCAACACGCTTGATCCCATTTGGCCGGACACACTTTCCTCGGTCATGCCCGCCGCTGAAGATCAACACGCCGCAGCCCCACCTAGGCTCAACAGAGAGGTCAAGACGCCGTCTAAACCTAAGCGCCAGCAGGGTCTGGGCCCATCGCCTCGAGCACACCTGCACGCTGCAAGGGCGGCCGAAAGCAGACTCCAGCCTAGTGGCGTTCCCAATTCGGGCGCGCCACTCGGCCGGCCGACGTCACGAAGTGCTTCGGCTGATACCACGACGCCAAGTGCCCATATCTCTCCCACGTAGTTGGTTAGTGCGTATAGGCCCGTAGCCAGACTCAGATCAAATACCAAGATCTCGTTAAGCGTGTTAAGTATCCGCGAACGCCGAACAGGGCCAGGCCCACCTCTCTCCTAGGCGGTCTCTGAAGGAAATATGCCCTAGAGGCAATAATAAAGTTATTATTTATTTCCTTATTTCATGATAAATGTTTATTATTCATGCTAGAATTGTATTAACCGGAAACATAATACATGTGTGAATACATAGACAAACATAGTGTCACTAGTATGCCTCTACTTGACTAGCTCATTAATCAAAGATGGTTATGTTTCCTAACCATAGACATGTGTTGTTATTTGATTAATGGGATCACATCATTAGGAGAATGATGTGATTGACATGACCCATTCCGTTAGCCTAGCAGTTGATCGCTTAGTATATTGCTATTGCTTTCTTCATGACTTATACATGTTCCGGTAACTATGAGATTATGCAACTCCTGCTTATCGGAGGAACACTTTGGTACTACCAAACGCCACAACGTAATCGGGTGATTATAAAGGAGTACTACAGGTGTCTCCAAAGGTACATGTTGGGTTGGCGATTTCGAGATTAGGTTTTGTCACTCCGATTGCTCGGAGAGGTATCTCTGGCCTTTCTCGTAATACACATCATATAAGCCTTGCAAGCATTGCAACTAATAAGTTAGTTGCGTAGATGATGTATTACGAACGAGTAAAGAGACTTGCCGTAACGAGATTGAACTAGGTATTGGATACCGACGATCGAATCTCGGGCAAGTAACATACCGATGACAAAGGGAACAACGATGTCGTTATGCGGTTTGATCGATAAAGATCTTCGTAGAATATGTAGGAACCAATATGGGCATCCAGGTTCCACTATTGGTTATTGACCAAGAATAGTTCTAGGTCATGTCTACATAGTTCTCGAACCCGTAGGGTTCGCACGCTTAAGGTTTCGATGACAGTTATATTATGAGTTTACATGTTTTGATGTACCAAAGGAGTTCGGAGTCCCGGATGAGATCGGGGACATGACGAGGAGTCTCGAAATGGTCGAGACGTAAAGATTCATATATTGGATGATATGTTTAGGCCAAGGGGTCAATCCCATGAGGCTTTAGGTTGGTGCAAAAGGAGTTTTGAGGAGGCCAGGTGGCCAAACGCCGGAGACCCATGGCGTCTGGGCCAGACGCCAAGGATTGTGGCGTTTGGTCCTGGAGTCCAAGTGGGACTCTTGCCTTTCGGGCAAAACCGACTTTGAGGAGGCTTTTGCTCCAAGTTTCGACCCCGGGGCTCAACATATAAATAGAGGGGCAGGGCTAGCACCAAAGGGACAACAAATTGATCCCTTGGATCTCTTAGCCGTTTACGGTGCCCCCCTCCACTATAGTCCACCTCGATAATATTGTAGCGGTGCTTAGGCGAAGCCCTGTGACGGTAGAACATCATGATCGTCACCACGCCGCCGTCAGGTCGGGCGAACTCTCCTCGACACTCGGCTGGATCGGAGTTCGAGGGACGCCATCGAGCTGAACGTGTGCTAGAACTCGGAGGTGCCGTAGTTTCGGTGCTTGATCGGTCGGGCCGTGAAGACGACGACTACATCAACCGCTAAGCAGTTAACGCTTCCGCCACGGTCTACAAGGGTATGTAGACAACACTCTCCTCTCGTTGCTATATCATCACCATGATCTTGCGTGTGCGTAGGGAATTTTTGAAATTACTACGTTCCCCAACAAAGGGCATCCGAGCCTGGTTTTATGCGTTGATGTTATATGCTCGAGTAGAACACAAGTGAGTTGTGGGCGATACAAGTCATACCGCTTACCAAAGCATGTCATACTCTAGTTCGGGCGGTATTGTGAGAGATGAAGCGCCCGGACCGACATTACGCCAGACGCTTACGCGAGACTGGTTTCACCGCCGCGAGCACTCGTTGCTTAAAGGTGACCGGGCGGTGTCTGTCTCTCTCACTTTAGTTGAACTGAGTGTGGCTACGCCCGGTCCTTGCGAAGGTTAAAACAGCACCAACTTGACAAACTATCGTTGTGGTTTTGATGCGTAGGTAAGAACGGTTCTTGCTCAGCCCGTAGCAGCCACGTAAAACTTGCAACAACAAAGTAGAGGACGCCTAACTTGTTTTTGCAGGGCATGTTGTGATGTGATATGGTCAAGACGTGATGCTATATTTTATTGTATGAGATGATCATGTTTTGTAACCGAGTTATCGGCAATCGGCAGGAGCCATATGGTTGTCGCTTTATTGTATGAAATGCAAAAGCCATGTAATTGCTTTACTTTATCACTAAGCGCAGCGATAGTCGAGAAGCAATAGTTGGCGAGACGACAACGATGCTACGATGGAGATCAAGGTGTCGCGCCGGTGACGATGGTGATCACGACGGTGCTTGGAGATGGAGATCACAAGCACAAGATGATGATGGCCATATCATATCACTTATATTGATTGCATGTGATGTTTATCCTTTATGCATCTTATCTTGCTTTGATTGACGGTAGCATTTTAAGATGATCTCTCACAAAAAATTATCAATAGGAGTTCACCCTGAGTATGAACCGTTTCCAAAGTTCGTCTTGCCCACACACCACGTGATGATCGGGTGAGATAAGCTCTACTTCCATCTACAACGGGTGCAAGCCAGTTTTGCACACGCAGAATACTCAGGTTAAACTTGACGAGCCTAGCATATGCAGATATGGCCTCGGAACACGGAGACCGAAGGTCGAGCGTGAATCATATAGTAGATATGATCAACATAGTGATGTTCACCATTGAAAACTACTCCATCTCACGTGATGATCGGTTATGGTTTAGTTGATTTGGATCACGTAATCACTTAGATGACTAGAGAGATGTCTGCCTAAGTGGGAGTTCTTAAGTAATATGATTAATTGAACTTTAACTTATCATGAACTTAGTCCTGGTAGTATTTTGCAAATTATGTTGTAGATCAATAGCTCGCGTTGTTGCTTCCCTATGTTTTTGCTTCCCTATGTTTTTATATGTGTTCCTAGGGAAAATTGTATTGAAAAATGTTAGTAGAAATGATGCGGATTGGATCCGTGATCTGAGGTTTATCCTCATTGCTGCACAGAAGAATTATGTCCTTAATACACCGCTAGGTGACAGACCTATTGCAGGAGCAAATGCAGACGTTATGAACGTTTGGCTAGCTCAATATGATGACTACTTGATAGTTTAGTGCACCATACTTAACGGCTTAGAATCGGGACTTCAAAGACGTTTTGAACGTCATGGACCATATGAGATGTTCCAGGAGTTGAAGTTAATATTTCAAGCAAATACCCGAGTTGAGAGATATGAAGTCTCCAACAAGTTCTATAGCTAAAAGATGGAGGAGAATCGACCTATTGCAGGAGCAAATGCAGACGTTATGAACGTTTGGCTGGCTCAATATGATGACTACTTGATAGTTTAGTGCACCATACTTAACGGCTTAGAATCGGGACTTCAAAGACGTTTTGAACGTCATGGACCATATGAGATGTTCCAGGAGTTGAAGTTAATATTTCAAGCAAATACCCGAGTTGAGAGATATGAAGTCTCCAACAAGTTCTATAGCTAAAAGATGGAGGAGAATCGCTCAACTAGTGAGCATGTTCTCAGATTGTCTGGGTACTTCAATCGCTTGAATCAAGTGGGAGTTAATCTTCCAGATAAGATAGTGATTGACAGAATTCTCTAGTCACCATCTCTAAGTTACTAGAACTTCGTGATGAACTATAGTATGCAAGGGATGACGAAAACGATTCCCGAGCTCTTCGTGATGTTGAAATCGACGAAGGTAGAAATCAAGAAAGAGCATCAAGTGTTGATGATTGACAAGACCACTAGTCTCAAGGAAAAGGGCAAAGGGAAGAAGGGGAACTTCAAGAAGAACGGCAAGCAAGTTGCTGCTCAAGTGAAGAAGCCCAACTCTGGACCTAAGCCTGAGACTAAGTGTTTTGCTGCAATGGAACTGGTCACTGGAAGCGGAACTACCCCAAGTATTTGGCGAATAAGAAGGATGGCAAAGTGAACAAAGGTATATTTGATATACAGATTATTGATGTGTATTTTACTAGTGTTCATAGCAACCCCTCAGTATTTGATACTGGTTCAGTTGCTAAGAATAGTAACTCGAAACAGGAGTTGCAGAATGAACAGAAACTAGTTGAAAGGGAAGTGACGATGAGTGTTGGAAGTAGTTCCAAGATTGATATGATCATCATCGCACACTCCCTATACTTTCGGGATTAGTGTTAAAAGCCAAATAAATGTTATTTAGCGTTTGCGTTGAGCATCAATATGATTTGATCATGTTTATTGCAAAACGGTTATTCATTTAAAGTTAAAGAATAATTGTTATTCTGTTTACATGAATAAAACCTTCGATGGTTATACACCCAATGAAAATAGTTTGTTGGATCTCGATCGTAGTGATACACATATTCATAATATTGATGCCAAAAGATGCAAAGTTAATAATGATAGTGCAACTTATTTGTGGCACTGCTGTTTGAGTCATATTGGTGTAAAGCGCATGAAGAAACTCCATGCTAATGGACTTTTGGAATCACTTGATGCTTAGTAACCATGCCTCATGGGCAAGATGACTAAGACTCCGTTCTCCGGAACAATGAAGCGAGCAACAGATTTGTTGGAAATCATACATACTGATGTATGTGGTCCGATGAATATTAAGGCTCGCGACAAGTATCATTATTTTCTGACTTTCACAGATGATTTGAGCAGATATGTGTATATCTTCTTGATGAAACATAAGTCTGAAATAGTTGAAAAGTTCAAAGAATTTCAGAGTGAAGTGGAAAATCATCGCAACAAGAAAATAAAGTTTCTGCGATCTGATCGTGGAGATGAATATTTGAGTTATGTGTTTGGTCTTCAATTAAAACAATGTGGAATAGTTTCACAGCTCACGCCACCTGGAACACCACAACGTTATGGTGTGTCCGAACGTCAGAATCGTACTTTATTTTGATATGGTGCGATCAATGATGTCTCTTACCGATTTACCAATATCGTTTTGGGGTTATGCATTAGAGACAGATGCATTCACGTTAAAAGGGCACCATCTAAATCCGTTGAGATGACACCGTATGAACTATGGTTTAGCAAAGAAACCTAAGCTGTCGCTTCTTAAAGCTTGGAGTTGCGTTGCTTATATGAAAAGGTTTCAACCTGATAAGCTCGAACCCAAATCGGAAAAGTGCGTCTTCATAGAATACCCAAAGGTAACTATTGGGTACACCTTCTATCACAGATCCGAAGGCAAGTTATTCGTTGTTAAGATGGATCCTTTCTAGAGAAGAAGTTTCTCTCGAAAGAAGTGAGTGGGAGGAAAGTAGAACTTGATGAGGTAATTGTACCTTCTCCCTTATTGGAAAGTAGTTCATCACGTAAATCAGTTCCAAAGTGATTCCTACACCAATTAGTGAGGAAGTTAATGATGATGATCATGAAACTTTAGATCAAGTTGCTACCAAACCTCGTAGGTCTTCCAGAGTAAGATCCGCACTGTAGTGGTACAAGTAATCATGTTCGGAAGTCATGTTACTAGACCATGATGAACCTACGAACTATGAGGAAGCGATGATGAGCCCAGATACCCCAAAATGGCTTGAGGCCATGAAATCTGAGATAGGATCCATGTATGAGAACAAAGTATGGACTTTGATTGACTTGCTCGATGATCAGCAAGCCATGTTAAATAAATGTATCTTCAAGAGGAAGACGGACACTGATAGTAGTGTTACTATCTACAAAGCTAGACTTGTCGAAAAAGGTTTTTGACAAAGTTCAAGATGTTGACTACAATGAGATTTTCTCACTCGTATCGATGCTTAAAAGTCTGTCCGAATCATGTTAGCAATTGCCACATTTTATGAAATCTAGCAAATGGATGTCAAAACTGCATTCCTTAATGGTTTTCTTAAAGAAGAGTTGTATATGATGCAACCAGAAGATTTTGTCAATCCTAAAAGTGCTAACAAAATGTGCAAGCTCCAGCGATCCATCAATGGACTGGTGCAAGTATCTCGGAGTTGGAATATACGCTTTGATGTGTTGATCAAAGCATATGGTTTTATCTGAGACTTTTGGAAAGGCTCAGTATTTACAAGAAAGTGAGTGGGAGCACTACAACCTTTACGATAAGTATATGTGAATGACATATTGTTGATTGGAAATAATGTAGAATTATTACGCAAAGCATAAAGGAGTGTTCGAAAGGAGTTTTTCAAAGAAAGACCTCGGTGAAGCTGCTTACATATTGAGCATCAAGATCTATAGAGATAGATCAAGACGCTTGATAAGTTTTTCAATGAATACATACCTTGACAAGATTTTGAAGTAGTTCAAAATGGAACAGTCAAAGAAAGAGTTCTTGCCTGTGTTACAAGGTGTGAGATTGAGTAAGACTCAAAACCCGACCACGGCAGAAGACAGAAAGAGAATGAAAGTCATTCCCTATGCATCAGCCATATGTTCTATAAAGTATGTCATGCTGTGTACCAAATCTATTGCATACCCTACCACTAAGCTTGGCAAGGGAGTGCAATAGTGATCTCGGAGTAGATCAATGGACAGCGGTCAAAATTATCCTTAGTGGAATAAGGATATGTTTCTCGATTATGGAAGTGAAAAAAGGTTCGTCGTAAAGGGTTACGTTGATGCAAGTTTTAACACTAATCTAGATGACTCGAGTCTCAATCTGGATACATATTGAAAGTGGGAGCAATTAGCTAGAGTAGCTCCGTGCGAGCATTGTAGACATAGAAATTTGCAAAATACTTACGGCTCTGAATGTGACAGAGACCCGTTGACTAAAATTATCTCACAAGCAAAACATGATCACACCTTAGTACTCTTTGGGTGTTAATCACATAGCGATGTGAACTAGATTACTGACTCTAGCAAACCCTTTGGGTGTTGGTCACATGACGATGTGAACTATGGGTGTTAATCACATACAGATGTGAATATTAATGTTGAATCACATGATGATGTGAACTAGATTATTGACTCTAGTGCAAGTGGGAGACTGAAGGAAATATGCCCTAGAGGCAATAATAAAGTTATTATTTATTTCCTTATTTCATGATAAATGTTTATTATTCATGCTAGAATTGTATTAACCGGAAACATAATACATGTGTGAATACATAGACAAACATAGTGTCACTAGTATGCCTCTACTTGACTAGCTCATTAATCAAAGATGGTTATGTTTCCTAACCATAGACATGTGTTGTTATTTGATTAATGGGATCACATCATTAGGAGAATGATGCGATTGACATGACCCATTCCGTTAGCCTAGCACTTGATCGTTTAGTATATTGCTATTGCTTTCTTCATGACTTATACATGTTCCGGTAACTATGAGATTATGCAACTCCGTTTACCGGAGGAACACTTTGGATACGCACTCAAACGCCACAACGTAATCGGGTGATTATAAAGGAGTACTACAGGTGTCTCCAAAGGTATATGTTGGGTTGGCGATTTCGAGATTATTAGGTTTTGTCACTCCGATTGCTCGGAGAGGTATCTCTGGGCCTTCTCGGTAATACTCATCACCTAAGCCCTGCAAGCATTGTAACTACTGAATTAGTTATGAAATGATGTATTACGAGCGAGTAAAGAGACTTGCCGTAACGAGATTGAACTAGGTATTGGATACCGACGATCGAATCTCGGGCAAGTAACATACCGATGACAAAGGGAACAACGTATGTTGTTATGCGGTTTAACCGATAAAGATCTTGGTAGAAAATGTAGGAACCAATATGAACATCCAAGTTCCACTATTGGTTATTGACCGAGAATAGTTCTAGGTCATGTCTACATAGTTCTCGAACCCGTAGGGTCCGCACGCTTAACGTTACGACGACAATTTTATGAGTATTGATGTACCGAAGTTTGTTCGGAGTCCCGGATGTGATCACGGACATGACGAGGAGTCTCGAAATGGTCGAGACATAAAGATTGATATATTGGAAGCCTATGTTTGGACTTGAATAGTTCCGGGTGAAATCGGGATTTTTGAACACCGAGGGGTTACGGAACCCTCCGGGGTTAATGGGCCTTAGTGGGCCATGAGGGAGAAGAGGAGGGCGGCCAGGGCAGGCCGCGCACCCCTCCCCTAGTCCGAATAGGACAAGGAGAGGCGCCCCCCTTTCCTCTTTCCCTCCCCCCAAGTCCTAATCCAACTAGGAAAAGGGGGGGAGTCCTACTCCCGGTGGGAGTAGGACTCCTCCGGCGCGCCTCCTCCTAGGGCCGGCCGCACCCCCCTTGCTCCTTTATATACGGGGGCAGGGGGCACCCCATGACACACAAGTTGATCTACGGATCGTTCCTTAGCCGTGTGCGGTGCCCCCCTCGACCATATTCCACTTCGTTCATATCATCGCGGAGCTTAGGCGAAGACCTGCGCCGGTGGAGCATCATCATCGTCACCACACCGTCGTGCTGACGGAACTCATCCCCGACGCTTTGCTGGATCGGAGCCCGGGGATCGTCATCGAGCTGAACGTGAGCTGAACTCGGAGGTGCCGTACGTTCGGTACTTGGATCGGTCGGATCGTGAAGACGTACGACTACATCAACCGCGTTGTTATAACACTTCCGCTTACGGTCTACGATGGTACGTGGACAACACTCTCCCCTCTCGTTGCTATGCCATCACCATGATCTTGCGTGTGCGTAGGAAATTTTTGAAATTACTACGTTCCCCAACAAAGGTATCGAGCCTGGTTTTATGCGTTGATGTCATATGCACAAGTAGAACACAAGTGAGTTGTGGGCGATATAAGTCATCTTGCTTACCAGCATGTCATACTTTGGTTCGGGCGGTATTGTGAGATGAAGCGGCCCGGACCGACATTACGCCAGACGCTTACGCGAGACTGGTTTCACCGCTTGAGCACTCGTTGCTTAAAGGTGACCGCGGGTGTCTGTCTCTCTCACTTTAGTTGAACCGGTGTGGCTACGCCCGGTCCTTGCGAAGGTTAAAACAGCACCAACTTGACAAACTATCGTTGTGGTTTTGATGCGTAGGTAAGAACGGTTCTTGCTCAGCCCGTAGCAGCCACGTAAAACTTGCAACAACAAAGTAGAGGACGTCTAACTTGTTTTTGCAGGGCATGTTGTGATGTGATATGGTCAAGACGTGATGCTATATTTTATTGTATGAGATGATCATGTTTTGTAACCGGTTATCGGCAATCGGCAGGAGCCATATGGTTGTCGCTTTATTGTAGAAATGCAACGCCATGTAATTGCTTTACTTTATCACTAAGCAAGCGATAGTCGTAGAAGCAATAGTTGGCGAGACGACAACGATGCTACGATGGAGATCAAGGTGTCACGCCCGGTGACGATGGTGATCACGACGGTGCTTCGGAGATGGAGATCACAAGCACAAGATGATGATGGCCATATCATATCACTTATATTGATTGCATGTGATGTTTATCCTTTATGCATCTTATTTTGCTTTGATTGACGGTAGCATTATAAGATGATCTCTCACTAAAAATTATCAAGAAGTGTTCTCCCTGAGTATGCACCGTTGCTAAAAGTTCGTAGTGCCCAGACACCACGTGATGATCGGGTGTGATAAGCTCTACGTCCATCTACAACGGGTGCAAGCCAGTTTTGCACACGCAGAATACTCAGTTAAACTTGTGAGCCTAGCATATGCAGATATGGCCTCGGAACACGGAGACCGAAAGGTCGGCGTGAATCATATAGTAGATATGATCAACATAGTGATGTTCACCATTGAAAACTACTCCATCTCATGTGATGATCGGTTATGGTTTAGTTGATTTGGATCACGTAATCACTTAGATGACTAGAGAGATGTCTGTCTAAGTGGGAGTTTTTAATATGATTAATTGAACTTAAAATTATCATGAACTTAGTACCTGATAGTATTTTGCTTGTCTATGTTTACTGTAGATAGATGGCTCGTGCTGTTGTTCCGTTGAATTTTAATGCGTTCCTTGAGAAAGCAAAGTTGAAAGATGATGGTAGCAATTACACGGATTGGGTCCGTAATCTGAGGATTATCCTCATTGCTGCACAGAAGAGTTACGTCCTGGAAGCACCGGCTGGGTGCGAACTGCTGCAGGAGCAACACCGAGAAGTTGTGAACGTCTGGTAGAGCAAAGCTGATGACTACTCCATAGTTCGATGTGCCATGCTTTACGGCTTAGAACTGGGTCTTCAACGACGCGTTTTGAACGTCATGGGGCATATGAGATGTTCCAGGAGTTGAAGTTAATATTTCAAGCAAATGCCCGGATTGAGAGATATGAAGTCTCCAATAAGTTCTATAGCTGCAAAATGGATGAGAATAGTTCTGTCAGTGAGCACATACTCAAAAAGTCTGGGTATAATAATCACATCAATCAACTCGGACTTAATCTACCTGATGATAGTGTCATTGATGTAATTCTCCAATCATCGCCACCAAGCTACAAGAGCTTCGTGATGAACTATAATATGCAAGGGATGAACAAGACACTTCCCGAGCTCTTCGCAATGCTAAAAGCTGCGGAGGTAGAAATCAAAAAGGAGCATCAAGTGTTGATGGTCAACAAGACCACTAGTTTCAAGAAAAAGGGCAAAGGAAAGAAGAAGGGGAACTTTAAGAAGAACAGCAAGCAAATTGCTGCTCAAGAAAAGAAACCCAAATCTGGACCTAAGCTTGAAACTGAGTGCTTCTACTGGAAGCAAGCTAGTCACTGGAAGCGGAATTGCCCCAAGTATTTGGCGGATAAGAAGGATGGCAAAGTGAACAAAGGTATATGTGATATACATGTTATTGATGTGTACCTTACTAGAGCTCGTAGTAGCACCTGGGTATTTGATACTGGTTCTGTTGCTAATATTTGCAACTCGAAACAGGGACTACGGAATCTGTGAGCAATCGGCAAAGGACGAGGTGATGATGCGCGTGGGAAATGGTTCCAAAGTCAATGTGATCGCGGTCGGCACGCTACCTCTAGATCTACCTTCGGGATTAGTTTTAGACCTAAATAATTGTTATTTGGTGCCAGCGTTGAGCATGAACATTATATCTGGATCTTGTTTAATGCGAGACGGTTATTCATTTAAATCAGAGAATAATGGTTGTTCTATTTATATGAGTAATATCTTTTATGGTCATGCACCATTGAAGAGTGGTCTATTCTTGTTGAATCTCGACAGTAGTGATACACATATTCATAATGTCGAAGCCAAAAGATGCAGAGTTGATAATGATAGTGCAACTTATTTGTGGCACTGCCGTTTAGGTCATATCGGTGTAAAACGCATGAAGAAACTCCATACAGATGGACTTTTGGAATCACTTGATTATGAATCACTTGGTACTTGCGAACCGTGCCTGATGGGCAAGATGACTAAAACACCATTCTCTGGTTGTATGGAGAGAGCAACAGATTTGTTGGAAATCATACATACAGATGTATGTGGTCCGATGAATGTTGAATCTCGTGGCGGATATCGTTATTTTCTCACCTTCACAGATGATTTAAGCAGATACGGGTATATCTACTTAATGAAGCATAAATCTGAAACATTTGAAAAGTTCAAAGAATTTCAGAGTGAAGTTGAAAATCATCGTAACAAGAAAATAAAGTTTCTACGATCTGATCGTGGAGGAGAATATTTGAGTTACGAGTTTGGTCTACATTTGAAGCAATACGGAATAGTTTAGCAACTCACGCCACGGAACACCACAGCGTAATGGTGTGTCCGAACGTCGTGTCGTACTTTACTAGATATGGTATGATCTATGATGTCTATTTCCGATTTACCGCTATCGTTTTGGGGTTATGCTTTAGAGACAGCCGCATTCACGTTAAATAGGACACCATCAAAATCCGTTGAGACGACACCTTATGAACTATGGTTTGGCAAGAAACCAAAGTTGTCATTTCGAAAGTTTGGGGTTGCGATGCTTATGTGAAAAAGCTTCAACCTGATAAGCTTGAACCCAAATCGGAAAAATGTGTCTTCATAGGATACCCAAAGGAGACAATTGGGTATACCTTCTATCACAGATCCGAAGGCAAGACATTCGTTGCTAAGAATGGATCCTTTCTAGAGAAGGAGTTTCTCTCGAAAGAAGTGAGTGGGAGGAAAGTAGAACTTGATGAGGTAACAGTACCAGCTCCCTTATTGGAAAGTAGTTCATCACGTAAATCGGTTCTGTGACACCTACACCAGCTTAGTGAGGAAGTTAATGATGATGATCATGAAACTTCAGATCAAGTTGTTCTTGAACCGTAGATCAACCAGAATAAAATCCGCACTAGTGGTACGGTAATCCTATTCGGAAGTCATGCTACTAGATCATGGTGAACCTACGAACTATGAAGAAGCGATGGTGAGCCCAGATTCGCATAAAATGGCTTGAAGCCATGAAATCTGAGATGGGATCCATGTATGAGAACAAAGTGTGGACTTTTGTTGACTTGCCCGATGGTCGGCAAGCAATAGAGAATAAATGGATTTTCAAGAAGAAGACTGGCCGACGGTAATGTTCTTTGTTTACAAAGCTCGACTTGTTGCAAAAGGTTTTCGACAAGTTCAAGGAGTTGACTACCATGAGACCTTCTCACCCGTAGCGATTCTTAAGTCTGTCCGAATCATGTTAGCAATAGCCGCATTTTATGATTATGAAATATGGCAGATGGATGTCAAAACTGCATTTCTGAATGGATTTCTGGAAGAAGAGTTTTATATGATGCAACCGGAAGGTTTTGTCGATCCTAAGGGAGCTAACAAAGTGTGCAAGCTCCAACGATCAATCTATGGTCTGGTGCAAGCCTCTCGGAGTTGGAATAAACGCTTTGATAGTGTGATCAACGCATATGGTTTTGTACAAACTTTTGGAGAAGCCTGTATTTACAAGAAAGTGAGTGGGAGCTCTGTAGCATTTCTAATATTATATGTGGACGACATATTGTTGATTGGAAATGATATAGAATTTCTGGATAGCATAAAAGGATACTTGAATAAAAGTTTTTCAATGAAGGACCTCGGTGAAGCTACTTACATATTAGGCATCAAGATCTATAGAGATAGATCAAGACGCTTGATCGGACTTTCACAATGCACATACCTTGATAAAGTCTTGAAAAAGTTCAATATGGATCAGGCAAAGAAAGGGTTCTTGCATGTATTACAAGGTGTAAGATTGAGTCGGACTCAATGCCCGACCACCGCAGAAGATAGAGGAAAAATGAAAGGAGTTCCTATGCTTCAGCCATAGGCTCTATCATGTATGCAATGCTGTGTACCAGACCTGATGTGTGCCTTGCTATTAGCTTAGCAGGAGGTACCAAAGTAATCCAGAGTGGATCATCGGACAGCGGTCAAGAATATCCTGAAATACACGAAAAGGACTAAGGATATGTTTCTCGTTTATGGAGGTGACAAAGAGCTTGTCGTAAAGGGTTACGTCGATGCAAGCTTTGACACTGATCTGGACGACTCTAAATCGCAAACCGGATACGTATTTTAATTAAACGGTGGAGCTGTAAGTTGGTGCAGTTCTAAACAAAGCGTCGTGACGAGATCTACATGTGAAGCGGAGTACATAGCTGCTTGAAGCAGCAAATGAAGGAGTGCGGATGAAGGAGTTCATTTACTGATCTAGGTGTTATACCTAGTGCATCGGGACCAATGAAGATCTTACGTGACAATCTTGGTGCAATTGCCTTGGCAAAGGAATCCAGATTTCACAAGAGGACCAAGCACATCAAGAGACGCTTCAATTCCATTCGGGACCAAGTCCAAGTGGGAGACATAGAGATTTGCAAGATACATACGGATCTGAATGTTGCAGACCCGTTGACTAAGCCTCTCTCACGAGCAAAACATGATCGACCGAGACTCCATGGGTGTGAGAATCATTCTTGTGTAATCTAGATTATTGACTCTAGTGCAAGTGGGAGACTGAAGGAAATATGCCCTAGAGGCAATAATAAAGTTATTATTTATTTCCTTATATCATGATAAATGTTTATTATTCATGCTAGAATTGTATTAACCGGAAACATAATACATGTGTGAATACATAAACAAACAGAATGTCACTAGTATGCCTCTACTTGACTAGCTCGTTAATCGAAGATGGTTATGTTTCCTAACCATGGACATGAGTTGTCATTTGATTAACGGGATCACATCATTAGGAGAATGATGTGATTGACTTGACCCATTCCGTTAGCTTAGCACTTGATCGCTTTAGTATGTTGCTATTGCTTTCTTCATGACTTATACAAAGTTCCTGCAACTATGAGATTATGCAACTCCCGTTTACCGGAGGAACACTTTGTGTGCTACCAAACGTCACAACGTAACTGGGTGATTATAAAGGTACTCTACTGGTGTCTCCAAAAGTATATGTTGAGTTGGCATAATTCGATATTAGGTTTTGTCACTCCGATTGTCGGAGAGGTATCTCTAGGCCTTCTCGGTAATACTCATCACCTAAGCCTTGCAAGCATTGTAACTAATGAATTAGTTATGAAATGATGTATTACAGAACGAGTAAAGAGACTTGCTTAACGAGATTGAACTAGGTATTGGATACCGACGATCGAATCTCGGGCAAGTAACATACCGATGACAAAGGGAACAACGTATGTTGTTATGCGGTTTGACCGATAAAGATCTTCATAGAAAATGTAGGAACCAATATGAACATCCAGGTTCCACTATTGGTTATTGACCGAGAATAGTTCTAGGTCATGTCTACATAGTTCTCGAACCCGTAGGGTCCGCACGCTAACGTTACGATGACAATTTTATGAGTATTGATGTACCGAAGTTTGTTCGAGTCCGGATGTGATCACGGACATGACGAGGAGTCTCGAAATGGTCGAGACATAAAGATTGAAATATTGGAAGCCTATGTTTGGACTTGAATAGTTCCGGTGAAATCGGATTTTACCGGAACACCGAGGGGTTACCGGAACCCTCCCGGGGGTTAATGGGCCTTAGTGGGCCATGAGGGAGAAGAGGAGGGCCGGCCAGGGCAGGTCGCGCACCCCCTCCCCCCCTAGTCCGAATAGGACAAGGAGAGGCGGCGCCTTCCTCTTCCCCCAAGTCCTAATCCAACTAGGAAAGGGGGGGAGTCCTACTCCCGGTGGGAGTAGGACTCCTCCAGGCGCGCCTCCCCTAGGGCCGGCCGCACCCCCCCTTGCTCCTTTATATACGGGGGCACGGGGGCACCCCATGACACACAAGTTGATCTACGGATCGTTCCTTAGCCGTGTGCGGTGCCCCGCTCCACCATATTCCACTTGATCCATATCGTCGCGGAGCTTAGGCGAAGCCTCGCGCCGGTGGAGCATCATCATCGTCCTGCCACGCCGTCGTCTTGTGGAACTCATCCCCGACGCTTTGCTGGATCGGAGCCGGGGATCGCCATCGAGCTGAACGTGTGCTGAACTCGGAGGTGCCGTACGTTCGGTACTTGGATCGGTCAGATCGTGAAGACGTACGACTACATCAACCGCGTTGTTATAACGCTTCTGCTTACGGTCTACGAGGGTACGTGGACAACACTCTCCCCTCTCGTTGCTATGCCATCACCATGATCTTGCGTGTGCATAGGAATTTTTTTGAAATTGCTACGTTCCCCAACACATACGACATAGCAAGTTATTCCTAGCACTACCTTGGTGTTAACCTTCCACCACATTCAAAAGAGGGTGTCATCCTACCACCGCAAGTTCACCATCAGCATGAAGGGTTAGTATATACCACTCACCAAAATATACAGACCATCAAATAGTTTTTGAGCCCTAGCTACACAAAATGTACGTCGTCGTCGTCATCGTTGTCGTCGTCGCCACCGCCATCGCCGTCGGGGATCATGCACGCTCACAGGAAGCACTACTCTAGTCGTAGTGCTTGCCCAGCCAGCTCCTGAGCCACAGCACCCTGTGAGCGTTGGCCATGGCAACGAACGCAACACCCTGGGCCTTGTTGTCAAGCAGGTGGCTGAGAGCTACCATGAGAGCCTCATCACTGAAGCCACCCTGGGTCATGACAGCGCCATACAGGTCAGGGTGGACGTCGAGGGGCTTGCACTCCCTGATGGCTGTTGCCACCTCCTTCACCACCTCAGTCATGCTGCAAAAGACAGTGATCTCCTCCTCCATCCGGCCTCCTCTCTTCCTCTTCCTATCATGGACGGGGTCAAATGGCTTGTCGAAGGGCTTCGCAGCGGGCTTGTCAGGGCCATCAAGGACCTCAACGTCCGGAGTCCCAGGGAAGTCTGGCATGGGAGAACCAAGAGGCTCCCCCGAGCCCATGGCATGCTTCCCAGTTGCCAGCCCGAAGGAGAAGATGTGATGCATCTGACTGTAGTTCTGTATGGGTGTGTTGAGGAACTCAGCATCCCTTGGGTGGTCCTAAGAATGAAACACAAGTGTTGTTAGTTGCGATTAGGAGTAGGCAATGGTGGACAGTATGAAAAGGAAGAGGGCTGTGAGTTAGCCATGACATGGCCGGCGTAGTGCTCTGCCTCCAGAACAATGGAGCAAGTGTTCTCATCCCATGAGGCGCCGCTAAGGTCTCTTTGCTTGGACACTTGGATCCATCGACCTCTCCATTTCCTCAGGTGGTTGTACACCTGGGTGGCAGACACCTCCTGCCCACAGAACTCGAACACCTGCTTCACAACGGTGTTCAAGTGCACCTCCTTGAAGCCCTTGTCAGTCCTAACTCCACTAGAGATGAGCTTACACATCTTGTTCAGCACAAACGTGGACATGAACGGCTACCACTTCATGTTGTTTGACCTACCATCCTTCTTTGCCTTTGTTGCTGCTACCTTGAGTGCAGCGGCAGCAGCAGCAGGAGGAATTGGCTCAACGAGCACTACTGGCACATAGAGGGAATCAGACGCAAACACCTCTGAATCAGGTGCCATCTCGGGCATAGGTTGCGAGTCCTCGACAAACGATGGAGGAAACTGGCCGTCGGACAGGACAAGGGCCTGACTTAGATCTTGTGTCTGCGTGGTCATGTCCTAAAATCATATCACGCATTGACAGTAAGCATAGCACACAACATACGGGACAATCCATGAAAGCGGAAGCATACATGTACATGGTTCATCACTATCATAGCAATCACATGCTTCATCGCTATCATACCAAGCATACCGGACAATCTATGAGCAGGAACATACATCTACAACAAACAACATGCTACAAATGGACCACCAATAGCTACAAATCACAGATCTAAGCACGAATCAACACAAGCACAAGGTTCAAATTCAAACTCTACTACTAATCTAGCCTACCACATGCTTGAACATCTAGCCCTACCACAAATTGCAACTGCACCATAGCAATCAACCATATCAGCTCACGGATCAGACCACTAACCAATCATGCATCTAGATCAAACTCTAGCTACAGCTCAGATCTAGCTAGAAGGAACAGAGAGAAAGGGGGATTGAACTTACAGAAGCCATGTCTGCAGCTCGAGGACGATGGGGGACGGTCGTGGAAGATCAACGCCGGCCGGTGAAGGAGCGCCGACGCCGTGGACCGCCGGCCGATGAAGATGCGCCGCTTACCTGCTCGCGGTGCCGATGCGTGTCAGCGGGAAAGCTCGAACGGAGGGAGAATGGTGGCGGGAGTTGGGGCGGTGAGGGAGGGGCTAAATAGGGGTGGACTCGACGGGAGGTGAGCCGAAATCCTCCCCCTGATTTTTTGGCGACGCGGGCGAGCTCGCGCCATCTCCCTGCTCGCACTAGGGGAGAAGCGCGTCACCCGCCCTTGCCTTGCCCGAGCCAGGCTCGCGAGCTACTGCCGATTCGGGCATTTCCCCTGGGCCTGGTCTGGACGTGCTTTAAGTTCCGTGCCATGCGGGCCGGGCTAAATAGGGGTGGACTCGACGGGAGGTGAGCCGAAATCCTCCCCCTGATTTTTTGGCGACGCGGGCGAGCTCGCGCCATCTCCCTGCTCGCACTAGGGGAGAAGCGCGTCACCCGCCCTTGCCTTGCCCGAGCCAGGCTCGCGAGCTACTGCCGATTCGGGCATTTCCCCTGGGCCTGGTCTGGACGTGCTTTAAGTTCCGTGCCATGCGGGCCGCACAGTGAACGCAGGATACCAAACGAGCTCAATCTTTCCCGCACGGAGGATACCACAGATCGAACTGGTACGCAACTTAGCGTGGCATTCCCATGTAATTTCAACAAACTCCAACTTCTCGTTTTGAGCTGGAAGCTGGGAGCTGGGTTCGACTAGCTTCTCGTTTTTGCATTGTCAGGATCGTTTGCTCCGCGAAGCCAGCTTCTTGGAGCTGCCACGTTCGGGACGGCTCCACGCGTTGAGCCTAGAAGTTGGGAGCAGGGGAGGATCCGAACGGGGCCTTAATCCAGCTTAGGGCAACTCCAACGCACAACCCCAAATGGTCTGCCGGTGTTCGTTTGGGGTAAACGGACAGACAGAAGAGGACGTCCAATGCGCGGGAGCAAACGGATCAATGTATGTTTTCGGTCCGCTTTTGATTTATCCCCAGCTCAACTTTGGGCCGAGTTTACGGCCGAACGGACACGCACGGACGGCGCGTGGCGCCTACCCATGTCCTCCGTTGGCCCGCCCGTCGGGGACAAATGCACCACTTATTCTATTCTCCTCCCCACTCCAGCCGCACCCCCGCCCCTCTCGTCCTGAGCTGCTGGTGCCACCATTTTCTCGGAGGTGTCGCTGTCCAGCACGGCCGCGCGCTCGCCCCTAGCTTGTCGCAGCCCCCGTTCCATCGACGCCCCGAGCTGTCCAACCCCGTCCACCTGATTTTAGCGCACCCGGCGGTCGGATTTGGAGCGGATCCGGCCGGATTTTAGCTCACCCAGCTGTCGTAGGCCGCCCGTGCCATGGACTGGCTGGGCACCGGACCAAATAGCCCCGGCAAGGCCGCATGCAGGTACTGACTACGCCTCTAGCCACTCGGATCTACCCCGTCGGTGGTTCGTCGGCAAATACACGAACGGCCGTCCCCGGGCTTGGTGCTGGCCCAAAGGCTCGTCGGCGCACCGTTGCCGCTCATAAAGTGCGATGACTGCCCACGGAAGGTCTTGCGCCGCATGTCTACAACACCGGAACATCCCGGATGGGTGTTCGTCAAGTGCGCAAACGATGGGGTATGTGCTAGTTTAGGTTCGGTTGTTCTCTCGGATTCGCCTAGTTTTACTTACACTCAAATATTTATTGTGTAGGATGGATGCAACTTTTGGTATTGGAAAGAAGAATATATCGATCTATTGATAGAGCACAATTTAATAGATGTTCGTGCACTTGTTGCCAGAATAGAGGCCAGAGATGAGACTAGATGCGAAGAAGCAACGTCTACTTCTTTAGACTCGAAGAAAAAAGAAGCACGCAAGATCGAGACTCCACAGATCAACAATGAATGCATCGAGAAGACACTAATCCAACTTGCAGGAGCATATGGAAGTTGAATATGTTATAAAATGTCTTCTTGTGGTTCTTGTTTTTTCTTTGGTCTTCCTATTCTAGTAAAAATTTGGTGATATGCTTCAATGTATCAAAAATCAATGATGAAGATATGTCTTGCAAAAAAAAATGCGAATAAGATGCGGCCGAAATGCGGCCGTGCGTCCGATGCATCCGTAAGTCTGAACGAACACGACCCATTGCCACTTCAAACAGACGAAAAGCGAATAAAATGAACATCCGTTTGAAATCGTGCGTTGGAGTTGCCCTTAGCTCTCCTGGCCAGATTGCGGCCCGGCGGCCAGCACCGGGGTCACCCCTCGTGGCCTTGTCGTTGCTCGCTGCCGCTCTGGAAACAAGTGGCTGACCGGCGCTCCTGGCTGGCCCAGGCAGGTGTGAACCAAGTGCTTCCATTTTCCAAGACAAGATCCATCGAGAACGTCGTCCGGTGGTGGTTCGATCTTGACCGTTCCGGTCTCAGACACGGAATAGTATATTTACTCGTAATTCTCGCATCATTCTTGCTTGAAATCGAATCGATCGAGCATCGATCGTCCCAGGGGACGGCTATTCCCGCCTCCGTGTTGGCGATGCACGACTTCTGGACGAATGCTTTCGGTCCCTAGCTATAGCCTATAGATGCTAACGGTACGTGTGTGCACACATCAGTCGGCCAGTCAGCTATATATCCGTATCTACCTACCTTTCGGATCGATGGATAGCGATTACATGCTCTCATCTCCGTGTTGTTTTTTCTGGAATAAGCACGAGTGCGCGTGCGTATCAATGGTACTTTGTGTTGTGTACGTACGTACGTGACTAGCTAGCTAGGTGGCTTATCCAGAAGAACCAAAGCTTAGCCATCTTGAGAAGGAAGGTACTTAGCTGAACTATAACACGCACGTCGCTGGTACTACTACTTAATCGTATCCATTTTGACTCGTGAAGCCTGATACCTTGCTTGCTAGCCAGGTGACGAATGAGTGCGACCCCGCCGCCTTGCTTTGCTTTTCGTTTGGTGCCCGGCCGGGGTCAAGGAATGTCGATCCATCGAGTGATCTGCGTGTTCAGGCTCTCCAAAGTCGGCGAGTTGGATTCACTACTTTGAAGCTGTGTTTCCTGTATACTGCTACAGCTAGTATGCTGTAGGTTTTGCAGCCTCCAAGTCTTGTCAACTTGTTGACTTGCAATCAGTGTGCCAGCAGTATTGTTGAAGACACATGTGACATGTCCGACCAGGGATGGAAATGGTCGGTCTACCGAGGTAGGTTCACTTTGTCCCCTTTTCTCTCAAAACTCACATGCATGTTGCCAAGTGGGAGATGGTCGTAGTTGCAATGCGGTCGCTCCCCTCCCTACATGTTAACAGGGTTCTTTTAGAACAAAGGCTCGCGATAAGCCCGGCTTTGAATAACAAAGCCATTAACCGATCAGGAATTACAACACCACATCAAGCACATCGGCCGAACAATACAAGGGAGCACCCTAAGAAACTTACAACTCAATGCAGTATACAAGCTCGAAACATAAAGAAGAGGAAGCCCAAGCTAGTACATGCCGCAGACCGCAGCAAACAAGAACCAAGGATTGCGACCAGCATGAACACGACGAGGACCCGCCGAAAACAGAGTGGAGTTGTGGACATGACAGAGTCCAAGGTTGGAGGAATCCAATCATCTTCCTTCGCTCTCGCCGTAGAGGGACCCTACCCTCTCGCCTTGGATCGAAAGGCGCCACCGTCGGACATGAGAGACGCTCACCCTAGAGCGGGAGAGATGTCGACCTCGAGTCCTGGAACAGGCAAAGAGCACACCTCCTAGGACATTACCACACCTCATCTGACACACCGGCGCAACCTAGGACACCTGAAAGACAACGGGAAAGCCACCGGGAGCAGCCACTGAAGAACGAGCAGCAAGGACATCAGGAGAGGCCGCAGAGCGACGAGGAGCAAGAGTCATCGGCCGCTGAAGAGAAACACTAGGCGTCGACGGCCAGGGACGTGTTGCTACTGCCAGGAAGAGGAACCCTATCCCCTACCGCCGGACCGCAGACGAGTACCGCTGGAGATGAGCCAAACACGCCACCGCCAAGGAGAACCACCCTTGAGGGGAGCGGGGACAGACTTCCATGCGAACCAGACCTCCCCATCGCCACCGAGCAACTGTGAGCCGCCTAAAACTCCACCTTTGTCGCCCCTCACCCGAACGCACGCTCCCCAGGCGGCACCTCCAAGGAGGACACGATGCGTAGCGCGCCGTCACTGCCCAATCCAAGAAGATTTTGGGCTTTCACCCGGGAGGGGAACGGGGGTGGATTGGGGTGGGACCTCGGCTGCACCTCCAAGGAGGAAGGGCGTCGCTGCCGCCGGGCCGGACCAGCCGACCGATGGTTTCCCACAGTCCCAAAACCACAATACTGGGAACCCATCAACACCTTTCCGGCGACCGAAGCCGCTGAAAACGGCGAGGACGAGGGAGCCGAAGGGAAGGGGAGCCGAACCTCATATCTGGCGAGGAGGGCGGTCTCCACGCTGCAGCCACCACCCGCCGCAGTCACACCACCCGTGTGGTCGGGAACGCCGGCCAGGATCCCCCTCAGACGCCGCCAGCCGGGAGGGCACCGCCGCCGCGCCATGAAGGGCTGCCGCCCCAGATCCGCAGTCCTCCTCCAGGAATGGAGCGAGCAAGGCCTCGCCGCCACCGTCACCGGCGACCTCCTCGGGTGGCGACGAGGGGGGGGGGGGGTGGCGGCGCTAGGTGGAAACCCTAGTCGCCTCCCGAGTCGCCTGAGCGGACGACGCGGGGGAGGAGGGGGGGGTGTGGGTGGGGAGGGGGCTTGCTTTTCGTTTGGTGGCCGGAGGTCGATGAGTGTCGATCCATCGAATGATGTGTGTGTTCAGACAAACTCGCTTGCAATTTGTTGGCCGGCAGTGTGCGAGCAGTATCGTCGAACAAAAGTCCCGTTTTTCTTTGAAGCTCACATCCATGCATGCTGCGGCCAAATTCATCGTCGCCGTTGGGCTGGTGTCGCCCGTCGGCGCAGGCCCGTTTGGTGGTCCTGGCACGCCATTTTCTGGCGCTTCCGCAAGCCAGAGCTATATTTCGCTTATATAATGAAATGGAAGCTGCTCTTGCGTCAGAGCTATATTTTCGCCAATTAGCATATGACTTCCCGCTTTAGGTCCCGGTTTTCTTCACCTTTTTCTGTTTTCTCTTCAACTCGTTTTGTTTTTTCATTGGTTTTCTTTGGGTTTTTTTACCATCGTTATAACTTCACTTTTCCTTGTAGTTCACTGGTTTTCATTGTTTTTCACAGGTTTTTTACTTTCCTTCATTTTTCTCTTCTTTTCATTTTTTTCCTTGTTTCACTTATTTTCTCACCCTTCTCTTTGGTTTTCTTTGCGGTTTTCTTTCTTTTTATGTGTTTTCTTTATGGTTTTCATTGGTTTGAAACCTTTTTTATTGAGATTTCTTTTGTTTCCTATGTGTTCCTTGTATCATTTTTCCTCAGCTTTCAATGTACATGTGAAATGTTATTTTTATACATGATAAATATTTTTAAAATACAGAATTAACATTTCCAAGAATTAATGTTTTAATGTCTAAATTTTTCGTATACATCAGCAACATGTTTTTATACATGTTAAACTTTTTTTAAACACATGATTAACACTTTTAAAATCTGTGTTTGATGGCTAGTTTTGTTTACACATTGTACATTTTATATACATTAGAAACATTATATATACATGTTTAAAATTTTTAAAATACATAAATAATATTAGTTTTGAAATTTAATCTTTCATGAATAGTTTCTCATACACATTGTACATTTTCCTTATATATAGGGTATATGTTTAATACAATTGTAACATTTTTTAAATATTACAAATTATTATCTTTAGATAATCATTTTTTAGATTTATCTTTTGGTATTCAATATTTCTAATACACTTTCTAATTTTTTATCTATATAAAAACAATTTTTATACATATTTGACTTTTTTATAATATATTTTGTTATTTTCAAACACTATGGACATTTTTAATACATCTTTAACATTTTTTAGATAAATGACTAACATTTTTTATACACAATCAATGTTTTAAATAGAACTAGCAAAGCAATAAAAGATTTAACTCTATATATACTTAACAGAAAAACCAAAAATATAGGCATTGCGCTACCAGGTTTCGATCCTGCAGCCGCTGTCAAGAGCGACAGCTCCAGACACTGCTACAAATATATGTTTGTTAAAAAACGAGCAGTGCAACTTAGCTCATTGCGGCCTGCCTGGCCTATGGACACAGCGCTGCGCCGGCAGCATCCAATCCACCCCGCGTTAAGCGATATATACTCGCACCCCACATCCGCACGAGGTGCTGCTATTATGGATCTCTCATCGCAAGCAACCGCGACACGTTGCTCAAGCGCACGCTAGCGTTGTCGCTCACTGCGATCTGTAACTGGCCAAGGCCCAGCGTGCAGAAACATTGCCACTAACGGGGAGCTCGACTAGGCGGAAGCAGTCGCACGCATATTTCCCATTCCAGTTTTTGCATTTTATTGGTATGAGTTCTATATATTGTGGCCTTTTTACATTTAGTTTGGTTTTACTTTATTTTAAAAATGTTCATGGATACAAAAATATTTGCCAAGTTGAAAACACTCATGAATACCTAGAACGTTTAATTACAAAAAATTATGCATTCGTAAAAAGTTCACGAAATCAAATAAATGTTCGACAAAATTTGAAAGAAGTTGACAAATTTGAATAACATTCATGAGTTTTAAAATTGCTCGCATCTTTAAAAAAAGTTCATGATATTTTTTTTGAAAAAATCATGAAATATAAATTAAAACCGAAAATAAAAATGACAAGGGGGAAAAGAAATACAATTGAATTGAGACCGAACAAAAAACTGGTAGGAAAAACCCAATGAGAAAAATAAACCGGTCAAGTGCTTCTAGAAGCTTCACAAAACCGATTTGGCAAATCCCGTGTCCTATTCAGCTCCTTTAGCATCCAATACAGTTGTTTCCACAATCGGGCGCATACCCCCCCCCCCCCCCCCCCAAACTTGTAGAAAAAATGACGAGGTGCAGTAACCAATACGCTAGGGCACCTCTTCGCAAAACTTCTATCTATACGTCATCTTAACACATGCCCCATACTTGTTTTTTTTCCTTTTTCTATTTCTTTCCTGTTTTTGCCTTTTATTTTTCTTTTTATATTTTCTTGTTTTCTTTTTTCTAGTTCCTTTTCGTTTTTCGTTTTTATTTTCCATTCTTTTTGTTTTTATTTTTTCCCTTTTCAAATTTGATGATATTTGTTTTCAAATTTGTAAACTATTTAAAGTTTCCATTAACTTTTTTTGTAAAACGATGAACTTTTTTAAAAATTGATAAAGTTTTTCAAATTTAATGAATCTTTTTTGAAAATTGATGAATAATTTTTTCAATTTGTAGGCTTTTTTGGAATTTGATAATCTTCTTTTAAAAATCAATGAACTTTTTTCCAAAATCGATACACTTCTTTTGAAAATCAAGGAACTTTTTTCAAATTTGCGAACTATTTTCCATTGTGATGAACTTTTTCCAAATCTGCTGAACTTTATTCAAAATCAATCTTTATGTGCTTTGTAGAAAATTGATAAACATTTTTCAAGTTCAATGATTTTTTTTTCAATTTTCTAAACTTTTTCTAAAATTTGGATGAACTTTTTATAATCTGTGATTTTTTATTTTGAATTTTTTTCTGAACTATTGATTTTTATTCTTGAAAATTCAATGCTCAATGGTTGACCCCATCAAGGGTTGACCGACCATAAGCCGATCGATCAGGGAACCCGGGGGAAGCGTGGGCGTCATGAGCGATTACTTGGGCTTGTTCTTGGGCAGGCCCACGTACCCGGCGTGTGGGCGCTAGTTTGGTCTACTGGCGCATAAGATCGATGTACTATGAGATCAATCTACCCATTGTGACTACCGCTTTCATAGTACATCGATCTTAGTCTTCTGGAAACTACTATCTCTCGATGAGTGGGCTCCCAATGCCCTTTTGGCTTGTGGTGTATTCTTGTCATATCCATGAATAGGTTCTTCTGCCTTGAGATGCTTTCTTTTCGCTCCATGACCTTGTTCTTTTGCTCTTGCACCTTCCTCGTGGTCATCTTCATTTCGACCTTGATCAGAGTGCATGATTTCGAAAGTGCCCTAGGCATCCATGTCGGCAACATTTGTGTCTTTGTGTCTTGCCCGCACCAAGGTAGACATACAACTCGGCTCAGGAAGCCTTGTGGTGGGCTGCCCCATTAGCAATCTTTCTATTTGGTGTTTGTCTCCTTCGATTTTTCTTTCATTTGCCCATTTGTTTTCTTGTTTTTCCTACTTTTATTTAAATTTAGAAATATTCTAAATACAAAAGTTTCAGTAATTAATTTACTTAATTTTTAAAAGCAATCATGGCGTATTTTGAATATGTTCAAAGCAGTGTATAAATTTAAATCACACAATGTTAAAAAAAAATTCATACAATCCGAAAAAAGTGTTCGTTACACTTATACAATTTTTTATTAAATTTTAAAATCAAATACATAGAAATGTAAATTTTGGTTGACATATTTGAAAAATATGCATATCGTTTGAAAAAATATTTATAATTGTTTTGAAAAAAGCATCCGCATACCTGAAGAAATGTTTTGTACCATTAAAAGAATGATCATGACATTTGAAAAAAAAATTAACACTTAATTTTTGCAAGTTAAAAAAATCATAATATATACGAAAATTGTCAAATCTGTGTTAAACACAGTATTCGCCCTGTATTAAAAAAATGTTCAATGTGCATTGCAAATTTTCAATGTGTAATTTGGTAAAATGTTCAACGTGTATTTGAAAAATGCTCAACGTATAGCTGAAAATGTTAACCGTGTATGCTGGAAATGTTCACCATGTATTTAAAAATAGTCGACATGTGTTTCAAAAAGAAAAGAACATAATGAACAAGAAAAAACAAAAGGTTAATGAAAACCACCATGGAAAACACAAAAAGGGGAAATGTACCAAAACATAAGCTTTAAACCCAGCCTAAACCAGTCATCAAAGCTCCCCAAAACTGCTTCGAGATGTTACATAAACCCACATTATGGGTAGGCATGCTAGCGGGATCGCTTGAGGAGAGACATGCTTAGGTTTTGCCGAGATATAGCTCTCGTGGTCCGTGTCACCTCGTGAGAATGTCAAGGGAGCAACTAGGTGACGGGTACCCCTTCGGGGGGAACCATAGAGGTCACTTCACCAAACTTGCTAGTTCATGTGCAACATATTAGCTTCACAAGGAATATGCTCGTAGATCACATGTGGAAAGTCACATGATGATAGCAGTCGTCAAAAATAGCTATAGCCACTCCCAAAGAACAACATGACTAGATAAAATGTTGTTGGACTAGTGCGCACCTTGCTCGCCGTGGCATGCCGCACAATCTGGCCTGTGCTTTCTGCGACAAGCCATCGAATCCATGTAGCACCTCCTTATCGGCTGCTCCTTCTCCCAGATCGCGTGGCACGGAGTATATTGTGCTCTGCGGCTCAGGAGCGACTTGTCGCGATGTGATGAGACCTTCTACGACTGGTGGCATTCTTCCATCGAGACCGCTCCAACTTCGCTCCGCAAAGGGGTTGCCTCGCTTGGGATCATTGTTGTGTGGCCTCTTGGGAAGCATAGGAATGCTTTCGACAACGCAGAGCCGTTGTCCACCGCCGTTACCCAAGCTATTATTGACAAGGCCAAGACTTGGGTTCTGGACGGCGCTAAGGGCCTAGCGTCTTTTAGCTTTGACCCGCCTTAGTTACTCCCTGTACTTTTGGTCATTGCTGTTCTAGCCACACATTTTGGTTTGTGGCTTGCGCTAGCTCTTTGTAACTCCCTCCTCTCTCTATCAAAGAAATCATACACACTTTGTGTATTTGCAAAAAAAAAGTGGTTCAGTTTTAGTATTTCTCTGCACGCATCTTTTTGGATCAGAGCTTATCATGTTATCTTGTGCCTCTTACCTGAGCATCCGATTGTAGAACTGGCATGGGCTCACCTATTCGGAAAACCATGGTGTCATTCATCATGCTTGTGTCATGGACCATTTCGAATGAGCAAAACACCCGTGTATTCTGCCACAAGAGCGCTCCACCACCAACCTTGCTCAACATCATCATGACCGAGGTGAACTTGTGGATCACCACAGGTGCGAAGAAACTAGGGTCTATTGTATTGTGCGAGTAATCCTCAACATGGTGCTCTTCGTTGGTTGTAACAAATTCTATTCCCTTCTTATTTAGTGGATGAGGCAAATCTTTTGCTTCCATTTTAAAAAAATATCTAGTAATCACTCTATTTTTTCCTCGAAAAGCAGGATGACCAGGGCCGGCTCTGGCCCAGGGCAGTAGGGGCGACGGCCCGGGGCCCGGCCGAAATAGGGGCCCATATCTAGTATAGAGTATGTACGTATGAGACATAGTACAGAGAAAAAAAGGCCCATCTAGCCAGGGCGTACGGTTAGCCCAGGAAGGTAGCTAGCCACACGTACGGAACGGAATCGCCCTGAATCATCTTTTCCTTTTCTTTCCAGCGATTCTCGCCCTGATTCAGTAATCGAACCGTCGCCTGTCGCCGTCTCGTCCAGTTGTCCTAATCCAGTCCGGAGTCACGGTGGCCGATGGCTTTATTGCATCACTGAAATCCCTAGTTCCACGATCAAGTTGTGTCCGTCTCAGAAGAAATTGCGGAAAGATCAAGATCAAGAGGTAATCACAGATCACAATTCTATTTCTATGAGACCATGGTGGGTGACTCTATTTTCTCGTGCTATATGTTCTTAGTCTAAAATCTCAATCCGGTGTCTGATTCTTCCTTTGCATCGCTCATCACTTGCAGCTGCATCCATTGGTAGTGTAATCATGTTGCCTAAAAAGCATCCATCTGGTCATCAGAAAAGAACTAACAAGAAACGAGTAAAGAAGTTGATTCGATCTCAGAAAGGGGCTATGAATAAATTCGTGTTGAGGAAGGATACTGCTACAAATTCTGTGCAATTATATATCACCAATGGCGAACAACCCGATCGAATGAGAATGCAGTTGAGGAAAATCGTGCCAATGTTGATGCCAATCAGAACACCGGAAATTTTAGTGGCCACGGAAACATAGATGAGCAGGCTTCTTCTTTTGATATTTTTTATCCTAGAACTTGGAATATTCTTGACAATAAATCAAGAGATATTCTTATTGAAAAAGGACCTACAAGGGAGTACAATCTTGTGTTTCCTGTGGATAAGAAAGGCAGGCATTTTTCATATGCTTACTACTCAAGACAGCTAAGGAATGGTGAGGCCAGTGATCGGAGGTGGTTAGTGTACTCTAAACATGTGAATAAAGTTTATTGTTTTTGCTGCAAATTGTTCAAATATGAAAACAGCAAAAGTTTGCTAGCATCCGAGGGATTGATGGATTGGAAACATCTTAGTGAGAAGCTCAAATTACATGAGAATGGTGCCGAGCATATCACTAACATGAATACTGGAATGAGGTAAGGTTGAGGCTAAGTAAGAATGAAACAATTGATAAAGATTTGCAAGAAGAGATTGCAAGGGAGAAGAAGCGATGGAGAAAAGTTTTAATTAGAATTGTTTCTGCTGTGAAATTTCTTGCTAAACATAATTTGGCTTTTCGAGGAGCAAATGAGAAATTATATCAAGATAACAATGGGAACTTTTTGGGAGTAATTGAAATGATGGCAGAATTTGATCTTGTAATGCAAGAGCATCTTGGTAGCATTCAGAATAATGAAATCCATCTTCATTATCTTGGCCATAATATTCGTAACGAGTTAATTTCCCGTCTTGCTCGCCTTTATTAAAGATTCTCTCTTGAAGATAATTAAGGATGCAAGGTATTTCTCTATCATTTTAGACTGTACCCCTGATGTGAGCCATCAAGAACAAATGACTCTAATTGTGAGATGTGTAAACATGTCAAGTGCAAGTACAAAAATAGAGGAGTTTTTTCTAGAGTTCATGAAGGTGGATGATACATCAGGACTTGGACTTTATAATGTGTTAATAGATACACTTGAATCTGTTGGTTTGAATGTTCAAGATGTTCGTGGACAAGGGTATGACAATAGTTCGAACATGAAGGGAAAAAACCAAGGGGTACAGAGCAGATTGCTTGCAACTAACTTGTCGCAGCCTGAATCTTACTCTTAGTGATATGGCAAAATCTTGCGGTAAATCTATAAATTTCTTTGGTGTTGTGCAAAGAATTTACATATTGTTTTCAAGCTCTACTAAAAGATGGCAGCTATTGCTTAATCATGTTTCAAAAATGGCAGTTAAGTCTTTATGTAACACTTTCGATGGGAGAGTCGAATAAAGAGTGTTCATGCTATCAGATATCAAGCACCTGAGTTAAGAAAAGCTTTATGGGAATTGAAGAGAACTTCTACTGATGACGCCAAGACTAAGAGCGATGCAAAATATTTGGCTAGTGCACTTGAGAAATTTGAATTTATACTGGGCATGGTCATCTGGCATGATGTTTTCACTTTAAACATGGTGAGTAAGAAATTGCAGTCTAAATTCATGTGTATTGATGTTACTCTTAAACAAATTGAAGGTGCCATCTCATATTTTGAGAAGTACAGAAATGAAGGCTTTGCTACTAGCTTGGATATTGCGAGATCTATTGCAGTCGACATGGGTGTACAACCATTGTTTCCTGTAAAGCTCCGTATTACTAGAAAAAGGCAATTTGATGAAATGAATGGCAATGAAGAAAATGACCAGAATCAAGAAGGGCAAGAAATTGAGGTGGAATCATTTAGAGTTAAATACTTTCTGGTGATGATTGATGTTGCAATTGCCTCCTTGACTAGTAGATTTAAGGAACTGAAGTCATTTGGGAGCATATTTGGATTCTTGTTCAACTCAAAATAATTGAAGTCGCTAGGTGACAACGATCTAAGAAAATGTTGCACTAATTTTGTCAACACTTTCACTCATGGTAAGTCGGCAGATGTTGATTTAGATGATTTTGTTTCTGAACTAAAAGTATTGCAGATGACATTGCCAAACACACTCATGTCAGCGGATCAGGTATTTGAGTTTGTTAGAGCTGCGGATTGTTATCCAAATGTCTCAATTGCTTATCGTATCCTCTTGACTGTACCCGTCACTGTTGCATCAACTGAAAGGAGTTTCTCAAAATTAAAACTACTGAAAAATTATTTGAGGTCAGCAATGTCCCAAGAAAGACTGAATGGTTTGGCCATGTGCTGCATCGAGAAGAATATGTTGGAAAGTATTGATCTTGACATTGTCATTGATGATTTTGCGTCAAAAAATGCACGGAATTCTCGCTTCTCATGATTACTTGAGGTTTGCTATCATGCTATTTCTATATTCTTTTGTGCATTGTAGCTTCTATGATACTTGAGTTCGAACAAAGGCAAGAAAAAATATCAGATATTTGATTCTAATGAAAATTTACTACTCTTTATGACTTTATAATATATGTATTTGTTCGTGTATCAACCAAAAAAAATCTCTATTGGGCCCATTGGTGAAGTTCGCCCCAGGGCCTTCAAAATCCTTGAGTCGGCCCTGAGGATGACCCCCGACCTCTTCATCAGAGCGATGCATGCATTTATTAATTATTCACCAATACCTTGCAAAGTAATACAACAATAAGTCTGAAAGCATTTTGTTAATTATTCACTACTGTAGCATGGGTATTCATGGACATGTTTGGCAACTTTCTATGATGTATAATGGGCATATTTTTGTTGTAGTATGATTTAACTATTAAACTCCTCTTTCTCGATTATCCGCTGGCCAAACTATTATGGCGTTCAATTCGTATCGCCTTTAATATCACCCCCTCCCCCCAAATAGTATTCACATGTCATTTGGGATGTCGCTAAATGGAGTGGAGCCAAATACTGCGAGACATATTCGGATAGGAGTATGTGTTGGGGAATGTAGTAATGATAACCCACAAGTATAGGGGATCGCAACAGCTTTCAAGGGTAAAGTATTCAACCGAAATTTATTGATTCGACACAAGGGGAGCCAAAAAATATTCTTGAGTATTAGCAGTTGAGTTGTCAATTCAACCACACCTGGATAACTTAGTATCTGCAACAAAGTGTTTAGTAGCAAAAGTGGTATGATAATAATGGTAACGGTAACAAAAGTAAAGATAAATGTTTTTGGGTTTTGTAGTAGTTGTAACAAGATGTAACGAAAAAGTAAATAAGCGAAGAACAATATGTGAAAAGCTCGTAGGCAATGGATCAGTGATGGATAATTATGCCGGATGCGATTCCTCATGTAATAGCTATAACATAGGGTGACACAGAACTAGCTCCAATTCATCAATGTAATGTAGGCATGTATTCGGTAAATAGTCATACGTGCTTATGGAAAAGAACTTGCATGACATCTTTTGTCCTACCCTCCCGTTGCAGCGGGGTCCTTACGGAAATTAAGGGATATTAAGGCCTCCTTTTAATAGAGAACCGGAACAAAGCATTAGCACATGGTGAATACATGAACTCCTCAAACTACGGTCATCACCGAGAAGTATCCCGATTATTGTCACTTTGGGGTTGTCGGATCATAACACATAATAGGTGACTATAGACTTGCAAGATAGGATCAAGAACACACATATATTCATGAAAACACAATAGGTTCAGATCTGAAATCATGGCACTCGGGCCCTAGTGACAAGCATTAAGCATAGAAAAGTCATAGCAACATCAATCTCAGAACATAGTGGATACTAGGGATCAAACTCCAACAAAACTAACTTGATTACATGGTAAATCTCATCCAACCCATCACCGTCCAGCAAGCCTACGATGGAATTACTCACGCACGGCGGTGAGCATCATGAAATTGGTGATGGAGGATGGTTGATGATGATGACGACCACGAATCCCCTCTCAGAGCCCCGAGCGGACTCGGATCAGCCTCCCGAGAGAGATTAGGGCTTGGCGGCGGCTCCGTGTCATAAAACGCGATGAAACTTTCTCTCTGATTTTTTCTCCCCGAACGTGAATATATGGAGTTGGAGTTGACGTCGGTGGAGATCCAGGGGGCCCACGAGATAGGAGGCCGCGCCCTAGGGGGGGAGGCGCCCCGTGTCTCGTGGACAGCCTATGGGCCCCCTGGCATTGATTCTTTTGCCAAAAATTCTTATTAATTCCAAAAAGTGCCTCCGTGGATTTCCAGGACATTCCGAGAACTTTTCTTTTCTACACATAAAACAACATCATGGTAGTTCTGCTGAAAACAGCGTCAGTCCGGGTTAGTTTCATTCAAATCATGCAAGTTAGAGTCCAAAACAAGGGCAAAAGTGTTTGGAAAAGTAGATACGTTGGATACGTATCAACTCCCCAAGCTTAAACCTTTGCTTGTCCTCAAGCAATTCAGTTGATAAACTGAAAGTGATAAAGAAAAACTTTTACAAACTCTGTTTGCTCTTGTTGTTGTAAACATGAAAAGCCAGCATTCAAGTTTCAGCAAATATTATGAACTAACCATACTCACAATAACACTTAGCTCTCACAATTACTTATATCAATAACATAATCAGCTAGCGAGCCATAATAATAAAACTCAGATGACAACACTTTCTCAAAATAATTATAACATGATATAACAAAATGGTATCTCGCTAGCCCTTTCTGAGACCGCAAAACATAAATGCAGAGCACCTTTAAAGATCAAGGATTGACTAAACATTGTAATTCATGGTAAAAGAGATCCAGTCAAGTCATACCCAATATAAATCAATAATAATGAATGGAAATGACAGTGTGCTCTCCAGCGGGTGCTTTTAATAAGAAGGGTGATGACTCAACATAAAAGTAAATAGATAGGCCCTTCGCAGAGGGAAGCAGGGATTTGTAGAGGTGTCAGAGCTTGATTTTAAAATAGAGATTGAATAACATTTTGAGCGGCATACTTTTCGCTGTCAGCATAACAACTATGATATGGTGTATCTTCCATACTACATGCATTATAGGCAGTTCCCAAACAGAATGGTAAAGGTTTATACTCCCCCAACCACCAACAAGCATCAATCCAAGGCTTGCTCGAAACAACGAGTGCCTCCAACATACAACAGCCCTGGGGGAGTTTCGTTTAATTATTTTGATTTGCTTTGATCTTTCTGGATCATGGGAATTTGGGCATCCCGATTCTCGCCCTTTCTCGTGAATGAGGAGCGGAGTCCACTCCTCTTGAGAATAACCCACCTAGCATGGAAGATATAGGCAACCCTAGTTGTAACATGAGCTGCTCGAGCATACAAAACAGAATTTCATTTGAAGGTTTGGAGTTTGGCACATACAAATTTACTTGGAACGGCAGGTAAATACTTCATAAAGGTAGGTATGGTGGACTCATATGGAACAACTTTGGGGTTTAAGGAGTTTGGATGCACAAGCAGTATTCCCGCTAAATGTGAAGGCTAGCAAAAGACCTGGAAGCGACCAAGCGAGAGAGGCGACAACGATCGTAAACATGCATTAAAATTAATTTACACCGAGTACAAGCATGAGTAGGATATAATCCACCATGAGCATAAATATCGTGAAGGCTATGTTGATTTGATTCAACTACATGCGTGAACATGTGCCAAGTCGAGTCACTCAATTCATTTAGAGGAGGATACCATCCCATCATATCTCATCATAATCATTCTAATAGCATGTTGGCACGCAAGGTAAACCATTATAACTCATAGCTAATCAAGCATGGCACAAGCAACTATAATCTGTAGATGTCATTGCAAATATGTTTACTTCATAATAGCTGACTCAGGAACGATGAACTCATCATATTTACAAAAACAAGAGAGGTCGAGTTCATACCAGCTTTTCTCATCCCAATAAGTCCATCATATATCGTCATTATTTCCTTTCACTTGCACGACTGAACGATGTGTATAATAATAAGAGTGCATGTGCATTGGACTAAGCTGGAATCTGCAAGCATTCAAATCAAGAGAGAAGACAAGTAATATAGGCTCTAAGTTAAATAAACAATCATGCAAATAAGAGCCACTAAACATTTTCAATATGGTCTTCTCGACCCCCAAAGGAAAGAAAAGAAAATAAAACTATTTACACGGGAAAGCTCCCAACAAGTAAGAAGAAGAACTAGAAATCTTTTTGGATTTTCATTTTAATTTCTACTACAAGCATGGAAATTAAACTAACTAATTTTTGGTTTTTCTTAAGGTTTATCAAACACACAAGAAGAAAACTAGAAAAAGAAATTTAAACTAACATGGATAATACAATGAAAGAGTATGAGAACCGACAACTAGTGTGTGAACATGAATGTAAAGTCGGTGGGAAATACGTACTCCCCCAAGTTTAGGATTTTGGCCTAAGTTGGTCTAGTACCAAGGACCGCCACTACTCTCCCCGGTGTAGTGGGAGGTGTACTCAGGATACCACTGGCTGGTCATCTCCGGTTCCCACTAGACAGATGATGCACGATAAGGGTCCAGTTCAGGTTCCGGCTCAGGTTCAGGCTCTGGAGTGAAGGCTTGGGCTCGATGATTGTTCACCGCTTCCGGCGTGGCAAGACGATTTTCTGCAAGCAAATCAAACAACAGAGGTGCAGGCAAGAAAATAACCTCAATGTGTTTCTTATTAAATCTAAGCTTATACAAGAGCATCTTCTCTTCATTGTCAATAATAAACTTGTGTGCTACCATGCTCTTGTAATCTAAAATGTGAGGAGGTAATTTTGTCTCCTCCTCCTCATGGTGCCTAATGGGTATCGGAAAATGTTTAGCAAGACGTGCAACATAGATACCTCCAAAAATGGGGCCTTTTGTACGATTCAGGGCTAGTCGTTTAGCAACGACGGCACCCATACTAAAAGTATTGTCCCCAAGCAAAGCATGTTGCAGAATGATAATATCAGGAATGCTCAAATTCCCACTATTTCCACGACCAATCAAGCATCTACTAGAAAATATAGCAAAATAGCATAAAACAGGAAAGTGTATGCTAGAGACCTTCGCCTCGGAGCCCTTCTTTGGCTCCTCTACAGAAATAGTATTAACAAAGCCACCCACATCTTCACGATGGGGTTCATCTAATTCTCCCTCATAAGGTATCCTGCATACCGCGCAAAAATGATGTAAAGACATTTCTTTGAATTCATCATATAAATGAAATGATACTGCAGGCGGTGATTTCTTAGGATAATAATAAAAGTTTTGCACGAAAGTATTGGTAAGTAAGAGATACTGATCGATTCGGTCGTTGATAAAACTGGTGAGGCCTGCAGTCTCGATTAAAGCATAAAAGTCTTCATGAATTCCGGCTTCTTTCAAGAAATCCTCGCATGGCCATTCACATGACCGTACTTCCGCTAAGCGAGGAAGATTATACTTGGCTTCTTCCTTCTCTTTGGCTTGTTTTTCCTGAGAGCTTTGGCTAGAAGAGCCTTTAAAGAGCCTCCTTAACATTTTCTGAAAATTTCTGAAATTTTAGTAACTTCAAAATAAAAGTGAATAAAACTAAAAAAGATTGATAGCAACTACTCTACAAGTGCCTAGAGCCCATATCATGCATTGGAATTGCTTGGGACCTCAAAAATTTAACATGCAAGCTCAAGAACATGGTCACCTAAGCAGCAAAATTTGCAATGAATAAAGCACTAGAACAAAAACTAATTGGACCAATGGAGGAGTCACATACCAAGCAACAATCTCCCAAAGCAGTTTTGTGAATGGAGCTTTGAGCTAAGAGATCGAAAATCGCAGGAAAACGAGCTAGACCTCGTGCTTGAGCTGGATGGGGTTTTTTTTGGGTAGAAGATGAAGTGTGTGAGTGCTGGCATAAGTGGAGGGGAGCCACTAGGGGCCCATGAGACAGGGGGCGCGCCCTATAGGGGGGGCGCCCTCCTCTCTCGTGGCCTGGTGCTTGCCCCTCCTGCAGTGTTTTCAGTGCCTAAAGTCCTCAAATATTCCAGAAAATTCATACTAAATTTGCAGGGCATTTGGAGCACTTTTATTTTTGGACTATTTTTTTATGCACGGATAAATCAGAAATCAGACAGATAATACTATTTTTGCTTTATTTATTCTAAATAACAGAAAGTAAAAGGAGGGTACAGAAGGTTGTGCCTTCTAGTTTCATCCATCTCGTGATCATCAAAATGAATCCACTAACAAGGTTGATCAAGTCTTGTTAACAAACTCATTCCGAATAACACGGAACCGTAGAAATTTCGAATAACACTAAGTTACCTCAACAGGGATACGAAAATCCCCAACAATAAGAATATCATACTTTTTCTTGACAGTAGGAAGAGGAAATTCAAAACCTCCAAAAATGATAGTTGGAGCTTTTTCAATTGAATTGATGCTATGAACTTGAGATTGTTTACTCGGAAAGTGTACCGTATGCTCATTACTATGAACATGAAAAGTGACATTGCCTTTGTTGCAATCAATAACAGCCCCTGCAGTATTAAGAAAAGGTCTACCAAGGATAATAGACATACTACCGTCCTCAGGAATATCAAGAACAACAAAGTTCATTAAAATAGTGACATTTGCAACCACAACACGCACATCCTCACAAATACCGACAGGTATAGCAGTTGATTTATCAGCCATTTGCAAAGATATTTCAGTAGGTGCCAACTTATTCAATTCAAGTCTATGATATAAAGAGAGAGGCATAACACTAACACCGGCTCCAAGATCACATAAAGCAGTTCTAACATAGTTTCTTTTAATAGAGCATGATATAGTTGGAACACCCGGATCTCCAAGTTTCTTTGGTATTCCACCCTTAAAAGTGTAATTAGCAAGCATGGTGGAAATTTCAGCTACCGGTATCTTTCTTTTGTTTGTAATGATATCCTTCATATACTTAGCATAAGGATTTACTTTAAGAATATCAGTTAAGCGCATATGTAAGAAAATAGGTCTAATCATTTCAGCAAAGCGCTCAAAATCCTCATCATCCTTTGACTTGGATGGTTTAGGAGGAAAGGGCATGGGTTTCTGAACCCATGGTTCTCTTTCTTTACCGTGCTTCCTAGCAACAAAATCTCTCTTATCATAACATTGATTCTTTGATTGTGGGTTATCAAGATCAACAACATGTTCAATCTCTACATCGTTGTTTTTGCTAGGTTGAGCATCAACATGAACATTATCATTAACATTATCACTAGGTTCATGTTCATCACTTGATTGAGTTTCAACATCAGAAATAGAAATATCATTGGGATTCTCAGGTGTGTCTACAGTAGGTTCACTAGAAGCATGCAAAGTCCTATCATTTTTCTTTTTCTTCTTTTTAGAAGAACTAGGTGCCTCTAAATTATTTCTCACGAGAATCTTGCTCGATTCTCTTAGGGTGGCCTTCAGGATACAAAGGTTCCTGAGTCATTCTACCAGTTCTAGTAGCCACTCTAACCGCAAAGTCATTTTTATTATTTAATTCATCAAGCAAATCATTTCGAGCTTTAAGTACTTGCTCAGCTTGAGTAGCAACCATAGAAGCATATTTGCTAACGCGGTGAAGTTCATCTTTAACTCTAGCCAGATTATCACTTACGCGTCCTATCTCGAAAGCATTATTCTTTAACTCTCTACCAACATAAGCATTAAAACTTTCTTGTCTAGCCATAAAGTCATCAAATTCATCTAAGCATGGGCTATGAAATTTAATAGAGGGTATTTCAACTCTATCATATCTATAGAGAGAATTTACCTTTACTACCTATGTCGGGTTATCAAGACAATGTGGTTCTTCAGGCGGTATATTAAGACCATGTATTTCTTCAATAGGTGGTAAATTCTTAACATCTTCAGCTTTAATACCTTTTTATTTCATTGATTTCTTTGCCTCTTGCATATCTTCAGGACTGAGAAATAAAACACCTCTCTTCTTCGGAGTGGGTTTAGGAATAGGCTCAGGAGTTGGCTCAATTGGTTCAGGAATTACTTCAGGAACTGGTCGGGAAGAGTCCAATTATTTTCATTATTCAACATATTATTCAATAGTATTTCAGCTTCGTCGACTGTTCTTTCCCTGAAAACACAACAAGCACAACTATCCAAGTAGTCCTTGGAAGCATCGGTTAGTCCATTATAAAAGATATCAAGTATTTCATTTTTCTTAAGAGGATGATCGGGCAAAGCATTAAGTAACGGAGAAGCCTCCCCAAGCTTGTGGGAGACTCTCTTCTTTAATTTGCACAAAATTATATATTTCCATAAGGCAGCTTGTTTCTTATGAGCAGGGAAATATTTAGCAGAGAAGTAATAAATCATATCCTGGGGACTACGCACACAACCAGGAGCAAGAGAATTATACCAAGTCTTAGAATCACCTTTTAATGAGAATGGAAATATCTTAAGGATATATAAATAGCGATACTTCTCATCATTAGTAAACAAGGTGGCTATATCATTCAACTTGGTAAGATGTGCCACAACAGTTTCAGATTCGAGGCCATAAAAAGGATCAGATTCAACTAAAGTAATAATTTCAGGATCAACAGAGAATTCATAATCCTTATCAAGAATACGAGATAGGTGAAGTAGCAAAAGTAGGATCGGGTTTCATTCTAGCATTAAGAGACTGCTGCTTCCATTTAGCTAATAATGTCTTAAGATCATTTCTATCATTGCAAGCAAAAATTTCCCTAGCAGCTTCTTCATTCATAACATAACCCTTAGGAACAACAGGTAATACATAATAATTGGGAGAACCTTCATCATCACTATCATCAATAATAGGTTCTTCAATATTTTCATTCCCCCTAACTCTAGCAAGTTGTTCATCTAGAAATTCACCTAATGGCAAAGTAGTATCACGCACAGAAGTAGTTTCATCATGCATAGCAAAAGTGGCATCATCAACAACATGCGATATATCAGAATTCATAGCAGTAGTAGGTTTAGGTGTCGTAAGCCTACTAATAACGGAAGGAGAATCTAGTGCAGAGCTAGATGGCAGTTCCTTACCTCCCCTCGTAGTTGAGGGAAAAATATTGGTTTTAGCGTCTTTCAAGTTCTTCATAGTGATCAACAGATATAAATCCCAAGTGACTCAGAGAATAGAGCTATGCTCCCGACATGGCGCCAGAAATTAGTATTGATAACCCACAAGTATAGGGGATCGCAACAGCTTTCAAGGGTAAAGTATTCAACCCAAATTTATTGATTCGACACAAGGGGAGCCAAAGAATATTCTTGAGTATTAGCAGTTGAGTTGTCAATTCAACCACACCTGGATAACTTAGTATCTGCAGCAAAGTGTTTAGTAGCAAAAGTGGTATGATAATAATGGTAACGATAACAAAAGTAAAGATAAATGTTTTTGGGTTTTTGTAGTAGTTGTAACAGTAGCAACGGAAAAGTAAATAAGCGAAGAACAATATGTGAAAAGTTCGTAGGCAATGGATCAGTGATGGATAATTATGCCGGATGTGATTCCTCATGTAATAGCTATAACATAGGGTGACACAGAACTAGCTCCAATTCATCAATGTAATGTAGGCATGTATTCGGTAAATAGTCATACGTGCTTATGGAAAAGAACTTGCATGACATCTTTTGTCCTACCGTCCCGTTGCAGCGGGGTCCTTACGGAAACTAAGGGATATTAAGGCCTCCTTTTAATAGAGAACCAGAACAAAGCATTAGCACATAGTGAATACATGAACTCCTCAAACTACGGTCATCACCGAGAAGTATCCCGATTATTGTCTCTTGAGGTTGTCGGATCATAACACATAATAGGTGACTATAGACTTGCAAGATAGGATCAAGAACACACATATATTCATGAAAAATAATAGGTTCAGATCTGAAATCATGGCACTCGGGCCCTAGTGACAAGCATTAAGCATAGCAAAGTCATAGCAACATCAATCTCAGAACATAGTGGTAAATCTCATCCAACCCATCACCGTCCAGCAAGCCTACGATGGAATTACTCACGCACAGCGGTGAGCATCATGAAATTGGTGATGGAGGATGGTTGATGATGATGATGACGAATCCCCCTCTCCGGAGCCCCGAATGGACTCCAGATCAGCCCTCCCGAGAGAGATTAGGGCTTGGCGGCGGCTCCATGTCGTAAAACGCGATGAAACTTTCTCTCTGATTTTTTTCTCCCTGAACGTGAATATATGGAGTTGGAGTTGACGTCGGTGGAGGTCCAGGGGGCCCACAAGATTGGAGGCCGCGCCCTAGGGGGGGCACCCCCCTATCTCGTGGGCAGCCTGTGGGCCCCCTGGCATTGATTCGTTCGCCAAAAATTCTTATTAATTCCAAAAAGTGCCTCCGTGGATTTCCAGGACATTCCGAGAACTTTTCTTTTGTACACATAGAACAACATCATGGTAGTTCTGCTGAAAACAGTGTCAGTCCTGGTTAGTTTCATTCAAATCATGCAAGTTAGAGTCCAAAACAAGGGCAAAAGTGTTTGGAAAAGTAGATACATTGGAGACGTATCAAGTAATTTCAAAAAATTTCCTACGCACACGCAATATCATGGTGATGCATAGCAACGAGCGGGAGAGTGTTGTCCACATACCCTCGTAGACCGTAAGCGGAAGAGTTTTGTCAACATGGTTGATGTAGTCGTACGTCTTCACGATCCGACCGATCCAAGTACCGAACGGATGACACCTCCGAGTTCAGCACACGTTCAGCTCGGTGACGTCCCACGAACTCACGATCCAGCATAGTGTCGAGGGAGAGTTTGGTCAGCACGACGGTGTGATGACGGTGATGATGAAGCTACCGACGCAGGGCTTCGCCTAAGCACTGCAACGATATGACTGAGGTGGATTATGGTGGAGGGGGGCACCGCACACGGCTGGAAACAATCAACTTGTGTGTTCTAGGGTGCCCCCTGCCCCCGTATATAAAGGAGCAAGGGGGAGGCCGGCCGGCCTTGGGGCGCGCCAAGGAGAGGGGGGGAGTCCTCCTAGTAGGAGTAGGACTCCCCTTTCCTAGTCAACCTAGGAAGGAGGAAGGGGGAAGGAAGGAGAGGGAGAGAGGGAGGAAAGAGGGGGCGCCGCCCCCCTCCTTGTCCAATTCGGACTCCCAAGAAGTGCGGCCAGCCCTAGGCCCTCTCCTCTCTCTCCCACAAGGCCCATGTTGGCCCATTAGTTCCCCCGGGGGTTCCGATAACCCCACGGCACTCCGATGACCCCCGGAACACTTCCGGTATCCTAATATAGTCGTCCAATATATCAATCTTTATGTCTCAACCATTTCGAGGCTCCTCGTCATGTCTGTGATCACATCCGGGACTCCAAGCTATCTTCGGTACATCAAAACACATAAACTCATAATACCGATCGTCACCTAACGTTAAACGTGCGGACCCTACGGGTTCGAGGACTATGTAGACATGACCGAGACACGTCTCCGGTCAATAACCAATAGCGGAACCTGGATGCTCATATTGGCTCCCACATATTCTAAGAAGATCTTTATCGGTCAAACCGCATAACAACATACGTTGTTACCTTTGTCATCGGTATGTTACTTGCCCGAGATTCGATCGTCGGTATCTCAATACCTAGTTCAATCTCGTTACCAAGAAGTCTCTTTACTCGTTCCGTAATGCATCATCCATAACTAACTCATTAGTCACATTGCTTGCAAGGTAGTGATGTGCATTACCGAGAGAACGAAGATACCTCTTCGACAATCGGAGTGAGAAATCCTAATCTCGATCTATGCCAACTCAACAAACACCATCGGAGACACCTGTAGAGCACCTTTATAATCACCCAGTTACGTTGTGATGTTTGGTAGCACACAAAATGTTCCTCTGGCATTCGGGAGTTGCATAATCTCATAGTCATAGGAACATGTATAAGTCATGAAGAAAGCAATAGCAACATACTAAACGATCAAGTGCTAAGCTAATAGAATTGGTCAAGTCAATCACATCATTCTCTAATGATGTGATCCCGTTCATCAAATGACAACTCATGTCTATGGCTAGGAAACTTAACCATCTTTGACTAATGAGCTAGTCAAGTAGAGGCATACTAGTGACACTCTGTTTGTCTATGCATTCACACATGTACTAAGTTTCCGGTTAATACAATTCTAGCATGAATAATAAACATTTATCATGATATAAGGAAATATAAATAACAACTTTATTATTGCCTCTAGGGCATATTTCCTTTAGTCTCCCACTTTTACTATAGTCAATAATCTACACTACTAGGGAAAACCTTATACACAGAATCTTACCAGTAGCGCGTGTTAAAATGAGGCGCTACTACTACTTAGTAGTAGCGCGTCGGCTAAAACGGCGCTACTGTTACCCGCTTAGCAGTAGCGGGGCAGGAACAGAACGCCCTACTACTATAATTGCCACACCGTTCCCGACGTGCTAGGTATAGTAGTAGCGCCCTTCTAGAAACAGCGCTACTACTACGAATTTTAGCAGCAGTGCGTTTTCGCTCCCCACGCTACTGTTAAAGCTATTTTCAATTAACCCGTCTTGGCTGATTCCCTCTCCTCTGCTTCCTCCCCAATTCCCCACTCTCTCTTCTCCCCTCGTCGTCTCATGGAGCCTCCCCTCGCCCTCATGGGAGGCCACGCCTCGCTCTCCATGAATCGCCTCGGCGTCGTCGGCGCACATGCCTCCTCCTCCTCGACCTCGACCTTGCGGAGCCCCTGCCTCGCTCTCCGCTGCCGTCTCCCTCGACCCGCCTCGCCGTCTCCCCGACCCCACCTCGCCGTCTCCCCGACCCCGCCTCGCTTTGCGCCTCGGTGCCGCCGTCTCCCGACCCCATCTCTCTCCCCGCCCTCTGTAAGCACTCTCCCCTTCCGATCCCTCTTCTCTGCTTAGTATGAACCCTAGCTATTTAGTGCTAGTTAGTATGAACCCTAGGCTATTTTTAGTTCTAGTTAGTTAATTACAATTAGTATTAACCCTATTTAATTAGGCAGTACGAACCCTAGTTAAAAAATGGATGCTTATATGGTAATTAGGGCAGTAGTTCCTAGGTACTAATTAGTTAGTAAGAACTAGGTACTAATTAGGTACTAGTTTATTTTTATTTATATTAAGTTCATTTTTAGTAAGAACTAATTGAATTAATAGAACTAGTTAGTAAGAACTTGTTGCTATTTTTTTAGTTAAATCAATTTTTCCCGCATCGACGTGGACGATGCCTATCCCGCATCCTCGCTGCCGAGTCGGCGGAGGGCGACACACCTTGACCAGACGGGCCATGCCCGGGACTGGGCTCCGCCGGGGTGGTACTGGGAGGCGCTACCTACCGGGGGGCAGGTTAGTGAGGAGCCAGCCTGTCGTTGACCCGAACCTTCTTTGGTGGCGGTTGCGTGGGCCAGTGACGGTCCAGAGGCTCGAGGACCCCGCGGAGGTGGTGCGTCACCATGTCAGTGAGGAGGACGCGCACGTCCGTCGCTACTTGTTTGCGTTGGAGCACAGGTTCTCCAATACCTGGCAGGTTCTCCAGGGATCTCACTGGAGCTATGATCCCGTGATGGTTCCTTCTCTGTGGGTGTCCACTTTGCCCGCCGATACCGTCGTGTGCTAGGGTTTTAGTTGTATTAGTGATGTTATATGTATGACACTATTCGGGATGTATTAGTGATAATATTCGATGATGTGCAGACGCATGAGATGATTTACTTTTGCTTATTGAATGCATGCTAATTTGAGTCCTATAAGATATTTTGAAATGTATATCTTGTGTTGCTCAAATAGGATATGTGCTTGCCCAAGTGGCTGGTCATGTTTGCAGGTTACACCTCCGAGTGGCCTATGTTTTGCCGGAGTGTTGATTCATTTCCGTTCAGGCAAATTTCAGGCGCTCGATATGTCCTATTTTAGCAAAGGTCATGCCGGATTTTCCCGTGAATTTTGGCATGACTTGTGCCAGAATATGTAGGAAATGTCGAGTGCCCCGCATTTATGTGTTGAGTATCCTGGTAGTTGTCTTCGATCGATTTTCAATTAATGTTTTAACTATGAACATAGGAAATGTCTGACGACGAAAAGGATTTCGGTATTTGCAAATACTGCGAAGGCAAGCGGCCTGTCTTGACGGAATCTTCCTAGATGATGATAGGCGCTTCAACATCAAGCTGGACGAGAACTTCGAAGTGGATACATTAAGTCACAACAACAAGTCTCTTTTCGTAATTAAGCATGACATCTGCTTCATTTGCTTCAACTTATAATTTTTTTTACTATTCTACTAGCGTATCCCCTGCCATGCAAGAGTTTTTGTATTGGATAATATAGGTTTCAGTTCTATGACAACTACTATGGAGGTAAAGAGAGTTTATTTGAAGACTGAGCATGGTTATATTTTCCATGCAAAATTATACAACGAAGACGACTACACCTATTTTGGATGCAAAACATGGCGAGCACTATGCAAGACTTATGCATTTGAGCCTGATATGGTTATCACCTTTGATATTAAATGGGAAGATGGTATTGAAGGTAATACCGACATCTGGGTCGATGTGCGACGCCTCCAGTTCTACCAAAATGTGAGTTTCTCAACCATATTTATGTATTTGACATTGTTTATTCAAAATAGTTGACAACTAATTTCTATTGACAGCTTATTTCCAATCAAGCAAACATGTCCAGCGCTTGGTAGAGCGGGACCTACTCTTGTCCGGGGCTGAACTAAACTACGAGGAGATAAGTCATTATGTTCCATGGCTTGAGGATCTTCATACTGTCAAGACAAATTATTATTTTGGACTTGCAAATCTTAGTACTCAAAATGTGCGACCAATGGTGTTCGTATTGAACTACGGCCACATCTATTTAGGAAATATGGTAAGATTTTTACTATTTGTACTCATTGCATCTTTCGCATACATTATTTTTTAAGCTAAACTTCATTGCTAAGTATGTTACTATACGATGTTCTTCAACAGGGACTCATTGAATGTTGTGCCTCATTGGATCAAGACTAAAGGTCAGATGAGAATTGTTAGCTTACGGCCAAGATATCCTATAATGCACTTTAGTGCATTCAGGATTTCTAATAGCGAGGAATGCTTAATAGTGAAAGATTGGAGCAAAATTGTGAACGATCGCAGAGAAGTACTAGGGGACAGCAATCAGAAGCGCAACCCACGATTAGGAGGCAGGTTCATCTGCATGCTCCAACTTGATGAAGAACGAGTGCTACACATGTTTTATGTTATTTTACCTGAGAGAGAGTAGCAGGAGAGATTAGCTAGTGTTGGTGGCAATGACTGATGATTTTTATTAGCTAGTGTTGCTGGTGATTAGATAGCTACATGATTAGTGTTGGTGGTGATTAGCTAGCTAGAATGAGTTTGAAGATGATGATGTTCTACACTATGACTATGATGATTAAATAACTACTATTGATGTTATGACTATGATGATGATTAAATAGCTTGTGCTGGCGGATTAGATTCAAGTGGAGGCAACATGTGGTGCACATCGAAAGTACTACTAGTCCAAACTAGATCAAGTCTGATTTAGTAGTATACTTTTGACATGCACCACATATTGCCTCCACTTGAACCTAATCCACCTTCATTTGACACACTGTTATGGACATAATGATGTAAACATCATAACTGGTATTGTACCAATATTTGTACGATGGAGCATAAACACACTAAAAATAAAAAAAATAAAAAAAGAATACTAGTAGCGATGGAGAGAAAACACGCTGCCACTAGTTACATTAGCAGTAGCGTGGGAGTGAACAAACGCTGCAGCTATTTGTCCTAGCGATGGCGGCGTGCGGGGCACGTGTTACTGCTAAGCAATAGCTGTAGCGCCTTATTAGTAGTGTGCCTCCCCGTGCTACTAGTGAGCACAAAACCAGCGCTACTGCTAGGGTTTTCCCTAGTAGTGCTAGATTACACTGTAATGACTCTAACACCCATGGAGTCTTGGTGCTGATCATGTTTTGCTCGTGAGAGAGGCTTAGTCAACGGGTCTGCAACATTCAGATCCGTATGTATCTTGCAAATCTCTATGTCTCCCTCCTTGACTTGATCGCGGATGGAATTGAAGCGTCTCTTGATGTGCTTGGTTCTCTTGTGAAATCTGGATTCCTTTGCCAAGGCAATTGCCCAGTATTGTCACAAAAGATTTTCATTGGACCCGATGCACTAGGTATGACACCTAGATCAGATATGAACTTCTTCATCCAGACTCCTTCATTTGCTGCTTCCGAAGCAGCTATGTACTCCGCTTCACACGTAGATCTCGCCATGACGCTTTGCTTAGAACTGCACCAACTTACTGCTCCACCATTCAATATAAATATGTATCCGGTTTGTGACTTAGATTCGTCCGAATCAGTGTCAAAGCGTGCATCGACGTAACCATTTACGACGAGCTCTTTGTCACCTCCATAAACGAGAAACATATCCTTAGTCCTTTGCAGGTATTTCAGGATGTTCTTGACCGCTGTCCAGTGATCCACTCCTGGATTACTTTGGTACCTCTCTGCTAAACTAATAGCAAGGCACACATCAGGTCTGGTACACTGCATTGCATACATGATAGAGCCTATTGCTGAAGCATAGGGAACATCTTTCATTTTCTCTCTATCTTCTGCAGTGGTCGGGCATCGAGTCTGACTCAACTTCACACCTTGTAACACAGGCAAGAACACTTTATTTGCTTGATTCATTTTGAACTTCTTCAAAACTTTATCAAGATATGTGCTTTGTGAAAGTCCAATTAAGCGTCTTGATCTATCTCTATGCCCAATATATAAGCAGCTTCACCGAGGTCTTCCATTGAAAAACTCTTGTTCAAGTATCCTTTTATGCTATCCAGAAATTCTATATCATTTCCAATCAACAATATGTCATCCACATATAATATTAGAAATGCTACAGATCTCCCACTCACTTTCTTGTAAATACAGGCTTCTCTGAAAGTCTGTATAAAACAATATGCTTTGATCACACTATCAAAATGTTTATTCCAACTCCAAGAGGCTTGCACCAGTCCATAAATGGATCGCTGGAGCTTGCACACTTTGTTAGCACCCTTTGGATCGATAAAACCTTCAGGTTGCATCATATACAACTCTTCTTCCAGAAATCCATTCAGGAATGCAGTCTTTACATCCATTTGCCAAATTTCATAATCATAAAATGCAGCAATTGCTAATATGATTCGGACCGACTTAAGCATCGCCACAGGTGAGAATGTCTCATCATAGTCAACTCCTTGAACTTGTCGAAAACCTTTCGCAATAAGTCGAGCTTTGTAGACAGTAACATTACCGTCAACGTCAGTCTTCTTCGTGAAGATCCATTTATTCTCGATAGCTTGCCGATCATCGGGCAAGTCAACCAAAGTCCACACTTTGTTCTCATACATGGATCCCATCTCAGATTTCATGGCCTCAAGCCATTTTGCGGAATCTGGGCTCATCATCGCTTCCTCATAGTTCGTAGGTTCGTCATGGTCAAGTAACATGACCTCCAGAACAGGATTACCGTACCACTCTGGTGCGGATCTTACTCTGGTTGACCTAGGAGGTTCGGTAGTAACTTGATCTGAAGTTTCATGATCATTATGATTGGCTTCCTCACTAATTGGTGTATGGATCAAGGAACTGATTTCTGTGATGAACTACTTTGCAATAAGGGAGCAGGTACAGTTACCTCATCAAGTTCTACTTTCCTCCCACTCACTTCTTTCGAGAGAAACTCCTTCTCTAGAAAGGATCCATTCTTAGCAACGAATGTCTTGCCTTCGGATCTGTGACAGAAGATGTACCCGACAGTTTCCTTTGGGTATCCTATGAAGACACATTTCTCCGATTTGGGTTCGAGCTTATCAGGTTGAAGCTTTTTTCACATAAGCATCGCAACCCCAAACTTTAAGAAACGACAACTTTGGTTTCTTGCCAAACCACAGTTCATAAGGCGTCGTCTCAACGGATTTAGATGGTGCCCTATTTAAGGTGAATGCAGCCGTCTCTAAAGCATAACCCCAAAACGATAGCGGTAAATCAGTAAGAGACATCATAGATCGCACCATATCTAATAAAGTGCTTGATTCTGACGTTCGGACACACCATTAAGTTGTGGTGTTCCGAATTGGCGTGAGTCATGAAACTATTCCGCATTGTTTCAAATGAAGACCAAACTCGTAACTCAAATATTCTCCTCCACGATCAGATCGTAGAAACTTTATTTTCTTGTTATGATGATTTTCCACTTCACTCTGAAATTCTTTGAACTTTTCAAATGTTTCAGACTTATGTTTCATTAAGTAGATATACCCATATCTGCTCAAATCATCTGTGAAGGTGAGAAAATAACGATACCCGCCACGAGCTTCAATATTCATCGGACCACATACATCAGTATGTATGATTTTTTATAAATCTGTTGCTCGCTCCATTGTTCCGAAGAACGGAGTTTTAGTCATCTTGCCCATGAGGCATGGTTCGCAAGTACCAAGTGATTCATAATCAAGTGATTCCAAAAGTCCATCAGAATGGAGTTTCTTCATGCGCTTTACACCAATATGACCCAAACGGCGGTGCCACAAATAAGTTGCACTATCATTATCAACTCTGCATCTTTTGGCTTCAATATTATGAATATGTGTATCACTACTATCGAGATTCAACAAAAATAGACCACTGTTCAAGGGTGCATGACAATAAAAGATATTACTCATATAAGTAGAACAACCATTATTCTCATATTTAAATGAATAACCGTCTCGCATCAAACAAGATCTAGATATAATGTCCATGCTCAATGCTGGCACCAAATAACAATTATTCAGGTCTAAAACTAACCCCGAAGGTAGATGTAGAGGCAGTGTGCCGACGGCGATCACATCAACTTTAGAACCATTTCCCACGTGCATCGTCACCTCGTCCTTAGCCAATCTTCGCTTAATCCGTAGTCCCTGTTTCGAGTTACAAATATTAGCAACATAACCAGTATCAAATACCCAGGTGCTACTGCGAGCATTAGTAAGGTACACATCAATAACATGTATATCACATATACCTTTGTTCACCTTGCCATCCTTCTTATCCGCCAAATACTTGGGGCAGTTCCGCTTCCAGTGACCTGTCCCTTTGCAGTAGAAGCACTCAGTCTCAGGCTTAGGTCCAGACTTGGGCTTCTTCACTTGAGCAGCAACTTGATTGCCGTTCTTCTTGAAGTTCCCCTTCTTCCCTTTACCCTTTTTCTTGAAACTGGTGGTCTTGTTGACCATCAACACTTTATGCTCCTTCTTGATTTCTACCTCCGCATCCTTTAGCATCGTGAAGATCTCGGGAATTGTCTTATCCATCCCTTGCATGTTATAGTTCATCACGAAGCTCTTGTAGCTTGGTGGCAGTGATTGAAGAATTCTGTCAATGACACTATCATCAGGAAGATTAACTCCCAGTTGAATCAAGTGATTGTTATACGGACATTTTGAGTATATGTTCAGCAGCGAACTATTCTCCTCCATCTTGCGGTAGAACTTATTGGATACTTCATATCTCTCGATCCAGGCATTTGCTTGAAATATTAACTTCAACTCCTGGAACATCTCATATGCTCCATGATGTTCAAAACGCCGTTGAAGTCCCGGTTCGAAGCCGTAAAGCATGGCACACTGAACTATCGAGTAGTCATTAGCTTTGCTCTGGCAGACATTCTTAACGTCATCAGTAGCATCTGCAGCAGGCCTGGCACCCAGCAGTGCTTCCATGACGTAATTCTTTTGTGCAGCAATGAGGATAATCCTCAAGTTACGGACCCGGTACATGTGATTTCTACCGTCATCTTTCAACTTAGCTTTCTCAAGGAACACATTAAAATTCAAAGGAACAGTAGCACGGGCCATTGATCTACAACAACATAGACATGCAAAATACTATCAGGTACAAAGTTCATGATAAATTAAAGTTAAATTAATCATATTACTTAAGAACTCCCACTCAGATAGACATCTCTCTAATCATCTAAGTGATCACATGATCCAAATCAACTAAACCATGTCCGATCATCATGTGAGATGGAGTAGTTTTCAATGGTGAACATCACTATGTTGATCATATCCACTATATGATTCATGCTCGATCTTTCGGTCTCAGTGTTTCGAGGCCATATCTGCATATGCTAGGCTCGTCAAGTTTAACCCGAGTATTCTATGTGTGCAAAACTAGCTCGCACCCGTTGTATGTGAACGTAGAGCTTATCACACCCGATCATCACGTGGTGTCTCGGCACGACGAACTTTCGCAACGGTGCATACTCAGGGAGAACACTTGTACCTTGAAATTTAGTGAGAGATCATCTTATAATGCTACCATCAATCAACGCAAAATAAGATGCATAAAAGATAAACATCACATGCAACCAATATAAGTGATATGATATGGCCATCATCATCTTATGCCTTTGATCTCCATCTTCAAAGCACCGTCATGATCACCAACGTCATCGATGCGACACCTTGATCTCCATCGTAGCATCGTTGTTGTCTCGCCAACTATTGTTTCTACGACTATCGCTACCGCTTAGTGAAAAAGTAAAAACAATTACATGGCGATTGCATTGCATACAATAAAGAGACAACCATATGGCTCCTGCCAGTTGCCGATAACTCCGTTACAAAACATGATCATCTCATACTATAAAATTTAGCATCATGTCTTGACCATATCACATCACAACATGCCCTGCAAAAACAAGTTAGACGTCCTCTGATTTGTTGTTGCAAGTTTTACGTGGCTGCTACGGGCTGAGCAAGAACCGTTCTTACCTACACATCAAAACCACAACGATATTTCGTCAAGTATGTGCTGTTTTAACCTTCAACAAGGACCGAGCGTAGCCACACTCGATTCAAATAAAGTTGGAGAAACTAACACCCGCAAACCACCTGTGTGCGAAGCATGTTGGTAGAACCAGTCTCGCGTAAGCGTACGCGTAATGTCGGTCGGGGCCGCTTCATCCAACAATACCTCTGAATCAAAGTATGACATGCTGGTAAGCAGTATGACTAGTATCGCCCACTACTCACTTGTGTTCTACTTGTGCATATAACATCCATAAACCTGGCTCGGATGCCACTATTGGGGAACGCAGTAATTTCAAAAAAATTCCTACGCACCTGCAAGATCATGGTGATGCATAGCAATGAGCGGGAGAGTGTTGTCCACGTACCCCCGTAGACCATAAGCGGAAGCTTTTTGTCAAAGCGGTTGATCTAGTCGTACGTCTTCACGACCCGACCGATCCAAGTACCAAACGCACGACACCTCCAAGTTCAGCACACGTTCAGCTCGGTGACGTCCCACGAACTCACGATCCAGCAGAGTGTCGAGGGAGAGTTTTGTCAGCACGACGGCGTGATGACGGTGATGATGAAGCTACCGGCGCAAGGCTTCGCCTAAGCACTGCAACGTTATGACCGAGGTGTATTATGGTGGAGGGGCACCGCACACGGCTGGAAACAATCAACTTGTGTGTTCTAGGGTGCCCCCATGCCCCCGTATATAAAGGAGCAAGGGGGAGGCCGGCCGGCCTTGGGGCGCGCCAATTAGAGGGGGGAGTCCTCCTCCTAGTAGGAGTAGGACTCCCCTTTCCTAGTCCAACTAGGAAGGAGGAAGGGGGAAGGAAGGAGAGGGAGAGAGGTAGGAAAAAGGGGGCGCCGCCCCCCTCCTTGTCCAATTCGGACTCCCAAGGGGGGGGGGTGCGCGGCCAGCCCTAGGCCCTCTCCTCTCTCTCTCCCACAAGGCCCATGTTGGCCCATTAGTTCCCCCGGGGGTTCCGATAACCCCACGGCACTCCGATGACCCCCGGAACACTTCCGGTGTCCTAATATAGTCGTCCAATATATCAATCTTTATGTCTCAACCATTTCGAGGCTCCTCGTCATGTCTGTGATCACATCCGGGACTCCAAGCTATCTTCGGTACATCAAAACACATAAACTCATAATACCGATCGTCACCTAACGTTAAACGTGCGGACCCTACGGGTTCGAGAACTATGTAGACATGACCGAGACACGTCTTCGATCAATAAGCAATAGCGGAACCTGGATGCTCATATTGGCTCCCACATATTCTACGAAGATCTTTATCGGTCAAATCGCATAACAACATACATTGTTCCCTTTGTCATCGGTATCTTACTTGCTCGAGATTCGTTCATCGGTATCTCAATACCTAGTTCAATCTCATTACCGGCAAGTCTCTTTACTCGTTCCGTAATGCATCATCCCGCAACTAACTCATTAGTCACATTGCTTGCAAGGCTTATAGTTATGTGCATTACCGAGAGGGCCCAGAGATACCTCTCCGACAATCGGAGTGACAAATCCTAATCTCGATCTATGCCAACTCAACAAACACCATTTGAGACACCTGTAGAGCACCTTTATAATCACCCAGTTACGTTGTGACATTTGGTAGCACACAAAGTGTTCCTCCGGCATACGAGAGTTGCATAATCTCATAGTCATAGTAACATGTATATGTCATGAAGAAAGCAATAGCAATATACTAAAGGATCAAGTGTTAAGCTAACGGAATGGGTCAAGTCAATCACATCATTCTCTAATGATGTGATCCCGTTCATCAAATGACAACTCATGTCTATGGCTAGGAAACTTAACCATCTTTGATTAACGAGCTAGTCAAGTAGAGGCATACTAGTGACACTGCTTGTCTATGTATTCACACATGTACTAAGTTTCCGGTTAATACAATTCTAGCATGAATAATAAACATTTATCATGATATAAGGAAATATAAATAACAACTTTATTATTGCCTCTAGGGCATATTTCCTTCAGTATGCACATTACATTGGGTTATATGGAATTGCAGAAATGATATAGTTTTTAACAGACAAACCTATATAGTTTTTTGTATGTTATCTACAGGGCCACACTTGAACACATATGTGGTCGTTACTGAAAGTGCCTTAAGTCGACTAAAAGGAGGGTGAATTGGAGATTTTTACAAATTCATCACTGAGGAAATTGAACTTGAGGAATTTGCTAAGCGACGAACTACTAGCAGCGGTATAAGTACTCAGGTGCATGCATAACAGAGCAGTAGCATAGTCATCATGATGAAATGAAACATACACAGAGCACAGGTAGCGTGTAAATAGGATAAGCAGGCAGAAGACAAAGTGACTGAAGAAATATGATTGAGGAAATTGAGAAAGTCTTCAGTCAAAGTCTTCAAACAGTAACGATCGATTTCATAAACACATGAATGAGGAAATGGAGGGGTTGAGGAAATAGAACCAGTGGCTTGGTGAAGACAATGATTTGGTAGACCAGTTCAAGCGGCTGTGGCTTGTATGCGTCTAGTTGGAGCGGCTAGGTATTTAAACCTGAGGACACACAGTCCTCACCGTATTCTCCTTGGGCTAAGGTCAGACAGACCTCGCCCAATCACTCATGGTAAGCCTTCAGGTGACTTCCAAACCTTCACAGACTTGGTCACTCGGCGATCCACAATTCCTCTTGGATGCTCTAGACCATGACGCCTAATTAACCGTCTGGAAGATGCACAGTCTTCAAAGGTAACAAGCGTCGGTTCCACACAGGAACAATCTCTTCGGTGATGCTCAATCACTTTGGGTTGTAGGTGTTTGGGTTTGGGTTTTTTCCTCACTTGATGATTTCACTCAAAGTCCTCGAAGGATGGGATGCTCTCAATGACAAGTGTCAGTTTCTCTCGGAGCAGCCAACCAACTAGTTGTTGTAGGGGGCGGCTATTTATAACCGGGGAGCAACCCGACATGATAAGAGATAATTGCCCTTCAATGATATGACCGTTAGGTGGATAAGATATTTGGGACAGCTGGCGCGTAGCACAACAACGGTCAGAAATTTGAGCTCTCAAATTCCTCAGGGCTATCATGTTCCTCACTTGTAGGCAATCCGAACTGGTGAATTCCTAACTCCTCAGTCAGAACAAATTCCTCAGAGACCAGAAGATCTTCGTGTCAAGAAATTGACTGAACTGTATGAGATTTCCAAAGGCTTCACTTGAAATGATTGGGTATGTGTAGACTTTGAGATGAGCATGACTTGGAAAGTGTTTCTTTAGTTTTACCTCGACCCCCTTTAACAGTACGGTGTTTCCTATGACTCAAGAAAGAGAAAATAAAACTATGAAAACAAAAGTCTTCACGCTTCATAATCCTCGCATCAATATCAAAGTCTTTAAGGTCACACCAAATTCCTTAGTTTCAAAGTCTTCAAGAAAACCAAAGTCTTTAACTGAAGACATTCATTTTTAGGGGCCGACTTTCTTCGTAAATATCAAACTCCTCATAGACTTATAAACCCTGTGTACACTCACAAACACATTAGTCCCTTAACCTATAAGTCTTCAATACACCAAAATCACTAAGGGGCACTAGATGCACTTACAACCTCCCCCTTTTTGGTGATCGATGACAAATAGGTTAAGTTTTCAACAGGTATAAACATATGAAGTGTAAATACTGATTGAGGAATTTGATTGCAAGATCTAGAAGAACTCCCCCTGAAGATGTGCATATTTGAGGAATTTTCTTTGGTTGCAAATGCACATTGTAGAGTAATATCATGGAGATCTCCCCCTATATCTTGTAATTCATCCACGCATTTAACATATGATATGAAGAATTTGAAATGCATGATGAAATATGGTGTCTGACAAAGTAAGGTACCTGAGGAAATAAGCATGCAGAAAGCAGTTCAAAAGTGTCAGACCACCATCGGACTTAAGTTTACAACTCATCAGAGCAAACGCCCCAGAAAAGCAAGAGTTGTAACTTAACAACAAAAACAGCCCATATATGGGACCCGCTTGATGACTAACTCAAATTTCTCCCCATTTGTTATCGAATGACCAAAAGGGATGAAAAATGAGGACTAACACCCCTGAAGAATATCATCATGAAGTCGATGGAGGAGCGCTAGCGTTGTTGGGGTCGTTTGTTGAAGTAGGGCCTGCAACAATGTCGTTCAAATCTTCAGCTTCATCCGTCTCACGCGACGAAGAATATGAACTTGTAACCAGCTGAGGAACTTTGACCTTCTTGAATTTCTTCGAAGGAGGCTAAGACCAGTCAAAGTCATGTTGAAATCCCATCTGCTTGAGGTCTTCATCACCGTAAAGGTGAGAATATGGCCCAAGTGCGATCAAAGATTTCATGCACATAGTAATGATTCTTCTTCACAGTGTTTTCCGTGACAGTCATGTTCTGAAGAATTGAAGCAAATTGACGATTGACCCACTTGTGATTGCGATCGACCTTCTGATGAAGACTTAGGAGAAGCTCACGATCAGTCATCACTCGTGGAGCAGTGGCTTGAGGAATTGGCTTTGAAGCTTTAACGGCAGAGTCTTGTGTTGAAGAGTCATCATTGGTGGAGTAAGATGCAGCTTTGCAAAACTAACCATCCAATGGACGAGTACCTTCATCAATAACAGCAGCTTTGCCTTTTTCATCAAAAGAAGAAATGGTCCTTTTGAGGACTTCAATAGGAGGCAAATAGCTGAGATGATTCTGACAATCTACCTTGTAATGAATTGAAGACCTTGATTTGATGAATTTCATAATCCAGGTAGCATAAGACTTCAACTCAAAAGGCGACAGAGCAGCATTATCCAAAGTCCTCATGATGAAATCGTGATAGCTAATGGGAATCCCATGTATGATGTTGAACAGCAGATTCTTCATGATGCCAATAACTTCCTCTTCTTCAGAGTTGTGGCCTTTGATTGGCCTGAGGGTTTTGTTCAGAATGCGGTAGAATGTCCTTGGCACATAAAATAAATCCTTCACTAGGAAGGTGGTTCGAGGAGCTTGGCCAGCCTTTAAAGGCTTCATTAGCACTTGCACCAGATGATTTGAAAGTTCAGATTCCTCATACATGAGCCTTGCACCTTCAACAGGGGGACTGAGTGTTACGGCGTGAAGCAATTCAGAGGTAGGGGCTTTATAATGAGTATTCTTAGTCATCCAGTCAAAGACCCATGAATTCACATCATCCACATTTCCAGTGAGGTGCAGAGTGGCATAGAATTGAAGAATTAGCTCTTCATTCCAATCGCAGATGTCAGCGCAGAAATTCAGGAGCCCAGCTTCGTGAAGAACATACAAGACTGGTTGGAAGCAAGGAATGGATGATACTTCTCCGTCGTATCTATAATTTTTGATTGTTCCATGGCAATATTCTTCAACTTTCATATACTTTTCGCAACTTTTTATACTATTTTTGGGAATAAAATATTGATCCAGTGCCCAGAAACCCAATATCAAACGGATCCCAAATGGGATAAAAATGGACGGAGAATTATTTTGGAATATTTGGGATTTTCCGGAGGAAGAATCAACGTGAAACGATGTCCGAGGTGGCCAGGAGATAGGGGCGCGCCTGGCACTCTCCTGGGCCACCCGTAAGGCGGTTGACACTCTTCTTTTGCCGCAAGAAAGCTAATTTTATGAGAAAAATCTGGGCGAAAGATTCACCCCAATCGGAGTTATGGATCTCCGGATATAAAAGAAATGGGGAAGGGCAGAATCTGAGAACGCAGACAGAGAGAGATAGAGAGATAGATCCAATCTCGGAGGGGCTCTCGCCCCTCCCAAGCCATGGGGGCCAAGGACCAGAGGGGAAACCCTTCTCCCATCTAGGGAGGAGGTCAAGGAAGAAGAAGAAGAAGGGGGGCTCTCTCCCCCTTGCTTCCGGTGGCACCGAAGCGCTGCCGGGGGCCATCATCATCACCGCCATCTTCACCAACACCTCCGCCATCTTCACCAACATATCCATCACCTTCCCCCATCTATATTCAGTGGTCCACTCTCCCGCAACCCGCTGTACCCTCTACTTGAACATGGTGCTTTATGCTTCATATTATTATCCAATGATGTCTGAGTAGATTTTTGTTGTCCTATCGGTGATTGATGAATTGCTATGATTGGTTTGAGTTGCATGTTTTATTATTGGTGCTGTCCTATTGTGCCCTCCGTGTCACGCAAGCGTGAGGGATTCTCGCTGTAGGGTTTGCAATATGTTCATGATTTTCTTATGGTGGGTGGCATGAGTGACAGAAGCACAAACCCGAGTAAGTAGGTTGTTTGCGTATGGGATAAAGGGGACATGATACTTTAATGCTATGGTTGGGTTTACCTTAATGATCTTTAGTAGTTGCGGATGCTTGCTAGAGTTCCAATCATAAGTGCATATGATCCAAGAAGAGAAAGTATGTTAGCTTATGCCTCTCCCTCAAATAGAATTGTAATAGTGATTACCGGTCTAGTAACGTAGTCAATTGCTTAGGTACAATTTCACAACTCCTACCACCACTTTTCCACACTCGCTATATTTACTTTATTTCTTATTTATCTAAACAACGCCTAGTTTATATTTACGTGCTCTTTATTATCTTGCAAACCTATCCTATCGCACCTACAAAGTACTTCTAGTTTCATACTTGTTCTAGGTAAAGCAAACACTAAGCGTACGTAGAGTCGTATCAGTGGCAGATAGGACTTGAGAGAATATTTGTTCTACCTTTAGCTCCTCATTGGGTTCGACACTCTTACTTATCGAAAGAGGCTAAAATTATCCCGTATACTTGCGGGTCATCAAGAGCTTTTTCTGGCGCCGTTGCCGGGGAGTCATAGCGTGGGGTGAATATTCTCGTGTGTGATTGTTTGCTTTATCACTAAGTAATTTTTATTTGCTGTTCTAAGTTGTTCTCTATCTTTTGTTACGGATATGGAACACGAAATACCAAAAAAATTAGGTGTAGATGCTACTCATGGAGATGGGGAACCTCCTAAAACCCTCGATGCTCGGTATGTTCAAGATATTATGTACTACTTTGATAATCCTGAGAAAACCCCATTCAATTATGTTATGGGAGACACGTTGGATCAACGTGAATACTTTAGGGATTATCGCTTGACACAAAAAGGGAAACTATTATGGGATCAAATTTCTATGTTGCGTTGGTATGCTCGTCAACTATGCTTGATACATGATTATACTTGTTGCTCTAGGATGAAGGCTCCACACCTTCCCTTTTCATGCAAATTCAATGATAATAAAATCTTAGCTTCTTATGCTAATGGTGTATATGATTACTATGATGTGGAACAAATAGAAGAATTTGTTGCTTTTATGGGTGCTTATGAGATTGAATCTATGTTTAAAGCGTTTGACGATTTTGATGATTCAGTTTATAGACCAGAAAATCTTGCTATAATTAGGTATTGCTATGAAAACTATGAATACAATTACAATATTAATGCATTTATTGAGAAAGTCTCCGCTGTCCAAGAAGAGACTAATATTTTGCAGGAAGCTATGGAAGAAGAAATTGATGAAACTATGAGCTCATTAGATGAAAAAGATGATGAGAAGAGCGAAGAACAAAAGGAGGAAGAGCGGATTGATCACCCGTGCCCACCTTCTAATGAGAGGAACTCTTCAACTCATACATTGTTAATTCCCCTTCGTGCTTACCGAAGGATGATTGCTATGATGATTGCTATGATCCCGTTGATTCTCTTGAAATATCCCTTTTGATGATGCTTGCTATGCTTCTGGCCAAGAAGCCAATATGAATTATGCTTATGGAGATGAACTTGCTATAGTTACTTATGTTAAACATGAAATTGTTGCTATTGCACCCACGCATGATAGTCCTATTATCTTTTGAATTCTCCCGACTACACTATATTGGAGAAATTTGCGCTTATTAAGGATTATATTGATGGGTTGCCTTTTACCGTTGCACATGATAATTTTGATAGATATAATATGCATGTGCTTGCTGCTCCTACTTGCAATTATTATGAGAGAGGAACTATATCTCCATAGAATCGCAAGAAACTGTTTATACTATGCATTGGCCTTTACTTGGTGTGCATGAATTGTTCTTTTATGACATGCCGATGCATAGGAAGAGAGTTAGACTTCGTTATTGCTTGATATATGTTACTTTGTGATCACTACTAAATTACAAATCATTGTTAATTAAAATTGGCTTTGATATACCTTGGGATCCGGGTGGATTCATTACTTGAGCACTATATGCCTAGCTTAATGGCTTTAAAGAAAGCGCTGCCAGGGAGACAACCCGGAAGTTTTAGAGTCATTTATTTCTGTTGAATGCTTTTATATAGTTTAAAAAAATAAAAATAAAATAAAAAGGGGAACCCAAAACTTTTCAAAAAGGAAAGTGAAAGTAAGAGAGATAAGCATTGTTGAAGTGGGAGCTAGCCTTGAACTTTGTTCATGCTCACGAAACTTTGTGAATCTTAATTACAGAAACTTTTCAACAAAAATAATTATCCCCTTGTACAATTCCATTGCATTATAAAAATAATGTGTCAAGGTTTGCCTTTAGGATGTTTACAATGCTTGTTGGTTTGTACGGTGCAGGACATAAACTTTGTCTGTAGTGTGCGATTTTACATTTTTAACTGGAACGTCAATTGGTTCTGATTCTTTTTGTACTGTCTTGCTATACAACTTTTCCATTTTTCCTAATTTTGGTAGAATTTGTGGGTTAACATAAGTATGGTGGATGTTCAGATTGCTACAGACTGTTCTGTTTTTGACATATTCTGTTTTTGATGCATAGTTTGCTTGTTTTGATGAATCTATCAATTTATATTAATGGATTAAGCCATCGAAAAGTTATATTACAGTAGACACAATGCAAAAACAAAATACGAATTGGTTTGCTACAGTACTTAGAGTAGTGATTTGCTTTATTATACTACCGGATCTTACCGAGTTTTCTGTTGAAGTTTTGTGTGGATGAAGTGTTTGATCGAGGAGGTCTCGATATGAGGAAAAGGAAGAGAGGCAAGAGCTCAAGCTTGGGGATGCCAGAGGCACCCCAAGTAAATATTCAAGGAGACTCAAGCGTCTAATCTTGGGGATGCCCCGTAAGGCATCCCCTCTTTCTTCAACAAGTATTCGTATGTTTTCGTATTCGTTTCGTTCATGCGATACGTGCAAGTCTTGGAGCGTCTTTTGCATTTAGTTTTCACTTTTCTTTTATGCACCATGCTGGTATGAGATAGTCCTTGGTTGATTTATAGAATGCTCATTGCACTTCACTTAAATCTTTTGGGTATGGCTTTATAGAATGCTTCATGTGCTTCACTTATATCATTTGAAGTTTGGATTGCCTGTTTCTCTTTACATAGAAAACCGCCATTTGTAGAATGTTCTTTTGCTTCACTTATATTTGTTAGAGCGTGGGAATATCTTCTGTAGAAATAATTAAACTCTCTTGCTTCACTTATATCAATTTAGAGAGATGACAGGAATTGGTCATTCACATGGTTAGTCATAAAATCCTACATAAACTTTTAGATCGCTGAATATGATATGTTTGATTCCTTGCAATAGTTTTGCGATATAAAGATGGTGATATTAGAGTCATGCTAGTGGGTGATTGTGGATTGTAGATACACTTGTGTTGAGGTTTGCAAGTCCCGTAGCATGCACGTATGGTAGCCGTTGTGTGAAAAATTTGAAGCATGAGGTGTTTCTTTGATTGTCTTCCTTATGAGTGGCGGTCGGGGACGAGCGATGGTCATTTCCTACCAATCTATCCCCCTAGGGGCATGCGTAGTAGTACTTTGCTTCGAGGGCTAATAAACTTTTGCAATAAGTATATGAGTTCTTTATGACTAATGTGAGTCCATGGATTATACGCACTTTTACCTTTCCATCATTGTTAGCCTCTTGATGCCGTGCATTGCCCTTTCTCACCTTGAGAGTTGGTGCAAACTTCACGGTGCATCCAAACCCCGTGGATACGATACGCTCTGTCACACATAAGCCTCCTTATATCTTCCTCAAAACAGCCACCGTACCTACCTATCATGGCATTTCCATAGCCATTCCGAGATATATTGCCATGCAACTTCCATCATCATCATATACATGACTTGAGAATTTATTGTCATATTGCTTTGCATGATCGTAAGATAGCTAGTATGATGTTTTCATGGCTTGTCCGTTTTTTGATGTCATTGCTACACTAGATCATTGCACATCCCAATAATCACCGGAAGCATTCATATAGAGTCATATCTTTGTTCTAGTATCGAGTTGTAATATTAAGTTGTAAGTAAATAAAAGTGTGATGATCATCATTATAGAGCATTGCCCCATGAAAAAAAAGAAAATAAAAAAATAAAAAAAGGAAAGGCCAAAGAAGCCTAAATAAAAAAGGGGGCCAAAGAAGCCCACAAAAAAAAAGAAAAAAAAGAAAAAAAGAAAAGGGGCAATGTTACTATCCTTTTTCCACACTTGTGCTTCAAAGTAGCACCATGTTCTTCATATAGTGAGTCTCCTATATTGTCACTTTCATATACTAGTGGGAATTTTCATTATAGAACTTGGCTTGTATATTCCAACGATGGGCTTCCTCAAATGCCCTAGGTCTTCATGAGCAAGCAAGTTGGATGCACACCCACTTAGTTTTTAGTTTGAGCTTTCATACACTTATAGCTCTTAGTGCATCCGTTGCATGGCAATCCCTACTCCTCGCATTGACATCAATTGATGGGCATCTCCATAGCCTGTTGATTGGCCGCGTCGATGTGAGACTTTCTCCTTTTTTGTCTTCTCCACGTAACCCCCACCATCATATTCTATTCCACCTATAGTGCTATATCCATGGCTTGTGCTCATGTATTGCGTGAGGGTTGACAAAGCTGAAGCACGTTAAAAAGTATGAACCAATTGCTCGGCTTGTCATCGGGGTTGTGCACGATGGGAGCATTTTGTGTGACGAAAATGAAGCATGGCCAAACTATATGATTTTGTAGGGATAAGCTTGCTTTGGCCTTGTTGTTCTAAAAAGACATGATTGCTTTATTAGTACGCTCGAAGTATTATTGTTTTTTATGTCAAATGATAGACTATTGCTTTGAATCACTCGTGTCTTAATATTCATGCCATGATTAGACATATGATCAAGATTATGCTAGGTAGCATTCCACATCAAAAATTATCTTTTTATCATTTACCTACTCAAGGACGAGCAGGAATTAAGCTTGGGGATCTTGATATGTCTCCGTTGTATCTATAATTTTCATTGTTCCATGCCAATATTCTTCAACTTCCATATACTTTTGGCAACTTTTATACTATTTTTGGGACTAACATATTGATCCGATTGCCTAGTGCCGATTCTGTTTGTTGCATGTTTTATGTTTCGCAGAAACCCAATATCAAACGGAATCCAAACGGGATAAAAACGGATGGAGAATTATTTTGGAATATTTGGGATTTTCCGGAGGAAGAATCAATGCGAAACGATGTCCGAGGTGGCCAGGAGATAGGGGGCGCGCCCTCCCCCCTGGGCGCGCCTGGCACTCTCCTGGGCCACCCGTAAGGTGGTTGACACTCTTCTTTTGCCGCAAGAAAGCTAATTTTATGAGAAAAATCTGGGTGAAAGATTCACCCCAATCGGAGTTACTGATCTCCAGATATAAAAGAAACAGTGAAGGAGCAGAATCTAGAACGCAGAAACAGAGACAGATAGAGAGATAGATCCAATCTCGGAGGGTCTCTTGCCCCTCCCAAGCCATGGGGGCCAAGGACGAGAGGGGAAACCCTTCTCCCATCTAGGGAGGAGGTCAAGGAAGAAGAAGAAGGGGGGCTCTCTCCCCCTTGCTTCCGGTGGCGCTGGAGCGCTGCCGGGGGCCATCATCATCACCGCCATCTTCACCAACACCTCTGCCATCTTCACCAACATCTGCATCACCTTCCCCCATCTATATTCAGCGGTCCACTCTCCCGCAACCCGCTGTACCCTCTACTTGAACACGGTGCTTTATGCTTCATATTATTATCCAATGATGTGTTGCCATCCTATGATGTCTGAGTAGATTTTCGTTGTCCTATCGGTGATTGATGAATTGCTATGATTGGTTTGAGTTGCATGTTTTATTATTGGTGTTGTCCTATTGTGCCCTCCGTGTCACGCAAGCGTGAGGGATTCCCACTGTAGGGTTTGTAATATGTTCATGTTTTGCTTATGGTGGGTGGCGTGAGCGACAGAAGCACAGACCCGAGTAAGTAGGTTGTTTGCGTATGGGATAAAGGGGACTTGATACTTTAATGCTATGGTTGAGTTTTACCTTAATGATCTTTAGTAGTTGCTGATGCTTGCTAGAGTTCCAATCGTAAGTGCATATGATCTAAGAAGAGAAAGTATGTTAGCTTATGCCTCTCCCTCAAATAGAATTGCAATAGTGATTACCGGTCTAGTAACATAGTCAATTGCTTAGGGACAATTTCACAACTCCTACCACCACTTTTCCACACTCGCTATATTTACTTTATTGCTTATTTATCTAAACAACGCCTAGTTTATATTTACGTGCTCTTTATTATCTTGCAAACCTATCCTATCGCACCTACAAAGTACTTCTAGTTTCATACTTGTTCTAGGTAAAGCGAACACTAAGCGTACATAGAGTTGTATCAGTGGCAAATAGGACTTGAGAGAATATTTGTTCTACTTTTAGGTCCTCGTTGGGTTCGACACTCTTACTTATCGGAAGAGGCTACAATTATCCTGTATACTTGCGGGTCATCAATGGACTCTATGTCAACATGAGGAATTTGACGGTGCTCAAATAGCTTGTCCTTATCGAATAAGAGTTATGAATAGAAGTTCATTTGACTAGCAGTCCGGAACTGCTTGCGTCGAAGTCTTGCTAAGTCATAAGGATTGAAATCCGTGAAGAAATGGTGCTCAATGAAGAAATTGGCAGCCTTGAATTTCGGCTGTTTAGCGTGAGGATTTTGTTGCTTGGGCTGAAGATTAGCAGTTGATGGTTTCACAGCCTCTTGCTTAAAAATCTCTGGAGCTGCTGACTGAGGAATTGAAGGTTCAGGTTCTTCAGCAGTGTGTTGAGTCTCTATTTCTTCAATTGTAGTAGCTGGAACTTCATGAATGGAATGAAGTGATGCTTGACATCCTTCAGATCCTGTTTAAATTTCTTCAGGTTGCATAGGGGACCGGGGAATTGGATGCAGTGGTGCGGTCAATGGTGAATTGGGGTGAAATGTTTCCCAATAGTCATCATTTAGCACGGGAGTTGTTGAACCAATATCCACATCTTCTTCTTCCATTTCTTGAACGCTTGCCTCTTCAGATGTGAACTGAGGCATGGGCGATGAAACCAGTGGTGTTGAAGGGATATCTTCCACTTCAATTTCTTCATCCAACTGCTCTGAAGAAGCAGCAGAAGGATTTTCCTCATCAATGTCATATGGAATGACATAGTCTTCACCAAAAGGAACAATTTCCTTTGATGGCACTATCAAAATCGGAACAACATCATTTGGATTGTTGAAAGAGCTCGTCAAAGTCCTCACTTTCTTAGGAGCTAAGGACTCTGTAGAGGTTGATGCTTTCCTTTTCTTCACAGTTGCCTTCTCCGCAACCTTGGTTTTCTTCACTTCTGATGCAGAAGGTAGAGTGATATTTTTCATCTTTGAAGATTTTGCAGGAGGAGCAGATGAAGTAGGTTCAGTTTCTTCAGGCACAACTGATGCAGTCGCCCTGGCATGCTCAGTTTTTTCAGGCATATCAACAGATTCTTCAGCTAGCCCGAGTTGTTCTTCAGGCGCAACATTGGTGGTTGCCCTGGAAATTTCTTTAGGAGGTGGAATTTCTTTAGTAGCCCTGGTACTCTCAGTGTCATCAGCAGCCCGATTTTCATCACCTGCGCTTGCATTTTCTTCAGTGTGTTGAGCAGATGCTTTAGCCTGAGGAATGTCTTGTTGCAATGGAGCTCCAACACTGGTCTTGAGGTTGTTGGCAAGCTTGACGAATCTGACTTTGGCACCTAGCCAATCTGCATATAAGGGTCAAATTCATCACTGAGATTTTCGATATCCTTTTGTAGAGCCACAAGTTCTTCAGGTGACAAGTTCAAAACATTGTTCTTCAGAAAACGCTCCTTCTTATACTAAGCTTTCTTGACTTGCCTTCCCTTTTCAAATTTCCAGTTTTCTTCACTGATGAATGCCATCAACATATGACTTTGACCACTAGTTAGGTTCAATTTAGGCAGTGGAGTGTTGGGATCTTTGTGCCAGAGGTCGATGAAGTCTGGGATCTTCCTTAGATCCAGCATGAGAGGCACAAAACTACCTTTGGCTCTAGCGGCCCTTTCTTGCGTGTCTCTGATGATTTCAACAAGTTCTTCATCATCAGCTTCATCGTTGATACGTCTCCAACGTATCTATATTTTTTGATTGTTCCATGCTATTATATTACCCCTTTTGGATGTTTAAGGGCTTTATTTTACATATTTATATCATTTTTGGGACTAACCTACTAACCGGAGGCCCAGCCTGTATTGCTATTTTTTTGCCTATTTCAGTATTTCGAAGAAAAGGAATATCAAACGGAGTCCAAACGGAAAAAAACCTTCGGGAGCGTGATTTTTGGAACGGACGTGATCCGGAGAACTTGGAGTGCAAGTCAAGAAGCAAACGAGGCGGCCAGGTGATAGGAGGGCGCTCCCACTGATGAAGCCACGTACCTAGGGTAGGGTCATGGACCTGTCCAAGGTACCCTCCCCAAGGACATCTCTAGAAGAAACCACCTGTCAGTCGACCTAGAAGTATTCCACTCGACGGACTTGAAGACACTCGACTATGAGATCTAAAGTCACTTTCGACCGCCAGGAGATCTAAAGTCAGTCTGCACACAAACAATCAGTCATTAAGTAGCTTTTATGGTCATCATAGCATTTTATGTGGGGCGTTACCAGTAACCCCCGACCTTAATGTACTTTAAACCCTACATAATCGAGGGCCGAGGGTGCAGCGAACTCTATATAAGCCACCCCCCTCCTCAGTGTGAAGGGTTCACACCCCTGTAATCCATACACACATAATCCAGTCGACCGCCTCCGGTCTCCGAGACGTAGGGCTGTTACTTCCTCCGAGAAGGGCCTGAACTCGTAAACCTCGTGTGTATACAACTGCTCCATAGCTAAGATCTTGCCTCTCCATTCCTACCCCCCTACATTACTATCAGACTTAGAACCACGACAGTTGACGCCCACCGTGTGGCAGGTGTCTTAGCGACTTATTGGAGAAGTTGCAATTGTTCCGATCTCCTTCATCATGGTTTCAGGCGGAGTTTTGGTTGAGGGCCGCGAGATCCATCTCGGCGCACTCACGTTCATTGCCGACGACTCCGCTTGGCTTCAGGAGGCTCCACTCGACATCGACGCGCTCCCCGTCCGCTTGGCGACGCACTTTCAAGGCGTCTGCAGCGCCCTCCTCTGCGGCAACCGTCGACCCGATGTCGGTCGACCTCGTGTCATCCTCCTCCTGTCTCCCTACGGGCGCAAAGCGCTCCGGTTGGTCGAGGCTTCGGCGGTGGGTGAGGCACGCGGTGGCTCGCCATCGGCCACTCCCAAGTCGCGGCGATCGAGCTTCGACGAATCTCTCTACTACTGTTCGACTGTAACGGCTCCGTGAGAGCGCATCCGAAAAGCGACAACAGTGATCCAGCTACGGAGGTCCTGATGGTCAATGGACCATGCAGTCCTCCCGGTTTTCCCCGCACCGACGGAGTCGATGGCGGAGGCGATCCGGCGCACGCCCACGAAGAATATCAGCCCAAGCCCCTCACGTCGCTACAAAGGGAAGAACTTTGCCGTCAGAACATGGATGCGCTGTATACTCCTATCGTTGGAGAAACCCCCGAGGCTCGTGCCTTAGAGGACGCGTGTTTAGCCAACTTGGCTGAGCGCACTCGACTGGAGAACCTCCAGCGAGCACTCGACGAGCGTGCGTGGCAACGGGTTCCAGACTCCAGTCGACGTCAACTCTTTCCACCACCGACTCAGGTATATCGAACTCCGATTCAGAATCTAGTACCGCCCGTATAGCGATGTCGATTCAGCCTTCCCAATCGAGTGGGCAGAGGCTTGCTACAGATCGTAGATTTACTCCGGCGGCAGGAGATCAAAATTCAGTCAGATCGCGATCGCGGAATAGGATTCACAGCAGATCCGTCGGCTGCGAATCTGATCGATCGACCCATAGCCCAAGATCTCCCCCGAGGCGTGAGGGACGTGGAGGCCGGCGTGATCAGTATGATGACCGATTCGATCGCTATGATCGACGTCGAGTGCCCACTCCTCCCCCAAGGGGTGGGTCGTACGCGCCTCAACAGCAGGATGACAGATGCCATCACAGTGTTGGGCGAAGGATTCCAGTCGAGCCCATGGAACCAGGCTTTGATGCAAGATCCATTATCGTTCAAGGTTTGGTCGACAGGAACAGAGCTCACCGAGAAGGCCATGATAGAGATGTGCCCACCAGCAGCAGAGTACACGTCTCAGGACCAGAGTGTTTTAGCAGAGCCATCACGGCGCGGTGATTCCTCCCAACTTCAAAGTTGGCGATCGAGTCGATAAGTTCATCGGTGAGTCCAAGCACGATACTTGGCTTGAGGACTACCGAGTTGCTGTTCATATTGGCGGCAGCGATGAAGTGGCCATGAAACATCTCGCCTCTTATGTTGGAGGCTCGGCCAGAGCATGGTTGAATCGATTAGCACCCAACAACATTTACACTTGGGAAGATCTTGCCCGAGTGTTTGTCGTGACATTTGAAGGAACTTGCAAGCGGCCGTGAGGTTGACAGAGCTGCAGTCGTGTGTGCAAAAGTCGAATGAAACTCTGAGAGATTGCATCCAGAGATGGATCACATTGCATCACACAGTAGAGAATGTATCTGATCACCAGGCAGTCTGTGCCTTCAAGGAAGGCGTTAAGAACAGAGAGCTGACTCTGAAATTCGGTCGGAACGGTGACATGACCCTGAGTCGAATGATGGAGATTGCCACCAAGTATGCTAATGGTGAAGAAGAGGATCGGCTCCGGAGTGGCAAGTACAAGTCAGCTGCCCATGAAACCGGGGGAGGAAACTCCAGTCGGAAGCAGAAGCGGGAAGTCGAGCCAGCTGCTCCTAGAGAAGCCTTGGCCGTAACTCAAGGAAAATTTGAAGGGAAGCCCAAAGGGCCTTGGAACCCCAAAAAAATGAAGGATCAAGACGGAAATGATGTATTGGACTTGCCATGCCACATTCACACAAAGAAGGATGAAGAGGGTAAGCTCATTTACCCGAAGCATACCACTCGACGATGTCGGCTCTTGATCCAAGCCTGTGGGAAGCCGCCCAAGGATAAGGAAAAGGAGTCGGACAAAGTTGAGGACAAGGAAGATAGTGATGGTGGGTACCCCTGTGTCAATTCCACCACGATGATTTTTTTGATGTTGAAAGTAAAAGTCGATTGAAAGTTATCAACCGAGAAGTGAATATGGTCGCTCGACGACACCCGATTATTTGAAATGGTCTCAGATCGCCATCACATTCGACCGGTCGACCACCCGATGCACATAGCCACCCACGGGAGGCAAGCTTTGGTGGTCGACCCGGTCGTCGAAGGCACTCGACTAACTAAAGTGTTGATGGATGGTGGCGGTGGCACGAATATACTGTATGCAAAGACGTTGAAAGGGATGGGCATTCCGATGTCCAGACTCAGTACCAGAACATGAGCTTCCATGGAGTCATTCCTGGAAAGAAGGCTGAGTCACTCGGCCAAATTGCTCTTGATGTGGTTTTCGGTGATTCCAAGAATTTTCGTAAAGAAAAGTTGATGTTTGAGGTCGTGGATTTCTAGAGTGCTTATCATGCTATCCTGGGAAGGCCAGCGTATGCACATTTCATGGCCCGACCATGTTATGTATACCTTAAGCTGAAGATGCCAGGCCCCAAAGGTGTGATCACTGTCACCGGCAATCGGAAGAAAGCGGAAGAGTGTTTCCAGAAAGGCTCGAAGATCACCGATGCTCGAGATGGCGATGGTAGAGCTGCGAAGTACCGTAAAACTGCAGACCCGAGTGATTTGATGTGAGCCAAGAAGCCCGCCACGGAATCGGCGTTTGATCTTCGGTGAGACAAAGCCGATTCACATTCACCCGACCGACCCCGGCGTCGCTCCGACTCATATCTCCACAACGCTCGACTCCAAATAGGAAGAAGCGCTCATCCAGTTCCTCCGTGAGAACTGGGACATCTTCACATGGAAACCTTCTGACATGCCGGGTGTTCCCAGGGGGCTGGCTGAGCACCATCTACGAGTCGACCCAAAAGTTAAACCTGTCAAAGAACATCTTCGACGGTTTGCCGTCCAGAAGAGAAAGGCCATTGGTGAGGAAGTGGCTCGACTCCTTGCAGCGGAGTTTATCCGAGAAATTTACCACTCCGAGTGGCTCGCCAATGTTGTCATGGTCCCCAAGAAGGACAAGTCACTTCGCATGTGCATTGACTTCAAACATATCAATCGGCCTGCCGAAAGATCATTTTCCTCTCCCGCATCGACCAAATAGTCGACTCATTGCGGGATGTGAGCTTGTCTTTTTTAGACGCCTATTCCGGTTACCATCAGATCCGTCTGTATGGACCCGACGAAATCAAAACAGCTTTCATCACTCCATTCGGGTGCTTCTGCTATGTCACTATGCCATTCGGCCTCAAGAATGCCGTAGCCACGTTCATGAGGATGATTCAGAAGTGTTTGCTCACTCAAATCAGTCGGAATGTGGAAGCATACATGGATGATATCGTGGTCAAGTCACGGAAGGGTTCCAACCTTCTGACTGACCTTGTTGAGACATTTGCCAACCTCGGGAGGTATGATATCAAGCTTAATCCATCAAAGTGCACATTCGGAGTTCCTGGCGGAAAGTTACTCGGTTTTCTTGTTTCCGAACGAGGAATCGACGCCAATCCGAAAAAAGTTGGTACTATACTCCGGATGAAACGTCCTGTGCGTGTGCATGATGTCCAGAAGCTTACTGGTTGCTTGGCCGCTTTAAGTCGATTCATCTCTCGACTCGGTGAAAAGGCATTGCCTCTTTACCGACTGATGAAGAAGTCTGACAAGTTCGAGTGGACTCTGAAGTCGATAAAGCATTTGCGAGTTAAAACTCTGCTCTCCACCCGGTGCTTGCTACCCCAATCGACCAAAGAGCCTTTGTCGCTTTACGCTGCAGCCTCTGTTGGAAAAGGCGGTTTAGAAGGCGCTTAGGCACGCCTTAGGCGCTTAGGCAATGGCCAAACGCCGCCTTAGGGCATAAATGGATGTCTAGGCAGGGCAAGCAAGGAATTGCCTACCCAAGCAAGAAATCATGCCACATACTACATCGATATGCCAAACGGGTTATATTCCAATGGAAATAGGTGGTAATTAACTTATTTATATGCCCTAAACAAAGTTGTAGTTACTAGCCCGTGGAAATATATAAGGTATTTGAACCTGCCAACTTGCTTGACAATGACTTTTCCAGGACATTCAATCTGCATTTGCTGCAAAAAGCGTGTTAACTTATCCTCTGTCATCATTTTCCCTCGTCGCAAGACATCAAGAGGAATGATGATTCCAATATCCGCATTTGGTCAGCTGGTATGTTAACATCATTCAAATACGAATGGGAAACCATTCCTCTCTTTAGTGCCTACAAGAAAGAAGGAATCCTCCTGTGTGTTCTTTGTAGAGACTTGTTATGATGAGCTCCAATATTAATTCTGTCAACACCAACACAGAATGTCTCTGTGTTCTTGTGGCCACTACTTTGGTTTCTTCCTTTGTCATACTTGCTGGAGACATGAGTGAGTATATACCATGGGAATGGCACAGCTGTTCTAACAGCCCATGCCGTGCAACTTACTGATTGAAGCTTGCGAAAGCTGAGATTGGCTTGACTAACATTCTCAACAATGCAATGTGGCTGCAGGGCACGCTCAATTGCTCTTCTAGTAGAAAGATGTAACGGCAAACCATAGATCTTTACCTTTAGATGTTCAGTCGCTGTCTCCATCATTTCCTCAATCTGAAAATCGTACAGTACTGCTTCCATTGGCACACCAACATTTTTCATAGGGTAACATAAACTTCAGTCCCATCTAGTGCCATGGTCACTCCACTGGACAGAACCGCACATGCATAAGCTGTGGTTGGCTCATTCATTAAATCTAGCACCAACCGGGTTTCGTTTTCATATGGGTCATACAGATATGGTTGATATGGCAGATGAAGATGTTCCGAAATGAGTGGCGTGACGTGGTGCTCATCCATAGGCAATCCATCACACCGTGCTAGTATGTAGTGGGAACACAACTCCACAACCTCTCTGGTCTTGTGTTCTACTGCGCTTATAAAACCTTGTGAAGAAGAAATATCATCAATCATGTATCTCTCTGTTAACATCCACTCGCTCAATTGATAGGCTGTGGTAGTAATAAGTGTGTTAGGAAGTCACAAAGATAAAAACATATGTATGCCTGCTCAAATGGCACTTGGTGTAGCATTAGTAAATTCATACACCTGTGGGTAGGTCGAAAGGCCAGGATTTGTTCTTCTCCATGAGATGCTCTCTGGTAACACCGAATCAATGGGTGAAGAGGGTTGTTTTGATCTGTTGATGAACAAGGAGAATTGAGTAAAAAGGGCAAATAGTTATCTGTATATTATGCTAGCAAATGTTCATTGATTTGGTCTTGGAAGATTAAACCAAATGAATGTATGTTCGTAGCAAAGATATTGAAAGGAAGAATCACAGTGGATGAAAGCAAAGGTGTAGCATAGATAAATAACATTGTCTTAACACGTCAACATAGACTTTATACTTATACATGACCAGAGTGAAGTTCAGAAAGGATAAAGATTTCTAGGCCGAAGCTATGAGTAGACAGCTTCGCATCTTATTTAAGCAACCTAGGAGACTAAACACAACAAACACAGAGCCGCTTCCTAGCGGTGAAGCCATACATATAGAGCTTCACATGGCAACGAGACAGTTCAGCAGGCTCAATATGACGCTCATGGGGATGGGACATAGTCATCATCTATGTGTTGATGAATATCATCGGCTAAATCTTCATCTGAGTGGCCACTGTAGCTTTGTTCAAGCACTTCATCATCTGAGTACATGCCTTTTTCCTCTAGGAACTGAGATGTCGTAGCTGTAGAGCTTTGAAGTGCGAAAACTGAACTGTGAATCTCCATGATTGCTTGGTTCATATTAGAAACACACATCGAGGTAGCAGGGTCCAAGAAAACGGCAGCAATGTCTTGGATTCTGCTTGATGCATTGCACTCTTGTTCCACATAGTTGCATGCTTCTTTAGTTATCTGCTTGATGGTTTTGCTGTGCTGGTTGATTTCCTTTGACTGTTCTAGCAACCTGGCTGATAATCTTGTATGTGCCATTTTCATTTGATCTAGCTGATAATAGTTATAGTCCACAAGCACCTTACCCTCTTTGTTCTGCATGTATTCGATGGCATTATCGCTGCATGATTCATTGATGTTACCCCATTCTAACATATAGGGCTTGATAATTTAGTCCGCCGTGCTGAAGCATGGTACCGTTCTTTTGTGCGGTGAAATTGAATCTCTGTTCTAAATTGATCTTGTGAAAGATGATGCACAAAGTACACTGGTTTAGGGAGACCGAGTTTCTCGAACATTGCTTCAGCTAGTGATGTGCTGGATAGCTCAACCAACTCCATGAGAATAGATCCACAAGATAAACCCAGAGGGCTGGCAGAAGGTATAAACACAGCTTCCATTAAGAACAATAAGCACTGAGCTTTAGATTATATATATGCACTAACAATTAAAGAACTTTCTACTGAACCTATGAAAAAAACGAAACTTTAATATCATGAGGACATCGGGAGAGCCAAGGGAGGGAATTAGTCTAGAAAGATAACAATAGGCATGAATACAGATGAACAGAGCAGCTGGCCAAAGATTAAGCTGATTATATTTCAAAGTAAATTAATGTTATTGAATTATCCACCATGCTGGTCTTGTGCAGGTGTAACATTTACAAGCATGTACCAGGACAAGAAACGAAAGCTATCAGACCATCCCTCCAACCGATTTTATGTAGATAAGAAAATCATAAGAAAGCATTTATATGGAAAGTGCATTGTAAAGCAGTACTATGACTGGAGCTGAAATAGAAGGATATACCTTGGTAATTAGAGTTGTCCTGGGTGGAGGATCTTGTTGCCCTTGGTGAGCATCAGAATGGATCTAAGATGCAAGAAATCAAAACGCAGTCAGAGAGAGAGAGAGAGAGAGAGAGAGAGAGAGAGAGAGAGAGAGAGAGAGAGAGAGAGAGAGGAATGGGGATTTCTCTATCCACCAACACCACGGGGGAATGAGAAGGATGGAGCGAGAGGTTTCCATGAGGAGGATCACCTGGAAGCTGGCTGGCTGGGAGCTCCTCTGCTTGCGGGAGATCCAGGCGACCGTGGGTATAGTGCAGGTAGGGAGCAGAGGAGGGCGAGTGGGTGTGGGGAGGGGAGGGTGGGAAGGAGATAAGAGCGGGGCAGCTGATAGAATTATTTTTTTAGACCAACAGGATAAGGTTGGGTGGATGTGGCAGGCTAGAAGAAGGGCCTCGGTTATGGTTCGATAGAAATGCCATTGGCCAATAGAGTAATATTAGATAATATTGTAATATGTTGGTATTATAAAGTATAAGGATTAAGACTAATAATATTTTATATTATAATTTAGATAGTATATATTTTATATATAACTGAAATATAGTGATTAGTTATAAAAATAGTTTGTAGAATGTAAGGATGATAATAGATTAAGATTATATAAGTTTGTGTGTTATTATATTTAATAGAATAATTAAATTAATTATATATTTGTTTGATGTATAAATACGGTAATTGATGTATTGTGATAAAATAATAAAAGGTATAAATAATCTATCTATTATACGAAGATAAAAATGCTAATAATACATCATAATTAATTATAGGTTTACAGTATATCAATATAATTATAAAAAATCCTTGCAGGGGGTGAACATGCATTCTATGCTCGTGTTGTGAGGTAACTAATATTGATCTTATTAAAGGAGCACAATCTATTTTCTATACTATCTTTGAGTACTTAAAAATTAGCACCACATTTGATGTGACCTTAGATAAACCTACAACCTCTGACACATCACAAGGTGGAGCTTGGGCGCTCGAGGTAGGGGCGGACATGGATGAGGAGACACTACAGGAGCTTCTCCTTTTTTGGGACAGGACGACAACAAGCATGCTCAGTACGGACTACAAGAAGTATGGCAGCACCAGATTGGCATTGTCTTTGACGGAACAACTCCATGTGGTACGCCCGTGGTTGCCAACATGGAAAAGCAATGTAGAGCGCGGAGCATAGCCAGGCTCCTCAAAGGCGAACTCACCACCTTGCTCGAAGGTTTAGTTAGTTGGACGGGAATGAGTTGTTAGTTATGTAGGTGATCCTAAGGGCGTGCACTCTTGCATGTAATACATTGTAAGAATGGTATGCGAACGGGGCTCTTTTCCCCACTCCTTTAATATATGATGATGATACGCAGACTCGTGCGTATTTCAGGGAAAAAATAAATGAGCAGCAGAAATCAAGCTTTGTGAAGGCCCGGGACACGACAGGCAGGAAGCATATGGATCTACTTAAATCTAAATAGGAAGGATGAACTGCATAAGTACTAGAAAAAACACCTGGTAGTAGGTAACCAGTCAACACTAGTAGAAAAGGGGGCAATGGCCCAGGCCAGTTCAGCCCATTAGTCTCGGTTCAATCCAGAACCAGGACCAATGGAGCTATTTGCCCCGGTTCGTGAGCCAGGGGCGGCCGAACCACGTGGGCCATTGGTCCCGATTGGTGGACGAACAGGACCAATGGGCACGCTCTGCCCACCATTATTGAATCTGGGTTGGTGGCTTGAGCAGGGACCAAAGGCTTCCCTTTAGTCTGGTTCATGCCACCAACCGGGGCTAATGGTGGTGCCTATATATAGCCCCTCGCGCATAAGAAGCGAGCACACCGCCTGCTTTTTCGGCGAGCGGGAGAGGGCTTGGTGGTGCTCTAGCTCACCTCCTATGCACACAAGGTGTTCGATGGAATGCCCGAGCCACACTACTTAAGGTTTCTCCTCTCCAAGCTCGACCGCCAAGCTCCATTTTCCTCAATATTTATCTAGGTTTAGCGGTCCGTCATGCCCGTCCCCCATCTTCATCGCCGTCGATCACCCTGGCCGATCTCATCGCCCGGCACCACCGTGGTGAGCCTCTTGTTCTTATCTTCTTTACGAAAGGAAAAATATTCTTACTTGTATGTTTAGATAGATACTTGTATTATTTTCTTACTTTTATTATTGCATCTTATATAGTGCGATGGTTTTGGTATCCGCCCGTCGGCCTAAATCCTGTCTATAATTCGGATGTGGTATATATTATCTTTTCATAACTATTGGTTCATTTATTGTTTATGAAAATTATGCAGACCAACGTGACATAGATTTTATTTATCTAGGAGGTTGTTGAACGGAAATTCCAACCGACCCTATTGTCGAGAGTTTAAATTTAGTTGAAGATTAAAACAATTTCTTGAAGGAAAAAATAAAAAAACTTGAGGAGGAGAAGATGATATTGGAGTTGCATGTTGCGTATGTCGTCGATGATCACAAGATCAAGATGGATGCAATGCGCTTGAAGATTAGAAAGATTAGAAAATATGCCATTCATACCGAGGCTTGGTATCATTATGCCGTTGGATCAGTTGTTACCTTGGTTGCGATTATGATCGCATTTGTTTTCGCATTGAAATGTTTTACATAGTTTGAATGTATGGATTTATTAATTTAGATGCTCTGCAGAGCTTTATGTTGTTAGATGAGAACTATGTATGTACTTTGGTTTTTATGTGATGATGAACTTCTATTAATTTGGTCACTTAATTATCTATTCATGATGTTCTGTAATGATTTTTGACACACTTAATTATATATAATGCACGCAGATGAACCATGGATGTACGGTGATGCACACACCTCCGAGTAAACTAAGGGCGTGCATGATTTTCTCGAAGTGGCTGAGGCAAACAAGCAGAATGGTTTTATGTGTTGTCCATGCCCTATATGTGGGAATCTGAAGTCTTACTCGACCGGAAAATCCTTCACACCCACCTACTTTACAAGGGTTTCATGCCACACTATAATGTCTGGACGAGGCACGGAGAAATAGGGGTTATGATGGAAGACGGCGAAGAAGAAGAGTACGATGACAACTATGTGCCCACTGAATACGGTGATGCTACTGAACATCAAGAGGAAACAAACGATGTGCATGATGGTTGCAAGAAGGCGGTTCTTTGAAGATCAAGAGGAACCAGACGATGTGCTTGGGATGATGATGATCTCCGCTGGGTCATAGTCGATGCAAGGACGCAATGCGAAAGTCAAAAGGAGAAGCTAAAGATCGATCGCATGGTAGAGGATCACAAAAAGGGTTGTAACCCAAAATCGAAGAAGGCAACAAAAAGCTCGGTACCGTCTTTGGAATTGCTGCGGTGGAAGGCGGTGAATGTTGTGCCCGATAAAGGATTTGAGAAGCTCTGAAAATAATGAAGAAGAAGGTTCCAAAGGATAATGAATTGCCCGACAAAGACATACATACACAGCAAAGAAGGTCGTATGCCCTCTAGGATTGGAGGTGGAGAAGATACATGCATGCCCTAATGACTGCATCCTCTACCGCGGTGCATACAAGGATCTGAACGCATGCCCGGTATGCGGTGCATTGCGGTATAAGATCAGACGAGATGACCCTGGTGATGTTGACGGCGAGCCTACCAAGAAGATGTTGGAAATATTCCCTAGAGGCAATAGTAAATTAATTATTATTATATTTCCTTGTTCATGATAATCGTTTATTATCCATGCTATAATTGTATTGATAGGAAACTCAGATACATGTGTGGGTACATAGACAACACCATGTCCCTAGTAAGCCTCTAGTTAACTAGCTCGTTGATCAATAGATGGTCATAGTTTCCTAACCATGGACATTGGATGTCGTTGATAACGGGATCACATCATTAGCAGAATGATGTGATGGACAAGACCCAGTCCTAAGCCTAGCACAAAGATCGTGTAGTTCGTATGCTAAAGCTTTTCTAATGTCAAGTATCTTTTCCTTAGACCATGAGATTGTGAAACTCCGGATACCGTAGGAATGCTTTGTGTGTACCAAAGCGTCACAACGTAATCGGGTGGCTATAAAGGTGCACTACGGTATCTCCGAAAGTGTCTGTTGGGTTGGCACGAATCGAGATCGGATTTGTCACTCCGTGTGACGGAGAGGTATCTCTGGGCCCACTCGGTAGGACATCATCATAATGTGCACAATGTGGCCAAGGGGTTGATCACGGGATGATGTGTTATGGAACGAGTAAAGAGACTTGCCGGTAACGAGATTGAACAAGGTATCGACATACCGACGATCGAATCTCGGGCAAGTACAATACCGCTAGACAAAGGGAAGTGTATACGGGATTGATTGAGTCCTTGACATCGTGGTTCATCCGATGAGATCATCGTGGAACATGTGGGAGCCAACATGGGTATCCAGATCCCGCTGTTGGTTATTGACCGGAGAACGTCTCGGTCATGTCTGCATGGTTCCCGAACCCGTAGGGTCTACACACTTAAGGTTCGATGGTGCTAGGGTTATAGGGAATAGATATACGTGGTTACCGAATGTTGTTCGAGTCCGGATGAGATCCGGACGTCACGAGGAGTTCCGAATGGTCCGGAGGTAAAGATTTATATATGGAAAGTTGTTGTTCGGGTTCCGGAAAAGTTCGGGTTTTTACGGTATTGTACCGGAAGCTTCGAAGGTTCGGAAGATTCGGAGGGGTCCAGAGGTCCAGAAATTGTTCCACCACGTCCAATACAATGAATGGGCTGTAAGGGGCGCCTAGCTTTAATGGGCCAGGGCACCAGCCCCAAGGCCCATGCGCATGGAAGAGGGGAAACCCTAAGGGGAGGGCCTCCACTTGACTTGGGAGGCACCTCCCCCTGGCCGCCCCTAGATGGGATATAGGGCTGGTCACGCCCTTAGGGGTGGAACCCTAGGTGGGGCGCAGCCCCTCTCCCCATATATAGTGGAGGCAAGGGGCAGCCCACACACGAAGTTCTTCTCATTGGCGCAACCCTACCTCTCTTTCTCCTCCTCTCCCGTGGTGCTTGGCGAAGCCTGCAGATTGCCACGCTCCTCCACCACCACCACGCCGTTGTGCTGCTGCTGGATGGAGTCTTCCCCAACCTCTCCCTCTCTCCTTGCTGGATCAAGGTATGGGAGACGTTACCGGGCTGCACGTGTGTTGAACGCGGAGGTGCCGTCCGTTCGGCACTAGGATCTCTGGTGATTTGGATCACGACGAGTACGACTCCTTCAACCCCGTTCTCTTGAACGCTTCCGCTTAGCGATCTACAAGGGTATGTAGATGCATGCTCCTTCCCCTCGTTGCTGGGTTCTCCATAGATAGATCTTGGTGACACGTAGGAAAATTTTGAATTTCTGCTACGTTCCCCAACAGTGGCATCATGAGCTAGGTCTATTGCGTAGATTCTTTGCACGAGTAGAACACAAAGTAGTTGTGGGCGTTGATTTTGTTCAATATTCTTACTGTTACTAGTCCAATCTTGTTTCGACGGTATTGTGGGATGAAGCGGCCCGGACCGACCTTACACGTACTCTTACGTGAGACAGGTTCCACCGGTGACATGCACTTGGTGCATAAGGTGGCTAGCGGGTGCGATCTCTCCCACTTTAGTCGGAACGGATTCGATGAAAAGGGTCCTTATGAAGGGTAAATAGCAATTGGCATATCACGTTGTGGTTTTATGAGGTAAGAAACGTTCTTGCTAGATACCCATAGCAGCCACGTAAAACATGCAAACAACAATTAGAGGACGTCTAACTTGTTTTTGCAGGGTATGTTATGTGATGTGATATGGCTAAGAAGAATGTGATGAATGATATGTGATGTATGAGATTGATCATGTTCTTGTAATAGGAATCACGACTTGCATGTCGATGAGTATGACAACCGGCGGGAGCCATAGGAGTTGTCTTAATTTATTGTATGACCTGCGTGTCATTGAACAAACGCCATGTAATTACTTTACTTTATTGCTAACCGGTAGACATAGTAGTAGAAGTAATAAGTTGGCGAGACAACTTCATGGAGACACGATGATGGAGATGATGATGATGGAGATCATGGTGTCATGCCGGTGACGATGATGATCATGGAGCCGAAGATGGAGATCAAAAGGAGCAAAATGATCTGGCCATATCATGTCACTATTTGATTGCATGTGATGTTTATCATGTTTATGCATCTTATTTGCTTAGAACGACGGTAGTAAATAAGATGATCCCTCATTAAAATTTCAAGAAAGTGCTCCCCCTAACTGTGCACCATTGCGAAAGTTCGTCGTTTTCTTACTTTCACATACAACGGGTGTAAGCCAGATTTACACACGCGAAACACTTAGGTTAACTTGACGAGCCTAGCATGTACAGACATGGCCTCGAAACACAAGAGACCGAAAGGTCGAGCATGAGTCGTATGGAGGATACGATCAACATGAAGATGTTCACCGATGATGACTAGCCCGTCTCACGTGATGATCGGACACAGCCTAGTTGACTCGGATCATGTAATCACTTAGATGACTAGAGGGATGTCTATCTGAGTGGGAGTTCAGGAGATGAACTTAATTATCCTGAACATAGTCAAAAGATCTTTGCAAATTATGTCGTAAGCTCGCGCTTTAGTTCCACTGTTTTAGATATGTTCCTAGAGAAAATATAGTTGAAAGTTGACAGTAGCAATTATGCGATCAGTAGAAAGCTTATGTCCTAAATGCACCGCTCAGTGTGCAGAACCCCAAACGTCGTCTGTGGATGTTGTGAACATCGGACATACACGTTTTGATAACTACGTGATAGTTCAGTTAAACGGTTTAGAGTTGAGGCACCAAAGACGTTTTTCAAAATGTCGCGGAACATATGAGATGTTTCGAGGGCTGAAATTGGGATTTCAGGCTCGTGCCCACGTCAAGAGGTATAAGACCTCCGACGATTTTCTTAGCCTGCAAACTAAGGGAGAAAAGCTCAATCGTTGAGCTTGTGCTCAGATTGTCCGAGTGCAACAATCACTTGAATCGAGTGGGAGTTGATCTTCCAGAGATAGTGATGTTTCTCCAAAGTCATTGCCACCAAGCTGCTAGAGCTTCGTGATGAACTATAACAAATTAGGGATAAATATGATGATCCTTAAGATATTCGCGATGTTTGACACCGCGAAAGTAGGAATCAAGAAGGATCATCAATTGTTGATGGTTGGTGAAACCACTAGTTTCAAGAAGGGCAAGGGCAAGAAGGGATACTTCATGAAACGGCAAATCAGCTGCTGCTCTAATGAAGAAACCCAAGGTTGAACCTAAACCCGAGACTAAGTGCTTCTGTAATAAGGGGGACATCCACTGGAGCAGAATTACCCTAGATACTTGGTAGATGAGAAGGCTGGCAAGGTCGATAGAAGTATATTGGATATACATTAAGTTATTGTGTACTTTACTAGTACTCCTAGTAGCACCAGGGTATTAGATACCGGTTCGGTTGCTAAGTGTTAGTAACTTCGAAATAAAAGGCTACGGAATAAGCAGAGACTAGCTAAAGGTGAGTGACGATATGTGTTGGAAGTGTTTCCAAGTTTGATGTGATCAAACATCGCACGCTCCTTCTACCCTCAAGATTAGTATTAAACCAGAATAATTGTCATTTGGTGTTTGCGTTGAGCATAGACATGATTGGATTATGTCTATCACAATGTCTGATTATTCATTTAAGGAGAATAATGGTTACTCTATTTATTTGAATAATACCTTCAACGGTCTTGCACCTAAAGGAATGGTTTATTGAATCTCGATCGTAGTGATACACATCTTCATGCCAAAAGATATAAGATAGTAATGATAGTACCACTTACTTGTGGCACTGCCATGTAAGTCATATTGGTGTAAAACGCATGAAGAAGCTCCATGATTGATGGATCTTTGGACTCACTCGTTTTTGAAAAGTTTGAGACATGCGAACCGTGCTATTGGTGTATACGCATGAAGAAACTCCATGCAGATGGATCGTTTGGACTCACTTGATTTTGAATCACTTGAGATATGAAAATCATACCACATGGGCAAGATGACTGAAAAGCCTCGGTTTCGGTAAGAAGATGGAATAAGATAGCAACTTGTTGGAAGTAACACATTTTGATGTGTGCAGTCCAATGAGTCTTTGAGGCATGCAAATGAATATCGTTATGTTCTTACTTCACAGATGATTCGAGTAGATGTTGAGTATATTTACTTGATGAAACACAAGTCTGAATTATTGAATGGTTCAAGTAATTTCAGGGTGAAGTTAAAGATCATCGTGACAAGAGGATAAAATGTCTATGATATGATCATAGAGATGAGTATCTCGAGTTACGAGCTTTGTACATAATTGAGACATTGTGGAAATTGTTTCACAATAAATACCGCTTTGGAACACCATAGTGTGATGGTGTGTCCGAACATCATAGCTGCACCCTATTGGATATGGTGCGTACCATGATGTCTCTTATCGAATTACCACTATCGTTCATGGGTTAGGCATTAGAGACAACCGCACTCACTTTAATAGGGCACCACGTAATTCCGTTGAGACGACACCGTTTTGAACTATGGTTTGGAGAAACCTAAATTGTCGTTTCTTAAAAGTTTGGGGCTGCGACGCTTATGTGAAAAAGTTTCAGGTTGATAAGCTCGAACCCAAAGCGGATAAAATGCATCTTCATAGGACACCCAAAACAGTTGGGATTCCTCCTAATTCAGATCCGGAAGCAATAGGGATTGTTTCTTGAATCAGGTCCTTTCTCGAGGAAACATTTCTCTCAAAAGAATTGAGTGGGAGGATGGTGGAGACTTGATGAGGTTAATGAACCATCACTTCAACCAGAGTGTAGCAGGGCACAGGAAGTTGTTCATGTGGCACCAACACCAATTGAAGTGGAAGGCGATGATAGTGATCATAATGCTTCGGATCAAGTCAACGCCAAACCTCGTGGGGACGACAAGGACAGGTACTGCTTCAGAGTGGTACGGTAATCCTGTCTTGGAGGTCATGTTGCTAGACAACAATGAACCTACGAGCTATGGAGAAGCGATGGTGGGCCCGGATTCCGTCAAATGGCTTGAGGCCATAAAATCCGAGAGAGGATCCATGTATGAAAAGAAAGTGTAGACTTTGGAAGAACTACTTGATGGTCGTAAAGGCTGTTGGGTACAGATGGATTTTAGAAGAAGACGGACAATGATGGTAAGTGTCACCATTAAGAAAGCTCGACTTGTCGTTAAGATGTTTTCCGACAAGTTCAAGGAGTTGGCTGTGATGAGACTTTCTCATTCAGAGCGATGCTAAGAGTCTGTTGGAATTATATTAGCAATTACTGCATGATTTATGAAATCTTGCGTATAGGATGTCAAAACATTGTTTCCTCGACGATATTCTTGAGGAAAGGTTGTGTGTGATACAACCAGAAGGTTTTGTCAATCACGAAAGATGCTAACAAGTGTGCAAGCTCCATCAGTCCTTCTAAGGACTGGAGTAAGCATCTCGGAGTTGGAATATACGCTTTGATGAGATGATCAAAGATTTTGCGTTTATACAAAGTTTATGAGAAACTTGTATTTCCAAAGAAGTGAGTGGGAGCACTATAGAATATGTGATGAGTATATGTCGTTGACATATTGTTGATCATAAATGATGTAGAATTTCTGGAAAGCATATAGGGTTATTTGAAAAGTGTTTTTCAATAGAAAACCTGGATTAGGCTACTTGAACAATAAGCATCAAGACCTATAAGATAGATCAAAATGTTTAATAATACTTTCAAATGAGCACATACCTAGACATAATCTTGAAGGTGTTCAAGATGTATCAGTCAAAGAAGGAGTTCTTGCCGGAGTTGTAAGGTATGAAGTTAAGAGTTAAAGCTCGACCACGGCAGAAGAGAGAGAAAGGACGAAGGTCGTCCCCTATGCTTCAGACGTAGGCTCTATAGTATGCTATCTTTGTGTCTTGCACGGAAGTGTGCCTTGCCATGATTCACTAAGGGGTACAAGAATGATCCAGGAATGGGGATCATTGGACAGCGGTCAAAATTGTCCTTGGAGTAAATAAAGGACATGTTTCTCGATTATGGAGGCGTAAAGAGTTATGTCGATGCAAGCTTTAACACCTATCCGAATGACTCTGAGTAGCAAACCGGATATGTATAGTGGAGCAACCATTTGGAATAGCTCCAAGTGGAGCGTGGAAGCAGCATTTACAATATGACCTAGAGATTTGTGAAGTACATACGGATCTGAATGTTGCAGACCCGTTGACTAAAACCTCTCTTACAAGCAAAACATGATCAAACCCCATAACTCATTGAGTCTTAATCACATGATGATGTGAACTAGTGGATGTTGGTCACATGGTGATGTGACCTGTGAGTGTTAATCACATGGCGATGTGAACTAGATTATTGACTCTAGTGCAAGTGGGAGACTGTTGGAAATATGCCCTAGAGGCGATAGTAAATTAATTATTATTATATTTCCTTGTTCATGATAATCGTTTATTATCCATGCTATAATTGTATTGATAGGAAACTCAGATACATGTGTGGGTACATAGACAACACCATGTCCCTAGTAAGCCTCTAGTTGACTAGCTCGTTGATCAATAGATGGTTACAGTTTCTGACCATGGACATTGGATGTCGTTGATAACGGGATCACATCATTAGCGAGAATGATGTGATGGACAAGACCCAATCCTAAGCCTAGCACAAAGATCGTGTAGTTCGTATGCTAAAGCTTTTCTAATGTCAAGTATCTTTTCCTTAGACCATGAGATTGTGCAACTCCGGACACCGTAGGAATGCTCTGGGTGTACCAAACGTCACAACTTAAATGGGTGGCTATAAAGGTGCACTAGGTATCTCCGAAAGTGTCTGTTGGGTTGTACGAATCGAGATCGGATTTGTCACTCCGTGTGACGGAGAGGTATCTCTGGCCCACTCGGTAGGACATCATCATAATGTGCACAATGTGGCCAAGGGGTTGATCACGGGATGATGTGTTACGGAACGAGTAAAGAGACTTGCGGTAGCTTGAGATTGAACAAGGTATCGGCATACCGACGATCGAATCTCGGGCAAGTACAATACCGCTAGACAAAGGGAATTGTATACGGGATTGATTGAGTCCTTGACATCGTGGTTCATCCGATGAGATCATCTCGAACATGTGGGAGCCAACATGGGTATCCAGATCCGCTGTTGGTTCTTGACCGGAGAACGCCTCGGTCATGTACGCATGGTTCCCGAACCCGTAGGGTCTACACACTTAAGGTTTGATGACGGTAGGGTTATAGGGAATCGATATACGTGGTTACCGAATGTTGTTCGAGTCCGGATGAGATCCCGGACGTCACGAGGAGTTCGAGAATGGTCCGGAGGTAAAGATTTATATATGGAAAGTTGTTGTTCGGGTTCCGGAAAAGTTCGGGTTTTTACGGTATTGTACTGTGAAGCTTCGAGGAAGGTTAGGAGGATTCGGAGGGGTCCGGAGGTCCGGAAATTGTTCCACCACGTCCAATACAGCAGAATGGGCTGTAAGGGGCGCCTAGCCTTAATGGGCCAGGGGCACCAGCCCCCAAGGCCCATGCGCATGGGAGAGGGAAACCCTAAGGGAGGGCCTCCACTTGACTTGGGAGGCACTCCTCCCCCCCTTGGCCGCCCCTAGATGGGATCTAGGGCTGGCCGCCGCCCCTAGGGGTGGAACCCTAGGTGGGGGCGCAGCCCCCCCTCTCCCCCTATATATAGTGGAGGCAAAGGGGCAGCCCACACACGAAGTTCTTCTCCTGTTGGCGCAGCCCTACCTCTCTTTCTCCTCCTCTCCCGTGGTGCTTGGCGAAGCACTGCAGGATTGCCACGCCTCCACCACCACCACGCCGCCAGCCGCTACTGGATGGAGTCTTCCCAACCTCTCCCTCTCTCCTTGCTGGATCAAGGCATGGGAGACGTCACCGGGCTGTACGTGTGTTGAACGCGGAGGTGCCGTCCGTTCGGCACTAGGATCTCCGGTGATTTGGATCACGACGAGTAAGACTCCTTCAACCCCGTTCTCTTGAACGCTTCCGCTTAGCGATCTACAAGGGTATGTAGATGCACGCTCCTTCCCCTCGTTGCTGGTTTCTCCATAGATAGATCTTGGTGACACGTAGGAAAATTTTGAATTTCTGCTACGTTCCCCAACAGAAGAGGGTTCCTGCGAAGGTGATGTGGTATGCTCCTACAATACCACGGTTGAAACGTCTGTTCAGAAACGGAGAGCATGCCAAGTTGATGCGATGGCACAGTGAGGACCGTAAGAAAGACGGGAAGTTGAGAGCACCACCGACGGGTCGTAGTGGAGAAAAATCGAGAGAAAGTAATCGGGATGAGTTTGCAAAGGACCCAAGGAACGTATGATTTGCTTTAAGCGCGGATGGCATTAATCCTTTCGGGAGCAGAGCAGCAATCACATCACCTGGCCCGTGACTCTATGTATGTATAACCTTCCTCCTTGGATGTGCATGAAGCGGAAGTTCATTATGATGCAGTTCTCATCCAAGGCCCTAAGCATCCCAAGAACGACATTGATGTGTACCTAAGGCCATTAGTTGAAGAACTTTTACAGCTGTGGAATGGAAGCGGTGTACGTACATGGGATGAGCACAAAAGGAGGAATTTCACCTAAAGGCGTTGCTATTCGTGACCATCAACGATTGGCCCGCTCAAGAACCTTCGGAGACGGACAAACAAGGGATACCACGCATGCACGCACCGCTTACTTGACACGATAGTATATACCGGAAGCTGCGGGAAGAATGTGTACAGGCCATCATCGATTTCTTCCGACCAACCATCAATGTCGAAAGAAAGGCGAGCATTTCAAAGGCGAGGCAGATCACGGAAGAAGCCCACCATGCGCATCGGTGATCATGTACTTGCTATGGTCAATGATTTACACGTAATCTTTGGAAAGGGTCGGCGGACTAGCTGTTCGAATGACGCCGACAATCACGCACCCATGTGGAAGAAGAAATCTATATTTTGGGACCTACCCTACCGAAAGACCTAGAGGTCCGCTCTTCGATCAACGTGATGCACGTGATGAAGAACCTTGCGTGAACCTGCTAGGCTTCTTGGGCGTATGGGAAGACAAAAGATACACACGAGGCACGGAGGACCTGCAACGCTTGCACGAAAAAGAGGGCATGCCTCCAAGCAAGATGAAGGTCCTGCGAGCTACGCTCTTACGGAAGAAGAGAAAGAAATCTTCTTTGAATGCCTGCTCAGTATGAAGGTCCCGACTGGCTTCTCATCGAATATAAAGGGAATAATAAATATGCGGAGAAAAGTTCCGAACCTAAAGTCTCATGACTGCCACGTGATTATGACGCAAGCGCTTCCGGTTGCATTGAGGGGCTTCTACCGAAAAGCGTCCGATTAGCCATTGTGAAGCTATGTGCATTCCTCAATGCAATATCTCGAAGGTGATCGATCCAGAAATCGTACCAACGCTTAAGGAGTGATGTGGCGCAATGTCTTGTCGGTTTGAGCTGGTGTTCCCACCATCCTTGTTCAATATCATGGCCTTGACGTCCTAGATCATCTAGTCGATGAGATTGTCATTACGGGGCCCGTATTTCTACACAATATGTACCCCTTTGAGAGGTTCATGGGAGTCCTAAAGAAATATGTTCGAACCGCGCTAGGCCGAAGGAAGCATCTCCATGGGCCATCAAGCAGAGGATGTCATCGGGTTTTGTTGACTTCATTCACGGCCTTAAGAAGATAGGTCTCCCTAAATCGCGGTATGAGGGGAGACTGACCGAAAAGGCACGCTTGGAAGGGACTCAATAATATGCAGGGACGGATATTCTTGGTCTCAAGCACACTACACGCTTCTGAGAACTCTACCTTGGTGACCCGTATGTCGATGAACACAAGAACAGTCTGCGCTCCAAACACCCGGAGGCGGTCGACGAATCGGATTACATGTGAACACATCGGGACTTTCAGCAGTTGGTTGGAAACACGTCTCGGAGGTGACAACACTGTTTACGATGAGCTGTACTTGTTGTCCAGGGGACCATCTTTGATTGTAATGATTTGGAAAGGATACGAGATAAATGGGAATACATTTTACACGATTGACCAAGATCGAAGAGCACCAACCAAAACAGCGGTGTCCGCTTTGATGCAGCAACCGATGTGGAAAGGACACATATTATGGTTACATAGTAGACATATGGGAACTTGACTACGGAGTAGATTTTAAGGTCCCTTTGTTTAAGTGCAAGTGAATTGATCTGTCGGGAGGCGAAGTGCAGGTAGAACCACAGTACGGAATGACAACAGTGGATCTAAAAAATCTTGGGTACACTGACGAACCATTCGTCCTAGCCAATGATGTGGCATAGGTTATCTATGTGAAAGACATGTCTACCAGACAGAGGAAAAGAAAAGATAAGGAAGCGAATACATCATACGATGAGCCAAAGCGCCACATAGTTCTTTCAGGAAGAAGGGACATCACAGGAGTGGAGGGCAAGAGGACATGTCCGAAGAGTATGAAAAGTTTCATGAAATTCCTCCTTCAAAGTCAAGGCTGACCCAAGCATCCCGATAAACGATGAAGATTATCCATGGTTACTACAAGAATAAGCAAATGACACAAGCGAAGAAAAAATGAAGACTTTCTCCATAACTATTATGATGATACCATGCCAACTTTGTAATGCATTTAGTATGATACAATTGTCCGCTTTTGTACATGCACATGCTATGCCAACTTTTCAGAGTTCATTTGAAAACTATGAATTTCAAAAGAATTTAAATTTTAACTATTCAAATTTGAAAACTAATGGCACAAACAGAAAGTCTAAAACTAATGGCAATAACAGAAAGTTTATAATTTTGCTGACCTAAAAGCAAAAAGAATTAAAAATAAAGCAAAAAACCAAAAGAAAATAATTAATGCAGAAAACAAAACAAAAAAACTGGAAAAAAATAAAAATAGCAACAATAAGTATTTTGTTGTAAGTAGAAACAAAATAAAATGAATAAAGCAACAAAGAAAACAAAAAAATGTTTTCAAATTTGAAAACTAATGGCACTAACAGAAAGTTTATAATTTTTCTAAAACTAAAAGCAAAAAATAAATAAAAAATAAATCAAAAAAAAAAATAAAATAAACAATGCAAAAAACAAAACAAAAATCTGGAAAAATTAAAAATAGCAACAATAAGTATTTTTTTGTAAGTAGAAACAATTTAAAATGAATAAAGAAACAAATAAAACAAAAAAAGTGTTTTCAAATTTGAAAATTAATGGCACTAATAGAAAGTTTATAATTTTTCTAAAACTAAAAGCAAAAAGAATTAAAAAATAAAGCAAAAAACAAAAGAAAATAAATAATACAGAAAAACAAAACAAAAAACTGGAAAAAAGAAAAATACCAACAATAAGTATTTTGTTGTAAGTAGAAACAAAATAAAATGAATAAAGCAACAAAGAAAACAAAAAAGTGTTTTCAAATTTGAAAACTAATGGCACTAACAGAAAGTTTATAATTTTTCTAAAACTAAAAGCAAAAAAGAATTAAAAAATAAAGAAAAAACAAAAGAAAATAAATAATGCATAAACAAAACAAAAAAACTGGGAAAAAAATAAAAATAGCAACAATAAGTATTTTGTTGTAAGTAGAAACAAAATAAAATGAATAAAGCAACAAAGAAAACATAAAAAGTGTTTTCAAATTTGAAAACTAATGGCACTAACAGAAAGTTTATAATTTTTCTAAAACTAAAATAAAAAAGAATTAAAAAATAAAGCAAAAAACAAAAGAAAATAAATAATGCAGAAAACAAAACAAAAAAACTGATAAATAAATAAATATAGCAATAATAAGTATTTTGTTGTAAATAGAAACAAAATAAACTAACTATAGCAACAAATAAAACAAAAAAAAGTGCCACCTACTGGGCCCCCACGGCCTGAATACGACTAGAAACCCTACCATGGGCAGGATTCAGCCCTGGAGGCCCACTAGGCCCACAGCACAGATAGCAGGTGGTTAGCCCGAAAGCCTGCTTTAGAGAGGAGCTCGAGAGGAAGGCGCACCGCACCTTATAAGCAGTGTGCCTCCCTCTCAACTAGGGAGGTGGGACTAAATATTTGGGTTCAGGCGCAGGGCCTTTGGTCCCGGTTGGTGGTACCAGCCGGGGCTAAAAGTGCATTAGTCCCGGTTGGTGCTCTGACCCGGGACTAATGCCCCCTTTAGTCGGTTGGTGCCACCAACGAGACCAAAACTACCGCTTCCGCCCTTTGGGCTCTTTGAAAAGAGGCCTTTGGTCCGGTTGGGGGCACCACCCGGGACTAAGGTCCACCTTTCGTCCCGGTTGGTGCCACGAACCGGCACTAAAGGGTTTGCTATATAAGCAGCACTTAGCAGTTTCTCCAAAATCCATCCTTTCTTCTCCGCGGCCTTGCGCTCCGCCTCGTCGCCCGTCGCCCGCCGAGCCGTCGAGCTGCTCCACCTCGCCGCCGCCGCCCACGACGCCGTAAGGCTGCTCCACCTCGTCGTCGCCGCCGCCTCCGACGCCGTCAGGCTCAACTTTGCCATCGCCGCGGCCCTCGACGCCATCTACCCCGACGCCGGCGCCGCGCCCGCCCGACGCCGCCCGCCGTGCCCGCCACCCCTGTGAGCACCTGCCTCGCGCCCTGCCTTGCCTCGCTCGCGCCCACCTGCCTCGCTCACGGGCGCCACCGCTGCCGCCATGCCCTCTGCCACTTGGCGCCACCAATTTTTCTTAGTTTGATTTTTTTCATATATATATAATGTATGTGTATGTATGTGGCTATATGTTTCTGTTCATATGTTGCAATATGTTTTTTTATTTTTATTAGTTTATTTTTTTTGTTCATATGTGATGTATATGTGTATGTGGCTATAATGCATATGTGTATGTGATGTATGTGGCTAGAATTATCTAAATATATATGTTAACAATGTTTTTTTGTTCATAGAAAGTTTTTTGTTCATATATAGAAAGTTACAATTTTAGAAAAAAAATATATGCAAAAGTTACAATTTTAGAAAAAGAAGGATAGGAAAGAAGAAAATAAGAAGAGGAAAGAAAGAAGAAGAGGAGAGATAAAGAAGAGGAGAAATAAGTAAGAAGAATAAAAAAGAAGAAAAAGAGAGGAGAAGAAGAAAGGAATAGTGGAGAGGAAGAGAAAATAGTATTCTATTTTCTCTTCCTCTCCACTATTCCTTGGGTCTTGTCCTCGTTTTTTTCTTCTTCTTTTTCTTCGATCTTCTCCTCTAGCTATTCCTTTCTTCTTCTCCTCTTTTTTCTTCTTCTTCTTCTTCTTAATTTTTATCATGACGAGGGTGTCGGCGATCGCCGAGGGGTCGAGGGTCGGGAACTAGGGTAGAGGGTCGAGGGTCGTTAAGGGGTCAAGGGTCGAGGTTCGAGGGTTCTATAGGGTCGAGGATCGAGGTCGAGGGTTCGAGGTCGTCTAGGGGTCGAGGGTTCGAGGTCGTCGAGGTTCGAGTGGTCGAGAGGTTTCCTAGTGTCAAAGTATTGAAGAAATCCATGGCTTCATCATTAGTCGGAAGTAACGGGGGATGATGGTACGAAGTCCTCCAAAGTTATTCTAGAATGGAGTCCGGATAGGATAATTTGCCTTTTTATGCAATTTCAGCAAAGGCCTTCCAAATAATGATATTCAGAAGGTTCTTGCTGAACTTTGTACCAAAAAGCGAATTATCCTATCTGGGACTCCGTTCCAAAATAACTTTGGAGAGCTTTGTACCATCATGCACCTGTTACTTTCGCCTAATGATGAAGACATGGTTTTGTTGAATCCTTTGACACTAGGCAACCTCCCGACCCCTCGGCGATCCTCGACCCCTTACCTCGACCGCTCAGCGATCTCGACCCTCGGCGATCCTCGACCCTTTGGTAAAAAGAAGAGGAAGAAGAAAAAAAGGAGAAGAAAGAATAGAGGCGTACTTCTCCTCTATTCTTTCTTCTCCTCATTTTTTCTTCTTCCTCTTTTTTTAACGGGAATGAGGGTCGTCGAGGGTCGCCGAGTGGTAGAGGAAACCCTAATTAAATAACAAGTATCGTTGGTGTGAGATACATGTGGCCGTCGGTGTGGGACACTACATCCACGTCCTACAAGTGGCCAGGCGTCGATGCCCACGTCACTTGTGGGACATAGATGTAGTGTCGTCGTTGTTGTTGTCGATATACCCCTCCGATAGCTTCAACACATGGGGGGTCGATATTACCCCCCTTGAAGCGTTCTCGAGGCCACCCCTAACCCTTGAAGCATTGTCGAGGCCACCCAAAACCCTAGAGAAGCAGCATCGAGGCCACTAATTAATATGATTCCTTATTGTGATTAGCTAGCTAGTTCTACGTTTGCCACTAATATATCCATATCTGTCATGTTTGAATAATAATTGCCATGTTGTAAATATTTGTAGAAACTATGGACACCCTGCCCCGAGACGAAGCACAAGAAGCATTGTTGAGGCACATAATCGCAGAAGGAAGTGATGCCATCAACTCGATGATGTTTCTCAACGACACCGATGGTGCGGAAGGAGAGGGTGAAGAAGCGGCTGGCTATGCTTATGATGGCTCCGATGACCCAATGCCGGTGGAAGAAGGAGAGGGTGAAGAAGAAGACCGTGAGGACTGCTCCGGTGATCACCGAATCGAGTCCGTCCGGTATATATATTAGTTAAGCCTGTGTTGACTAGCTAATTGATGCATTCATTGTTTTGGTATGTACACATATTAATTAACTCTCGTCTTTCTTCCTTTTTCTAGCCCTCCGGATCGAGCACAACTTCGGTAAGGAGACGAGGCCCAAAGAAAAAGTTGAGCTCGGATGAAAGGTTTGAGATCATAGAAATCGCGCGCGATGGCCAACCGATTGAACCCATCCGGACAAAGAAGGCATTTGTTGCTTTCGGTGTGGGGTTACGGTTAGGGACAAGATCCCGATCAGCATCCGACAATGGTATAAGCCTAAGAACGAAGACCACGAGGTGTCTTATGTCAATGATCTGCAGAAAAATGATCTTTGGACCGAGCTGAAGTCAAACTTCACCCTACCGCCAGAGGATGATCCAGAGAAGCCGGTTATAGAGCCATTAATCAAGTCTTTTGCTCTTAAGAAGATGGCAGACCTATTCGGGCATTGGAAGAAAGACCTGAATAAGTTTGTCGATAACAAAGAGACACCAGAATTCAAGGGCAAATATGAGAAGATCAGAGATGACTGGCCCGCATTTGTGGCCCACAGGACATCGAAAAAGAGTAAAAGATGTCGGCGACAAACAAGCAAAATGCTGCGAAGAAGAAGCTTCACCATCGCGGGGTCGGTGGCTACCTCATAGCCCGACCTAAGTGGGCCAAGGCTGAGAATGATCTCGCTTGATAAAGGGATCGAACCAGAGACAATGAACTGGCGGACCGTTGCGGACTTGGTTCTTCAGTGGTGGCGGAACCTTGGACCATGTCGAGGAAGTGCATTTGGACGAACGAGCAATTGGACATACCAGTCAAGAGGCTAAAGCAATATATCGAAGCAGCGCAACAAGGGAAGTTCGTTCCAGACAGGGAGAAGGACGAGCTCACAATGGCCCTCGGGAATCCTGAGCACCCTGGACGGACACGAGGCATGCCAGGCTCCCTTTCATGGAAGGCTGGATTTCCGGATGCATGGGGTTACAAAACCCATGAGAGGAGGAAGAAACTGGAGCAGTGCCAAATGCCGGCGCTGCATGAAAGGGTAATGGGGCTAGAGGAACGAGAAGAGGAACGAGAAGCAGCAGATCGCAGCAAACGACCTGCCGAAGCTTCCCCCTAAGCTACCCCGCCATCTCAGCAGAGAAGCAGCGTGGCTTCCACCGAGCTGCTTCAGGAGCATGCCTTGACGGCTCTTGCCGGCTATCCGTGGATGCTATCACGGAATCTCAAAATTGCCACCTTATGGCGCAATGGAGCAATTTGAAGGTCAAGGCGTTGTTGGCTCTGTTTATCCTACTAAACCCGACTCAACTTTTCACCGCCGGCCGATTCGAGGAAGGATATGCTAAGGTGATGGTGGATGAAATAACGAAGGATTTGAGGACCTCCGGCTTGACCACCCTACCGGTGAAGGGGATTATCGGCTGGGTTACGCTCAAGACTCCATGCCTATGGCGGAAGGATCTCATCAACCTTCGAACTGGACGCCTCCGCCTCCTCCTCCTCCTCCTCCTCCCGGTGAGTCGGGGCACTCCGCCTCCTCCACCGCCTCCTCCTCCCGGCTAGTAGCGATCGGGGCACTCGGCCGGCTCCTTCTCCGGCGTGGCGGCACTCCGCCTCCTTCTCCGCCTGCACCGGCGTACCCGAGCAGCCAGCCTCCTCCTTCTCCGCCTCATCAGCAAGGGCAGAAGAGACCCGCCGTCGCTCCGGCTTCTCCGGCGCGTCGTAGTCCTTCTCCTCCGCCTCGTAAGCAAGGAAAGAAGACATTCGCTCCGTTTGCTCTGCCGGCGTCTAGCAGTACAGCCAAAGGCGGGAGGAGATACAGATTCGGTCCTTCTCTGAAGAATCCAGAGAAGTTACCGTACGAGAGGACCAACGAGAAAAACGCGAAGATCGCGCAGACCGAAGTGCATGACTGGTTTGAAGGGTTGAAAGCAAAGAGACATCCACCTCCGGAGGAGAAGGTAGATCCGGTGAAAGCGAAGCGCACTCTGGCTGCCCTGACAAAACCACCCAAGTCTCCGCCGAAAGGCAACTATGAGCGCATTATTGGAAAGGCATTTGCCGAAGCGGAGAGGTCGGGAAGTACTAAAAGTGATCAAAGAATGAAAGAACGACGAGCTGGGAGACAAAGTGCCCAGCTCGGTAAACAAGCGAAGAAATCATGCCCCGCGCTCAAGGTGCCTGCTAGCGACATCGTCGATCCGAGGATGGTGCCCGGTTATGGCAATCCTGAAGATTACCTGCCCGACGATGTACATTATGATTTCTTGGAGGTGCAGATAAAAAGATACGAGTACCGGAAGCCTCTCGTCAAAGATGAAAGCTCTCTATCAACGATGATGCGAAGATTGCATGATTGGTACATGAAAACCTGCAGAGAGTCTGAGGGAGGAGTACTTTGTATGTGAGAGTTAAAAGGAGCATGACCTCGTTGGAATTGAACTGTTGCCTACTCCATTTGAGGAGTTCTATCAGTTTTTCAATCAAATGGCCCTCGATAAAGCAACGGTCACACTGCCATCGTCTGTAAGTAGTACTACTTACATCATTAAGTCTCTCTATATAACTCAGCTCTTTCATTGCATGTATTTATAATTATCCTCACTATATTATGCAGATTGAAGATCGCCGAATTGAAGAAAAGACAAGGGGGTTCCATTGGGTTCATTAACACATATCTCACAGATGCAACTGAGGTTGAATTTCATGCCGAAAATACCGAGGCCAACTTGCTACAATCGTTCGTAATAAATGAACACAAGGATATAATACTCTTTCCTTACAACTTCAAGTGAGTGTTACTATCTTGTGGCATATTCGGTTTCCTTATTAGTCCGGTTATAGTAACGTAATATTGATGAGTTATGCATGCGCATAGCTTCCACTATATTCTCCTAGAGTTAAGCTTGAGCAGGGAGTAATGCTTGTCTTAGACTCGAGACGAAAAAGATCCCAAGGAGTATGCAGACATGGTGAAATGCTCGAGAAGTAAGTTAAATCGATCATTATCCACCATATCAGCAACTTTGTTCATTTCGATATCAAGTAATTGTTTTCTTTGTATGGCAGGGTTTGGAGAAAATTCACCAAAAAGCTCCGGGACTGCCGATTAAGCTATAATTTAGACACACGAAAGTATGTACTTTAGTAGCATATTCCACGCATCTCCTAGTGATTCAAGCGATAGTTTCATCAATACCATTTAACATTCTTGCTAATTATCAGTTTGATTGACCTCTATTTCTTGTAAAGTGGTTGTGGCAGGAACAAGGGAATGATTTACGTGGATACTACGTTTGCGAGTCCATCCGCCACACGACACCGTGAGTGGGGCTACTCGACAAGCAATATGAAGTGCGTAAATAACAATATTCACAATTTTATTTTATTACCATCATTTGTGTTGAGTTTCATTCATTCATATATATATGTATTGACCCCCTTCTTAAAATTAGATGTTTCGGATGCGGATGAACTACTAGCACCAAATCGCATGCGAGCAATTCAAGAGGAATTGGCGGCATTCTTTCTTGACCACGTGATCGCTGAAGACGGAGAATACTATGTGGACCACGCGTCCGTATGTTAGGAGATTATTTTTGTAAAAGATAATTATTGTATATATGTAGCCGGTAGTGTCGGATAGATATACGAGAACTTGTTGTTCGGCCAATCTCTCGGAGAAGGATAGGTGGTTGATATCACTTCCCTATGTATGCATATATGTTCATGACGATCTTCTGTTTCCTTCGTTTGCTTACTAGCTAGCTAGCGTGTCTAGCTAGTCCTCTCTATACGTATGTATAGTACGTGGCGTTGACCAAGCACGGACAAAAGAGGACACTTCTCTCTATTAATTAGCTAGCTAAGACAATATATGAAACACCTAAATTAAACCCCCCCAAAACCCCCAAACCCCCCTTTTCAAAAAAAAACAAAAACCCCAGCCACGGAAATCTTGTGCGTGGATGACTATTGGTCCGGTTGGTGCTACCAGGGACCAAAGGCCCTCTGCCTGGGCTCAAAGACAGAGAGGCCACTTGAGGCCCATCGGTCCAGTCTGGATTGAACCGGGACTAAAAACGAGGTATTAGTACCGACCCTTTAGTCCCGGTTCATGAACCGGGGCTAAAGGCCCTCACCAACCGGGTCAATAGGCCCCTTTTCTACTAGTGCAAGGACACAAGGAAAATGAAAGAAGGATGCTATTATCTGTTCTGAATATTAAGATTTCATAGCTTTTAATCTCTGATGCTTGTACTAACATAGAGAGAAGAGGAAAACAAGACTTGAATGATGTAGTGCAACAACCAATCAACTGGAAAAATTAGTATGTCTGGCAATGTGAGATAAACCAGTAAAGGAGAACCATTTTTAGATCATCAAGCCCAGCAGTAAATGAAAAGCTTAAGCAAACACACATAATATAGTAACAATGGTAAAGATATAGATAAAGCAGGATAGTCCAGCGGTATTTACAGAGAGCAGAAATTGTCATGCGAAGGAGGATAAGGTAGAAAGGGATAAAGATGATATTTACAATGCATAGTAGCTGGTCTTTTTAACGGGTTAGATAGAGGAATTTTTACGGCTGTGGCTTGACATACGTCTGTAGGTGTCAAAGCCTTGCCTTACAAAGACGCACAAAATATATTAAGTGCATGTCCAAAAGTGTTTTGAGTTGATGACCTTCAAATCCGCTGTCTAGATCGTTCTTGCGGTGTAGTAAAGTCGGAAATCTCTCGTCAGCGACACAACCATCCAGCGGTAAACGTAGCTTGATAAGCAGATAGATCACAGAAGTAGCCCTGAGGAAAACAGAAAGCACAAGCATTGTATGATTACATATCATTTAGCATGGTAACATGAAAAAGCGAATGGAAAACACGCTAGTCATATCGTATGTACATATCTAGTGCAGCTCATGGGATAACTACTGTCTTGTCCTCTTTGGAGCGCTAGTCCCCTTTGCAGCAGGGTTTGCCCTGAGTTTTGGCCATTGGCAAAGCGAAGAGGCGTGTTAGTAAGTCCAATTGCATCGAAAAGGACCCAAAGGTATAGAACACAATAAAAAACAAGGTCATAAAGATTAGGCACATGAAATGGATGATGCCATAAACAAGCAGAAAGAAAACCAAACACTAACACACAGCTAATTCCACCGTATGGTTAATCAACTCGAGTTCATGAATCAAGTTATCTTGCATGGGACAAGGAAAATGGCATGTGCATGTAGTAATGCAAAGTAAGGGGCATGAAGTCACATTCTATGCTAAAGGCACTAAATATAACAATTATGAATTTTGACCTTTTGGTTATAGACTGGCCAGGAGGAACGACCTTTGAATCCTCAGCAGCTGCAGCTCCAGTTTCCTCGCCAATCTGTTTAGTTTAGCAGCATTAAATACTATTGAAAATGAAGCTCTGTCTGCACAGAAGCAGAAACATATTTGCATACTTAAAATGTCCATGAACATTTGTCACGGATGTAGGCTGAACAGTTTTTCCAGCAGAAGCATCGCCTTCAGCCTGGGGAGCTACATTCGTATTGAGTCAGATAGGGTAGCGTCCTTAGACTGCGGTGGTCTGATACGTCTCTAACGTATCTATAATTTTTGATTGTTCCATGCTATTATATTATCCTTTTTGGATGTTTATGGGCTTTGTTTTACACATTTATATCATTTTTGGGACTAGCCTACTAACCGGAGGCCCAACCCATATTGCTGTTTTTTTTGCCTATTTCAGTATTTTGAAGAAAAGGAATATCAAACGGAGTCCAAACGGAATGAAACTTTCGGGAGCGTGATTTTTGGAGCAAACGTGATCCAGAGGACTTGGAGTGCAAGTCAAGAAGCAGCCGAGGCCCCCACGAGATAGGAGCCCCCCCCCTGTAGGGTGCGCCCCTTGTCTCGTGGGCCCCTCGGGCGGTCACTGACGTACTTCTTCCTTCTATATATACCTACGTACCCCGAAAACATCCAGGAGCACCACAAATCACAATTTCCACCGCCGTAACCTTATGTATCCGCGAGATCTCATCTTGGAGCCTTCGCCGGCACTCTGTCGGAGGGGGAATCGACCATGGAGGGCTTCTACATCAACATCCTTGCCCCTCCGATGAGTTGTGAGTAGTTTACCACAGACCTACGGGTCCATAGTTATTAGCTAGATGGCTTCTTCTCTCTTTTTGGATCTCAATACAATGTTCTCCTCCTCTCTTGTGGAGATCTATTCGATGTAAACTCTTTTTGCGGTGTGTTTGTCGAGATCCGATGAATTGTGGGTTTATGATCAAGTTTATCTATGAATAATATTTGAATCTTCTCTGAATTCTTTTATGTATGATTGAGTTATCTTTGCAAGTCTTTTTGAATTATCAGTTTGGTTTGGCCTACTAGATTGATCTTTCTTGCCATGGGAGAAGTGCTTAGTTTTGGGTTCAATCTTGCGGTGTCCTTACCCAGTGACAGAAAGGGTTGCAAGGCACGTATTGTATTGTTGCCATCGAGGATAACAAGATGGGGTTTATATCATATTGCATGAGTTTATCCCTCTACATCATGTCATCTTGCTTAATGCGTTACTCTGTTCTTATGAACTTAATACTCTAGATGCAGGCAGGAGTTGGTCGATGTGTGGAGTAATAGTAGTAGATGCAGGCAGGAGTGGGTCTACTTGTTATGGACGTGATGCCTATATACATGATCATGCCTAGATAATCTCATAACTATGCGCTTTTCTATCAATTGCTCGACAGTAATTTGTTCACCCACCGTAATACTTATGCTATCTTGAGAGAAGCCACCAATGAAACCTATGGCCCCTGGGTCTAACTCTTATCATATTTTCTTTCAATACTTTTATTTGCATCTTTACTTTTTTGCATCTATATTATAAAATACCAAAAATATATCTATCTTACCTTACTATCTTTATTAGATCTCACTTTCGCAAGTGGCCGTGAAGGGATTGACAACCCCTTTATTGCGTTGGTTGCGAGTTCTCAGTTTGTTTGTGTAGGTGCGTGGGACTTTTGAGGAGCCTCCTACTGGATTGATACCTTGGTTCTCAAAAACCGAGGGAAATACTTACGCTACTATCGTTGCATCACCCTCTCCTCTTCTAGGAAAACCAACGCAAGCTCAAGACGTAGCAAGAAGGATTTCTGGCGGCCTTGCCGGGGAGGTCTTCGCTCAAGTCAAACATACCAAGTACCCATCACAGACTCATATCCCTCGCATTTACATTATTTGCCATTTGCCTCTCGTTTTCCTCTCCCCCACTTCACCCTTGCCGTTTTATTCGCCCTCTCTTTCCCAATCTCCTCCACTCTTTTTCGCTTCCATTTTTCTGTGTGCTTGTGTGCTTGTTTGTCCTTATGGCTTCACCTAAGGGTCCTGACCACCTTCTCAGAAGGATGGATGAGATTGAATCAAATATTAGAAGCTTTATGAATTTGCAGTTTGAGCATAATAATTTCTTTAGAAAAGAGCTTAAGGAACAAAAAGGTTTTTTGGGGTTTATGAACAAAGAGCTTGATGATATGAATAAAGAATTTTATGGTGTTAATACTCAAATTACCCGTCTTGAAAATGCTATAGCCAAATTTTTTGATAAGCAAGCCACCTTAGTCAATAAGATGGCCGCTAAACCAGAAAAGTTAGATGAAAATAATGATGAGGTTCTTAAAGTTATTGATGCGTCTCCTATTAGATCTATGTTTTGCAATATGAATTTTGATGATTATGGGACTGATGATGAATCAACTTTGCCTAGAAGGCGTCCCAAAAATTCAGAGTCTTTAGATCTTGATGCTAAAATTGGTAAAAGTGAGATTGGAGAATCCTCAACATCTAATAACATTGAACCTACTATCCCGGATTTCAAGGAATTTGATTATGATAATTGTTCTTCAAAAGGTTGTATTTCCTTGTTGCAATCCGTTGTTAATTCTCCTCATGCTTATAGTCAAAATAAAGCTTTTACCAAACATATCGTTGATGCTTTGATGCAATCTTATGATGAAAAACTTAATTTTGGAAGTTTCTATACCTAGAAAACTTAATGATGAGTGGGAACCTACTATAAAGATTAAAATTAAAGATTATGAGTGTTTTGCTTTGTGTGATTTGGGTGCTAGTGTTTCCACGATTCCGAAAACTTTATATGATATTCTACGTTTCCGTGATCTTGATGATTGCTCTTTAAATTTGCACCTTGCGGATTCCACGATTAAAAAGCCAATGGGAAGGGTCAATGATGTTCTTATTGTTGCAAATAGAAATTTGGTACCCGTGGATTTTATCGTTCTTGATATAGATTGCATTCTTTCTTGACCTATTATTCTTGGTAGACCTTTCCTTAGAACGATTGGTGCGATTATTGTCATGAAGGAATGGAATATTAGATTCCAATTTCCATTAAAAAAGGCATGGAGCACTTTTCAAGAAAGAAAGTCAAATTACCTTATGAATCTATTATGCGTGCTACTTATGAATTTAGTGCCAAAGATGGCACTCGTTAGATCTATCTTGCTTTTATGCCTAGCTAGGGGCGTTAAACGATAGCGCTAGTTGGGAGGCAACTCAATTTTCTTTACTAGTCATCAACCCGTGCATCTGCATGGGCTAGTTTTTTGAATAGTTAACATTTATTGTCCCCAGCCAGCAGAAGAATACATTTTTTTTAGGGGAGAAGAATACATTTGTTGTTGTGTAGAACATTGTATGAATGTCCAATATGAAAACAGATCAATAATATCTTGAAGTTTATTTATTTAACACAAATTAGTTCGTTCAGTTCAGAGTACTATATAATTATTCTCACACTTTAACTTACTTGCTCTCAACACTAAATCTACCCATTTCAACTCGGTCACTACATCCAATTCAATAAAACGGTGGTTTTAAGTATTGAAAATCGTTAAAAATCCACACATGTATAGGCCACATAGGACATGCGTGTGTGAAATTTGAGAAAATAACGTGATAACTTTTTACTCCAAGAAAATAATATGGTAATGTATGATATGTACTTATTGTAGTTTAAATACACTCTTACGGTGCTACCTATACCTACCTAGTATCGTTTAGTGCACAATAACTTCACCTTTCATTTATCTCTTTCATTTATTACAGCTTGGAAATTATCATATTTCCTTGTACATATATGTATGTGCGTATATATGTTTTGCACATGCATGTAAATTATCGTATTTAAAAAAAATAATTAAAATATTATTTCCCGAAGTTAATTTATCATGAGGTATAGTTAGTGGACGCCGATGCATGCTACCTTTTTTGTTTTTGTTGGAGTTCATGCTTATGCATGGGAAGCGTTTCAACTCAATTTTGCACATCTGTTCACCTCGCCCATTCATGTTGGAAAAAAAAATCGTAAAAATGAATGCAAACCACTCTATTCGAGTTCGGCTATGGGGAGATTTGTTGAGAACCTTGTCAATGAATGTATAGGCCTTGTCAATGAATATATAGTCATAAAAATAACTGAATATGGATAAACAAACCTCCCAGATCAATTTGTAGCTTTTATTTTTTGCATTGAATTTTTAGAATACTTTTATCCATTGTAGGCCTGTAAAAAATCTTAGGGTCTTGCCAAAAATCGATATCGTGTTCTTTTCATTGACGCGACCAAAATTGCTTACCAGAGAGCAAAGCATATTGTAGCGGAGATTGCGCCATATCTGATGTCTATTTCAGGAGCAAGCGTTCTCTTATGGTAACCGTCATGGGGCCAGAACTTGATGCGCGGGCAAGCTGTATACACTGAAAAAATCTAGAGAGGAAGGAAAAAGTCACATTGCATAATCTGGAGAGTTGGAAAGATGAGGCACCGTTGTATATTTTTCTGCAGCAATTCGTCCACTCAAAAGTCTGGACCCCATGGGTGTCGTGAATCAGCTGCAGGATCAATCAATGTAGCTTATATGCATCGCGTAGGCATCCAGCTGCCTGCTAGCCTCATACATGTCCTTTCTCAGGTCGCAAGCACTGTCCATCAGCACATATAGGACCATAACGCTCGCCGGAAAGTCCTCATTGACTTTGATCAGGAACATCGCTGGATCGCGTTTGACCCAATGCTTCTGGCGGTGGCTTGTATCTCAACAGGGCAACAAAATTCAACTCGTCTATTCGGGGAATCATGGGGAGATAGAGACCAAGGCCAGGACGACTATGCGCGTGGGATAGCGGAGAGGCATGTTATCCTTCATGAACGACTGTCTTCGAGTGAGCTCTTCATCTCTTGCAGCGCCTGGCTTCGAGCTATGTTGCGGTTTGTGGACGAACATGCACGTGGGAGAGCTCACTCGATTATACAGAAAATTGCCGCCGGCGGCCATAGGTAAGAGAGCAGGATCTAAAGAAGGAGGAAGCGGGCCATGTAGATGAGTCGACCCTGTTTTTCTTTTCTTTTTTATCCTTGGTCAAGGTTGGATAGAGCCATAGAGGGACATGCTATCAATTGGATCGTAGAAGATTATCTTCCACACCTGGCGGTGGAATATTTTTTTCCCGTTTTCGTTTTGTTTTGAGAATCCGTTTACATTTATCTGTGGTGTTTTCATAGGTGGGGACTTCCTTTTTCTGGACGTGGCAGATGCTAATTTTCTTTTTTCAATTCATGAAAGATGTAATTTCAAAAAAAAATCATGAAAGATGCTATTCTTTTTTTTTTCTTTTGTGAGGATGGCAGATGCTTTTCTTATGGTATGGAACCATCTCTGTACGTAACTTTTCATTTTTTGGATCGTAGAGAATTTTCGTTCCACCCTGATAGGTGGAGGCTTTCTCATTCTTTCAACTATTGGTGGACGTTAGCTTAAAAAAAAACTAATGGTGGATGTGGGTCTGTCAAGAAAAAAATATTGGTGGACGTGGCGGATGGTATTTCTATGGTGCAGAACCATCTATGTACGTAACTTTTCATTTTTTATCCTGGCCGTATATTGTACAATCCAACGATATAATTAATTTTAATGATGTGGATTAATGAGAGGGCTTAAAAGGTGCCTTCAATTAGTAAATATAAGATATAAGATGTTTTTTTGTTTTTGCTCCTGTTTAGTAATAAATCTTGTATCTGCCTTCTGTTTAGATGTGTTTTTATCTTTTAATTAGTGTTTGTGCCAAGTAGAACCTATAGGATAACCTACTATGCTAGTTGATTTGATTCTGCTGAAAAACAGAAATTTTGCGCGCACGAATATAATTTTGTTAAATCACAGGAACGTGCTTCTACGTTAATTATTTTTGCTGCTGTTCAATAAACAAATTGTACATGACTTCCTAGTTTGGTAGGATTTTTAGAGTTCCAGAAGTTTGCGTTAGTTACAGATTGCTACAGACTGTTCTGTTTTTGACAGATTCAGTTTTTCGTGTGTTGTTTGCTTATTTCAATGCATCTATGGCTAGTAAATTAGTTTATAAACCATAAAGAAGTTGTAATACAGTAGGTTTAACACCAAAATAAATAAAGAATGATTTCATTGCAATACCTTATGTGGTGGTTTTGTTTTCTTTCACTAACGGAGCTTATAAGATTTCCTGTTGAGTTTTGTGTTGTGAAGTTTTCAAGTTTTGGGTAAAACCTTTATGGACTATGGAATAAAGGGTGGCAAGAGCCTAAGCTTGGGGATGCCCAAGGCACCCCAAGATATTCAAGAATAGCCAACAACCTAAGCTTGGGGATGCCCCGGAAAGGCATCCCCTCTTTCATCTTCGTTCATTGGTAACTTTAAATGGAGCTATATTTTTATTCGCCACATGATATGTGTTTTGCTTGGAGCGTCGTGTATTATATTAGTCTTTGCTTTTTAGTTTACCACAATCATCCTTGCTGTACACACCTTTTGGGAGAAGCCTATTTGATTAGAATTTGCTAGAATACTCTATGTGCTTCACTTATATCTTTTGAGCTTGATAGTTTTTGCTCTAGTGCTTCACTTATATCTTTTAGAGCACGGTGGTGTCTTAATTTTGAAGAAATTACTAGTCTCTCATGCTTCACTTATATTATTTTGAGAGTAACAATCATAGAAAGTGAATTGGATGCTATGATAAATTTGATGCTTCATAATTGTTTTGAGATATGGAGGTAGTGATATTAAAGTCATGCTAGTTGGGTGATTATGAATTTAAAGAATGCTTGTGTTGAAGTTTGTGATTTCCGTAGCATGCACGTATGGTGAACCGCTTTGTGATGAAGTTGGAGCACAATTTTATTTATTGAGTGTCTTCCTTATGAGTGGCGGTCGGGGACGAGCGATGGTTTTTTCCTACCAATCTATCCCCTAGGAGCATGCGCGTAGTGCTTTGGTTTTTGATGACTTCTAAATTTTTGCAACAAGTGCATGATTTCTTTTGATTAATGATGAGTCCATGGATTATACGCACCCTTTCACCCTTCCACCATTGCTAGCCTTTCTTGTACCGTGCAACTTTCGCCGGTACCATACACCCACCATACTCCTTCCTCAAAACAGCCACCATACCTACCTATTATGGCATTTCCATAGCCATTCCGAGATATATTTCCATGCAACTTTCCACCGTTCCGTTCATATGACACGCGTTACTTTTGTCATATTGCTCTTTGCATGATCATGTAGTTGACATTGTATTTGTGGCAAGGCCACCCTCATAATTTTTCATACATGTCACTCTTGATTCATTGCATATCCCGGTACACCGCCGGAGGCATTCATATAGAGTCATATCTTGTTCTAGCTTTGAGTTGTAATTCTTGAGTTGTAAATCCATAAAAGTGTGATGATCTTCGTTATTAGAGCATTGTCCTAGTGAGGAAAGGATGATGAAGACTATGATTCCCCCACAAGTCGGGATGAGACTTCGGACTTTACAAAAAGGAAAAAAAGCGGAAAAAAAGAGAAATGCCAAAAGAAAAAAAAGAAGGGCCAAAGAAAAAAGAAAAAAAGAAAAAAAGAAAAGAAAAAAATAAAATGAGAGAAAAAGAGAGAAGGGACAATGCTACTATCTCTTTTTCCACACTTTTGCTTCAAAATAGCACCATGATCTTCATGATAGAGAGTCTCATATGTTGTAACTTTCATACACTAGTGGGAATTTTTCATTATAGAACTTGGCTTGTATATTCCAATGATGGGCTTCCTCAAAAGTGCCCTAGGTCTTCGTGAGCAAGCGAGTTGGATGCACGCCCACTTAGTTTCTTTTGTTTGAGCTTTCATATATTTATAGCTCTAGTGCATCCGTTGCATGGCAATCCCTACTCACTCACATTGATATGTATTAATGGGCATCTCCATAGCTCGTTGATACGCCTAGTTGATGTGAGACTATCTTCTCCTTTTTTTTTTCTTCTCCACAACCACCATTCTATTCCACATATAGTGCTATGTCCATGGCTCACACTCATGTATTGCGTGAAAGTTGAAAGAGTTTGAGATTATTAAAGTATGAAACAATTGCTTGGCTTGTCATCAGGGTTGTGCATGATTAAATACTTTGTGTGATGAAGATAGAGCAACAGCCAGACTATATGATTTTGTAGGGATAACTTTCTTTAGCCATGTTATTTTGAGAAGACATGATTACTTTGATTAGTATGCTTGAAGTATTACTATTTTTATGTCAATATGAACTTTTATTTTGTATCATTTGGATCTGAACATTCATGCCACAATAAAGAAAATTACATTGAGAATTATGCTAGGTAGCATTCCACATCAAATTTTTTTATCATTTACCTACTCGAGGACGAGCAGGAATTAAGCTTGGGGATGCTTGATATGTCTCCAACGTATCTATAATTTTTGATTGTTCCATGCTATTATATTACCCTTTTTGGGTGTTTATGGGCTTTGTTTTACACATTTATATCATTTTTGGGACTAACCTACTATTCGGAGGCCCATCCCATATTGCTGTTTTTTTTCCTATTTCAGTATTTCGAAGAAAAGGAATATCAAACGGAGTCCAAACGGAATGAAACCTTCGGGAGCGTGATTTTTGGAACAAACGTGATCCAGAGGACTTGGAGTGAAAGTCAAGAAGCAGCCGAGGCCCCCACGAGATAGGAGGCCACCCCCCCTGTAGGGCGAGCCCCCTGTCTCGTGGGCCCCTCGGGCGGCCACCGACATACTTCTTCCTCCTATATATACCTACGTACCCCGAAAACATCCAGGAGCACCATGAAACACAATTTCCACCGCCGTAACCTTCAGATCCATGAGATCTCATCTTGGAGCCTTTGCGGCACTGCAGCCGGAGGGAATCGACCATGGAGGTCTTCTACATCAACATCCTTGCCCCTACGATGAGTTGTGAGTAGTTTACCACAGACCTACGGGTCCATAGTTATTAGCTAGATGGCTTCTTCTCTCTTTTTGGCTCTCAATGCAATGTTCTCCCCCTCTCTTGTGGAGATCTATTCGATGTAAACTCTTTTTGCAGTGTGTTTGTCGAGATCCATGAATTGTCCGGTTATGATCAAGTTTATCTATGAATAATATTTGAATCTTATCTGAATTCTTTTATGTATGATTGAGTTATCTTTGCAAGTCTCTTCGAATTATCAGTTTGGTTTGGCCTACTAGATTGATCTTTCGTGCCATGGGAGAAGTGCTTAGCTTTGGGTTCAATCTTGCGGTGTCCTTACCCAGTGACAGAAAGGGTTGCAAGGCACGTATTGTATTTTTGCCATCGAGGATAACAAGATGGGGTTTATATCATATTGCATGAGTTTATCCCTCTACATCATGTCATCTTGCTTAATGCGTTACTCTGTTCTTATGAACTTAATACTCTAGATGCAGGCAAGAGTCGGTCGATGTGTGGAGTAATAGTAGTAGATGCAGGCAGGAATCGGTCTACATGTTATGGACGTGATGCCTATATACATGATCATGCTTAGATAATCTCATAACTATGCTCTTTTCTATCAATTGCTTGACAGTAATTTGTTCACCCACCGTAATACTTATGCTATCTTGAGAGAAGCCACTGTGAAACCTATGGCCCCCGGGTCTATCTCTTATCATATTTGCTTTCAATCTACTTTTATTTGCATCTTTACTTTTTGCATCTATATTATAAAATACCAAAAATATATCTATCTTATCTTACTATCTTTATTAGATCTCACTTTTATAAGTGGCATGAAGGGATTGACAACCCCTTTATTGCGTTGGTTGCGAGTTCTCAGTTTGTTTGTGTAGGTGCGTGGGACTTTTGAGGAGCCTCCTACTGGATTGATACCTTGGTTCTCAAAAACCGAGGGAAATACTTACGCTACTATTGCTGCATCACCCTCTCCTCTTTGAGGAAAACCAACGCAAGCTCAAGACATAGCATGGTCCAGCAAGGAGCTTGCGACGAGCGTTCTTAGGACACGGTGATTTGCTGTAAAAAAAAGGTATTCACATGAAAACACACTGAATTTTCAAAATGCATGACATGGCAAAGTCAATGACAATACCTGGGTGTTTTAGGCTTTATACCATGTCCTTTTCCTTTGAACGTAGATATAGGAGTGTTCATCTGCCAAAAAAACAGTGCAGGAGTCAAACGACTGAAAGGAAATTTGAGAAAGAGAACCAGTAGTAGATATACCTCATTGGGAGGCAATACGACAAGCGTAGACGATCCTGTAGGGTAATAAGTGAGGATAGGCACGGTCGTGCCTGAGCTATCAGCAGAATATGATGCGCCAGATGCGTGTGGCGCACCAGCAATTCCCGAGGGCACAAGATCAGCTTTAAAGGCTTCAGCAATCCTGCTAACTTGAAATGACAACTGGGTGCTTGAAGGCTGGAAGCTCTTCGTGGAGATAGTGACGACAAGGCTAAACTTCTGGGTAACAAGACGGGAAATTTCAACAGGCAAGCCTACATCAGCACCTCCTATCTGGGCAAGATCAAGTGCACTTGTAAAACCAGGGTACTTGCGGTGAATCAAAGTCATGAGTGGCCTGCCAACAACACTCTTTCCAGCCCTATCAAAGAACATAAATTACGCCTCATCTGCACCATCGCTTCCGAAGGTGCATACACTGTACCTAGACATTGCAAGGCAAACAGATTGAGAAATAATTTAACAGATATAGAAGCTCTCGTGGGAAAAGCACTCACGAAGGATCTGCTGCGACAGAAGAGCACGTGTTGTCTGAGCACCGATACTGTCTTCCACAGGTATATGTTGTTTTATGGCATTCCCTGCATGAGAGAAACCACCAGCAATTGTCGGTGCCCAGACCTGTAATATTAACCTTGACCACGAACTGTTTTTTCTGCGTTGATGAGAAACACAAGCGCAGTGAGAAGCAAGCAAAAAACACAACAGGAACATCACAGGGGAAATGAAGAGAAGGAGGGAATAACATATGATCAAACGGGTCGAGAGAAAGCAGCTCCCGAACGCTCATTTCAACAGGAGGTTCACGAACAGACGTGGCAACCACTGCCTGTTCTCCTAGGATGTGAGCAGTGACCACAGCAAGACCTTCTGGAAGGCTGGATAAAGAATAGTCAATTGAATCAGGAATGCAACATCTATAAAGATCTTCATGAATGACAATGTCATACAAAGAGAAAATACCTAGCACGAAAGGCATTAATCTCTGGCAAGTCCTCATTAATATACCCGTAGCATGCAGAGCTACCACTTAGTCCCTTCAAGCCTACTGAGACAGGTAAGTAAAAATCTGTATTAAGGTAGCAGAGGAAGCAATACGCCAAGCAAGGTGTAAGCGAAAGAAGTACCTCGGTATATTTTTGGTAGTGTCCCTACAAAGATAGCAACGACAGCTCCTGTTTCACTTGCAGCACGAACCTCTTCTGCTTCAAACGCATGAGCTCGAGAACCCCAGAGAACAAGCTTGATTTCATTTCCTCTATAAATCAACGCGGGAATGTCACGAAAGGGAAAGGACAGAAGACAAGAGGAACAAAGAAGAAGTAAGGTAGCAACTCACGATTCATTCTGAAGAACTATAGTCCTAGTATCCGAAGGTTCGGGCTGGTACTGAGAGTGGACAACAACAATGTATGTGACCACAGTAATTCTACCAATGACATATGCAAGAAACAAAACAACATTAGTATGACATCATGAAAGACCAGTAGTAAAGAGAGCATACATAAAGGAAGCATAGAATTACGAACCAAGAAAGCGACGAGTGTGTGGGCCTGGCACAGGTATATCCGAAAATGGCAGGAGGTTGTAAGTGCAGTATGGATAGTCTTATTCATCACAAAGCTGAGGAGTCACAGTAGTAAAGCGAGTGAACTGCATCATATATGGACTTTCAACAGCGCTGTAAGTCTACTTGGATTGTTTGCACACGAATCTGTTTATCAAATAGACCTCGCCTTCCTTTAAGACATCTTTCAGAAGTTCTGATGGCTCTGGAGGGATCTGACCATACATGTGGGTGCCCTACATATCCACATTGGTAATTACGGCCAGAGGTCAACAACAGCAGTGTAAGCAAAGATGACACAAGGAAAAACAAACCTCTTGGTCAAGCACCACAAGGCCAGTGTGCACGAGTGGGCCATCTTCAGTTGCACCTCGGTACTCCCACAGTCGAGACACCAGAACCTTTGCATTCCAGTATAGTTCCTTGGTATGGACTTGTGAGAGAAGGCTAAACTTTCCGCTTGACATCTGCGGTACGAAAGAAAAATTCAGAGCGATGAACAGATGAAGGGAAAGAAAGTTTAAATCTGATGAGGCCATTCATACATACTTACTTGATGAGGCACGAACTCAAGAGAAAGAAAAATGAAGGGATCAGGTGACAAAGAAGCATAACATGCAATCGCAAAAGTGATTTGGGCCACGAAGTTGCATAAGCCAGGATGAAGCCAAAATAATTTAAGAACATGTAAAAACTGCAACCCTATCATAGGAAGATTATAGGAGAACCAAAACATAGATCAGGAAAATATTATGATATATACTATAGACTATTATCGATAGCACCTAACGAATGGAACAAAAAATCTCAGCGAACACGATGTTCCTTGTCTAAGAAGTAGTCTTGTCATCCTCTCCTTTGATTAGGATCTTCAGCGATTTTTGTGAAGTGACACGCGATACAGCCACATCGAGTTGCTCGTGTGTGAACACAGGTGTATCCAGATACAAACCAACATTTGAAAGAGTCTACCCTTGACTTTTGTTAATGGTTATCGCATATGACACCCTAACAGGAAATTGACGACGATGCAAAGTGAAAGGCCATTTAGGATCCTTTGAAGTCAGGCCTATCCTTGGTATGAAAAAAACAACATCACCTATGTTTGAACCAGTGATGACAGTTGCCTCAATAATCTTATCAGCAAGCTTTGTGACTATGAGCCTTGTGCCATTGCATAAGCCTGTTGATTGGTTCAGATTCCTCAAAAGCATAATGGGAACGCCTACCTTGAGCACCAACCTATGGTACGGAAAGTTATTGACCTTAATCCCATTCAAGTACTCGACAGGATAGAAAGCATCTTGATTGTGAACTGCGTCAACAGAATCCCTATAGCATCACAGCTAAGGTACTCCCTCTCATCGGTAGGCACTAAAGACAAGACACACTCATTTATTTTCTTGGTGACCTCATTTGTTGGTGTTAGGATTGCCCTTTCTTTTAGATAACTAACATCAGAATGCTTAGCAGGGATATCTTTATATATGGCCTGAACAATGGCATCAATTTTGTCACCGTCGGTGTGTATTAAGAGCTCATCAGGGATAGTTATCCAAGAGGCTTCATATTCCCCCTCGCGATCCATATCAGGTGTTGTGCCATCACCTAAACTGAGGACCCACTCAGCAAAGGCAGCAACCTCAGAATGGAGGATTGGATCATCTGTGTGTGCAGCCAAGCGCATGTTAATGTTTAGGTGCAGAACATCTACAATATTCCACAAAGGGGAGTTAGTGATCGCAGCAGCAAGAATCTGCGGTGGAGACCCACCCTCAATGACAGGCAATATTTGTCTAAGGTCCCCACCCAACACAACAACCTTACCGCCGAATGGAACGTTAGCTAAAGAAGGATCATTGGCAGACAGGATGTCACACTACAAAAAAATACACTTCCGTGATGATACGTGTTTGTAACAGTAGGTCGCGTTTTTTGTCATGCATGTACATCCATGACAAATTTATGATAGAATCAAGATAGTCATACCTGTGTTGTCGTAGAAGTGTTCCATGACATTACCAAAATTATCATCACGGAAGTGTCCACTTCCATGACGATAAATCGCGCGTCACGGAAGTGCTTTTCGTCAAGGGTGACCGACACGTGGCATCCACCGTAACGAACGCCGTTAAGCTATCGGGTCAGGTTTTGGATCCGATAACCCGTTAACAGCCCGACCAATGGGGATTTTCCACTTGTAAAATCATCATTGGTGGAGAAAACTGCGTGTCGGCTCACCGTTGGGACAGATGCCATCCGCTCATTGGACCGAAGGCGCCTATGATCTGGCGACCGTGGCACGGCCCAACAGAGGCCCATTCCGTGAAAATGCGGCCCGTTTGACTTGGTCAAAGGTGGCGGGCGGCCTGAAAGCTCGTTAATGGCCTGTTCGCATATAGCCCATTTACTGACCCGCTAACCCGAGGCCCGTTCGCCCTATCCGAATTAGGCCTAGTAGCGTCATCTGGGCGTCCAATATGATTCAGCTCGTTTTAACTTCCGGCCCATGTGTGGCCCATGACTTCTTTCGGCCCATATGAGGACCTTTGTAACTCTTGGCCCATTAACGGCCCGTGGTGAAACTGGCCCGTAATGAACAGCGTATCACTTTATACCCATTAACGGCCCGTTATTCCATTGGGCCATTTCCAGCCCAAATTATCTTTCGGCCTTCTCAGGGCCCATTGATTCTTGGGCTCACTTGCAGCATTCGGTTACATACGGCCCGTTACTGTCATTTTCTGCTTGTGGGTCAAATTCAGCCCGTCGTTACAGTCGACCCGTTTGTGGACCGTTAATACGTTGGGCCGTTTTCATGTAAAAAAAAACCGTTGGGCTGTTTTCATAGGGTTATCAAATACGGCCTATTTACAGCCCGTTATGGTCCATGAATAGTACGGCCCATGATTGGCGAAATGATGATACTCCCCGTGGAAGGCCCATGGATCCTACGGCCTGTATGAGGCCCATGGATAGTACGGCCCGTAGAAGGCCCATGGATCGTACGGCCCGTAGAAGGCCCATGGACCCTACGGCCCGTAGAAGGCCCATTGATCCCTAAGGCCCGTATAGAAGGCCGATGGATCCTACGGCCCGTATAGAAGGCCAATGGTCCTACAGCCGAACGAAGGCCCATGGACCACATGGCCTGCAGGAGGCCCATGGTTACAACAGTCCGTGTGTTGCCATGATTATTTTGGCCTAGTTACCAAAAATAGGCTATTGTGGCCACTAGAAAAACACGTAAAAAGAACTGCGGTGACTACAAGCAAACAACTAAACAAGACAATAAGGAAATAAATAAGCAAGCAATTAAGGCTAGCTTATTACCGCTATTACATATATTACATCCACTTTGGGCATCAAAGTTCGCCACCGATTGCAAATATAGGGAACAAAGCAACATATTACATACCTTTGGCCGTCAAAATTGGCCACGATTGCAAATAAACGCGGCTGACAAAACAAGAGCATAACTGAAACAACAGGAAGAGCTCAAGAAAGCGTTATCCGTGGTATCTACCATGTCGGCAATAAGCTTAGCAAGCTGATTAGCTTTGTCCTGTTTGGCGCTAAAATCCTCCAACTCTTCTTTGTTGCACGGAAAGTATGCATCTGAATGCTCCAGGGACTTCATGATCCTTCCACTTCCTGTCGCAGCATAGCTGATCGATGTCTTTCAGCTTGTAGTTGAGACTCAAGAAACCGAACTGATTCAGGCAGTGAGTTTGAATAGCTTGTGCAAGCGGTAGTGGCCAGTAACTCGAACACTAAACCAAGACAGGACTTTGGGGTTGTCTCGCTGTCTTCAAGATAGTCTCCCTTAGCTATTTTATCAGCTTTGTTGGAGACCAACAAGGATGTGTCACTATCCTGAACCTTATCTGCATTACTTCCTTTACCATATAAGGCACTCTTCCCCAATATTTTGTCAGCATTCTAAAAGAAGAAACAAGCAGAACATAACAAGTTTAGCATGCACTAGTATATGAAACTCATTTCGGTGAACCAGTTCATTAGTAAGGTGGACAGGATTAAACTACCAAGTCTTCTATTGCCAAGTACTAGTACATAATAAAAGCATCAAACAAACATATATCTATGTCCTATGGTCACTTCATTGTCTTGCAAATCAAAATAGAGACACGGTTCAAATCATATCAGTTCAAGACAAAGCAGAAGTGAAAGAATACAAAGCGTGGGAAACTACACGGCACAACAAGATTTTAGATGGGTACCATGGGTCTACATGTACAACAACACTATTGGCTCTGTTGTGATGCTAGTAATGTGTATGATATGAAAGTCAACTGCACAATTGAAATTGAAATCAAAAGAGCTATTGATAAGAGCAAACCTGTTAAAGAAACATGCATGAACATACCTGCTGTGCCATTGGAGTTTCGATTGGATCCTTCAATTTAAAAATAAGTTTGTATCTGTAAATACAGTGATACAAGAGCAAAGCAATCATAGTTTAAAAAGGCGCGCCTAAGCGAGCGCTTAAGCACGCCTAGGTTCTAGGCGTTGGCAAAATGCAGTGCGCATAACTACGCTTAATCTGTGCATAACTGCACATAAGCATGCGCTTTGGTCAGTAAAGTGCAAGGCGGTGGCAAGACGCACAATTAACGCCTAACGCTTTTTTGAACTATGATAGTAATGGAATCTTAAATTAGAACAGTTGTTCTTCAGGTTTAGGCACTTGTTCTACATGAACAGAGTACAGTAAGACGCAAGAATAGAATACTTGAAAATAGAAAATGAGCTCATAGACCTTACCACATTCTTGGTTTGGGACGATGTCTGAACAAAGGCGTTCCCGGTCATAAATCCGATAAATGTGTCTCAGGAGAGCGTAAGGGAATTTGATGAGTTCCTTTGCGGTGAAATACGTTTTCTTCGTGTAATTACATATCGCCACCAAGCATTCTTGAAGATAGCAAAGGTATTAGCATAGGTTACCTCATCCTGAGTTTCCAAATCGGTCCTTCTCTATTGAGAAAAATGGGAAAATTTGCTGTATTATAACCATCATGGAGGTAGGATGTATGGGACGAAGCAAAGTAATTGCCATGAATAACATTACTTACACATAACTCCTAGATAAACACCTGCAACTGGCATTTTCCTTCATCTTCAGTATAATATTTCCAAGATGGGAAGATATGCACATACGATTTAACAACATCAAATGCGATAGATGCTAAACTACGACTAGCTGGTTGTGCTTCCTCCACAGGAATAGGCATACTAACTGGTGGAGTTGGGGTTCGCCGTGATAATCTTGGCCATTTGGGCACCTTTGGAGCTGCCTTACTAAGCTGCTCTTGTTTGGGAGCTCTATGGTGGAGATGGTCTTTGTGTCAACAGGAACTGGGTTACTATCGGTTGGGGTTGGGGTTAGATTGGGTGAAGCTGGTTCTCTTTCCATCACAAGAGGGGTACAATCTGCGAGAGTTTGGGTTATGTGTGGTAGGGCTAGTTCTTGTGCATGTACAAGCTGGGTGCTATCTCCACCAAGAGGTAGCACTTGTTTTATTTGAAGACCGTGTTTTTATTCCGCTGATATCTTGGCATCACCCGCTCCAATTCAAATGGCTGATAAACAGGAAACATAGTTGAATGTCTGAGACATTGTATGAGAGACAGATGCAATAGATAGTGTGGAAAAAGAGGGCATGAAATAGTTGACATGTATATTGTTTAACTAAAACGGATAGCATGACATAATTTCAGATATATGATGTCTATCTAAACTGGATAGCATAGCATAACATAATTCAAAGATATGATGAATAACTAAACATGATCGCATGACATAATTCACCTACATGTTATCTAAGTAATCATGATCGCATCATTTAATTCACATATGTGATTTATATGCTAAACAGAGGGCATTCACATATGATGTCTGAACTAAGAACATGGTGTTGAATATTGTGTTTATGATGTCTAAACTATGCAATGCAAGACACCGTATGCATGATATGAGCAGTATAACCGTGCCAAGTTAGAGCATACACCTCAATAGGGGAATAGGACTGGTCATCTGTCTCTGAATCCATCTCTGAGGAGCTATCGGGACCCAACAAGAGATCTTCTTCGACAGGTAGCACTGTTTGTTTTGAAGGCCTTGTTTTCACTCCAGATTTTTCCATCTCCCACCCAAAAGGCTGATTCACAGGAAGAGTAGTTTAATGTACAAACATTATCGACAAATGGAAATGTAATGAAGAAAAGGATGGGCAAGATATCATTCAAATATATGATGCCTAGTTAAACAGGATGGCATTGCACATTCACATATATTATGGCTGGCTAAAAGACATGAGGCGCATAATTCCCATATATGATATAGAAACTAAATAGGTGGCATTACGTAACATGTCTAAACTAAGCGGATGCCATATATGATGTCAAAAGTAGGCAATCAAGGCAACATATGCATGATATGACTAACATCATCATGCCAAGGTAGTGCAAACACCTTGGGGGTAAATAGGAGTAGTCGGTGGCGTCCGAATCCGCCTCGAGCAGATATCTTCCTCACGGATTACAATCTGGAGAGGGGTGGGGAGGGTTTGCCATTGAACCCACCATGGAGCGATGTCTGCATGACATTGTATTGCCGTGCAAAACTCTTCTCTTTTTCTCTACATGTTCAGCATGACTGTGTACAATATTTGACATGCATACGAAAAAATATGGTGAAATTATGTAAGGAGAGCATGCAGAAATTTAGAGTGATGGTAACAACCAGTGGATGGATCTAAAAATAATGATAGCAGGCTGATGATTGCTTTAAATTAATAAAAAGACAGATGATGATTGCTTTACTATTTGTTTCCCACCCAAGATGAACAACATAGGCATACCCTAGGTGAACCAGATATTAGACATACATACTATTTAATGCTGCCTCGATATGTGCCCCACAACTAATTTAGAACTCAAGTTTGAACATGAATTTGGACCTGAGTTGGGGGTCCAAGAGCTGAACAGGACGATAAAGTAGTAGGTAAGTTTAAGCAATGCATAACATAAGCAGAAACAAAAGAGTGCGACCTCTCTTGTGGAACCGTGTACTCCTCAGGTTCATCTGCTGAGTCGATGATGGTGATGCCGTTGGGGTGGGTGCCGGCAGCAGGGAAGGAGATCTGAGGCGGCGAAAGACGGTCAGGAGTCGTGTTGTCTGGTTTGGTGGATGCTTCTGTCGATGGAGCAGCTCAGGTGAGGTGGACGACGTCGCGACAGAAGAAGGACAAACCACACAAAGTTTCCTTCGACACCGCACATGGCTGAAGTAATTCTGTAAGGGCTCATTTGGCTTGCATGATTCTTAAAACGCAGGGATAGGAAAAACACCGGAATAGGATAGGAAAATGCACATGGTAAATAGAGCATTTGTAAACACATGATTTCTGTCAACTTGGGTGTTTGGTTTACAGGAACAGGAAGAGCAGAGGAATGCAAAGAAACATGGACAAAATAAAGAGAAACCATATGAAAGCGTGTACAGTTAGAATGTTATTCTGGCACTAATGCACTTGGTCTTGTTTTCATGCATAGGATTTTGAAAAGTAGGTCCAGGTGGATGTTTTGCTTCATTCCTTTCAACAAAATGCATGAATAATTGAATAGTAGAGTTCCATTGGAAAATTCCCTATTGCTATGTTTTTCCGTTGAACCAAAATAGCCCTAATGGATCGACGTGAATGTATAGTAATAAGTGATGCAACAAGTGTACAATCTCTTTGCCGTAGCCGTGTCAACCTCAGCATCATTGGGTTGGTCGCTGAAGCAGTTGAGGCAGACGTGGCTGTGGGAGGTGTGGAGGAAGATCACGAGGAATCATGGGCGGCGTCCGAGCACTGCTTTCTGTTGTGATGGATCGTTCTATCGTTGGAGCAGCTCCGGTGAGCCGTAAGGCGTCAAGGCTGAAGCGACACAAAGGCAGACATCGCCAATCTCAAGTGGGATTCTAATAGCATCTCCAATAGATGATGAAAAATGGATGTACAATTAACATCACCAAAAACCACCTGACTACAACAGATGAGGTAAAAACTGTTGACTCTGAACTTAAGTGTCGAAACTGAAATTTACTGTGGAATTTGAATGCTACTGTCGAAACTGAACACAATGGTAGCAGAGAGGCACTTGACATGTAGTTTAGGGACGGCCTGTAGTTCATCTTCAACCTGAACACCCCTGAGCCGCCTCCCACCGCCGGCCGAACCGCCGGCCTCAGCGCCGCCTCGCCGCCCTGAAACAACTCGCCACCGCCGCCCCGGCCAGCCCTCTAGGCCCCCCCCCCGCCCCCACCCTGAACCCTAAGATAGATAGTTGGGTACCTTTTCGGCGAGCCACCGTCCCCGCTGCGGGTGGTTCTTCCTTATCTCCGGCGAGCCCCCCAACCCCTGAAAATCAACTGACCCAAAAGTTGATTCAGTCGATTGAAGTGTTGCTTAGTCGGAGCAGAGCAGCAGCACGAGCGAGGGGGAGAGCAGCAGCAGTAGCTGGGCGAGCGAGCGATCGAGCGAGAGCCGGAGCAGCAGCAGCAGCGTGAGCGAGCGAGCGAGAGCCGGAGCAGCAACAGCAGATCCGGCTGGTATGGACGCCGCCACCGAAGGGGCCTCGCACTGGGGGAGAGCCGCCGTGGAGATGTCGCCCGCGGCGCCGGCTTCAAGGTAGCCGCTCCATGGGGGTGTGGGATGGAGCACCGTCGGCGCCGGGAGGTCGAGTTAAGGAGAAGGTGCGATGCGATGAGTGTACAACCTCTTTGGTGGCACCGAGTAGGCCTCGGCTTCGTCCGAGGAGTCGGTGAGGATGCTGCGGTTCCGGTGGAGCAGGTTAAGGCGGCGCTGTGGGGATGGAGCAACCGCGATAGACGAGGCGATCGTCGGAGCAGCTCCTTGGAGGTATTGGATGGGGCGGCTAAACCGGCGGGACGGCGAGATGGACGACGGATCCTCATCCGGGGAGGTGGACGACACTACTAGGAAAAGGGCTATAGATGGAAATGACACTAATGGCGCACCGGAAAGATGGTGCGCCATTAGTATATACTAATGGCGCACCGCCATACGATGCGCCATTAGTGTCTAAACTACTAATGGCGCACCATGCCTTGGGTGCGCCATTAGTACCAATTTTTAACTAGTGCGCTGTCCAAACATACTAATGGCGCATCCTGCCCGAAAAGCGCCATTAGTAGTTGTAACTACTAATGGCGCACCGATATCTTGAGTGCGCCATTAGTACCAATTTTTTTTAAACTAGCGCTTTGTCCAAACATACTAATGGCGCACCCAAACCCCGGTGCGCCATTAGGAGTTGTAACTACTAATGGCGCACCAGTGTGTGGGTGCGCCATTAGTATAGAAAATTTTTTTTTGAACTAGTGCGCCTGTCCAAACATACTAATGGCGCATCCTTCCCGAGAGCGCCATTAGTAGTTGTAACTACTAATGGCGCACCAAGGTGTTGGTGCGCCATTAGTACCAAATTTTTTTTTTAAACTAGTGCGCCTGTCCAAACATACTAATGGCGCACCCACACTCTGGTGCGCCATTAGTAGTTGTAACTACTAATGGCGCACCTGTGTGTGGGTGCGCCAGGCGCGAGAGGTTCAAGAACTCAAGGCACAGGTGGCGCGGATTCCGGAGATTGTCCAAGAGCAAGTGGAACAACGACTCGGAGCGACGATCACCGCCCTTGTGCCTACCTTGATCTCGGGTTGAGTGCGTGGATTGCGGGCGCCAACAGGGGCCGCCCGATTCCTAGCTTCACGGCCAGCAACTTCGCATAATGCGATGGCGGGGCCATTGGTGCCTCCAGCGGAGGCGGCATTGGTGTCTCCGACACCGCACGGAGCTTAATGCACCCGGGTGTACGCCCGGCCGGCACCTACGCAGCAAGCGGCCCCTCCGTCCACTGCCGCCCGCCGTTGGCGGTGCCTCTACATTAGCCGAGCTCGGCGCCATCATCACGATAACTAATTAAGCCTCTCTCGCCGAGGACTTCATCTCCTTGCCTTTCGATCGGGCATCCCCGACGCCCTACATGTTTTCGCAGGGCGCCGCCGATGTTCCGTGCACTCTCCTCCACTTCGTGAACAACGAGTTGGTCGATGTCGCCAAGGGCAAAATCGTTCAACCGGCAACCCTTGTTCCACGGTACCCAGATGCCACCCAACTTGTTTATGGTTCAACTGGTTCGGGTGCTGCCAGGCTGCAACGACTTGTTACCTCCGAATCGACCCGTCGGGGCCGACGATGATGACGTGATGACCCTCAGCGCCTGCCTGAGCTGGCCCCTGCTTTGGCCGAAGAGCCAGATTCGTTTGGGGGCGGGGACACCACCCCAAAGACAACACCGCCCGGTCGTGCCGGGCGCCAAGTCGGCCCCATGGCAAGACCGCCAGAACGGTGCGGACATCCCTATGCCACTGGATCCAAACATGCATATGGCACAGGATCGTAATGGCGACGACGGCGACTATGATACATTTGGCAGCGTCGATCAAGTACTTTGCCGAGCATGGAGTGCGATGGCGACTTCATGGGGCCTCCTTCTCAAGAACCAAACCCAACAAAAGACGTGTGCGATCTAGCTCGCATCATGGAGAAGCCAAGTTGCAACAGCGCCGCCCGGGCGTTCAGCTCTCGTGAGACGCCTCCCTGCCGACTTCACCGAGCCTCGAGATAGGCGAGGTGCAAAATATTATCAGCCCCAACACACTCAAGAAGGCGGTCTGTGAGCAAAACTCGGTCCCATTACGGGAGAAGAAGAAGGCACGCAAAAAGAAAGACTAAGAAGGGTGCGAGCCAGCCGGCACCGAGTACGATCCGTGCTCGGGACGGGCCACCTTCACCTCAGGATATCTCGAGGAGGGTGCATGTGGCGGGTAGGGCGATGCTACCGACAAATATGCTCAATGCTGCAACCGGTGCTATGCGGAGTCTGCATGATGGTGTTCTTTCTTTGGAGAAGCGGCGTCTCGTGGAGAAGGATGTGGCATACCCGGTTTCGCGGCCAAGGTGCCAGAGGGCAAGGGCTTTGTGGATAACTCCATCGGGCGTACGATCGTCCTGCTTTTGATGACATCCACGCTATGTTGAACCTTCATCCGCTGCACTACACCTTCGTTCGGCTATTTTCGCTGAGTATGGAGATGCGGATCATTCGCGACAAGACCCCGGACATCGTGATAGTCGACCCCTTCTACATGCGTGCCAAGATCTTGGGCAGCTGGGGACCGGCAAGTCGCGAGTTCTTACCTCGAAGGCGTCATTCGGCAAACCAAGAAAAGGATAACTTCCTCGTGCCTTACTTTCCCGAGTAAGTCCTCCCTCAACCGCCCGTAACATATGAATTCTTACATTTGGATCGCTTTTTCTTTTAACATTCCGTGTTTTCTGCGGTGACACACGTTAACGCTCATCCTCCTAAGCCCTAAATATTCCATGGCCACGATTTTCGACCCGGACCGTCGATTGACGTAGACTACACAAATGTCAAGAAGGTTCTTGATGATGTTCTCCCAGCCACGCCAAATCTGGAGGCACCTTCACCAGGCCTATTCGTAAGGCACGGCAAGCACGTGTTCTCCCACAATCTGACGTTCGCGCTGCGTCAAGCCGCTTTGGATCGGAAGGGTGCCTACTATGCCATCCATCACATGCGGGCGATCGACGGGACCATCATCAACTTCGCTACCGAGTAAACTCCAAGATTGGGCCGCGGCGTGTCGGCAATCCAGACGCGGACCTCCGACAAGAATTCTTTCGCATCCAATCGGAGTTTGCGGAAATCATCCATCAAGATGTCCTTGCCTCGGGCAGTTCTACCTCGAAATCAACCGTCCAACGGTGACATCGACACAATGCTACAAATGCAGGATGACAACGCCCGTTCTTTCATGACTCCCACGATAGACGGCGGCTTCATCCACGCCCGATCCCTTGAGTCGAGTTGTCTAGTTCTCAAACATCGATTGGGTCATGTTGTAATTAAACTTTAATGAACTTGTAGTATGTCTCTTTGGTTTCGAGAGTCGTTCAACTTAGATGTAATCGATGCTATTAATGTCTTGCTTTTCTCTTCCGATCGCTCTGTTGCATACTTCTATATTGCTTCTGGATTGTCTGCGCCCTGGTACTCACGTTTCGATTGGCTAGTGCAGAGCGATGCCGACGTATGGCGTGTACAAGGGGAAGGTTCCCGGAGTCTACGACGACTGGGAGGAGTGTCGGAGACAGGTTCACCGATTCAGCGGTAACAGTTACAAAGGGTACACCACTAGGGCCGAAGCCGAATCTAGATACGCCCGCTATCTAGCGGGAGAGGGGAGGGAGCGTTGGAGGAACCGGATGAAGACGAGTTTCATCGTGATGATGCTCATCGTGATGACCGCAGCTCTCTTCTATGTGATGGTAGTTTAGATGATCGATATCGACTTGTAATGCGAAGATAAACTCGCTACTCGCGGTCTCGAGACTTGTAATATAATGTTCTATCTTTGTTCGGTCTTTTCAATTCGGAGACTAATATGATGAATTGTATTCAAGACTAATATGATGAATTGTATTCAAGGACTAATCTTCTATTGTATTTGATGAATCTATTGTTGATGTGTGCTGTCTATATTTTGTCAAATTATACATTTTGTAACCTGTGCAAAAACAGAAAATAAAAAATAAAAAACCTAATATTCATACTAATGGCGCATCACATGATAAAGGCGCCATTAGTATGACAAAGGCATACTAATGGCGCATCACCGGGAAGTGCGCCATTAGTATGCTGCGGTTACTAATGGCGCATCCGGAGGTGGTGCGCCCATAGTATGCCAAAGCACTGGTATACATGCCTTACAGGAGGCATACTAATGGCAACCCTTGCATATACTAATGGCGCATCAGGTGGTGCGCCATTAGTACTCAGAATACTAATGGCGCACCGGTGGTGCGCCATTATATACCGAATACTAATGGCGCACGGTGGTGCGCCATTAGTATCTGATATACTAATGGCGCACCACCTGGTGCGCCATTAGTAAAAATTACTAATGGCGTGCTGTCAATGGCGCACCTCTGATGCGCCATTAATGGCCATATTAGGTGCGCCATTAGTAGTGGTATTTCTAGTAGTGCGAGGGACGTCGATCTATTGCGGTGGACGACGTCGTCGGGGAATAGGCTCCGGCTAGGCAGCGGTGACGTGGCGGATAGAGGAGGGTGGGGTTTCGCGGCTGGAGCGGAGAGGTTATGGCGGCCTGGGGTTTCGAATGGCGAAAATGGGGCGATGGGAGGGGGTGAAGCATGACTTAGGGACGCGCTTGTCCAAAATGTAGGGTGTGTTACAAAAGTACCCCCCACCGATTTGAACTAGCGGCCCTTTCGGCTCAAGTTTAGAAGGGGATTTAGGTGTGTCGGATTTGGCAGGTGGAGGGAGTTTTGAAGCGTTGTAATTTCGGGATAGCAAGGCGCGGGTTGTGAAGGCGCCAGTTTTGGGAGCACGATATCTGAATTTTCGGATATAACAAGACGCTGGTTGAATTTTAGGGACAAGCCTAACGTGTAGTAATATTGTACTTGTAATGCGTACCAATTCGCACTTCCCTCAACCAAAAAGAAAAGCGAAAAAAATAAAACTATTCACACCACACAAAGAGATAGTCTTGCCCGCTTTTACTATACAAATGCTATTCAAAGCTACCCCTCCTTCCATCTATATAGGGCCTAATCGTTTTTTGATGCTAACTTTGACCAAATATTAGAGCAATGATATATGACATGCAACTTACACAAAGCACACCGTTAACTTCGTGCATGAAAGGTTCTTTCAATGATATAATTTTCACATTGTGCATGTCATGTACTATTAATCTTGTCAATAGTCAAAGGCGGTCTTAAAAATCTCATTACACCCTATATAGATGGAAGGAGGGAGTATGAATCCATGTTATGTCCGATTAATTTTTTTCACTTGCTGTATAATGCATGTAACCTACTCATACCAACATTTTAGTGCATTCCAAATGTATATACTACTGCTGCAATTCGAACTAAATTTGAATTTGTTTCTCTATTTCAATAAGAATCTACAATCATGATTGTTGCCAACTTCAACCATCGCGTATTACCTTAATAACACACCACATGATTACTATAGAGATAGATATGAACTATGTGTACTACATGAACTCGAATTCTATTTTTTGAATACACTTGATGTTGATTCCAAATAATAGTACATTTGATGTACTAACTATATATTCATAATCTAAACCATGTTCCATACGTACACCGTGTTTATCACACAAAGTATAGTGCCCCACCCCCTACATTATGACAAGTATTTAGACCTGAGTTGCAAAATCCACACATAAGCCCAAATTATAATCAATGTTCTACATTATGATATCTTCTTCAAGTATCCGTATCCACCTTTTTATAATGAATTATGATCTTTGTTCGTCTTTTACACCTTCACGTTCCTCTTCTATTTGTAGCTAGCTAGCGCTAACTTTCTATCGTGCATGTACACGCCCGCCCCCCTCACACACCCTTAGCGTCCCCTCCATCACGCACGTTCATTATTTCTCTTTAGGTCGTCCACCAGTGTGTGTGTAGGCCCGACTCCTTCTTCTTTCCGCACACACCGGTCGATATACCTCTCTAGCCAAGTGTGCCTACAACAAACACATATATACTTCCCTCTTCTCTTCTCACCGTCCATGCCCCCATATGTCCAATACGATTCCACGCAGTGCAGACTCCGCCCTCTTTTCATTAATCACATGCTCGCACCTCCTCCCCCTCGACATGGTAGGCCTCTCGCACCACCTCCTAGCCACACCCTCTCCCCCTGTCTGCCTCTCCGGACCTTATTTGCTTCTAACACATGCAAGTGTGTATATGAACTGATCTCCCTACATATAGCCAGGTCGACTATAATTCGTTTTCACCAAGCACCGATACACTTACCTCGCTAGTTATGTCTCTCCTTTTCTCGGACACACGATAGTTGATCCTCCTATGTAGTTACGCATGCTTACCACAAACATATCTTCTCCCCTCATCATCCTTGAATACCTCCCGACCCGTCTCTCACACGCACGTGCATAGACAGACAGACATCCCCCGCCCTCTCTTATTGATATTGCACTCACACCCTCCGTTTGTCTAGCAGGCCTCTCCCACCATTTGTGAGACGCCACTCCACCACCAACCCTCCGACGCTCTACCTTTGTCTTTTTCCCAACCTTATTCCTCTGCTACACATATCCATGGATGTCGATCGATCTCCCTCAATACATAGCTAGGTTTCTCTACTTCCCCACACATATAATAGTCGACCGGTCTCTACCCCCCCTCCCCCACACACACCGATAGTCGAATGTTGTAGGTAGGTATCCATGCCACGGAGAAGAACTGCACCTCTGCCCTCTCAAATTCCAGTAGGCCAGCCGCCCTGTATCTTTGATGTGGGCAAACACAAATTCGATGGCACTCTTTATTGATCGCGCAGCCACACACTTCATCCCTGTTTTCAATTCTATCGATATCTCACGTCCATGACTCTGTTACACACACATTGCATATGTTACGTTTTTCTGATTCAGATATCATCAACACATTGCCTCTGTTTCACACAAACCATCTCTCTCACACCCACCCACGTACGTAACTGCACCTAAAGAATAAGTGCACGTAGGACGCACGTACTCACGTCTCGTTCCCAGCCACACCCGCGCGGGTACACGGTGGAGTTCGTTTCTGTACGAAAAGGCAGCCGACGTGATAATTTGACACGTGTAGCGGTTGTTTACTTGAAGGAGGGTCGGGTACCACGCCTAGAATATAAAGCAATTGCCATGGGGAAAATGAAAAAATGGGTTTGTCTCTCGTGAGTCTCTTCACACAATCTCACACAAGGCCGCCGTGGCCTCTCTCTCTCTCTCAGCGTTGGTCAGTGAACCGACTGCATCCCGTCCGCCGGTGAAAAGGGAGGATGTGCATCGTATCTGTGTTCGATGGTGTTGAGGCAGCTTGTTCCGATCCGCGGTACCCGCCGTTCTCTCTGACCAAGCTCCGGCGCGGTAGGGCCTTCGCCACTTGCTCACTGCCGCAGTATGGGCAGATTCTGGTCGCCGGTGCCCTCCTAGTAACATCCCGACGACCCTCAGGTACAACTTCCTCCGGCCTTGCTCCACTGCCCATCTTCCCACGTTGCTGCATGTGGATCTTCTTTAGTTGTTTTCTTAAATCGTATCTCGGCCGGCGTACTTTCCATCTTGCAATCTCGTCCTCAAACCATTTTTGATAAACCACCATGTGCTATCTTTCCCTTTTTATATGGAACATGCTTCTTTTTTGTCGACGTATGTGTCTTCAACTCGTGTTATTGGGCAGTAATTATTTCCTTTCGACCTCCTTTTGCAAACAGGGCTATCCATTTTCACCTCGTTGCTATTGCGACCTTTTGGTGAACTGCACAAATCACTTTTACGAAGAGTGTTTTGTGCAGTTCCGCCAAAATGTCACACGGGCAACGTTTTTTACATTTCTGTGGGACTGCGGAAAGGGAGATTGGTTTTGCTATCCTCCTCATCCAACTCCATGCCTAATCTTCTCCAACAAGAAGTTAGTCCTAAAGAGAGATCGTAGAGGTGATCGGCTTCTATTTATGTGTGTTATGTTTCGTCATCTAGTTCCACTATTAGTGTAATCACCTTGTTGAATATCTTTGCAAACAGGGATGGTCCGCCCGATTTTAGTGGAGCTGCACAAAATGATCGGATTGTGGTGTCCTTCATACACCTCTTTTTGGCTACAGAGCTGGGTGAAACTAGCTGCCAAGCAATGAACACGGTGCCAAGGAAATGGAGCCATGCCTACTGAACAGCATCGATCAATTATATTTTTTTCTTTATTTGTACACCTTCTCACAACTTTGTCTTGGTTGTGATGTAAATATTGGCGCTGATCTGCGAACCATTGAGATGCATTAGCCATGGTAGTTTCATTTGTATTTGATGGAATGTTGTAACGAGATAATCTCGAGGCAAGACACATGAATCCTAAGTTGAAACCTTTTTTTCCTGCGGGAACCAGAGTTGAAACCTTCATAGCATCATAGTACAATTTCATCAAAATTATGCGTACATATAAACAAATCCTGAAGGATTGATAGCAATGCCAGAAACAATTCAACTTCGTTTCGCCGACATGTTGGACATCCTTCATCCGGCTCCACCTGCCATGCAGCAATATTGAGTGCACAACACAACTTCAGGGAAAGATTCACCCCAGTCGTTGCGCGCGATAGTAATGACTAGTGAGCAATCAAATCACAGAGCCCCACCTTCGCCACAGTAAGTTGCTCGGACGAAGCAACCATCATTTCTCTGTTCCTTGAATCCGCTTGTACTCCCATATTCCCACAGTAATAAGTTGCTCGGGCGAATCAACCATCACTATATCCGCTCATGTGTGATGACCACAAGAGCTATCCATTCATATTGCATGTTAAAAAATAAAGGTCGCTAACTAATGCGGCAAACTTTCAAAAAAAAACTAATGCGGCACCTCGGGCCAACGCGGCCAGATCGCATTTTGCACGAGAAATTGCACACCATGTTTTGTTGACATGTGGTTCCGTTCCAACATATCAGTGAGACGACGGCGAGTAGTAGGAGTATTTCCGAACCGACGTGTAGGCCGGGGCGCCCCTTCGTGAACCATGGCAAACTGGCAACCGTCCACCGACTCTTCGCCTTTCCCTCTCGATTTGTAATCATGCATACGCTCTTCCTCTCCCTCCTCCATTTTCCTTTAGTCCTTCACGCTTTCTTCCACCATTGTTCGATCGTCTTCTCCATGGAGGGAACATGACGGAAATGACCCGTTATTCTTGCCCCGATCTGAAAGATGACGTGGTGGAGGAACTCATTGATCGGTGCGACGTCATCACCTCGGCTAGCATGGCAGGTTCGTTCAAGCACATTCTTGACTCAACTAATAACATCATTACAAGGAACCCAAGAGTCAAGGAACGATTTGATCTCCCCTATCTTCTTCGCCGTGACCCTGATGACTGGCACCGTCACGATGGAGGCCTCGCCCTACGCAGGTTGATGCCGCTTGATAATGATACGTATGATGTTAAGATGCCATCGCTTGAGGGCAAGGCTTGGGCAGGCGCAAATGGAGATTGGGTTGTTTACATTGGGTCCGACTGTGAGTGGGAACTTGTGAATGTGTACACTCGTGACCGGGTTCCACTTCCAAAAATCTCAGCAGACTGCCCAGGGGTTGAGCACACTGGTATTGTACGCACGTTCAAATACAATCATGGTGACTGTCTTCTATGGAAGAAAGCAATTTCTCAAGTTCCCACCCGCTCTTGGAATTACAACAACTATGAAGTTGTTGATATCTTCGACAAGCTTGTTGCCGTCGTTGCTGGTTTGACTCGATGGACATTGCTCAAAAATCAGTTTCTGTACACGCATGAGTACTGTGATGCAATTCAATACGAGGGCCTTGTGTTTGCTGCCACCACACGTGGCACTGTTTTTGCATGGAATCGTTATGATTTCGGTACGTTTGTCTTCCACCGTAATTATAATTGTTTCAACCACATGCATGCGGGTTAGCAAGTTTCCCTTTACTAATTAACCTTCTTCTTGTGTTTCCAAGGTCCTGTGAACATTCCACCACCTATACTTGAAATTTTTTATAACCAAGGGGGAGATGACGATGGTGATGATCACAAGCATGAGGACGAGCAGCGCCCATATACTCCTTGGTGCCTGGCAACTAATTCCGATGGATCACCTCTTCTCGTGTGTATACAGCCCACTGATGATGTTACTGCTAAGGAAGCAGGTGTAGTCTCCCATGGTCACACTCTCCGGACCTATTCCAACACCCGTTGCATGGTATTCGGGATGGATATACTAGTGTGCTAGCGCCAACACCTTCTCCCTGGTACAGAGTTGATAGTCTTGGAGAAAACTCGCTCTTCCTTGGACAAAACTATCCGATGATGGTGAAAGGCGATCCAGCTGCTGTTGACACAATGTTACTAGCACCATTTATGAGAAGCAACTGTGTCTATACCTCGGACATTAGCTTGGTTCCCTACCCTGGTACTGATATAGTAGGCCGCTTCAGCCTAGATGATCAGTCCTACGTTGGTCTCGAGATCGACAATAGATGCCCCGTCCCTGAGAATCACTTGTGGTTCAAAGCAAGCGTTTCCAACGCCGAGGAATGGTTGAGTTGAAGTTCATTTCATTGCTTGTTTTGTTGTGTGGTGAAAACTTAAAGTATTTATAATGTATCCTCGTTGTCGATGTGGGTTGATGACCTGTTGTATGTAATAAAATGATATGCCTGTGATAAACTTACTAAATTTATGAATGGCTTTCGAGTTGCTACGTGAGTGGTGGTGCGACGAGGCAAAACAATATTTTCCAAATACATAATTGTACATGCATTGCAACAGGTTATCGGATGAGGCCAATCAACAATAGTAGTACACTATTTGTACTAGCTTCACATGCTTCGTGCGTCGTGCGGGTGTTTTTACTGTAGCCATATTGTACTACGTAACCAGCACCTCAAATCCTCGATACTAGTACTATATAGTAAGTAGTAGGAGTAGTAGGGTGGCATGGGCCAGAACAAGCATTCACGTCCAGGAGTACGACACATGCCACAAACACGACTTCCATTTGACACCATATTTCTTGGAGTCCGTGCTAGAGCAATCTCTTCAACCTCATCGTTTCTCTAACCCAGCCATCGCATGGCGAGCGAGGTGGGGGTTTGCCGATAGTCGGTTTCCTCAACTGCAGTCCCACTTGTAAGGCCAACTCCAACACTCTATCAATATATGGATGTACTCTTCTTCCCAATACAAAAACTTGCATCCATTCTACTCCCTCCGTTCTACTACCTCATCACGGTTTATAGGTCCCCTTTGTAGTTTTTGTCAAATTTTGACTAAAGATTTAACTAACAAAATGTTAATGCATGTCAAGAAAAATTATCTCATTGGATTCGTATTTGAACATAGTTTTCAAAAATATAATGTTTGGTGACATGTGTAAACATTTTGTTAGTTTAATCTATGGTCAAAATTTGGCACGAAATATAATGGGGACCAATAAACCCGGACGGAGGTATTATTTGTCAAAATATATATGTATCTAGACATGTTCCATTTTTGGAAAAATGGAAGTCAAGTATTTTGGAATGGAGGGAGTACACAATAAATTTTTTAAGTTAGCACTACTAGTCTAATCCGGGAGCACAACCGAAGATTTGGTCGGGTTCTTCCTCCTTTTGCCGACACGTGGGACATCCAGCATCCAGGTCGTTTCATGAAAGAAAATAGAGTGGTAGTTGATAAGTTGAAGCCATGAGATGTGCATCTTGGGTTAAACTGTAAATAGAATCTTACTACTCTTGAGTAACTCCAAAAGCGGCCACCGAAGATCTTTCTTGGATTTTTTTTTCGTCACCAACACGTCGAGGTGAAGATGTGCAGGTTCAGTAGGTCCTCTTGCGTTTTCACTGACAAGTGGGGACGCATGTGAGCAAACAGGCGATGGGCTCCGCGCGTCCGCTGGCTGGCTGAGAAGAGAAATAGAGGAGGGCTGAGCACGGACTGCAGGAAATTTGTTCTACGTAACCAGCACCTTGATATTTGCGTGTGGTTGTTTCTAGAATAAAAAAAGGAGGTACCTCTACTTATGTTACTCCCACTACGCTTAGCCTAAGGTTAGTAGGTGACCTTGCGCTTGGCTCTTGCCTCTTCCGGAGTCGATGGTTCTCTGATGAGTGCTTACGGAAATCGACACGGATGAACTGCTGCACGTCCACCGCTTGTAAGCAAAAGTTTCTCCTCATGCTGCGAGCCACCGCGCACGCGTTGGCGAGGGAGAAGGCATAATCAAGCTTCTCGTCGTTCTGCGAGTTGACGGGACACATCAAAGTTGTTTACTAGTAGTATGTACTCTCTCCAAAAAGGGCTGACCATGTCATTTCTACCATCCCGTGCTCCGTCGTTGAGTACGTGCACTATTCACGTGCCATTCACGTGCCATCGAGGAGAAAAAATATTGCGTAGGTGCCATCGAAGTGCATGACTCACTTATGAAAAAGGGTTTCCCCCCGCTTTCCCCCTCGCACGACTCACTTACGCACTGCTTATCTGATTATCTCCATTTTCTTGCATGACATGTGCACCTTGATGCTAGATGTCTCGCGTGTTGGGAAAAGGATGAACAAAGCTCACGTAAAAGAAAAGAGTTGAAGAGCATAGATTCCCGACGACCGAGGAGGAGCAAGGAACCTCGCGGTGGAGCGTCTGCAAGGAACCTTGCGCGTTTTCCCCTGTTTTTTGCCGCCTGGCCACCTATAAACAACTAAAAGAACATGAAGTTTTCGCTAACCACTAGAAATGGTACATCAGGATGCTAAGTTGAAGATGTTTTATACTCCCTCCGTTCCCAAATATAAGTCTTTTTAAATATTTCAATAAGGGACTACATACGAAACAAAATGAGTGAATCTACACTCTAAAATATGTACACAAGCCAACGCACAAACTCCATCCGATCAAACTCATGCACATACGTGCACAACATGGAGCACACAACGCACGTACACAAGACGTGCATGCACACACGCTCGGCCGCAGAATGCACGTGAATAACACATGCATGCGCACACACTCCGCTGCATGGAGGCGTGCGCCATCCGCTGCGACGTCCGGTTCGTCGTGCTACGATGAATCTCGCACGCAACGGCGCATACGCATCTCTTGCAGCACCTCTTTGCCGTCTTTGCTCAACTACTAGTCGGAGACAAAGACGACCGCAGCCTCGGCCTTAGAGCTAGCACCGATGGAAAAACACGCACGCTGCACGCGCACGAGCACATACGGAGTGCCCACGACATGGTGGTGTTGCGTCCCTAGTCGCCTCTACTCCTTCTCTGCACGTTGTCTATCAAGGCGGCTGCATGCTAATGATGGTGTGGGTGAGATCTTCTAGGACTCAGATGATGACGAGGAAAATTATGAGACACAAGGTGACGTACGCTGTCAAGGTCCACGGTCAAGGGGGGTGCTAGCAAGTGCATAGATGTGCTTAGAGCAAGTACAATAGAGCTGAGTCAGCGGCCTATAAGGAATAAACAGTAGTATATTTCTTCTTAGTTGGAGGAAAGAGAAGAGGAGAGAGAACACTGGTGGAAAAAAGGCCTTTGGTCGCGGTTCGCAACTGCCATTAGTCGCGGTTGGGCAACCGCGACCAAATAAGCGCGACTAATGCCCCCCACCTTTAGTCGCGGCTGCTTAAGAACCGCGACTAACGGCCCGTCCACGTGGGCGCCAGTGACCGTCGAGGCGGAGGACCTTTAGTCGCGGTTCTTTCCGCCAATCATGACTAAAGGCCGCCACAGGTTTAGGGTTTTAGCCCCCTAAACCTGTTTTCTGTTTAATTTGTATTGTTTTGTGCTTTATTTTATTTCTTTTATAGAAAACCCCGCTGCGCGTGGTGGGCGAGGGAGGCCGGTCGGGCGGGCGTTGAGGGCGGGCGAGCGAGGCGGCAAGACCGAGGTCGGGCCGGGCGGGCGCTGTGTAGGCGAGGGCGACGGGCGGCGCCGAGGGCGAGGGCGACGGGCGGGCAGTAGGCGAGGGCAATGGCGGCGTCGAGGGCGAGGCGACGGGCGGCGCCGAGGGCGAGGGCGACGGCGGGCGGCGCCGAGGGCGCAGAGACGAACAAAGTAGAATCGGAATCGGAGAAGACGAGAATCGAGCCAAAAGCAAACCTACACCCACTTGTGAAGAGAATGGCTCCAAATGGCTAAGTGTTGGCTGCTGGATGGGTATATATAGGGAGGGGCTTTAGTTGCGGTTGGCACGGCAAACCGTGACTAAAGGTGCCGAGGCCTTTTAGTCGCGGTTGTCTGGCAAACCGCGACTAAAGACCCTCACGCGGCGCCACCGGCCACCGAGCGCCTGGGCCCAGAGCCTTTGGTCGCGGTTCACCTCGAATCATGACTAAAGGTCCCATTAGTCGCGGTTCCTACAGCTTCGCGACTTATGGGGCTGGACGGAAGCCTGTTTTTCCACCAGTGGAAGGTAAGCGGGCTCTTCGTGAAGAGCCAGCTCTAGCACGTGCTCCTAGGCACTTTGTACATGTTGACTATAAGATGGGCTGTAGGCTTATAGCCAGCAGCTGGCTACACTATTAATGCTCTTTAGATGAGGTGCTAAGTGCATTAAATGGCTTAGTAACTCAAGTGTTCAATGCATAGGTGCTTAGTTTATTGGTGCCACATCATATTTTATGCCTACATGGCAGGCTTAGAAGCTATACATGGTGGAGTGCACTGGGAGAGGCCAAGGCTGGTCATAGTGGGGAGTAACTTGTACTGTAACATATTACTATGTTACTCTAAACATCTCTATAAACCGGAAAGGAGGGAGTAGTAATATAGACTAGTGTCATATGCAGAGTATGGGAGCATATGATATTTCCTCGTCCGGACCGATCCCAAGTTGGCTTCTCACCTTCTTGGCCCAACAAAAACCCCTCCCCCTCATGGCGTGCTTCCCGCCTGGCGCCACCGAGCCCGCTCCACATTAATGGCAAGTCGTATGACCACGACCTCTCTCATCGCTTGAAGGGCGGTACCGACCGAGGGCACCGCCCACTGCACGCCCAACATTTCAGACTACACAGTGGATAGTAAATTTTAGAGCAAGTACTATAATTAGATGACATAAGCAGGCTATAAGGATTTAAATATAGTATTTGTGCTTAGTTGAAGCAGAGAGAAGAGGAGAGAGAAGAGAAGCGGATTGTAAACGTGTAGCCGGTTGTACTCCAACATACTCTACTTTGTGAGACAAAAGGTGGGGCCATTATTAATGATATTCTATTTATACTAAAGGGACTAACGGACGCCTTAATTACTCTGGGTTTTTTTTTATACAAACCTTGGTGGGGCTATTATTGACTTTTTTTGAGCTATTATTGACTTGGACGTGGGGTTTGGGGGCCAAAGGCCTACTATTATACTCTGACCTGACATGCTCTACCCTAGCCGCCGCTGTATCATATGGTTTCGCACCGTTCCAGATCTTAGCGCCGCCACGCAATTCTTCTCCAGCCCTCCTTCCAGCGTGCACCGCGAGAAGGGACAGCAGTCCTTCGAACCCCGCCTTTCGTGATACTGTACGGGAGAGGGGCGATCAGGTTTTTGGGGAGAACACTCCTGTGACTGCTGCCAGCGACGACTTCCTCAACGACAGCCTTCTTCCCCGACCTCGGTAACCTCTTCATCAACGACATGAGTGACAACTTCAACCACATCGGTTCTGCTCCCGCTGTATAGTATGTGATTCTGTCCTCCTGGTTTAGTCCGCATCATTAGTTTGATGTTTGCAATTGTCGTCATGATCTATTTACTGCTGATTCGGATTAAATCTCATACTAAATTGCTCATATATTCAACAATCCAATCCAAAACCTGATCACGGGCAATTTACTCGAGTGGTTTTGCTGCGCTTTTGAAGCCGCCTACTTTTAAGGGGTGCAATATAAAAGGTGGCGCACAAGAGCAGTATATTGGTTTCAGATCATGTATCGCTATGACGCCACTAAGGGTAAGCCCGAGGCGATCTTAATCCTACACAGAGGAAGCTTCTCGAACATGGATACCCTCTTCAAAGCCGCCTGCTGAGTGTTCTTGACGATTCCATTGTGGATTCGTATATGTCGCTTAATGATGGCAAAGACATGTGGGCTGCGCCGAGGCCACGTTTGGGCCCTCGGCGCCGCAACGAGTTGTACGTCATGGAGCAATTCTGACTACAAGATGGTGATGAGCGCTCTGTTGTTCAGCCAGACTCATGAGATCTGATCACTCTCTAAGGAACTTGAGTACTTTAAGTGTGTGTTGCCGGACAAATTTGTTGCCGGGACCATCATTGCCAAGCTTCCACCTTCGTGGAACGATTTTGCTACTTCTCTGAAAAGCAAGAGACATGAGTTTTCTGTTTTGGATCTCATTAACACTCTTGATTTTGAGGAGAAGGCAAGAGCAAAAGACACACGTGCTCGGGTCACCGAGGGAGCTTCTAGTGCCCACATGGTACACGAGAAGAACTTCCAGCCCAACCAGCCCCATAACAACAAGTACAAATCTCAGGGGAAAGGCAAGTTTGATGCAAAGAACAAGCCGTCACATTCTACCAACCTCAAGAAGAATTCTCATAACAGTAAGGGATACAAACCTCAATTTTGGTAGCACCGCACAAAATTTATATGGCTGCATCTACCTGCTGTCAGCTAACCTCATGGTGCTCCAGGTATTCCTACATTCGTAACTAGGTACAATGACCACCGCAAGATGAAATTAGCTTATTCGTATGTTGACTTGCTGAATGCAAGGTCTGAACGATCCTGTCATGTTTGGAGGAGCAAACAAGCGGTGCAGCCGAAGGTGGAAATCAACCAAGGACTTATGAAATTATATGTAATCTTCCTCAAAGGTGTCGGTATCCCCTTCGTCCAGATGATCGTGTTTTGTCATGCCGAGCTATTGATATGTGCTACTGTTTTGCAACACCGTTTAAGTATAGCTACTGCTTTTCCTATCTTTTCAGATTCGGGACAATGAATATGATATCGTGGAACTGCACAATATGGACCGAGGTTGAGTCATCTCTATTGCCTCATGTGTTTGCTGCAAATGTGTCAAAGATCAATTGCAAGATGAGGCAGCTAGCTAGCTGTGGAGTTGCCTACATGCTCAAAGTGCTCGCAACATTGAGAAGAAACAAGCATGCCCAGGAAATTAATGCATGCGCACGGAGGCCCTTTGCTCAGAGAAGCATCGACCGATTTTCTTTATTTCCACACCTTCTCACAGTTTTGTATATTGGTTATAGTATGGTGAATCATTGAGATGCATAGACATGCTGAACTTTTGTTCTTCTGAATGTTAGTTTAATGTGAGTGTCTGCATCTAGTACCGCATCCTCTAATTTGGTGGATGCACACAGAGAAAATAAATCTCCTTAATTTACTCCATAACCACCCTATTAATCAGGCCTATTAACAAACCAGGCGCATGCAGTGGCCGGCGGGCACCTGCATCCTGCATGCATGGCCAGTCATGCAGCAACGCAAAATAAGAGAGCGGTTCTTGGGAAAAAGCGAGTAGTTAGTGCAGCGGGCCTTATAAACACGAACAACTCGCTCTCCCGCCTGCCTCCCACCCACCCCCCCCGCTCCCAATCTTCCTCACTGGCCCGTAAAACCCCGCTCACCTTCTTCCTCACTCGTACAGAAAACACCTGCTCCTCTTCTTCCACTCCTACAGAAATCCCGAGCCCTCCTTCTTCCCCACTCGCACTGCCACTAGGGTCGTCTCTGGATACTCTGCTCAAACCCGTGAGCTCGGCGCGACGCCCACAAGGAAAATGGAGTCGGCTGGCCCCAGCGCCAAGAAGATGAGGCTCTCGCTAGGCGGCGGCGCCGGTTGTAGATCCCAAGACCAGTAGCGCTGGGAGAAGTGGCGAGCCCCGGATCCGAGAGGAACGGTAGAATCTCCGTGGACCGCATCAGCGATCTCCGGACATCATCCTTGAGGAGATCATCTCGCTTCTCCCCACCAAGGATTGCTGCCTGACACGAGTCCCCTCAACTCGGTGGCGCCCTCTATGGCGCACCGCGCCTCAATCTCGATCGCCGCCGACATCTGTCCTTCTGAATTTGATCTCATCGAGACATCGTCTCTTCTCACCAGCAGGGCCCCGTTCAATGCCTCTGCATCCCGACAAGCTACCTGCTATCCATACCCGGCAAGGTGGACGCTTGGCTGACATTCCCTAAATTCGGAAAACTCCAGCAGTTTGAGTTCAACCATTACCACGAAAGTTTCATACCAGGAACATACCAAGAATTCGTGCCCACACCACCGTTGTCCATCTCGCGGTTTTCCTCCTCTCTCCACACCGCCACCTTCGCCTTGGTGCCATCTACAGACGATTTGGTACAAATGCTTGACCCACCGCTAAAAAATTTCGCTTGTGGTGGTTTATCCGTCGGAGGCCTCATCAAGACAAGATCATCCACTCCAGTTGTTCTCGCCTCGAGCGCTTGGTCGATTGTTTTGGGAATATAAATCGGTATCAGTTATCTCCAAATAAAGTCGCCTCACCCTTAAAAGCATTGGAATTTGTTTTGAAGGACATCAGCTCATCATCAAAGATGCCCCTTCACTTGAAAGGTTGCTCCTTCATAATTGTTATACACCTTCAGAAATAACTGTCATCTATGCGCCCAAACTGGATACCTTGGGTGTAATTCGTGACCCGTTTAATAATCACAAGGAGTTGGTGTTTGGCTCCTCACCCTTTCAGGTACCGTATATTATCATCTACACATTTGTAATCATATGCTGCATTTTTCATTTGTGCGCATAAGTTTTAGATCATCTTGGAGTACACTTTGGGTACTAATATTATGTTATATGCTCAATGAAGAGTTCTTCCATTGATAGCCTATCAATGCTGCTAGATTCTGTCAATATCATATATATATATACATATATATATATATATATCAGAATGTATAGTTTTGATCTGGACATAATTATTGGCTTGCTGCGATGCTTTCTATCTCTAGAGAATTTATACATAGAGGTGATGATTTCATGCACATTGAAAGCCCGTATATATTGTACTAGAATTAACTGCTCAGCCGTCGTTCTTCGACATACTCTTTTTCAGACCTTAACTGTTTTCAATCTTCATGTCTACTTAGGCAGAACCACATGGAGAAAAACATATAACCAATCGTTAGCGTAATAAGCACAAGGATTTTCTCAGTTCTCATGACATTCGTTTGAGGAAAATAACGATGGGATGATATGCATCCAACCAGGCAAACAGAAGCTTTGTCACATTCTTCCTGTTGAATGCGAGGTTACTATTGTCCATGAGGCTTAATTTTTACAGCAAGAGATTTCTCACGGGCGAACATGTTGAATAGCTAAAAAGAAGTTTCAGGTGGACAAATGGGCTTCTAAACGTGCTCGGCTTCTATTTACAACAAGTTGTAGACATCCTAAAATAAATTTTTTTGCACAGGATGTTGATTTTATGGATCAGACCGATCCATTTGTTTGTGACTGCAAAAAAGAGTGGTTGGGTTAGATGTTACTGTCATGTTCAATCTGGGTTTTGTCTAAAAATTTGATGAACAATTAATCCTTGGGATTTTTGTACCATTTGTATGCTTGACTTGCATGTTGTTGCCCTCGTACTCCCCTCCACCTGCCACTACACTGCTGCATCTTCAATGGCTGCTGTTCATTCCCGTCCGAGGCCTTGCCATCGTTCTCCGCCTTGGTTTGCTCGCTGTGCTCGCCGCCGTCTCGTGTTGTCAACATGGTCAACAACCAAGAGGAATCATGAGATGACTGTACGTGGAGAGGCTGACAGTAGGGACCCACCAGGGTCATTGCATTTTGCAAGCAGGTGTCTCATTATTACAAGCCAAAACAATACTTCCTCCTAATTGTTTGACAACTAGGTTCCACGCCATTGTCAATGTAGTCAATAAACGAGAAAATTACACAACGAGCGGATAACACCAGGGACCCAACAGCTCGCCCAGTTGTTTTTCAGTTTCAGAGACGGAGCTCAATCGCTGCAAGGGGGGGGTCAGGGTCTGCCTAGCCCACGCTTACGCTTTTATTAAGCACATGACGAGCCCAGTTGATTATTTTTTCTTTCTGAAATTGGCTAGCCCAGTTTTTTTTGGAGAATACCAAAACTGAGACCTACTTGCTTTTCTCAGCCCTGCTGGGCTGCAAATCTTTCAAGACGAGGAGGGATAAGAAATGGGCTTCCCCAGAAAACGGGCTATAAGTTGTACGAAATGGGCTGTAAATTTTTAAACCAAAGCCAACCGGCAATTGCATTAAAATATCATTTTTTTCAGGATTTCTCTATTCTCTACTTTTATAAAAACCAAAGCCAACTGGCAGTTACATTAAAATATCATCTTTTCACCCACAAGATAAACTACTCATACAAATGCATCTTCATGTTCCATGCAACGAACGGGCATCTTGCTAGTTAAGATTCTAAATTTCATTCATTTTTTTGCGGAGATTTTTTTTTGAATTTTATTTTGATATAATTTTTTGAAAACTATTTTTAACGTGACTCGAAATTTCGTGATTAAAAGAGTTCGGACCCCACAGAAATATGCAAAATTTCGTTGATTTTTAGCAAAGGGCGAATATATGGTCTGTAATGCTAATAAAAATAATATGGGCTTCACATATCCTTAAGAATTAGCAAATGGGCTGTAAATTATTGAAAATAATGGCAAATGGGCTGTATGTTGTTTTCCACAGATTTGGAGGCTGACTTCTGGGCCTACTAGGTTGACGATGACGTTGTCCTAAATTTTTTTTGACGCGCACGTAAGGCTTTGTCAACTTAGTCAACATTACAAGTTGATCGTTGGATGTCCATCCAACGGCCGCCGTCTTCTTCAATCTCTCGATCTTCTGCTCGCCCAAATTACCAAACCAAAGATCAAGGCGGGACTGCTCGCTTCCTCCTCCCGTGGTCGGGTCAGGCCGCCGCCAGCCATCCTCTAACCACCCACACATCCTGTTATTTTCCGGCGACGTCAGCCTCACCCGGCAGCCGACCAGTCAGCGCTCGTTCTCCCCTCAGCGTGGGCATCCGCTGCGGTGGCTTCTCCGCTCTGGGTGGTTCTCTTCCTGGGCCCCACCCTCGTCCACCGCGTTTGTGCTCTCGGCGCGGCGAGGTCAACATGGTCAACAAACAACAGCCATCGAAAGAGGCTGACAATAGGGTCCCACACAGGAAAATGCCTCCTTATTACGCGCAAAATAATGATTTCTCCACCTGATAGCTGGGACCCACCGGAAGGGTCTCTGTATTTCACGAAAAAAATGTTGCCCCCGCTGTCAGCTCGGACCCACCGGAAATGCCTCCTTATTACACACAAAAAATGAATACTCCCCGCTAGCTGGGACTCACCTTGGTGGGAGGCTGACTTGTGGGCCTACTAAGTTTACGGGACGGAGGGCTTTGTCAACTTAGTCAATATGAACGACTCTAGCTCCAAAGGATCAGACGATGTCCATCCAACGGCCGTAGTGCTTCTTCAACCTCTGGTCTTCGTGCTCCAGTCGCCCAAAGCATCGTCGGTCGTGCCGCGTGCTCCTGCCTCCCGTGGCCGGCTGTGATGCCGCCCCCTACTACTCCCATCGCTGGCCAGGCCATCCCTCTACTCACCCACACCCCCTGTTATTCTACGGCGACGGCAGCCTCACCCTCGTACTCCTCTTCGCGTGGGCATCCATGCTGCGCGTCTTCCCGGCTCCGCGTCGTCCCCTTCCTAGGCCTCGCCGTCGTCCACCGCCGTGGTGCTCTCGGCGTGGGCGTGGTCAATGTGGTCAATGACCGACTTCCATCGGAAGAAATCTTGTCGCGTGGAGAGGTCGATACCGGGTCCACGGCCGCAGCAAGGAAGTGCCTCCTTATTACGCGCAAAATAATGATTCCTCCACCTGACGGCGGGGACCCACCGGATGGGCCACCGTATTTCAGGAAACAAACGTTTCCCCCTGACTGCTGGGACCCACCAGCTACATCTTCGCATGCAAGGAAGTGCGTCCAAAATAAAAACGATTCGCCCCCCCTGACTGCTGGGACCCACCAGCTACATCTTCGCACGCAAGGAAGTGCGTCCGGGCAAAAAAAACGATTCGCCCCCTGACTGCTGGGACCCACCAGCTACATCTTCGCACGCAAAGGAAGTGCGTCCAGGCAAAGAAAACGATTCGCCCCTCTGACTTCTGGGACCTACCAACTACAGTTTTGCACGCAAGGAACTGCCTGACAGTCGGGACCCACCCGGTCGAAGCATACGTAGCGTTGTCATTCTGGTCGGGAACGTGTACGTACATATATACTGGTCGATGTAGAGGCGCGCACGTGTCGTAGTAGAGGCGCGTACGTGTCGTAGTAGAGGCGCGCACGTAGCATGTACATGTATGTACATCGGCTAGGGTGCAAGAAAGAAAATATTGCCATGTACCTACATACGGGTGGGGTCTCGAACGCCTACTCGCGCATACGTACATGGCTGGGTCGGAACGGAGAAACAGAGTCGTCGTCGTGTTCATGGGGAGGCAATGGAATGCGTCGTGTTCATGGGGCGGCAATGGAAGGTGCCTTGTTCATCAGGAGGCAACGGAACGCGTGGGAGCCAACCGGCTTGGACGGAACAGGCAATGGAAACGAGGCCTGGCGTACCGCAGAACAAAGGAAACAGCCTTGTGTTCGACCGGCCACATTCGGAACGGGGTCCTGTTGATCGGGAGGGGTGTGGCGTACCGCAAAACGGAGCTCCTACGGTCAAAAGGGGGGTCCTGTTGATCGGGAGGGGTGTGGCGTACCGCAAAACGGACGAAAGGACCTCCTACGGTCGAAACGGGGGTCCTGTTGATCGGGAGGGGTGTGGAGTACCGCAAAACGGAGGAAACAGACCTCCTACGGTCGAAACAAGGGTCCTGTTCATCGGGAGGGGTGTGGCGTACCGCAAAACGGAGGAAACGGACCTCCTACGATCGAAATGGGGGTCCTGTTCATCGGGAGGGGTGTGGCGTACCGCAAAACGGGACTCCACGGGATACTGTTCATCTCCACCGTCGACCTCCTCCAGCCTCCACGGGCTACCGTCGACCTCCTCCAGCCTCCACGGGCTCCTGTTTATCCAGCTTCACCGCGCGCTACTCCACCGGCTACTGTTCAACTACCCCTCCACCGTCTACTGGTCATCCAGCCCTCCACCGTCTACTGTTCATCCAGCCCTCCACACCACGGGGTCCTGTTCAACCACCCCTCCACGGCCACCCCTCCACCATCTACTATTCATCCAGCCCTCCACACCACGAGGTACTGTTCATCCAGAGGCATTGCCACCGCTCACTGTTCATCCAACCCCCCCCCCCTCCGCGACGCTCACTATTCATCCAATCGATCGGCTTGATTAGCAGCGAGCGGCGAATCACTCCATTGATTGATTAACGACCATCGATCGATCGCTTCAGGTTCAAGAACGCGTAGCCTACAGTTCAATTGCTCGGGTTCGATTAGAGCCCAACGACTCGCTTCGGGTTGATTAGAGCCAACGCCGCACGCAGTACGAGAGAACGCGCATCGCCGCCCCCGACCTCCCAATCGTAACCGCAACTCCCCGAAATTTTCCTCCGCCTCGCTTCTACCACGGTTTTTTCCGTCATGGACGACCCAAAGAATGTCATGGAGCCGCGTCTCCGCCCGCCCAGTGACGAAAAGCCCATTACTGTCATGATTTTTTGTCATAGAAGTAGGAGCCCACCACATCTATGATGATACCGGGTTTTGTCACAATTATCGTCATAGAAGTGTCATATGTATGACAGAAAAAATTTCGTTCGGCCCAAAATGTCACGGATGTGTCTTTTTTTGTAGTGTCACGAAATGATCTGTCCTGGGCCTCAAAGCATTTCCGATGGGACATCAATGCTTCATCCCATATAATAAGATCAGATGATTCTATTAGGGTGGAGAGCATGATAGACCGTTTAATTTCACAGGTACCATGATCAAGTAAGTCAACAGGTATTTTAAACCTAGAATGCGCTGTTCTGCCAGCTAGTAAAAGCAAGGCCACAACCCCTGAGGAAGCAACCGACAGCACCACCCTCTCGTTACCTCTAAGATAAGCATCGAGCGCATTCCAGAGAAACGTTTTTCCAGTACCACCATAACCAGAGACAAAGAACAAGCCAGGCTTCCCGAATCTAATGCGGTCAACTATAGCAGAGTAAGCATAGAGCTGGTCTTTGTTTAACTTGTCATACAACAACTTTGCCTTTTTAAGAAGACTAACAACATCAACATCTAGTGCATCCGAAAGCATATCAGTTTGCACTGTAGCATCATGCCATGCAGATTTCAAAGGCAATTGATGATCAGGATACATGCACTATTTTTAGAAAATACAGCAGCTAATTCATCAAGTACCATGTCCCTTAATGCTACAGGAGGTACGACATACGTAAAATCATTTCTAGACTGCTGAATCCTATGTTCAATATCATCGCCTAGGTAAGCTTCATACTTCTCAAAGAAAGCACCTTCAACATTAACAACATAGTGAAGTATCATAGTAACAAACAGCTAGCGCAACTGATTCCCCATACCCCTTTTGACAGCTTCATGAAAAGCATTGTACCATTCAATATCATCACCAAGCAAACCCCTTGCCCCACAAGCCTCTCTAAAGGTTGAATATACGATGCCATTGTAGGTCCTAACATCCTCATAGCATTTTGCACCTTTGACAATCAGAAGTAACATTCTAAAATAAAAAGTTCTCCACTTGCTGGATGGACAGAGTATATTCTACCAATTCTATCACTTCGTGTCCTACGTTTCCACTTTTTGTCCTCAGCTATCCACGACCATCTAGTAGGGAAATCATAATAAGTCAAGGTTCTAGCAGCAGGGTATAGCCTGTTCGCTACAAACCAATCTGTCAACATTGTTTTCTGCATCCAGTCATTATTAACAACTGAGTTCAGTGTGGCTTTAGTGTGAAACCGCACAACATGCATGTTTAGGATATGAACTGGCAATATCTCAGCATAGAGTGTTTTACTATGTATGTCAAACCCATAGATCCTCCAAAAAGAATCATAGTCAACAATATAACGACACTCCCTATACTCTTTGATCTCATCAACATCCTGGCTGCTACCATGCCTAACATTCTCAAATAGGGTTTTAGACTTGTCTCGTCCTTTGGTGACGTACTTATATAGGTATTTGATAACATAAGTTTTGTTACAACATTCAACATTAATATGCGCTTGCCACTTTTCCAATATTAGCATGTTATATGGAACCACATGTCTATGATCAAGCCTGACATTATTCTTCATCAGAAAACGACCATTGTCAGGGCGCTTATATAAGGGAAACTCACTTTCATAAACAGAAGTTTCATTTTGAAACAATTTTGGAAATCTTTTTGAGCAAACACCCTTTTTCATGCAAGGACACTTTGGGCCATCAATGCCACATGGCCCATGCATCATGAACTCAGCGACAAGCGCATATCCTAAAGGATCATGTACAGGATTAGGGATCTCAGCCAAAATATAAGAAACTATAAAAGCCGGTGTGACAACTCTATCATCATCCTTCTTTTTCCAAACATGGATGTGCGCGTGTGGCAATCCCCTCTTCTGAAATTCAATAGTGTGCAAGACTGAAAATAGGAGAGAAAGGCGACATAAAAGACGTAAGAACAATGTAGAAAGAGAAAGAGCAAAATGAAAGAGGCTTGCAAGGGGCAGTACTAGCAACAATAAGACCAAAGGCATTCCCTTTTTTGCTCCGATGAAGGTACTGCATAAGTTTCATGTGGTACACCCTAACAGCAATGTCAGCCCTATCTGTCGCTGTTTGCCCAGGCTCAACAAAATCAAGGATTTCCTCCCACTTTGGGTTACATGTGAAAGTTGTAAAAACGTTCGGCGACCCATGAACCCGGGAGACAGGAACAGCATCTTGGAAATTTTCATACATATACCGACGACCGCTAGTGTAGGTTGATGAAGAATATTTTTCTTCCCAATCTCTGATCCATCAATCATACCCTGGTCTACTGCGTCAACAACCCCGTGAAGACTTTCAGCCTGCATTTCATTGTTACACTTAATAATAAAATTGAGGCGGCACTCATCAATCCAAGCACGGAAGTCAACAGCGGTCTGTGATGACAACATGCCACAGCAAAGATATGGATTGTGCTGTTTTGGTTTATAATGTGAACAAAAGCAATAATAATCTTGCATGGTCATTTTCACCCTCTTGTTCGGGTCATCAACATCATCACCGATGTAGTGCACACTGAGCTGAAAACCACGCTCACCATATGGAAATAGCAAAGGGTATTGCAAGGACATGTAGGTAGTATCTAAAGAAGAAATACGGTGTAGCCTGTCGCCTTTAGTCCGTACGATCAAATCTCGACATGGTGCCTCTAACGTGAACTCACCACAAACCAAAGCCGCCAATTCATCTGTCGTTGGTAAACTAAACTGAGGGCTATCATTCTCGCCAGGAGCTATAAGCCTTATTGAAATCACCTCATGTTTATTTTGTTCCAATATCTCCGCAGCCATACGAAACTTTTTGACTAAATAATTATTTGTATCAAGCATTTGCATAAGACCCCTCACAATGTCCTTATCTAACCCGACGCCTGTTTCATCATGGTGATTTAGAGCTTGACTTCTGTTTTTAACCTCATTTTCTCTGTCATGTATATAACTCTGTATAGTTGGGTGTATCACCTTCATTTGGAAGCAACGAGCCTATACGATGACAAACCTGACCATTTATTTTTTTAAAAATTGGACCTCCACCATCATTAACAGACCGGTAAATTTTTGCCCCCATGGATGTAAACGCAAACAGGCAATTGTACTGGCGTATTTGCTTAATAAATCTTAGGCTGCGGGGAGATCCTGTATAATCAAGCAGGGTTGCTAAGAACGGGGGGGGGGGGTTCAAAGGGTCTAATGAAGACCTTCCCAGATTTACAACAGTTGTTGTAAACCACTCTTCTTTTTGTAATAGCAGACTTTGACTTCACCCTCTCGCGCCACCAAAATCTAGCGTGGCAGCGGTTGCATTGGTAGTCTGGGCCTCCATAGTATGATCTTTTTGGATAAAAGGCTGGTAGAAAGAAGCACGGTCGACGAGAGTACACAGGCATACCGTTAAGTATGTCCACCTCATCAGGAGAAAAACCAACCCAATCAGGATGCAGAGGTGACGCAAGGACATGCTCTGCGAGAGCCATAAGGAAAAGATACTAATACGACACATCGAGGAAAGGAAGAAACCCATGTACAACGAAGGGAAACAAGAACTAACCACCCTTGTTGTGAGCGCACTGCCTTTGCAACCAGAATTTGCAGCTTTTACGATTGTGTGCAGTCTCAACAGAAGTAAGGAATGGAAAGTAGCCATCTCCTAAGGAGATAGAAAAAGGAAAACACGCTGAAGTAACATGACCTGTCTAAGAGTAAGCATCCAATAGAATCCAATTTATGACAAGAGGAACAGAACATACGCTTCCTATTTCGAACAAGGCGAGTGGCATGAACGACTGGAATAACAGGCAAAGCAGGTGCAGCACGGGCTGCTCGGCATGGAGGACGGGCAGGGACCGCATGCCCCGAAGCAGAAGCACGTCCCGAAGGGACAACTGGTCGTGTTGGAACAGGACGACGCAGAAGCATACCGCGAGCATAGGAACTAAAAGCAGGAAAACGCTTACACCATAGTGGTGCAAACAGAGAGGAAAGAAAGACCAACAGAACTATGAAATTGCTCTGATGGAAGATAAATAAGAGGATCACAACCTATGAGCATAGAAGACAGCACCATGGGCGCACATATCATGAAAAGCAGTGAGACTTTACAGCGGAAACTAATTGTTTACACTGGATCTAAGCATCTGATAAAATTATTATTTATTATTATTACTAAATGAATACAATAATACAACAACAACACCCCATGATGATTAAATGGAACATACAGACACTAGAAGCCTCGAGTACAGCAACGCTAAGTTAGGAGGGGGATGCGCCTGGGCACGAGAGACACTAACAGAGGAGTCCGTGCCTAATGAGTGCGGGCAGGCAAGAACTCTTTCTAAATAAGCTGCATAGTGAACAGCTGATGCAGCAACAGCAACCGCAGCATTCCTGCAATTCCTATAGACAACAACACACTTATAATTGTAATCTCTAACTACAAAGCCATACAGCCCTTGCAAAAACTTGATTGCCCGAAGGGCAGCCTGTTCGTACGCATCTGCAGAACCGAGGCACACATGGCTCCAAAAAAAATATTCTCCATGGCATCACCGCAAGACCATCCACAGGGATCTCAACCTCTACCCCAGCAAGGACATGCCCATCCCCATCAATCTCACACATATAGACAGGAGGAGGAAGCTCAGTGTGATGCCACAGTTTCCAGGATTGGCACAACAAATGGCACCACAGGACGCATCCTGAGCAGGTGAATAATAAAACCGTAAGCAGGAAACATCATGTAAGAGCAATCAAGAAAAGCAGACAGAAGAAATAATCAACAGCAATAACAGTACACAAAGACACGGAAGAACCCAACGCACATAAGACACATGATTAGAACCAAGTTAGAGACTGAATTTTAAAGGAGTACAAGAATAGAAATAGCAGGGAAGGAAAGCATGAAACCTTGGCTAGATGAAAGACAACACGCGAGCTGTGAGGTGAACCGGAGCATGGCAGAACCTTCGTCAAACGTGAGCAAGGAGATCAACTGACCCGGCAGTCCAATGTCACCAAAGGAGACCTACACATGTATAAGAAAATCAAATTAGATATTTAAACATCTTTGTTCTATAGAAACAAATATAAAAATGAACAAGCAATAAGTAACTGAACTAAAGCATGAGAAAGCCCATATCAAGCAAATAGGAAGAAGGAAGACATCGAAAGCTGAGATGCAGAACATACACATGGCAGGCAGAAATTAAGTGAGCAAGAACAAAATCAAGTCAAACAAGCAGGAGCATTAAAGAACATTAAAGAACAAATAGGCCAGAAACAAATCCTGAAGAGAATGTAGGTGCAACAAGCCCCATCGGCATGCAACCGTACGTATAGCAACCATCACTCTAGACCAAGGCAAGAACGCAAATAATGCAGTCATAAACCCTAAACCAACCAAGATAATCGCATGAATGAACACACTGGGTAGAAACCACAGCAACCAAAACAGGCTAACATCTGAAAATCGATGGGGCCTGTCAGAAAGAGGACCGAGTAAAAGAGTGGTGTCAAGAAGAGGGTAAGCTAAACTAAATCAACCCCTAGGAGCACCACACAGCAGATCTAAACATGGCACACACCCATTTGTGTCTCGATTATATGAGATTCTTAGGCTGACAGAAATCCAATTCCACATTTCATCAAGTGCATAGCAAGCAAGGGAGCATGCAGTACCTCACCTTGAACAGAAGGAACAACCGTCCGCATAGCCACAACACAACAAAGCAGTCAAAGCAGGCCTACAAGGGATAAAGAAGCAGAAGGAAGAAGGAAGAACAAGACAGGAAGGAGTAGGGAAGAATCTAGGACCAACCAACCGAAAGAAGCAAGGAGCTCACCTTTCCTAACCAAAGGCCACAGCAGCAACATGATGACCCACAAGTATAGGGGACCTATCGTAGTCCTTTCGATAAGTAAGAGTGTCGAACCCAACGAGGAGCAGAAGGAAATGATAAGCGGTTTTCAGTAAGGTTTTCTCTGCAAGCACTAAAATAGTAGGTGATAGATAGTTTTGTGATAAGATAAATGGTAACGAGCAAAAGTAAATAAAGTAAATAAAGTGCAGCAAGGTGGCCCAATCCTTTATGTAGCAAGGGATAAGCCTGGACAAATTCTAATAATGAAGAAGGAGCTCCCGAGGACACATTGGGAATTATCGTCAAGCTAGTTTTCATCACGTTCATATGATTCGCTCGTACTTTGATAATTTGATATGTGGGTGGACCGGCACTTGGGTACTGCCCTAACATGGACAAGCATCCCACTTATGATTAACCCCTATTGCAAGCATCCGCAACAACAAAAAGGAGTATTAAGGTAAACCTAACCACAACATTAAACATATGGGTCCATATCAACCCCTAACGAAGCAACGCATAAACTAAGGTTTAAGCTTCTGTCACTCTAGCAACACATCATCTACTTATTACTTCCCTATGCCTTCCTCTAGGCCCAAATATTGGTGAAGTGTCATGTAGTCGACGTTCACATAACACCACTAGAGGAGAGACAACATACATCTCATCAAAATATTGAACGAATACCAAATTCACATGACTACTAATAGCAAGACTTCACCCATGTCCTCAGGAACAAACGTAACTACTCACAAAGCATATTCATGTTCATAATCAATGGGGTAATAATATGCATAAAGGATCTGAACATATGATCTTCCACCAAGTAAACCAAATAGCATCAACTACAAGGAGTAATCAACACTACTAGCAACCCACATGTACCAATTTGTGGTTTTGATACAAGATTGGATACAAGAGATGAACTAGGGTTTTGCGATGAGATGGTGCTGGTGAAGATGTTGATGGAGATTGACCCCGTCCTGATGAGAGGATCGTTGGTGATGATTTCCCCCTCCCGGAGGGAAGTGTCCCCGGCAGAACAGCTCTGCCAGAGCCCCAGATTGATTCTACCAAGGTTCCACCACCTGTAAGCTTGCCCATGATTTTTTCCAGGGGAAAACCGTTCATATAGCAGCAGATGGACACCAGAAGCCCACCAGGGGGCCCAGGAGATAGGGGGCGCGCCCTACAGGGGGGGGGCGCCCCCTGTCTCCTGGACAGGGTGTGGGCCCCCTGGCCTATTTCTTTTGCCCAAAAATTCTTATTAAATCTAAAAATTTGTTTCGTGGAGTCTCAGTTCTTTTGGAGTTGTGCAGAATAGGTTTCCAACGTTTGCTCCTTTTCCAGCCAGAATTCCAGCTGCCGGCATCCCCCCTCTTCATGGTAAACTTTGTAAAATAAGAGAGAATAGCCATAATTATTGAGATATAATGTGTAATAACAGCCCATAATGCAATAAATATTTATATAAAAGCATGATGCAAAATGTACGTATCAACTCCCCCAAGCTTAGACCTCGCTTGTCCTCAAGCGGAAGCCGAAATCGAAAAATATGTCCACATGTTTAGAGATAGAGGTGTCGATAAAAATTAAATACGGACATGAGGGCATCATGATCATTCTAATAACAGCAACATATATGGATTTTGTCATATGATTTCCTATATTCAAGTAATAAGCAATTCACAATGTCAAGTATGGTTCAAAAACTTCATCGGGAACTAACAAACTATAATCTCAATTATTGAAGCAATTGCAATTTATCGTAACATCGGAAAGAGTCAATAATAGAGCTTTTCAGCAAGCTCACATACTCAACTACCTCATAGTCTCCTATAATTGTTAACACTCACACAGTACTTGTGGTTATAGAGTTTCAGCCGGACACTGAGAAAGATAGGGGCTTATTGTGTTGCCTCCCAACATATTCACCTTTAGGTGATGTCAACGATAATAGCCTATGCCAACTTACATCAAATTGGATATATGTATCATGATCTTTCAAACACGAGGAGCTTGCCAAAGGACAAAAATAAAAAGGGAAAGGTGAGAATCACCTTGACTCAAGCATTAAAGTAAAAACATAAAGTAAAAGATAGGCCCTTCGCAGAGGGAAGCAGAGGTTGTCATGCGCGTTTAGGTCTGATGTATAAAGTCTTACTACAAAAGAATGTCACTTTGTATTGCCCCTTGTATGTGGACCTTTATTATGCAGTCCGTCGCTTTTATTACTTCCACAACAAGTTCGTACAAAGTTTATTTTCTCTGCACTAATAAGTCATACATATTTAGAGAGCAATTTTTATTGCTTGCACCGATGACAACTTACTTGAAGGATCTTACTCAATCCATAGGTAGGTATGGTGGACTCTCATGGCAAAACTGGGTTTAAGGATATTTGGAAGCACAAGTAGTATCTCTACTTGGTGCAAGGAATTTGGCTAGCATGAGGGATAAAGGCAAGCTCAACATGTTTGGAAGGTCAATGACAATATACTTTAACTGAGATGTCGGAAAACATAAACCATTACGTTGCCTTCCTTTTCCAACGTCAACTCTTTTAGCATGTCATACTTAATGACACTAGTAGAAAACAGGGCAATGGTCCAGGCCCGGCCAGCCCATTAGTCCCGGTTCAATCCAGAACCGGGACCAATGGGGGCATTGGACCCGGTTCGTGAGCCCCGGGGGCCGGCCGGGCCACGTGGCCCATTGGTCCCGGTTCGTTTGGACCTTTTGGTCCTGGTTGGTGGGACGAACCGGGACCAATGGGCCTTGCTCCTGGCCCACCACCATTGGTCCCGGTTGGTGGGACGAACCGGGACCAAAGGTTGCACTTTAGTCCCGGTTCGAGTCACCAACCGGGACCAATTAGTTGCCTATATATACCCTCGCCATGAAAGCAGAGCACTCCGGTGCTCGCTTTTTCGTGGTGCGAGGGGAGAGCTTTGTTGTGCTCTAGCTCACCTCCTATGCACACGAGGTGTTCGATGGAATGCCCGAGCCACACTACTTAAGCTTTCTCCTCCAAGCTCGACCTCCAAGCTCCATTTTCCTTAACATTTGTCTAGGTTTAGCGGTCCGTCACGCCCGTCCCGTCTTCACCGACGTCGATCGCTGCGCCGATCTCGTCGCCCGGCACCACCGTGGTGAGCCTCTTGTTCTTATCTTATCTTCTTTACGAAAGGAAAAAATTCTTACTTGTATGTTTATATAGATACTTGTATAATTTTCTTACTTTTATTATTGCATCTTATATAGTGCGATGGTTTTGGTATCCGCCGCCGGCCCTCGTCTTGTCTATGATTCAGATGTGGTATATATTATCTTTTCATAACTATTGGTTCATTTATTGTTTATGACAATTATGCCGACCAACGTGACATAGATTTTATTTATCTAGGAGGTTGTTGAACCGAAAATTCCAACCGACCCTATTGTCGAGAGGTTAAATTTAGTTGAAGAAGAAAACAATTTGTTGAAGGAAAAATTAGAAAAATTGAGGAGGAGAAGATGATATTGGAGTTGCATGTTGCGGATGTCGCCGATGATCACAAGATCAAGATGGATGCAATGCGCTTGAAGATTAGAAAGATCAGAAAATATGCCATTCATACCGAGGCTTGGTATCATTATGCCGTTGGATCGCTTGTTATAATCGGTTGCGTATTATGATCGCATTTGTTTTCGCATTGAAATGTTTTACATAGTTTCAGTGTATGGTTTAATTAATTTAGATGCTCTGCAGAGCTTTATGTTGTTAGATGAGAACTATGTATGTACTTTGGTTTTAATGTGATGATGAACTTCTATTAATTTGGTCACTTAATTATCTATTCATATTGTTCTGTAATGATTTTTGACACACTTAATTATATATAATGCACGCAGATGAACCGGGAATGGATGTACGGTTCAAGACACACCTCCGAGTACATTAAGGGCGTGCATGATTTTCTCGAAGTGGCTGAGGCAAACAAGGTAATGGTTTTATGTGTTGTCCATGCCCTATATGTGGGAATACGAAATGCTTTAATGTCTTATGGTTCGGCCCTCGTAATAATTAAAAATAGCAACAATAAGTTTTCTTGTTGTAAGTAGAAACAAAATAAAATAAATAAAGCAAGAAAGAAAACAAAAAAACAAAAAAAGTGTTTTCAAATTTGAAAACTAATGGCACTAACAGAAAGTTTATAATTTTCCTAAAACTAAAAGAAAAAAGAATTGAAAAACAAAGCAAAAAACCAAAGAAAATAAATAATGCAGAAATCAAAACAAAAAAACAACAATAAGAATACGACTAGAAACCCATCCATGGGCCAGGATTCAGGCCCGCAGCAGGGCCAACAGGCCCATCAGGCATAGCAGTAACAAGTAGGCCCGTAAGCCTGCAATGGAGAGGAGGTTTGTAACATCCCAAAATTCTAAATTTTGGAATGTTATATTAGATAAATAACTATGCTTGTTGTCTGACTGATGGTTTGATTGATTGAGTGAAACTGAGTGGAATTTGAAAACTTTTGAAAATTGAATGAGAGGGAATGAAATGACTTTCCCAAACTTTCCCTTTGCCTTTTGGATCCCAATGAATTCAAGTTCATTCCAACACCAAACCCTAGAGTGAAGATGACATGACTTCTTCCATTTTGAAATGAAAAGGTTTTTGGAAAAGATTTGAATTTCATTTGGGAATATTTCAAATTCAAAGCTTTATGCAACTCAATGATTTTCATGAGGGAAGATAAAATGACTTCTTCAATTATATGAAATATGAGTTGGAAGTTAAAAGTATCAAATTGAAAGTCATTTGAAAGTGCCTTGAAACCCTCTTTCAAATTTGAGTTTTGGAATTTGAATTCAAACTTTGGCAAGTGGGAATCATATCAAAAACTATGCCTGATAAATACTTGAGCAAAAGTATGAGAGGAGTAAACATGACACTCCAAAAATATCAGAGGGAAACAATGCCAAAAGTTTTGAATTCAAATTTGAGTTTTATTTGAATTTGAAAAAAATGAATTTTTATAAAGTTTGGAATTTGCCTTTGGAAAAATGTTCAAATGATAGGGAATATTCCCTTGATCATTTTGGTATATATATGTCCTATATAAAATATTTATATTTTATAAGTTATCTCTGTTTTTGTTTTTATAAAAAAAATCAATTAAAAAAAGAAACCCCTCAGCGCCAGGCCAAAGACTGCCCATTAGCTACCACCAGGCCCACCGAGCCAGTTTAGCGAGCCAGCCGAGCCCCGCCAACCGACGCACCTCGCCCGAAACCTCTTGGCTCGGCCTGACCGCACTGACGCCTCCTCCTCTCTCGCGGTGGGCCACCACCCTCCTTCAACCTCGCCACGCCTCGCTCACACGCCGATCACGGATCCGATCCCTCCCGATTGCCTCCTGCCCAAGCCGGCGCCCCTATATAAAGCCCTCCGACCCCATTCCCCCTCGCCGAACCCTCCTCCTCCTCACGAGCTCGCTGGAGCCCGAGCTCACCTCATGACCATTCACCTCGCCGCCCTCGCCCTAGCTCCGCCCGAGCCTCGTCGACTCCTGAAACCCCTCGTCGCCCGCACCACGGACGACTCCGCCGACCTCCCGGCGACGGAGAGGCTAACACACTCACCGCCGCCGCCGCCGCCGTCGAGCTCGGTAAGCCACGGAACCACTCCCGCCGTCCGATCTAGCCTAACGGCTAGGATTAGAACTCAAGGGGTATGCCTTTTTAATTAAAACCGGCCCGGTTCGTGCGTTTAATTTTAAGTTAGGTTTTTATATTAGACCGGCCCATTTCGTTTTAAACCGTAGGCCGTTTTAGTTATATTACGCTCAGTGTGTAGGTTAGGCCCATTAGGTCATTTTTTCTTTATTTTCGTTTTTCTGTTTTAACATAATAGTTCCTGATTTGAAAAATTCATAACTTTTATTCTACTCAATATTTTTGAGTGATTCTTTTTTTGTTGGTTTGCAAATTTTCTATAGTTTCTGTAGAAAATATTATTAGCTATGTTAGAATTATTTATAATTGCTTTATTTTAGATTTAGCCAGAATAGTAAATCTGTCATAAAATGAGCTAGGAAAATTATTTTTAAATGATTCTTTTTGTCCCAACTTTGTTTTAACATTGTCTAACCGTAGAAATTAATTTGGGTATTTTAGGATTAATAAAAAAATAGTTTTAAGCAGAATCTTGTTAATCCTAATTAATTAACTAGCTACTTTTTTCCTATTATTTTAATTAGTAAATCAATTTATTTTTCACATGTGATTGATTATTCTAGGATAGTTTCTGTCACTTTATAGGATGAACTTTTATTTATAATAAATAAAACTTTTTATTTTATTTTTCTTAATAGAAATTGGATTAGGCCTAATAGGAGTTTTATAATAGCTTTTAAATTGATTCTTTTTGCTCCTAGTTGCTTAATTCATTCTTTTCTGTTAAGTTAACAAAAACCCATGATTAGATTATGTTAGAAATTTTTTTGTTATGTAAAACTATTTTTAGTTGTTGCTTGAAGTAGGAAAAACTTTGAGTTGGATTTTCTTGAGTTTCCGTTTTGGGTTTTGATTCGTTTGTTTTGGTGTGTTATGTTAATATGCTATTGTGTTAAGTGATCATATGCTATGTGCTTATTATGGTTATTGTTTGCCTCGGTAGAATTTCGGAGTGCTAAGCTTGCTACCACGAGTCTTTAGTTTTCAAGATCGTCAAGAAGGCAAGTTCACTTTGACCATGCTTTCATACCTATGTTTTATTGCATTTAGTGGCATCCTTGCAACCACCCCTCAGTAGTGTTATTGAATCCTTGTAGTTGAGTAGTATGCATGAGGTAGGAACCCATCACCTGTTACCAAGCCCGGACGTTATTTATTTTAATGCTACGCTATAGTAGACGGGTTTGGTATGAGTGCTCAGGAGTGGTGTGAGAATGGAGAATCTACGCCAATGACGACAACACCATGATGAAATCTGCAAGGACTGCATCTTCAAGGCCTCAAGACTTCAAGACTCGAGACAAGAGTTCAATACACACTCACTGGGTGAAGGATTTGTGACGGGCACCTGGAGGAACCAAAGGGTTGGCCGGATGCATGGAGAAGCGCCATGACATCTTGCGGAAAGCTTCACCCAGACTCAAAGAGACGGAAGAATACTTCATGCCCGAAGCTTACCTGCAACCGCAAGTCATTATGGGCTCTGGCTTGGTTGACCTTAGTTTCTGGCTGGGACGGTACTAGAAGATGTAGAACTACGGTAGGATGGGATGAGTACCGGACAGTGGTCAGGGGAACTCTTCGGAAGACCATGTTTCAGTCGTCTTGTTCTCAAACACCCTGAAGTGCGAGAACGTAAAAAGAGGGATTGAATCTTGCGGGTAAAGTGTACAAACCTCTGCAGAGGGTTATAAACCTAATCGATTAGCCGTGTCCCTGGTTACGGACAATTTTGAGCATCTGGACTTGGATCTATCTCGGAACTCTCAACACCGGATTGATAACTTAATTGTGGGCAACTTATGATGATTTTGGGCTATGAGACATCGGTTGGCGGAACCATGTCATGATAGAAAACTCCATAGTATAGACTTCATTTATTCCTTTGATGTAGGGATAATAAAACCAGCTTTTACGCAAACAAAAACTCAGATACAGAGCCACAAAGCCATACTGCATATAGTATAGTTTATCATCTGTTTTCTATTATTGTGATCTTGCCGGTACATTCAATGTCTTGACCTACACGGCTGCAACGTATCATGTTGCAGATATTTCCTCGACGAGTAAGGGTTACGATACAGGGTTACGGTCTACACTCAACCTGCCGATGGCGTTGATGGGACTTCACACCCGTTTGATTTGTTTCCGCTGAGTATTACGAGGTATATATCATTTTACGTTATTAATACATGTGATTGCACTTTGATATATACATTGATGTACTGTGTCTGCCAGCATACTGATCCAGGGATGGCACAGATACACAGAGGCTTGACTGCCCGAGGTCGGGTCGCCACAGAGATGGTATCGAGCACATGTTGGCTGTAGAACGTGACCCTAGAAAATGACTTAGTAATATGAAGACCCCAATAGGAATGACCTTTGTTTTGTACTACTCGTAACACCTGATTTCTTTTACTGAACCTTCCTTATTTCAAACTATAGATGGAGAGCTACATTCTGAACAAACGAGAACACTACGAGAAGGTTCTTGGAGGCCCCTTCCTTGTGGAGCTAGTCAGGATGCTGAAGTTACCGATACCTGAGATCAAGGCAACTAAGAGGACATCTAGATCGTGGGGAGTCAAGACCCAAGTTTTTGGTCGTAAAGAAGACCCCAAGACTACAGACATCAGCTTCGGAACTATAAATGGTGACTGTGATATGGGCATCAACACTGCCATTCACGATGCTATTGCACGCTTATGCTATCGTCATCGTCTGCACTAAACCCACACTTCTTTGGAAAGATTGGATGGCAGAAGTTTGATGGAGCAACTATTGCCTTGACGGAAGCGCAAAAGATGAAGTTCTCCCCACTTTTAGTGTACAATCAGGATCTGGAACAATACGTCAAGAATCTTCAGATGGACCTCCTGGAAGCCCTGTTTGACAATGAAGCACTACGAGAAGAGGTCAAGACTCAGAGACTGAAGGTAAACAAGCTGGAGGAGGAGAACCTCGAGATCTCGAGAATGCGTCAGGAACTGAAGAACAGCAGGACCATGTCTCATGCCAAGGACGTTGAAATCCAGAAGCTCAAGGAACAACTTCAGGACATACAGGGTCGTCACAAGAAACTCCGCGTCGACAGGGAAAATCTAGCAGAAGAACTGGAGGAGATCAAGTCCACACAGAAGAAACCCAAGTGGGGACAATGACCAAGTTCCAAATAAATTAGCTTAGTAGTATTCCACCATGAGAGAAATAAAGATGAACGCCATCTCGATTTAAGTATCCGACCATACCAATTTATGTGGGTGGCGATTTGTAGAATTGATTGAATAAATGAATGCTTGGTTGCTATTATTTTTGTGTGTTTATTGAATGGTTGGATAGATGCGATATTCAGAGGCTTGTATTTATTTAAACCATGAGAGACGTAAGTTACGGAAGAATGGTAGAAGGCCTTCATATGGGAACAGCATCAGGAATTGGAAACTCCCGAGCATTGAAGACCTGAAGAAAAGAGGACTTAGAAATGAAACCATAGTAGAACGGCCCATTCCAAACGGTACTTTTGAGCTAGGATTCTTTTGTTGATGGTTGGGTATTTGCTTTCTCTTCTATCTCAACCAGACCCCGAAATCTTGAGCCCATGGACAACTGAACACCAAACTTTTCTGGAGACAATTGCAATTTCCCCATGGAGATACATCCCTTGTTCCGAGCACCTCTCTTATCCTACACGTGCAGATGACAACCCTTTATGAGTCTTTCCTTAAGGGCCCTGAAACGATCATGACCCTGACCAGTGATCGTGATTACCCGAAGATCTGAAGGACATGATGAAGCATATTCACCTTGAAGGAGATGCACGGTCTACAAAGGCTACCCCTTCATGCAAAATGGAGTGGAACTTTGGTATGTGGAGGTACACCTCCACCATGTGAAAGGAGTTTGCCCAAAGATGATGGGGCAGTACTTTTTCATTTCACGTGTGCCACAAGCAACTTTCTTCGGTGCTGTTCGTGAAGCAGCCATGGAAGCCATACGCCAGATCGGAGAAATACTTGAAGCAAGACTCCGTTATACTCAGGAATACCTAAGCGAAGTGCATGCAGAGATGATGGAGGTGAAGCTCAAGGCCACCACGATGAAACAGAAGATTGAAGATTTCAAGGCGCATGTCGCACAATTCGATGGGATGAAGAATCCTCAAGGAGGAAAAATGAATAAAGTTGGAAGTAATGTCCGCCATACCGAACCATGTGGGTGGCAGCATTTGTAACAAAGTACTTTTGGAAGTTGGATTTACTGAAAAATGGTTAAGGATGTAATAAAAGGTTGATATGATAATAAAGAGAATTATGGAAAGACTAGTGCATTTTACTTTGGTGTCGTAGTACTCTGTAAAGCCACGGGATCAATGAAGAAAGAAAGGCCCATAGAAGGAAGTCGGACAAAATAAGTTGGAGTTTTGCTTTTGATATGATGGTATGAAGAAAGCGAGCACTCTGGATTTAAAGGAGGTGTAATATGAGAGTTACTCCAAGGATGAGTTAAAGCTGCACTAGTCTTTGAAGTGGGCCATTACCCACAGGCCCAGGATTTTGAAAAGGAACAGATGTAACCTTGATAAAGGAATAAATTTGGAAGAATCGGTGATCCAATCATCATACGTTTCAGAGGAGGTTACGCAAAAACACGAGAGTGGTGAAGTAACGATAGATGTTTTGTTTGGCTTGCGTAAACCATGGAATTACTCGAACCCGGTTCGAGAACAAGAGAAATTCTGCAATGCTTGTGAGTATGCCCAAGTGTTAGAATACGTGATTCACTTTGTTTACGTATGTGGTAATGATTCAAATGCAGGATGGATTGGCCCCATACCAAGACTTATATCATGAACTATCATATGTTGATGGAAAATCGAGAGTCTCAAAAACCTTTGAAGAGTGTCGACGCGATAAGCCATAAAACCATAGAATGGTAGGACGATGGAACCCCTTACAGCAACGTTGCCAATCGTAGGTTATACGGTGAGGTTCAACCTGGACCCGTTTCTGCGGGAGAAACCATTAATGGTAGACCACCATGAGTATTTCGATAGTTGTCTAGAATGGACACAGACCTATCAGCTAAGAAGATCCAGTCTCGGACGAACTTCAACTTTGACGAACCAACCCAAGATTTTGAGGAAAACTCTATGCTTCTGACAGAAGAGCGTTAATGAAGGAGCTATTGTAAGATATGTGAAGAGACATACATTGTCGGCATTCGGAGGAAGTATCTGAGTTTATTGGAACCGTAACCTTGTTTTTAAGTGTGGTAGCACCCCTGATCTTCCGACCAAATATTTACTAGAAGACCCCCAACCCCTAACCTTTTCTTGCTAGCCTCTTCGAATCTCGAGGACGAGATTCATTTTAAGTGTGGTAGGTTTGTAACATCCCAAAATTCTAAATTTTGGAATGTATATTAGATAAATAACTATGCTTGTTGTCTGATTGATGGTTTGATTGATTGAGTGAAACTGAGTGGAATTTGAAAACTTTTGAAAATTGAATGAGAGGGAATGAAATGACTTTCCCAAACTTTCCCCTTTGCCTTTTGGATCCCAATGAATTCAAGTTCATTCCAACACCAAACCCTAGAGTGAATATGACATGACTTCTTCCATTTTGAAATGAAAAGGGTTTTGGAAAAGATTTGAATTTCATTTGGGAATATTTCAAATTCAAAGCTTTATGCAACTCAATGATTTTCATGAGGGAAGATAAAATGACTTCTTCAATTATATGAAATATGAGTTGGAAGTTAAAAGTATCAAATTGATAGTCATTTGAAAGTGCCTTGAAACCCTCTTTCAAATTTGAGTTTTGGAATTTGAATTCAAACTTTGGCAAGTGGGAATCATATCAAAAACTATGCCTGATAAATACTTGAGCAAAAGTATGAGAGGAGTAAACATGACACTCCAAAAATATCGAGGGAAACAATGCCAAAAGTTTTGAATTCAAATTTGAGTTTTATTTGAATTTGAAAAAATGAATTTTTATAAAGTTTGGATTTTGCCTTTGGAAAAATGTTCAAATGATAGGGAATATTCCCCTGATCATTTTGGTATATATATGTCCTATATAAAATATTTATATTTTATAAGTTATCTCCGTTTTTGTTTTTATTAAAAAAATAAATTAAAAAAGAAACCCCCTCAGCGCTTGGCCAGCCACTGGCCCAGCCTTGACCAGCCCACCGAGCCAGCCCAATGAGCCACCGAGCCGGCCCAGCCAACCGACGACCCCCTCGCCGAAACCTCATCGGCTCGGTCGCCTGACCGCACCGCACCCTCCTCTCTCGCCAGGTGGGCCACCACCTCCTTCAACCCCTCGCCCACGCCTCGCCCGGCGCCGCTGATCGCGGATCCCGACGGATCCGGATCCGATCCTCCCGATTGCCTCCCTGCCCAAGCCGGCGCCCCTTTATAAAGCCCTCCCCACCCCATTCCCCCCTCGCCGAACCCTCCTCCTCCTCATGAGCTCATGAGCCCGAGCTCACCTCCACCGCCATTCACCTCGCCGTCGCCCTAGCCCTCCCGAGCCTCGTCGACTCCACGAAACCCCCTCGTCGCCCCTTGGCAGACGACTCCACCGACCTCCCGACGACCGGAGAGGCCAACACACGCCCGCCGCCCGCCGGCCGCCGTCGAGCTCCGTAAAGCCGGAACCACTCCTCGCCGTCCGATCTAGCCCAACAGCTAGGATTAGAACTCAAGGGGTATGTTTTTAATTAAAACCGGCCCGGTTCGTTGCGGTTTAATTTTAAGTTAGGCTTTTATATTAGACCGCCCGTTTCATTTTAAACCGTAGGCCGTTTTAGTTATATTACGCTTCGGTCGTAGGTTAGGCCCATTAGGCCATTTTTCTTTATTTTCGTTTTTCTGTTTTTAATGAGAATAGTTCTGATTTGAAAAATTCATAACTTTTATTCTACTCAATATTTTTGAGTGATTATTTTTTGTTGGTTTGCAAATTTTCTATAGTTTCTGTAGAAAATATTATTAGCTATGTTAGAATTATTTATAATTGCTTTATTTTAGATTTAGCCAGAATAGTAAATCTGTCATAAAATGAGCTAGGAAAATTATTTTTAAATGATTCTTTTGTCCCAACTTTGTTTTAACATTGTCTAACCGTAGAAATTAATTTGGGTATTTTAGGATTAATAAAAATTAGTTTTAAGCAGAATCTTGTTAATCCTAATTAATTAACTAGCTACTGTTTTCCTATTATTTTAATTAGTAAATCAATTTATTTTTCACATGTGATTGATTATTCTAGGATAGTTTCTATCACTTTATAGGATGAACTTTTATTTATAATAAATAAAACTTTTATTTTATTTTTCTTAATAGAAATTGGATTAGGCCTAATAGGAGTTTTATAATAGCTTTTAAATTGATTCTTTTTGCTCCTAGTTGCTTAATTCATTCTTTTCTGTTAAGTTAACAAAAACCCATGATTAGATTATGTTAGAATTTTTTTTGTTATGTAAAACTATTTTTAGTTGTTGCTTGAAGTAGGAAAAACTTTGAGTTGGATTTTCTTGAGTTTCCTTTTGGGTTTTGATTCGTTTGTTTTGGTGTGTTATGTTAATATGCTATTGTGTTAAGTGATCATATGCTATGTGCTTATTATGGTTATTGTTTGCCTCGGTAGAATTTCCTGAGTCTGAAGCTTGCTACCACGAGTCTTTAGTTTTCGAAGATCGTCGGCCAAAGGCAAGTTCACTTTGACCATGCTTTCATACCTATGTTTTATTGCATTTAGTGGCATCCTTGCAACCACCCCTCAGTAGTGTTATTGAATCCTTGTAGTTGAGTAGTATGCATGAGGTAGGAACCCATCACCTGTTACCAAGCCCGGACGTTATTTATTTTAATGCTACGCTATAGTAGACGGGGTTTGGTATGAGTGCTCGTGGAGTGGTGTGAGAATGGAGAATCTACGTCAATGACGACAACACCATGATGAAATCTGCAAGGACTGCATCTTCAAGGCCTCAAGACTTCAAGACTCGAGACAAGAGTTCAATACACACTCTGGGTGAAGGGCGGTTGACGGGCACCTGGAGGAACGGTGGTTGGCGGGATGCATGGAGAAGCGCCATGACATCTTGCGGAAAGCTTCACCCAGACTCAAAGAGACGGAAGAATACTTCATGCAGGAAGCTTACTGTGCAACCGCAAGTCATTATGGGCTCGCTTGGTTGACCTTAGTTTACGGCTGGGGCGGTACTAGAAGATGTAGAACTACGGTAGGATGGGATGAGTCTGGGGACGGTGGTCGTGGGGAACTCTTGAGGAAGACCATGTTTGATCGTCTTGTTCTCAAACACCCTGAAGTGCGAGAACGTAAAAAGAGGGATTGAATCTTGCGGGTAAAGTGTACAAACCTCTGCAGAGGGTTATAAACCTAATCGATTAGCCGTGTCCCCGGTTACGGACAATTTTGAGCATCTGGACTTGGATCTATCTCGGAACTCTCAACACCGGATTGATAACTTAATTGTGGGCAACTTATGATGATTTTGGGCTATGAGACATCGGTTGGCGGAACCATGTCATGATAGAAAACTCCATAGTACAGACTTCATTTATTCCTTTGATGTAGGGATAATAAAACCAGCTTTTACGCAAAGAAAAACTCGAATCTGAGCCACAAAGCCATACTGCATATAGTATAGTTTATCATCTGTTTTCTCTTATTGTGATCTTGCCGGTACATTCAATGTACTGACCTACACGGCTGCAACGTATCATGTTGCAGATATTTCCTCGACGAGTAAGGGTTACGATACAGGGTTACGGTCTACACTCAACCTGCCGATGGCGTTGATGGGACTTCACACCCGTTTGATTTGTTTCCGCTGAGTATTACGAGGTATATATCATTTTACGTTATTAATACATGTGATTGCACTTTGATATATACATTGATGTACCGTGGTTCCGCCAAAGACATCGATCCAGGATGGCATGATACATACGAGGCTTGACCGTCACGAGGTCGGGTCGCTACAAGAGATGGTATCGAGCACATGTTGGCTGTAGAACGTGACCCTAGAAAATGACTTAGTAATATGAAGACCCCAATAGGAATGACCTTTGTTTTGTACTACTCTCGTAACACCTGATTCCTTTTCTTGAACCTTCCTTATTTCAAACTATAGATGGAGAGCTACATTACGAACAAAAGAGAACACTACGAGAAGGTTCTTGGAGGCCCTTTCCTTGTGGAGCTAGTCAGTCTTTGAAGTTACCGATACACGAGATCAAGGCAACTAAGAGGACGTCTAGATCGTGGGAGTCAAGACCCAAGTTTTTGGTCGTAAAGAAGACCCCAAGACTACGAGACATCAGCTTGAACTATAAATGGTGATCGTGATATGGGCATCAACACTGCCGTCCCACGATGCTATTGCACGTTTATGCTATCGCCATCGTGCTGCACTAAACCCACACTTCTTTGGAAAGATTGGATGGCGAGAAGTTTGATGGAGCAACTATTGCCTTGACGGAAGCGCAAAAGATGAAGTTCTCCCCACTTTTAGTGTACAATCAGGATCTGGAACAATACGTCAAGAATCTTGAGATGGACCTCCTGGAAGCCCTGTTTGACAATGAAGCACTACGAGAAGAGGTCAAGACTTCGAGATCAAGGTAAACAAGCTGGAGGAGGAGAACCTCGAGATCTCGAGAATGCGTCAGAGGCGAAGAACAGCAGGACCATGTCTCATGCCAAGGACGTTGAAATCCGTAAGCTCAAGGAACAACTTCAGGACATACAGGTCGTCACAAGAAACTCCGCGTCGACGGGGAAAATCTAGCAGAAGAACTGGAGGAGATCAAGTCCACACAGAAGAAACCCAAGTGGGGACAATGACCAAGTTCCAAATAAATTAGCTTAGTAGTATTCCACCATGAGAGAAATAAAGATGAACGCCATCTCGATTTAAGTATCCGACCATACCAATTTATTTGGGTGGCGATACTGTAGAATTGATTGAATAAATGAATGCTTGGTTGCTATTATTTTTGTGTGTTTATTGAATGGTTGGATAGATGCGATATTAAATGAGGCTTGTATTTATTTCAACCATGAGAGGCGTAAGTTACGGAAGAATGGTAGAAGGCCTTCATATGGGAACGACATCGAATTGGAAACTCCGAGCATTGAAGACCTGAAGAAAAGAGGACTTAGAAATGAAACCATAGTAGAACGGCCCATTCCAAACGGTACTTTTGAGCTAGGATTCTTTTGTTGATGGTTGGGTATTTGCTTTCTCTTCTATCTCAACCAGACCCCGAAATCTTGAGCCCATGGACAACTGAACACCAAACTTTTCTGGAGACAATTGCAATTTCCCCATGGAGATACATCCCTTGTTCTGAGCACCTCTCTTATCCTACACGTGCAGATGACAACCCTTTATGAGTCTTTCCTTAAGGGCCCTGAAACGATCATGACCCTGACCAGTGATCGTGATTACCCGAAGATCCTGAAGGACATGATGAAGCATATTCACCTTGAAGGAGATGCAGTCTACAAAGGCTACCCCTTCATGCAAAATGGAGTGGAACTTTGGTATGTGGAGGTACACCTCCACCATGTGAAAGGAGTTTGCCCAAAGATGATGAGGCAGTACTTTTTCATTTCACGTGTGCCACAAGCAACTTTCTTCGGTGCTGTTCGTGAAGCAGCCATGGAAGCCATACGCCGGATCGGGAAATACTTGAAGCAAGACTCCGTTATACTCAGGAATACCTAAGCGAAGTGCATGCAGAGATGATGGAGGTGAAGCTCAAGGCCACCACGATGAAACAGAAGATTGAAGATTTCAAGGCGCATGTCGCACAATTCCAGTGGGACTGAAGAATCCTCAAGGAGGAAAAATGAATAAAGTTGGAAGTAATGTCTGACCATACCGAACCATGTGGGTGGCAGCATTTGTAACAAAGTACTTTTGGAAGTTGGATTTACGAAAAATGGTTAAGGATGTAATAAAAGGTTGATATGATAATAAAGAGAATTATGGAAAGACTAGTGCATTTTACTTTGGTGTCGTAGTACTCTGTAAAGCCACAGGATCAATGAAGAAAGAAAGGCCCATAGAAGGAAGCTGGACAAAAATAAGTTGGAGTTTTGCTTTTGATATGATGGTATGAAGAAACAGAGCACTACTGGATTTAAAGGAGGTGTCATATGAGAGTTACTCCAAGGATGAGTTAAAGCTGCACTAGTGCTGAAGTGGGCCATAACCCACAGGCCCAGGATTTTGAAAAGGAACAGATGTAACCTTGATAAAGGAATAAATTTGGAAGAATCAGTGATCCAATCATCATACGTTTACGTAGGAGGTTACGCAAAAACACGAGAGTGGTGAAGTAACGATAGATGTTTTGTTTGGCTTGCGAAACCATGGAATTACTCGAACCCAGTTCGAGAACAAGAGAAATTCTGCAATGCTTGTGAGTATGCCCAAGTGTTAGAATACGTGATTCACTGTTTACGTATGTGGTAATGATTCAAATGCGGGATGGATTGGCCCCATACCGAAGACTTATATCATGAACTATCATATGTTGATGGAAAATCAGAGAGTCTCAAAAACCTTTGAAGAGTGTCGACGCGATAAGCCATAAAACCATAGAATGGCAGGACGATGGAACCCCTTACAGGCAACCGTTGCCAATCGTAGGTTATACGGTGAGGTTCAACCCAGACCCGTTTTCTGCAGGAGAAACCATTAATGGTAGACCACCATGAGTATTTCGATAGTTGTCTAGAATGGACACAGACCTATCAGCTAAGAAGATCCAGTCTCGGACGAACTTCAACTTTGACGAACCAACCCAAGATTTTGAGGAAAACTCTATGCTTCTGACAGAAGAGCGTTAATGAAGGAGCTATTGTAAGATATGTGAAGAGACATACATTGTCGGCATTCCAGAGGAAGTATCTGAGTTTATTGGAACCGTAACCTTGTTTTTAAGTGTGGTAGCACACCTGATCTTCCGACCAAATATTTACTAGAAGACCCCCAACCCTAACCTTTTCTTGCTAGCCTCTTGAATCTCGAGGACGAGATTCATTTTAAGTGTAGGTTTGTAACATCCCAAAATTCTAAATTTTGGAATGTTATATTAGATAAATAACTATGCTTGTTGTGCGATTGATGGTTTGATTGATTGAGTGAAATCGAGTGGAATTTGAAAACTTTTGAAAATTGAATGAGAGGGAATGAAATGACTTTCCCAAACTTTCCCTTTGCCTTTTGGATCCCAATGAATTCAAGTTCATTCCAACACCAAACCCTAGAGTGAAGATGACATGACTTCTTCCATTTTGAAATGAAAAGGGTTTTGGAAAAGATTTGAATTTCATTTGGGAATATTTCAAATTCAAAGCTTTATGCAACTCAATGATTTTCATGAGGGAAGATAAAATGACTTCTTCAATTATATGAAATATGAGTTGGAAGTTAAAAAGTATCAAATTGAAAGTCATTTGAAAGTGCCTTGAAACCCTCTTTCAAATTTGAGTTTTGGAATTTGAATTCAAACTTTGGCAAGTGGGAATCATATCAAAAACTATGCCTGATAAATACTTGAGCAAAAGTATGAGAGGAGTAAACATGACACTCCAAAAATATCAGAGGGAAACAATGCCAAAAGTTTTGAATTCAAATTTGAGTTCTATTTGAATTTGAAAAAAAATGAATTTTTATAAAGTTTGGATTTTGCCTTTGGAAAAATGTTCAAATGATAGGGAATATTCCTGATCATTTTGGTATATATATGTCCTATATAAAATATTTATATTTTATAAGTTATCTCCGTTTTGTTTTTATTAAAAAATAAATTAAAAAAGAAACCCCCAGGCGCCACCAAAGCCTCGCCCAGCCAGCCCAATGAGCCAGTGAAATGAGCCGAGCTGCCAGCCAACCGACGCACCCCCTCGCCTGAAACCTCTTGGCTCGGTCTGCCGACCGCACCGCACCCTCCTCTCTCTCGCGGTGGGCCACCACCCTCCTTCAACCCCTCGCCCGCCTCGCCCGCCGCCGATCGGCTGGATCCCGACGGATCCGGGATCCGATCCCCCTCCCGATTGCCTCCCTGCCCAAGCCGAAGCCCCCCCCCCCTATATAAAGCCCTCCCCGCACCCCATTCCCCCCCCCCTCGCCCCTCGCCGGAACCCCTCCTCCCTCCTCATGAGCTCGCCGGAGCCCGAGCTCACCTCCACCGCCATTCACCTGCTTGCCGTCGCCCCTAGCCCTCCCGAGCCTCGTCGACTCCACGAAACCCCCCTCGTCGCCCCGCACCGCCACGGACGACTCCGCCGACCTCCCCGGCGACCGGAGAGGCCAACACACTCACCGCCGCCGCCGCCGCCGCCGTCGAGCTCCGGTAAGCCGCCGGAACCACTCCCCGCCGTCCGATCTAGCCCAACGGCTAGGATTAGAACCCCGAAGGGGTATGCCTTTTAATTAAAACCGGCCCGGTTCGTTGCGGTTTAATTTTAAGTTAGGTTTTTATATTAGACCGGCCCGTTTCGTTTTAAACCGTAGGCCGTTTTAGTTATATTACGCTCAGTGCGTAGGTTAGGCCCATTAGGCCATTTTTTCTTTATTTTCGTTTTTCTGTTTTAACAGAATAGTTCCTGATTTGAAAAATTCATAACTTTTATTCTACTCAATATTTTTGAGTGATTCTTTTTTTGTTGGTTTGCAAATTTTCTATAGTTTCTGTAGAACATATTATTAGCTATGTTAGAATTATTTATAATTGCTTTATTTTAGATTTAGCCAGAATAGTAAATCTGTCATAAAATGAGCTAGGAAAATTGTTTTTAAATGATTCTTTTTGTCCCAACTTTGTTTTAACATTGTCTAACCGTAGAAATTAATTTGGTTATTTTAGGATTAATAAAAAAATTAGTTTTAAGCAGAATCTTTTTAATCCTAATTAATTAACTAGCTACTGTTTTCCTATTATTTTAATTAGTAAATCAATTTATTTTTCACATGTGATTGATTATTCTAGGATAGTTTCTGTCACTTTATAGGATGAACTTTTATTTATAATAAATAAAACTTTTATTTTATTTTTCTTAATAGAAATTGGATTAGGCCTAATAGGAGTTTTATAATAGCTTTTAAATTGATTCTTTTTGCTCCTAGTTGCTTAATTCATTCTTTTCTGTTAAGTTAACAAAAACCCATGATTAGATTATGTTAGAATTTTTTTTGTTATGTAAAACTATTTTTAGTTGTTGCTTGAAGTAGGAAAAACTTTGAGTTGGATTTTCTTGAGTTTCCCTTTTGGGTTTTGATTCGTTTGTTTTGGTGTGTTATGTTAATATGCTATTGTGTTAAGTGATCATATGCTATGTGCTTATTATGGTTATTGTTTGCCTCGGTAGAATTTCCTGAGTCTGAAGCTTGCTACCACGAGTCTTTAGTTTTCGAAGATCGTCGGCAAGAAGGCAAGTTCACTTTGACCATGCTTTCATACCTATGTTTTATTGCATTTAGTGGCATCCTTGCAACCACCCCTCGATAGTGTTATTGAATCCTTGTAGTTGAGTAGTATGCATGAGGTAGGAACCCATCACCCTGTTACCAAGCCCGGGACGTTATTTATTTTAATGCTACGCTATAGTAGACGGGGTTTGGTATGAGTGCTCAGGAGTGGTGTGAGAATGGAGAATCTACGTCAATGACGACAACACCATGATGAAATCTGCAAGGACTGCATCTTCAAGGCCTCAAGACTTCAAGACTCGAGACAAGAGTTCAATACACACTACTGGGTGAAGGGCGGTTGTGGGCACCTGGAGGAACCAGTGGTTGGCCGGGATGCATGGAGAAGCGCCATGACATCTTGCGGATAGCTTCACCCAGACTCAAAGAGACGGAAGAATACTTCATGCCCGGAAGCTTACCTGTGCAACCGCAAGTCATTATGGGCTCTGGCTTGGTTGACCTTAGTTGTGACTCTGGCTGGGACGATACTAGAAGATGTAGAACTACGGTAGGATGGGATGAGTACCGGACAGTGGTTAGGGGAACTCTTCGGAAGACCATGTTTCGGTCGTCTTGTTCTCAAACACCCTGAAGTGCGCTAACGTAAAAAGAGGGATCGAATCTTGCGGGTAATGTGTACAAACCTCTGCAGAGGGTTATAAACCTAATCGATTAGCCGTGTCCCTGGTTACGGACAATTTTGAGCATCTGGACTTGGATCTATCTCGGAACTCTCAACACCGGATTGATAACTTAATTGTGGGCAACTTATGATGATTTTGGGCTATGAGACATCGGTTGGCGGAACCATGTCATGATAGAAAACTCCATAGTACAGACTTCATTTATTCCTTTGATGTAGGGATAATAAAACCAGCTTTTACGCAAACAAAAACTTCGGAATCTGAGCCACAAAGCCATACGCATATAGTATAGTTTATCATCTGTTTTCTCTTATTGTGATCTTGCGGTACATTCAATGTCTTGACCTACACGGCTGCAACGTATCATGTTGCAGATATTTCCTCGACGAGTAAGGGTTACGATCTGGGTTACGGTCTACACTCAACCTGCCGATGGCGTTGATGGGACTTCACACCCGTTTGATTTGTTTCCGCTGAGTATTACGAGGTATATATCATTTTACGTTATTAATACATGTGATTGCACTTTGATATATACATTGATGTACTGTGTGTGCCAGCATACTGATCCAGGGATGGCACAGATACACAGAGGCTTGACCGTCTGAGGTCGGGTTGCTACAAGGTTGAGAGGGGTGCGGCAGTGGGGCTTATAAACCACTGCGCGCCCCTCTCAACTTGTGAGGTGGGACTAAACTTTGGCCCCGACGTGTGCAGCACAGGGGCCTTTAGTCCCAGTTGGTGCCACCAACCGGGACTAAAGGGGGGGGGCATTGGTACCGGTTGGTGCCACCAACCGGTACCAAAACGCTTCCGCCCCTTTGGGCTGCCGAAAAAGAGGCCTTTGGTCGGTTGGTGGCACCAATCGGGACTAAAGAGGCATTAGTCCCGGTTTGTGCCACGAACCAGGACCAATGCTCTTGCTGTATATACAGCACTTAGGAAAATTTGACGAACACATCGCCAGTTGCCCCCCGGCCCGCCCGACGACGCCGAGCTCATCGACGCCGCCAGGCTGCCCAGATCAACGCCGCCGCTGCAGCCAGACGCCGTCGCGCTTCGACGCTGACGCCGTCCGCTTCGACGCCGCCCGCCGCCGAGACGCCATCCGCGCGCCACCCGGCGCCGTCCGTGCGCCCCGTCGTAGCCCTCGCCCCATCGCCGCGCCAGCTGCTCAACCTCGCCCGTCGCCGCCGCCGCCAAGGTTGCCGCCTCAACCCGCGCCGTCCTCGTCGCCGGCCTCCCGAGCTCAGCGCCCGTCCCCGCCCCACGCACCGCCTCGAGCCCCTGCCCGTCGTCCCGCCTCGGCGCCGGGCGCCTCGCCGCCCACCGCCGCCATCGTCATCTAGCCATTGTGAGCTGGCCAAGCACCGGCTCTGTTTTTTTTCACTTTTATTAGTTTAATTTTTTTGTTCATATATATATAATGTATATGTGTATGTATGTGGCTATGTGTATGTAGATGTTCAAAATGTATAAAAAAATTGTTCAGAGCATTTTTTCTTCATATATGTATTTTTGTTCATATGTGTATTAATGTTTTTTTTCTGTTCATAGATTTTTTTGGTGATATTAATTATAGTAGAAATATGCAAATGTTTGTATATTCATATGAACAATGCATTAGGCAAGACCTTTGTTTTTTTCGAAATTTTCTATTTGAACATTTTTTTTAAAACAAGCAGTACTAAAAGAATGAGAGGAAAAAGGAAAATAAGAAGAGGAAGAAAGGAGAAGAAGAGGAGAGGAAGAAGAGGAGAAATCAATAAGAAGAGGAAATAAGAAGAAAAAGAAGAGGAGAGAAGAAAAATAGAAAAATTCTATTTTTCTTCTTCTCCTCTATTCCTTTCTTCTTCTCCTCTTTTTTTTCTTCTTTTTTTTCTTCTTCCTCTTTTCTTCCTTTTCCTTATTTTCCTTTCTCGCGAGAAGAAGAAAAAGAAGAGTAGAAGAAGAAGAAAGGAATAGAGGAGAAAGAAGAAACTTCAACACGAGGGGGTACCGATACCCCTCCCCGATAACATTATTTTCCCATGTATATGTATGTCGGCGTCGTTGTCGATATAACCCCTCGAGATAACCCGGCATGAGGCGGTCGATATATATACCCCTCTCGACCGTGATAACTTATACAACGGCAGCACCCCCTCGGCCCTCTCGCTCGACCAAAACTCTCGAGGACACCCAAACCCTAGAGAGAAAGCGATGTTGGTCTCCTACCCTCCCGTGGCGCCACTACTCCGACAAATTAACTCTCTCGAGGCCACCCAAATTAACCCTTGAAGCGTTGTGTCGAGGCGACCCCAAACCCTAGAGAGAAAGCGATGTTGGTCTCCTACCCCGTCACTTGGCGCCCCTACCCGACAAATTAACTCTCTCGAGGCCACCCAAACTAACATGATTCCTTATTGTGATTAGCTAGCTAGTTCTACGTTTGCCACTAATATATATATATATATATATATATATATATATATATCCATCTGTACCATGTTTGAATAATAATTGACATGTTGTAAATATTTGCAGAAACTATGGAGCACTCCAGACGAAGAAACAGAAGCGATGTTGGGGCACATAATCGCACAAGGAAGTGATGAAGTTGCGTCATTTCTCAACGACACCGTACTGGGTGAAGAAAAGGGCTATGTTCATGATGGCTTCGACCCATTAATGTCGGTACAAGAAGAGGGCTATGTTCATGATGGCTCCGGTGACACAATGGAGGTCCAAGGCTGAGCATGATCTGCTTGATAAAGGGATCGAACCAGAGACAATGTACTGGCCAGACCGTTGCCGGACTTGGTTCTTGAGGCTGGCGGAACCTTGGAGCCTGTAATAGGAAGTGCCGGTGGACGGACGAGCAACTGCAAATACCAGTCAGGAAGCTTTGACACGATATCGATGCAGCGCAGCGAGGGACGTTCCTTCCAAACAGGGAGAAGGACGAGCTCACAATGGCCCTTGGGAATCCTGAGCACCCTGGACGGACACGAGGCACACCAGGTTCCCTTTTGTGGAAGGTTGGTTTTCTGGACGTAGGGGGTTACAAAACCCACGAGAGGAGGAAGAAACTGGAGCAGGACCAACTGCAGGCGCTGCACGAAAGGGTAATGGGGCTAGAGGAACGAGAAGCAGCATATCGCAGCAAACGACCTGCCGAAGCTTCCCCCCAAGCTACCCCGCCATCTCAGCGGAGAAGCAGCGTGGCTTCCACCGAGCTGCTTCAGCCGGAGCATGTTTTGACGGCTCCTGCCGGCTATCCCATGGATGGTACCACGGAGTCTCAAAGTTGCAACATTATGGCGCGATGGATGACTTTGAAGGTCAAGGCGGCTGTTGGCCAAGTTTATCCTAGTAGACCCGGCACAACTTATCACTGCCAGCCGGTTCCAGAAGGATATGCTAAGGTGATGGTGGATGAAATAATGGAGGGATTTGAGGACCTCCTTCTTGACCACCGTACCGGTGAAGGGGAGACTAGGCTGGGTTCTGCTCTGAAGACTCCACGCCTATGGCGGAAGGAGCTCATCAACCTTCCGAATAGGACGCCTCCGCCTCCTCCTCCTCCTCCGGCGAGTCAGGGCACTCCGCCTCCTCCACCGCCTCCTCCTCCGGCGAGTGACGATCAGGGCATGCGTGGCGGCACTCCGCCTCCTTCTCCGGCGCGTGGCGGCACTCCGCCTCCTTCTCCTGCTGCGCCGGCGCGCCCGAGCAGCCAGCCTCCTCCTTCTCCACCTCGTCAGCAAGGGCAGAAGAGACCCGCCGCCGCTCCGGCTGCTCCGGCGCGTCGTAGTCCTTCTCCTCCGCCTTGTAAGCAAGCAAAAAAGAAGACATCCGGCCTGGCTCGCTCTGCCGGTGTCTAGCAGTACAGCCAAAGGCGGGAGGAAATACAGATACGGCCTTCTCTGAAGACTCCAGAGAAGTTACCGTACGAGAGGACCGAGGAGGAAAACAGAAAGATCGCGCAGACCGAAGTGGATGACTGGTTTGCATGGTTGAAATCAAAGAGACGTCCACCTCCGGAGGAGAAGGTAGATCCCGTGAAAGCGAAGCGCACTCTGGCTGCCCCGAGGAAACCACCCAAGTGTCTGCCGAAAGGCAACTATGAGTGCATTATTGGAAAGGCATTTGCCGAAACGGAGAGGTCGGGACGTACTCAAAGTGATCAAAGAATGAAAGAATGACGAGCTGGGAAACAAATTGCCCAGCTCGGCGAACAAGCGAAGCAATCGTGCCCCCCGCTCAAGGTGCCTGCTAGCAACATCGTCGATCCGAGGATGGTGCCCGGTTATGGCAATCCTGAAGATTACCTGCCCGACGATGTACATTATGATTTCTTGGAGGTGCAGATACAAAGATACGAGTACGAGAAGATTCTCGTCAAAGATGAAAGCTCTCTATCAACGATGATGCGAAGATTGCATGATTGGTACATGAAAACCTGCAGAGAGTCTGAGGGGAGGAGTACTTTGTATGTGAGAGTTAAAAAGGAGCATGACCTCGTTGGGATTGAACTGATGCCTATTCCATTTGAGGAGTTCTATCAGTTTTTCAATCAATTGGCCCTCGATAAAGCAACAGTCACCTGCCATCGTCTGTAAGTAGTACTATACATCATTAAGTCTCTCTATATAACTCAGCTCTTTCATTGCATGTATTTATAATTATCCTCACTATATTATGCAGATTGAAGATCGCGAATTGAAGAAAAGACAAGTGGGTTCCATTGGGTTCATTAACACATATCTCATAGATGCAATCGAGGATGAATTTCATGCCGAAAATACCGAGGCCAACTTGCTACAATCGTTGGTAATAAATGAACACAAGGATATAATACTCTTTCCTTACAACTTCAAGTGAGTGTTACTGTCTTGTGGCATATTCGGTTTCCCTTATTAGTCCAGGTTATAGTAATGTAATATTGATGAGTTATGCATGCATGCAGGTACCACTATATGCTCCTAGAGATTAAGCTTGAGCAGGAGTAGTAACTGTCTTAGACTCCAAACGAAAAGATCCCAAGGAGTATGCGGACATGACTGAAATGCTCGAGAAGTAAGTTAAATCGATCATTATCCACCATATCAGCAACTTTGTTCATTTCTCATATCAAGTAATTGTTTTCTTTGTATGGCAGGGTTTGGAGAAAATTCACCAAAAAGCTTCGGACTGCCAAGAAGCTGCAATTTAGACACCCGAAAGTAAGTACTATAGTAGCATATTCCACGCATCTCCTAGTGATTCAAGCGCTAGTTTCATCAATACCATTTAACATGCTTGCTAATTATCAGTTTGATTGACCTCTATTTCTTGTAAAGTGGTTGTGGCAGGAACAAGGGAATGATTTACGTGGATACTACATTTGCGAGTCCATTCGCCACACGACACGTGAGCGGGCTACTCTGACAAACAATATGAAGTGCGTAAATAACAATATTCACAATTTTATTTTATTACCATCATTTGTGTTGAGTTTCATTCATTAATATATAATGTATTGACCCCCTTCTTAAAATTAGATGTTTCGGATGCGGGATGAACTACTAGCACCAGATCGCATGCGAGCAATTCAAGAGGAATTGGCGGCATTCTTCCTTGACCACGTGATCGCTGAAGACGGAGAATACTATGTGGACCACGCGTCCGTATGTCAGGAGATTATTTTTGTAAAAGATAATTGTTGTATATATGTAGCCGGTAGTGTCGGATAGATATACGAGAACTTGTTGTTCGACCAATCTCTCGGAGAAGGAGAGGTGGTCGATATCACTTCCCTCTGTATGCATATATGTTCATGACGATCTTCTGTTTCCTTCGTTTGCTTACTAGCTAGCTAGCGTGTCTAGCTAGTCCTCTCTATACGTATGTATAGTACGAAGCGCCAACCAAGCACGGACAAAAGAGAGGACACTTCTCTCTATTAATTAGCTAGCTAACACAATATATGAAACACCTAAATTAACCCCCAAAACCCCCAACCCCCCTTTCAAAAAACAAAAACCCCAGCCTTTGGAATGTCGACGTGGATGCCTTTTGGTCCAGGTTGGTGCTACCAACGGGACCAAAGGCCCCTACTCGGGCTCGCCAAGACCGCCACGTGGAGGACCATCTGTCCTGGTTCGTGTTAGGCCACGTGGAGGACCATCTGTCCTGGTTCGTGTTAGAACCGGGACTAAAGGGGGGAGGTATTAGTAACGACCCATTAGTCCCGGTTCATGAACCGGGACTAAAGGCCCTTACGAACCGGGACTAATAGGTGTTTTTCTACTAGTGTGAGTGCTTCACAATCATAAAAGATGTCCAAGATAATATATTTATATGTGAACCCCTCTTTCCTTATCACTTCCTATTAATTGCAACGATGACCAAGGCTACGTTCATCAACTCTCAACAATTTTTATGCCTCATACTTTCTATGTGTGAAGTTATCACTATCCACAAGGTCAATATGAACTCTTTTGTTCTTTCTACTTTCTCAAGATCATAACAATCATAGCAAAGCCCTTGACTCAACACTAATCTTTATTATAGAAAGCACACGGACTCGATTACATAAAGAGATCACAAAGCAAAACTCAAAACTACTTGATATCAAAACTTCGAACTACTAATAGATTAAGATACTACTAAAAGGATCGAACTAAATAAAGCGGTAAAGATAGGAGTGTGATGGTGATACGATACCGGGGCACCTCCCCCAAGCTTGGCAGTTGCCAATGGGAGTGCCCATACCCATATGATTATCTCTTCGGAGGTGGTGAAGTATTAGTTGTTGATGATGCAGGCTTGTCGTCCGTCTTCCAAGGCATAGGCTCTCCATCATAAAAGGATGATAGAGTCTCCGGGATCCTTAAATCTGCAGCCAAACTCATCCATTTGAATCTATATTCATACTCACAGTTCTGGTTTTGCAGGTCATAAATCTGGGCTTGGAGGTGCTCGATTTTCTCTTGAAGCTTGAAGATGGTCTCCCAATGACTTTGGCATCCAGCTTGTGGTTGTTGGTGAACTCTGTGATCATCATCTGGTTGGCATTGAGTCCATGCTCCACCATCCCTTGACACTTGAAAACTTCTTGCTCCATAGCTTCGAGCTTTGTCTCCATGCTCCCGGTATGCCTTGGTCCCTCCACGTCGCGGGTGTGCAACACCCCCTCACGCATCTCAATGGTTTGAGGGTGATGCAGCACCTCCGCAAGATAGGGGTTGATAACCCTCTCGAAAAACTTTTCCTTGGGAGTGCTTGGAGATGACATGATGCTCTAGATCTGAAACAGAAACAGCTCGAAACGAAAACAGAGGATATTTGCGTGATACGGTGGTCAAAACCTTCGGGAGTATATATAATGAATTTTTACCGACCAAAATACGTAACATACAAGAAAACGGAGTCCGGGAGACACACGAGGTGCTCACGAGACAGGGGGCGCGCCATGTGGGGGCGCGCCCTCCTCTCTCGTGGGAGCCTCGTGTCCCTTTCGGACTACTTCTTTCTTCCAAAAATCCTTAAATAATCCAAAACTGATAAAAATTGCCATTAGAGTTGTTTTGGAGTCGGTTTACTTACCGTACCACGTGCCTATGCCTTTTCGGAGTCTGGAACATTCTGGAAAGTGTCTTATGTATTCCTTAGGGGTTATGGTTTCAATAATATTAGTTTCAACATTGATAGGATTACCTGAAATATAATGTTTAATTCTTTGACCATTTACCACCCTCGAATTTGTGCCTTCGAAGTTGTTGATTTTTATAGCACCAGAACGATAGACCTCCTCGATAACGTAGGGACCTTCCCATTTTGAGAGAAGTTTTCCTGCAAAAAATCTTAAACGAGAGTTGAACAATAACACATAATCTCCTACGTTAAACTCACGCTTTTGTATCCTCTTATCATGCCAGCGTTGGACTTTTTCTTTGAAAAGCTTGGCATTCTCATATGCTTGGGTTCTCTATTCATCGAGTGAGCTAATATCAAATAACCATTTCTCACCGGCAAGTTTGAAGTCATAATTGAGCTCTTTAACAGCCTAATATGCTTTATGTTCAAGTTCAAGAGGTAAATGACATGCTTTTCCATAAACCATCTTATATGGAGACATACCCATATGATTTTTGTATGCAGTTCTATAGGCCCATAATGCATCATCAAGTTTTTTGGACCAATTCTTTCTAGATCTATTCATAGTATTTTGAAAAATTAATTTGAGCTCTATAGTGCTCAACTCTACTTGACCACTAGACTGCGGGTATAAGGAGATGTGATTCTATGATTGACATCATACTTAGCAAGCATCTTACAGAAATCACCATGAATAAAGTGTGAACCACCATCAGTCATAAGATATCTAGGGACTCCAAACCTCGAAAAAATAACTTCTTTGAGCATTTTAATAGAAGTGTTATGATCAGCACTACTAGTTGGAATAGCTTCTACCCACTTAGTAACGTAATCAACAAAGAACTAAAATATGTGTATAACCATTGGAGGCAGGAAAAGGTCCCATATAATCAAAGCCCCAAATATCAAACGGTTCAATAACAAGAGAATAATTCATAGGCATTTCTTGTCGTCTACTTATGTTACCTATTCTTTGACATTCATCACAAGATACGACAAACTTACGAGCATCTTTGAAAAGAGTAGGCCAATAAAAACTAGATTGTAGTACCTTGTGTGCAGTTCTATCTCCAGCGTGGTGTCCTCCATAGGATTCAGAGTGACACTTGCGTAGAATTTGTTCCTGTTCATGCTCAGGCACACAACGTCTAATAATACCATCTACTCCTTCTTTATAAAGGTGTGGATCATCCCAGAAGTAATGTCTTAAATCATAAAAGAAATTTTTCTTTTGCTGGTATGTGAAACTAGGCGGTATATATTTAGCAACAATGTAATTAGCATAATCAGCATACCAAGGAGCAGTACGAGAAGCATTGACAACCGCTAATTGTTCATCGTGAAAGCTATCATTAATAGGCGGTGGGTCATCAAGAACATTCTCTAGCCTAGACAAGTTATGCGCAATGGGGTTCTCAGCTCCCTTTCTATCAATAATATGCAAGTCAAATTCTTGGAGCAAGAGAACCCATCTAATGAGTCTAGGCTTAGCATCTTTCTTTTCCATAAGATATTTAATAGCAGCATGATCGGTGTGAATAGTAACTTTGGAATCAACAACATAAGGTCTAAACTTATCACATGCAAACACAACTGCTGAGAACTCTTTTTCAGTAGTAGCATAATTTCTCTGGGCAGTATCAAGAGTCTTACTAGCATAATGGATAACATTCAATTTCTTATCGACTCTTTGCCCTAAAACAGCACCTACAGCATAATCACTAGCATCGGACATAATTTCAAAAGGTAAATTCCAATCAGGTGGCTGAACAATAGGTGAAGTGATCAGAGCTTTCTTAAGTGTTTCAAATGCTTCTACACAATCATCATCAAAGACAAAAGGAATATCTTTTTGCAGTAAATTAGTCAGAGGCCTAGAGATTTTTAGAAAAGTCCTTAATGAACCTCCTATAAAAACCGGCATGACCAAGGAAACTTCTTATACCTTTTATGTCCTTGGGACATGACATCTTTTCAATAGCATCAACTTTGGCTTTATCAACTTCAATACCTCTCTCGGAGATCTTGTGCCCCAAGACAATGCCTTCATTAACCATAAAGTGACACTTTTCCCAATTCAGGACGAGACTAGTGTCTTCGCATCTCTACAAAACTCGATCAAGGTTGCTCAAACAATCATCAAAAGAGGATCCATAGATGGAGAAGTCATCCAAGAATACCTCACAAATCTTTTCACAAAAATCAGAAAATATAGCCATCATGCATATTTGAAAGGTAGCAGGTGCATTAGATAAACCAAAAGGCATATGTCTATAAGCAAAAGTACCAAAAGGGCAAGTAAAAGTAGTTTTAGATTGATCCCCCGCTGAAACAGGTATCTGAGAGAAGCCAGAATAACCATCTAGAAAGCAAAAATGTGTGTGTTTGGATAGCCTTTCTAGCATTTGATCAATAAAAGGTAAAGGGTAATGATCTTTCTTAGTAGCTTTATTTAACTTACGAAAATCAATTACCATCCTATAACCTGTAATAATTCTTTGCGGGATCAGTTCATCTTTATCATTAGGAACAATGGTAATACCTCCCTTTTTGGGGACACAGTGAAAAGGGCTTACCCATTCACTATCAGCAACGGGATAAATAATACCTGCCTCAAGGAGTTTTAGTATCTCATTTCTTACCACTTCCTTCATTTTGGGATTTAATCGTCTTTGAGGATCTCTAACTGGTTTAGCATCTTTCTCCACTGAAATTTTGTGTTGGCATAATGTGGGACTAATGCCCTTAATCATCCAGAGGATATCCAATAGCAGCTCGGTGCTTCTTCAGAGTTTTCAATAATCTTTCTTCTTCTTTCTCTAAAAGGTTAGCACTAATAATAATAGGATATATTTCTTTTTCATCAAGATAAGCATACTTAAGATTATCAGGTAATGGTTTCAGTTCAAACACGGGATCACCCTTGGGTGGAGGGGATCCCAAGAATTTCAACGGAAGGTTATGTTTCAGCATAGGTTCTTGTTTAAGGAACACTTCATCTATTTCTTCCCTTTCCTTCACAAACATATCGTTTTCATGGTCTAGCAAATATTGTTCTAACGGATCAGTTGGTGGAACAGCAATGGAAGCAAGACCAATAATTTCATCCTTACTAGATGGTTCCTCTTCACGGTGTTGTCTACGAAATTTAGAAAAGTCGAAATCATGAGACATATCACCTAGACCAATAGCAACTACATCCTTTTCGCAATTTATCCTAGCATTAACGATGTTCAAGAAGGGTCTACCAAATATAATGGGACAAAAGCTATCTTGTGGGGAGCCAAGAACAAGAAAATCAGCAGGATATTTAGTTTTCCCACACAAGACTTCAACATCTCTAACCATTCCCATTGGTGAAATAGTATCTCTATTGGCAAGTTTAATTGTGACATCAATATCTTCTAACTCGGCAGGTGCAATATCGTGCTTAATTTCTTTGTATAAGTCAATATGTATTGCACTAGCACTAGCACCCATATCACATAAGCCATGATAACAATGATCTCCTATTTTAACAGAAATAACAGGCATGCCTACCATAGTTCTATGTTTATCTTTAGCACATGGTTTGGCAATTCTAGCAGTTTCATCACAGAAATAAATAACATGCCCATCTATATTATCAGACAAGAGATCTTTAACAATAGCAACATTAGGTTCAACTTTGATTTGCTCAGGAGGTGTATAAGTTCTAACATTGCTCTTACGAACAACAGTCGAAGCTTTAGCATGATCTTTTATCCTAACAGGAAAAGGAGGTTTTTCAACATAAGCAGTAGGAACAATAGGATCACTATATGTAATAGTCTTCTCTTCGACTGTAATAGGTGCAACTAATTTCACTTCAACAGGAGGATTATATTTAAACCACTTCTCTTTAGGGAGATCAACATGAGTAGCAAAAGTTTCACAAAAGTAGCTACTATCTCAGAGTCAAGTCCATACTTAGAGCTAAATCCACGGAAAGCATCGGTATCCATAAAAGATTTAACACAATCGAACTTAGGTGTCATACCTGACTCCTTACCATTGTCGGAAACCCAATCTTCAGAGTTGTGTTTAATTCTTTCCAATAAGTTCCATTTGAAATCAATAGTCTTCAGCATATAGGAACCAACACAGGAAGTATCGAGCAGGTTGCGATTATCAAGAGAAAGCCGAGCATAAAAATTCTGAATAATCATTTCCCGAGAGAGCTCATGATTGGGGCATGAATATAACATTGACTTAATCCTCCCCCAATCTTGAGCGATGCTTTCTCCTTCGCGAGGCCAGAAATTATATATGTAATTACGATCACGATGAACAAGATGCATAGGATAGAACTTCTGGTGAAATTCCAACTTCAATCGCTTATAATCCCAATATCTCGTATCATCACATAGCCTATACCATGTTATTGCATCTCCCTTCAAAGATAAAGGGAAGACCTTCCTTTTGACAACATCATCGGGAATACCTGCAAGCTTAAATAATCCACAAACTTCATCCACAAAGATAAGGTGTAAGTCGGGATGCAATGTTCTGTCTCCTGCAAAAGGATTAGCTAGCAGTTTTTCTATCATACCCTAAGGAATCTCAAAGTGAATATTTTCATAAGGTTCAGTAGGTTGAGGAGCATCTCTTTGCTCTTCTGGTTGGGGTGAAGATACCCCAAACAAGCCCCTCAAAGGATTAGTTTCCATAGTGAGAAGTAACAGAAAATTTCAGCACACTATATAAATGTTTCCTTACCAGGTTCCCCTCACCAAGAGCGCTACGCTCCCCGGCAACGGCGCCAGAAAAGAGTCTTGATGACCCACAAGTATAGGGGATCTATCGTAGTCCTTTCGATAAGTAAGAGTGTCGAACCCAACGAGGAGTAGAAGGAAATGATAAGCGGTTTTCAGTAAGGTTTTCTCTGCAAGCACTGAAATAGTAGGTGATAGATAGTTTTGTGATAAGATAAATGGTAACAAGCAAAAGTAAATAAAGTAAATAAAGTGCAGCAAGGTGGCCCAATCCTTTATGTAGCAAAGGATAAGCCTGGGCAAATTCTAATAATGAAGAAGGAGTTCCCGAAGACACATTGGGAATTATCGTCAAGCTAGTTTTCATCACGTTCATATGATTCGTGTTCGGTACTTTGATAATTTGATATGTGGGTGGACCGGCACTTGGGTACTGCCCTAACATGGACAAGCATCCCACTTATGATTAACCCCTATTGCAAGCATCCGCAACTACAAAAAGGAGTATTAAGGTAAACCTAACCACAACATTAAACATATGGGTCCATATCAACCCCTAACGAAGCAACACATAAACTAGGGTTTAAGCTTACATCACTCTAGCAACCCATCATCTACTTATTACTTCCCTATGCCTTCCTCTAGGCCCAAATAATGGTGAAGTGTCATGTAGTCGATGTTCACATAACACCAATAGAGGAGAGACAACATACATCTCATCAAAATATCGAACGAATACCAAATTCACATGACTAATAGCAAGACTTCACCCATGTCCTCAGGAACAAACGTAACTACTCACAAAGCATATTCATGTTAATAATCAGAGGGGTAATAATATGCATAAAGGATCTGAACCAATGATCTTCCACCAAGTAAACCAAATAGCATCAACTACAAGGAGTAATCAACACTACTAGCAACCCACAGGTACCAATTTGTGGTTTTGATACAAGATTGGATACAAGAGATGAACTAGAGTTTTGAGATGAGATGGTGCTGGTGAAGATGTTGATGGAGATTGACCCCCTCCCGATGAGAGAATCGTTGGTGATGATGTTGGTGATGATTTCCCCCTCCCGAAGGGAAGTGTCCCCGGCAGAACAGCTCCACCAGAGCCCTAGATTGATTCCGCCAAGGTTCCGCCTCGTGGCGGCGGAGTTTCGTCCCGTAAGCTTGCCCACAATTTTTTCTAGGGGAAAACCCTTCATATAGCAGAAGATGGACACCAGAAGCCCACCAGGGGGCCCAGGAGATAGGGGCGCGCCTCTGGGGGCGCCTGCCTCTCGGACAGGTGTGGGCCCCTGGCCTATTTCTTTTGCCCAAAAATTCTTATTAAATCTAAAAAGTTGTTTCGTGGAGTCTCGTGTCTTTTGGAGTTGTGCGAATAGGTTTCCAACGTTTGTTCCTTTTCGGCCAGAATTCCAATGCGGCATCCCCCCTCTTCATGGTAAACCTTGTAAAATAAGAGAGAATAGCCATAAGTATTGAGATATAATGTGTAATAACAGCCCATAATGCAATAAATATTGATATGAAAGCATGATGCAAAATGGACGTATCACAGCACGAGGAGACATGACGAAACAAGGCGACGACGGCGCAGGCGACCAACGAAGAAGCCGACGGGGATCGATTCCTACCGATTGCGAGCGGCGATGGCGACCAGATGAGAACGAGGAGGTGCAGGCGGAGGAAGAACGAGGAGGCGCAGGCGGGGGATGAACCGGAGCCGAGGCACCGAGTAGATGAGGGAGCACGCCGGCAGGCGCCAGTAACTCCTAGATGAACCGACGGACGAACACAACATGACCGACGAGCTGGACCAAATGCGTGAATGGGCCACCTGCAGCGGAACGGAGAGACAGACCCAGCGTACCAACACGAACAAAGTAAACGCTTCTTTACCCAAAGAGACGAAGCGGGCTGTGCACGCGAGCAAGCAAGAACAGAACCCCCGCGCACCCAAGAGACCGACAAATGGGCCCAACGCATCTGAAGCAGAACTGACGCAGCTGGGCACAAGCGCGAAAGGTTAAAAAGAACGAACCAACCCGCGATCGACGGGGCTGACACCGCTGCGAACCCATGATCAACGCCCGTTTTCACTGAGCAAGCTCTTGGACACACACACACATGCACACACGGCGGCACTGCGACGGACCCACGCGCAACCCTGGCCCAGCCTTCAGCGACTCTAGCGCGAGAACGAAGCGTACATGAAGACGGACGGGCCGATTTTTACCAGCATGATGGAAAGGATGCTGGCACTAGACAGCGAGGCAAATCGCGCGGGCAAGGTCGATTTGAAACCGCGATGGCTCTCGTTAGGTGGGTTCCGTAGCTAGAGTTATATGTTCAATGGAAAATGCTGCAGTCCGTTGACACGTTGCAAGATGCACATGTGTTGAGGACTTTGTAGCAGCAGTTGAGGATTTTGTGGCAACAGAGGGAATTGGAGCTTCCCTTGAAGAAGTTGCCTGAGGAATTTTCTTTGAGGGCTTTGTCATTGTCCGTGAGGGCATTGCTGTTGAGGAACTCAGCTTCACAGCTAATTTCTTCGGCAGAGCTTCTTAGGTTTGCTGGTAGAGGCCTTAGCAGCAGCAGCAGCAGCAGCAGCAGCAGAATCTTCATTGAATTTCTTCACTGCTTCTTTTGCCACTTTAGCCAATTTGGCTTGGCGCTTGACCCATTCTTTGGGAAATTCCTCACCACGCCTGATGCTTGAGGGATCAGCTTCTTTGCCGAGAGCCAATGGAGGTCTTGGACATGGAGGATGTACAACGAGTTTCTTCATGTATTTTGGAGTGACATAGCGGTATTCCCTCCATTCCTTGGCCCATCTCCTCTCAATTCTCTGTATGCGCACTTTGCGGTGATTCTTGTTTTCTTTGCCATGAGTTGTTTCATCATGAGTACAATACCCAGCATAAATATCCTCAGGGATCTCAAAAGCAGTGTTGGATTCTGGTCGTTTTCCCCCCTTCTGGGGTATTTTCCCATCATCCATTTTCTTCACTTGAGGATTTTGAACAATTGATGTTTCTGAGGAAGTGCAACTTATCTTCGAGGAATGTTGTAAATGAGTTAAGTTGATGAGGACCTAGTGATTCAGCAACAGACATTTTGTACCTGTGAACAGAGATAGGTGCGAAGAATTTGGAGAGGTCATATGTGTTCTCAGAATTTTTTCAAAAGTATGAAGTTTGAGGAATTCGACCATGGGTGTATTGAGGAATTTCACTAATCATTCTTGACTTAGGTTCCAGAGTTGTATAGATTTGAAAATCCAGACAATGGAGGAATCTTGAAAAAAAGCACAGCTTAGAGAAACAAATCAAGGTACTGATGCAACTAGGTGTTTAAGGAATGGAAGTTGAAGAATAAACACCTTTTGAAGAATTTGTGGAAATCATAAAAATCAAAGTAGGGCGGTAAAATCAGATTTTAATTACCCTGGACGAAGAACACGACGAACTAGGAGTAGAGTTGGAGAAGTTCATCCGTGCAGATCTCACACGCCCTAACTCAGCGGTGAGAGACAGCTATGGCAGTGGCGGAGTGAAGATTTCCTCGGCCGACGTGAGTACGATGGCGACGAGGTTGAGGCGGTGAAGCTCTTCCTCACCGACGATGATGGAGTGTAGCATGGGTGCTAGGTCTGAGAGCTCGAGCGAGGAGAGTAGCAGTCGAGCGGAGTAAATGAGGTATGAGGAAGGGGAGGGGTATTTATAGCCACGGTGAAAAATTGCCCGTCCGAAGAACTTGGACAAACATGCCCCTGTCACCCACGTACTAAGATGTGGAGATCGTGGGGGATCGTGGGTGAATAGTTTAATCTATCGTGGGATGCGGAATGGTTTGGGCGGCAAAAGCCAAAAATTTAGATATGAAAATTTTAACATTTCATTCGCAAATTCTTCAGCTGACACGGACACAGTGAAGATTTTGAACGGGTTTCAAATAGAACACACATGAAGAATTTTTGAATACACTGGGTTGAGTTTAGCATAGAGGGGGAACGGGTCCGATCACATTCACTTAGAAGAAAATCAACTTGAAGAATTAGCAATAAGTGAATGTTGTTGAGGACATGAAAAATCAAATATATAAATATAAATAAATAAATAAATAAATAAATAAATAAATATATATATATAGGGAATGAAGAACACCAGTCGTAAAGTTTAAGACTTTGCAAAGTTGAAGAATTTGAAAAATGAAGAAAAACTCAAATTTGAATATTTTCAACTTTTGTTGGTGGCATGACCCACCGTATAAGAATGATGATTTCAGACGCCACGTGCAATTGTCGTAGGGCTCTGAGAATCAAATTCTTCGTTAATTTCTTCACACTTAGAGGGTTAGTCTTCATTGATTGAAGAAAAACGTTACTTCATGTGTTGCACATCTAAGTCATCAATTTTACATAAGTGTTAGGATGTGTGTCCTTTCAAAGAACATTCGAAGATCCTAAGATATTTAGCTCACGCCGCAACTTGCTAAATCTCTTCTCATCCAAGGGCTTTGTGAAGATATCCGCTAGTTGTTCTTCAGGATTCACGTGCTCGATGGAGATGTTGCCTTTTAACATATGATCTCGAAGAAAATGATGATGAATCTGGATGTGCTTAGTCTTTGAGTGCTGAACTGGATTATGAGAAATCTTGATGGCACTCTCGTTGTCGCATTAGAGTGGCACATTCTTCATGTTGATGCCATAGTCCTTGAGGGTTTGCTTCATCCACAGCAATTGAGCACAGCAAGATCTAGCAACAATGTACTCAGCTTTAGTAGTAGAGAATGATACGCAGTTCTGCTTCTTCGAGGGCCAACATACGAAGGATCGTCCGAGGAAATGGCATGTGCCTGATGTTAACTTGTGATCCACTTGATCACCAGCATAGTCAGAGTCAGAATATCCAATGAGATCAAAAGCCGAGCCCTTGGGATACCATAATCCAAGTGTTGGAGTGTGAGCTAGATATCGAAGAATATGTTTCACAGCCTTATGGTGTGATTCCTTCGGTGTAGCTTGAAAACGGGCACACATGCAAACACTAAGCATAATATCTGGCCTAGATGCACATAGATACAATAAAGAGCCAATCATGGAGCGGTATACCTTTTGATCAAAATCTTTACCATTTTCATTACTGCATAGATGGCCATCTGTGGGCATAGGGATTTTGACGCCATTGCAATCTTGCATGCCAAATTTCCTCAGCACATCCTTGAGGTATTTCTCTTGAGACATGAAGATGTCATTCATCATATAGGCAAATTCGTCACTGTAATGTTGGTTAGTACAACCAAAGATAATATCTGATAACCCACAAAGTATAAGGGATCGCAACAGTTTTCGAGGGTAGAGTATTCAACCCAAATTTATTGAGTCGGCACAAGGGGAGCCAAAGAATATTCTCAAGTATTAGCAGTTGAGTTGTCAATTCAACCACACCTGGATAACTTAGTATCTGCAGCAAAGTATTTAGTAGCAAAGTAGTATGGAAGTAACAGTAACAGTAGCAAGAGTAACAGTAGCAGTTTTGTAGTAACGGTAAAGTAAATAAGCAAAGCACAATATGTGAAAAGCTCGTAGGCATTGGATCAGTGATGGATAATTATGTCGGATGCGATTCCTCATGTAATAGTTATAACATAGGGTGACACAGAACTAGCTCCAGTTCATCAATGTAATGTAGGCATGAATTCCGAATATAGTCATACGTGCTTATGGAAAAGAACTTGCATGACATCTTTTATCCTAACCTCCCGTGGCAGCGGGGTCCTAGTGGAAACTAAGGGATATTAAGGCCTCCTTTTAATATAGTACCGGACCAAAGAATTAACACATAGTGATTACATGAACTCCTCAAACTACGGTTATCACCGAGAAGTATCCCGATTATTGTCACTTCGGGGTTGTCGGATCATAACACATAATAGGTGACTATAGACTTGCAAGATAGGATCAAGAACTCACATGTAGTCATGAAAACATAATAGGTTCCGATCTGAAATCATGGCACTCAGGCCCTAGTGACAAGCATTAAGCATAGCAAAGTCATAGCAACATCAATGTCAGAACATAGTGGATACTAGGGATCAAACCCTAACAAAACTAACTTGATTACATGCATGGTAAATCTCATCCAACCCATCACCGTCCAACAAGCCTATGATGGAATTACTCACGCACGGCGGTGAGCATCATGAAATTGGTGATGGAGGATGGTTGATGATGATGACGGCAACGAATCCCCCTCTTCGGAGCCCCGAACGGACTCCAGATCAGCCCTCCCGAGAGAGATTAGGGCTTGGCGGCGGCTCTGTATCGTAAAACGCGATGAATCTTTCTCTCTGAGTTTTTCTCCGCGAAAGTGAATATATAGAGTTGGAGTTGACGTCGGTGGAGGTCCAGGGGGTTCACGAGGCAGGGGGGCACGCCCCCCACCCTCGTGGACAGGTTGTGGGCCCCCTGGTGCTAATTCTTTCGCTAGTATTTTTTATAAATTCTAAAAAGTTGCTCCATGGATTTTGAGGTCATTCCGAGAACTTCAATTTCTGCACAAAAATAACACCATGGCAGTTCTACTGAAAACAGCGTCAGTCCGGGTTAGTTCCATTCAAATCATGCAAGTTAGAGTCCAAAACAAGGGCAAAAGTGTTTTGAAAAGTAGATACGACGGAGACGTATCAACTCCCCCAAGCTTAAACCTTTGCTTGTCCTCAAGCAATTCAGTTGATAAACTGAAAGTGATAAAGAAAAACTTCTACAAACTCTATTTGCTCTTGTTGTTGCAAATATGTAAAGCCAGCATTCAAGTTTTCAGCAAAGATTATGAACTAACCATATTCACAATAACACTTAGGTCTCATGTTTACTCATATCAATGGCATAATGAACTAGCGAGCAATCATAATAAATCTGGATGACAACACTTTCTCAAGACAATCATAATATGATATAACAAGATGGTATCTCGCTAGCCCTTTCTGAGACCGCAAAACATAAATGCAGAGCACCTTTAAAGATCAAGGACTGACTAAACATTGTAATTCATGGTAAAAGAGATCCAGTCATAGTCATACCCAATATAAACTAATAATAATGCATGCAAATGACAGCGGTGCTCTCCAGCGGGTGCTTTCTAATAAGAGGGTGATGACTCAACATAAAAGTAAATAGATAGGCCCTTCGCAGAGGGAAGCAGAGATTTGTAGAGTTGCTAGAGCTCGATTTTGAAAGAGAGATAAATAACATTTTGAGCGGTATACTTTGACTGTCAATATAACAACTGAGAGATCTCGATATCTTCCATGCTACACACATTATAGGCGGTTCCCAAACAGAATGGTAAAGTTTATAGTCCCCCACCACCAACAAGCATCAATCCATGGCTTGCCCAAAACAACGGGTGCCTCCAACTAACAACAATCCTGGGGGAGTTTTGTTTAATTATTTTGATTTGATTTGAGCATGGGACTGGGCATTCCGGTGACCAGCCATTTTATCGTGAATGAGGAGCAGGGTCCACTCCTCTTGAGAATAACCCGCCTAACATGGAAGATACAGACAACCCTAGTTGATACATGAGCTGCTCGAGCATACAAAACGGGATTTCATTTGAAGGTTTGTAGTTTGGCACATACAAATTTACTTGGAACGGCAGGTAGATACCGCATATAGGAAGGTATGGTGGACTCATATGGAATAACTTTGGGGTTTACAGAGTTTGGATGCACAAGCAGTATTCCCGCTTAGTATAGGTGAAGGCTAGCAAGAGACTAGGAAGCGACCAACTGAGAGAGCGACAACAGTCATGAACATGAATCAGAATTAATCAACACCGAGTGCAAGCATGAGTAGGATATAATCCACCATGAACATAAATATCGTGAAGGCTATGTTGATTTTGTTTCAACTACATGTGTGAACATGTGCCAAGTCAAGTCACTCAATTCATTCAAAGGAGGATACCACCCTATCATACCACATCACAACCATTTTAATAGCATGTTGGCATGCAAGGTAAACCATTATAAGCTCCTAGCTAATTAAGCATGGCATAAGCAACTGTAATCTCTAATTGTCATTGCAAACATGTTTATTCATAATAGGTTGAATCAGGAACGATGAACTAATCATATTTACAAAAACAAGATAGGTGGAGTTCATACCAGGTTCTCTCATCTCAATCAGTCCATCATATATCGTCATTATTGCCTTTCACTTGCACGACCGAACGGTGTGGATAATAATAATAGTGCACATGCATTGGACTAAGCTGGAATCTGCAAGCATTCAATTCAAGGGAGAAGACAAGGTAATATGGGCTCTTGGTTAAATCAACAATTATGCAAACTAGTCGTCAACCCGTGCATTCGCACGGGCCAGCTGGTTAATATTTTGGTTCATTCTATATTATGATCAAATATAGTTTTCTGGTATGATAGATTGCTTATGATTTGTGAAGCGTATATGTTCTGAAACAAATTGATTTATTCGCAAAAAGACCTATTGATTTCCAAAAGAACTTATTTATATGAGTTAGATGAAACCATCATCTAATGCCACCAAGCTGGTATGTGTTGTGATAACATAGTATCATAATATATTGCTCCAAAGTTCATTACATGGGTATAAAACAAAAGAAGGAATGATGCGTGAACAATTTCCCTAATAATATATTTTTGGTCCCAATTGGGAAGGATGTACAAGCGCTGAATATACTGCTTATTTTCTTATATACATGGTGTCCCTAAATTATTTTCTTATACATGAGATGCGAGCTAATACATGTAATTGTTTAAAATATGTTACAGAAACAGAAATACCGAGTACCGGAGCAAGTTGATTTTATTCACCTAAATTATTTTCCATTTATGCTAATATTTCCTAAAATATGTAATACAATTTTAAGACTCAAACTGTAGAACAGTAGTATTTTTATGTGACATCTTGTATTAAACGGATGGCACCAATAAAATATGCACGTAAAATATCTAACTCTGACTATTAATATATAGAAAAGTTCTCATATGGTTGAGTGAAGTTGCGAATAAAGAAATTCTCAATTGTGTGGGTGTGAAATCTACCGTCAAGCTAGTTTCTGGTCAGTCTAGCTCTTTCTTTCTCACGGCGTGGACTCAAACCACAATTTCTCCTTTTAGTGGATCGTCATTTGGTCCGTCGTAATACGTTGTAACGTAGAACCTTCACGAAAAATAGTTTCGTAATCACATTAGTTCAAAATGATCTGTGAACATTTATTTTCTAATTATTAAATATAAAGTAAAAATTTGTTGATTGTGCCTATGTATGTCAAAAATGTCGTTAAACAGTTTACTCAAAATATTACTCTTCCCAATTCGTAACTAATTAGCCTTTCTTTCATCTTCTCCTAAGAATGTATTTATAAAGTTTATAATTTTATTTATGTGCTTATATTCCCAAGAAAAACAATACTTGAAACATACTTCCTCCGTTCCACAATGTAGTGCACATGTGCTTTTCAATATTCAAGTTTCACCGTAAATTGAACTACCGAGACCGATTGCGGCGGGAGCAAAAATTATACCACCGAATTCATATTTTTCGTATTTGTATGAAGAATCAATCATAGACGTATTTTAAGGACATAAATTGTAGAATAGAACTATTACATATATGCCGAGCCAAAATATCAAGCACCAACCTTCAACATTGTAGTATAGACACACATCAAAGGAAGATAATTAAATTCAATTAACAACAAATACTGTACGTAAAAGATTGTATTATAAATTGCATTGTCTCATTAACTAACTATAACAAACTCGTAATTTTAGAAGCATAATAGATCAACATTATATTTGATGATTTGACCTGTAGTACTCTTCCCCTTTTTCCATGCTCAGATGATAAAAAATATGCCAGAAATTCCTCCCTGAAACATAAATGCGAAGAATAGAAAATTAGAATGTACTGATGTTCGTTTCCATGATAAAAAAGGATTGAATACTAAATTAACGATTTGATGCTTCGTATCTAACTTAAAGTATCCGAATCACATGACATGAATGTGTGACGTAGTTGGCTGAATTGAATAATGTAGTTAATTAGTTATCTTTTCTTGTAGCTGAACAGAATGTCCTGCACTGACATAATAAAAAAAATAGTTTAGATCAAGTACACAACCATGAAAAACTTTAGTGAGCATTTGATTTTTATCAGGTCAGTCTATTCCTCTACCATGTGCAATATAAAAAAGATTTGACACCACCTTGTAAGTTCTGCTAGATAGTTTGGATGTGCTGTAATCTCATTGCATAAATCCCTTATTATTTCAAAAACATAATAAACCATTAGAATAAAATTATAATATGTTTGCTTCCGTACATGTTACGTTCAAAAATTTTGTATCAGTTTGCAATGATGTTAAACCACTACTGAGAAAGCATATGGAAAAATATCCAGGCATTAGAAATATATTGTAACAGAACCACACCGTTCATGTTGTTATCTATGTGGTAGCCTATTAATTCTTTTCCATCATATTGTAAAATTCTAACCTATACATACAATTCACAATTTTACCATGGCAATGGAGGCGACATAAAGGAAAATAAGGTGCAAAGAAAAAGACCTTACTCTGAATTTGCATCGCTGCTTGCAGTGCAATGCAAATATGTCTAACGGTATGGACATAGTCTCGTCGCTGCTGGCACCTCTGACCGCCGCCGGCATGCAGCCCAACATCTCAGTCCTCCCACATGTTGGCAGTGATGCGCTTTGCTTGTGGACAAAAGCATCGACCCGACTGACTGAGAAAATTGATTAGCCAAGGCTGTAGTATGCCCGTGTGTTTTCCGCTCATTGAAAAGCTAGCTCATCTTGACCAAATCGATCCAGCCGCACGCCTCCACTGCTTGATCGTGTCTTTATGTGTCCAGCCAGAATTAAACATAGCTTGTACGTACACCTGAGCCGGTGATACGTCTTTAACGTATCTATAATTTTTGATTGCTCCATGCTACTTTATCTACTCTTTTGGACTATATTGGGCTTTATTTTCCATTTTTATATTATTTTTGGGACTAACCTATTAATCGGAGGCCCAGCCCAGAATTGCTGTTTTTTGCCTATTTCAGTGTTTCGAAGAAATGGAATACCAAACGGAGTCCAAACGGAATAAAACCTTCGGAAACGTGATTTTCTCACCGAGCGTGATCCAGGAGACTTGGACCCTACGCCAAGGAACAAAAGAGGCGGTCACGAGGGTGGGGGCGTCCCCCCCCCTAGGGCGCGCCCCCTGCCTGGTGGGCCCCCTATTGCTCCACCGACGTACTCCTTCCTCCTATATATACCTACGTACCCCCAAACGATCAGAACAGGAGCCAAAAACCTAATTCCACCACCACAACTTTCTGTATCCACGACATCCCATCTTGGGGCCTGTTTCGGAGCTCCACCGGAGAGGGCATCCACCACGGAGGGCTTCTACATCATCACCATAGCCCCTCCGATGATGTGTGAGTAGTTTACTTCAGACCTTCGGGTCCATAGCTACTAGCTAGTTGGCTTCTTCTCTCTTTTTGGATCTCAATACAATGGTGTCCCCCTCTCTCGTGGAGATCTATTCGATGTAATCTTCTTTTTGCGGTGTGTTTGTTGAGACCGATGAATTATGGGTTTATGATCCAGATTATCTATGAATAATATTTGAATCTTTTCTGAATTCTTTTATGTATGATTGAGTTATCTTTGCAAGTCTCTTCGAATTATCCGTTTGGTTTGGCCAACTAGATTGGTAGTTCTTGCAATGGGAGAAGTCTTTAGCTTTGGGTTCAATCTTGCGGTGTCCTTACCAGTGAAAGAAATGGTTGCAAGGCACGTATTGTATTGTTGCCATCGAGGATAACAAGATGGGGTATTTATCATATTGCATGAATATATTCCTCTACATCATGTCATCTTGCTTAAGGCGTTACTCTGTTTTTAACTTAATACTCTAGATGCATGCTGGATAGCGGTCGATGAGTGGAGTAATAGTAGTAGATGCAGAATCGTTTCGGTCTACTTGTCTCAGACGTGATGCCTATATACATGATCATACCTATATATACTCATAACTATGCTCAATTCTATCAATTGCTCAACAGTAATTGGTTCACTCATCGTAGAAAACTTATGCTCTTGAGAGAAGCCACTAGTGAAACCTATGGCCCCCGGGTCTATTCTCATCATATCAATCTCCATCATTTTAATACTTGCTTTGTTTTTACTTTGCCTTTTACTTTTCACTTTGCATCTCTATACCAAAAATACCAAAAATATTATTTATCATCTCTATCAGATCTCACTCTCGTAAGTGACCGTGAAGGGATTGACAACCCCTAATCGCGTTGGTTGCGAGGAGCTATTGTTTTGTGCAGGTACAAGGGACTTGTGCGTGGCCTCCTACTGGATTGATACCTTGGTTCTCAAAAACTGAGGGAAATACTTACGCTACTTTGCTGCATCATCCTCTCCTCTTCGGGGAAATCCAACGCAGTGCTCAAGAGGTAGCAAGAAGAATTTCTGGCGCCGTTGCCGGGGAGGCTTACGCAAGAGCAAGTCAAGACTTGGAATCCTAACAACTAGCCACTTCTGGCACCGTTAAAGTCTACATACCAAGTATCCATCACAATCCCTATCTCCTGCATTACATTATTTGCCATTTGCCTCTCGTTTTCCTCTCCCCCACTTCACCCTTGCCGTTTTATTCGCCCTCTCTTTTTGTTTGCCTTGATGTCTTACTTGGCTCATTTGCTCATTTGGTTGAAATATTTGAGTATTTATTCCTAAACAAAGAAGCCAATTTCTATGGATCCTCGTCCGCTTGCCAATCTTTTTAAAAGATCCAATTATGATGAACCAATTCCTAGTGATTTGGATGCACTAGATTATCTTTATAAGGTTTTGCCTGAAATCCGTGAAGTGACTCACGATAGATCTTTGAATAAAAAGCATGATTGCAATGATTTTATTATAAATTCTTTTGATGTCAATTGTTCCAATAAGATGCAAAACCCTAAGCTTGGGGATGCTAGTTTTGCTATGTCTACTACTTGTTGCAGTGATCATGATTGGGGTGATTCTTCTTATGATCTTGAAAATTTATTTAAGCCCCATGATGAATATGAGATTGATAATATCGTTTGCAATAATATTGAAAGTGGGTTTGGAAGAGTGTCAACTTTAGATCCCACATATTTGGATAACATTCAATCTTATGAACTTTTTGATAAAAGTGGGCTTGGAGAAATCATGACTTTAGTTAATGATAATCCCACTATTTTGGAAGAGTGTCAACTTTGCATGCATGTGGATCGTGTTGAGAATATGTTATGTGATAGCTATATTGTTGAATTTTCTTATGATCCTACATGTAATTATTACGAGTGTAACATCCCAAAATTCTAAATTTTGGAATGTTATATTAAATAAATAACTATGCTTGTTGTCTGATTGTTTGTTTGATTGATTGAGTGAAACTGAGTGAAATTTGAAAACTTTTGAAAGTTGAATGAGAGGGAATGAAATGACTTTCCCAAAACTTTCCCTTTGCCTTTTGGATCCCAATGAATTCAAATTCATACCAACAGCAAAGCCTACAAAGGAAGATGACATGACTTCTTCCATTTTGAAATGAATAGGGTTTTGGAAAAGATTTGAATTTCATTTGGGAAGATTTCAAATTCAAAGCTTTATGCAACTCAATGATTTTCATGAGGGAAGATAAAATGACTTCTTCAATTATATGAAATATGAGTTGGAAGTTAAAAAGTATCAAGTTGAAAGTCATTTGAAAGTGCTTGAAACCCTCTTTCAAATTTTGAGTTTTGAATTTGAATTCAAAACTTTGGCAAGTTGGAATTGTTTCAAAAAACTATGCCGATAAATACTTGATCAAAAGTATGAGAGGAGCAAACATGACACCCCAAAAATATCAGAGGAAACAATGCCAAAAGATTTGGATTCAAATCTGAATTTTATTTGAATTTGAAAAAATGGATTTTTATAAAGTTTGGATTTTGCCTTTGGAAAAAGTTCAAATGATAGGAATATTCCTGATCATTTTGGTATATATATGTCCTATATAAAATATTTATAGATATGGTTTTATTTCTGTTTTAGTTTAATTTAAAAAATAAACTTTAAAAAGAAAACCCCCTCGGCATGACCCGAACCCAGCCCGGCCAGTGCCGCCTCCCTCCATGACCCAGCGCCCGGCCAGCTAGCCAGCAGGCCAGCCAGGCGCCTCACCCCTCGCCCGCTTCACTTGAAACCCGTTGGCCTCGGCCACCCGACCCCCTCGCCCCTCTCTCTCTCTCGCTGACCCGTGGGACCCGCCCTCTTCTTCCCTCGCCCACGCCACGACCTCATGGGAGATCGACCGGATCCCGAAGGATCCGGGATCCCCCGATCGCCCCGATCCCCTTCCGGAGCGACCCCGAGGCCCAGGCGATAAAGCCGAGCCCCGCCGCGCCCCATTCCCCCTAGCCTCACGGACCCCTCTCCTCTCTCTCCGAGCTCGCTGAGCACCGAGCTTCGCCATCGCCGCCAAAGTCGCCACGACGACGCCCTAGTTCCCCGACCCACCTGCACTTACCAAACCACCCCGTGCTCAAGCATCTCCCGACGAGTCGCCGGAGCTCGCTGACGCCTGACGCCTGACAGATTCCCGCCCGCCATTGTCGCCGAGTCCTAAGTCACCGGAAAGCACTCTCGTCCGATCTTAGATCGACGGCCTAGATTAGAAGCCCCCGAAGGGTTAGGTTTTATTTATAAAACCGGCCGGTTCCGATCGGTTTAGTTTTAGTTTAGGTTTATTTTTTTAGGCCCGGTTCGTTTTAGTTAACCCTAGGGCCCGTTTAGACTATTTAACGCCAGAGCATGATATGCCCATTAGGCCTTTTCTTTTTAATTTGATTTTCTGTTTTAGCGTAATAGTTTCTGATTTCAAAAATTCATATCTTTTATTCTGTTCAATATTTTTAGGTGATTCTTTTTTTGTTGGATTGCAAATTTTATGTAGTTTCTGTAGAATATATATTTAGCTATGTTAAAATTAACTAAAAATGCTTTAATTTAGTTTTAGTCAGAATAGTAAATCTGCTATAACTTGAGTTAGAAAAATTATTTTTGCATGATTCTTTTTGCCCCAACTTTATTTTGACATTGCCAAACCATAGGAATTAACTTTGGTATTTTAGGATTAATAAATAATTAGTTTTAAGCAGAATCCTATTAATCCTAATTAATTAGCTAGCTCCTGTTTTCCTATTAAATTAATTAGTAAATTAATTTATTTTTAACTTGTGATTGGTTATTCTAGGTTAGTTTCTGTCACTCTAGTAGATGAACTTTTATTTATAATTAATAAAAGTTTTAATTTATTTTTCTTAATAGAAATTGGATTAGGCCTATTATGAGTTTTATAATAGCTTTTAAATTAATTCTTTTTGCTCCTAGTTACTTAGTGAATCCTTTTCTGTTTAGTTAACTTAAAACCATGATTAGGTTATGTTAGAAAATTTCTATGATATAAAACTATTTTGTTATTTGTTGAAGTAGGAAACTTGAGTGGCCTTTCTTTGAGTTTTTTTCTTTTGGATTTGGTTTTGGTTGTTTTGTTGTGTTATGTTACTTTTGTTATGTTGTGTTATGTGATCCTATTGCTATGTGCTTATTATAGTTATTGTTTGCCTCGGTAGAATTTCCGGAGTGCGAAGATTTCTACTACGAAACCCTAGTTTTTGAAGATCGTCAACCAGGCAAGTTCACTTTGACCATGCTTTTCTTACCTATGTTTTATTGCATTTAGTGGCATCCTTGCAACCACCCCTCAGTAGTGATATTGAAATTCTTTTAGTTGAGTAGTATGCATGAGGTAGGAACCCATCACCCTGTTACCAAGCCCGGACGATATTTTATTTTAATGCTACGCTATAGTAGACGGGGTTTGGTATGAGTGCACGAGAGTGGTGTGAAGAAGGAGGACTCTACGTCAATGACGACAACTCCATGATGGAATCTGCAAGGACTGCACCTTCAAGACCTCAAGACTTCAAGACTCGAGACAAGAATTCAATACACACTCGGGTGAAGGGCGGTTGACGGGCACCTGGAGAACCCAGTGGTTGGCCGGGATGCATGGAGAAGCGCCATGACATCTTGCGGAAAGCTTCACCCAGACTCAAAGAGACGGAAGAGTACTTCACGCCTGAAGCTTACCCGTGCAACCGCAAGTCATTATGGGCTCGCTTGGTTGACCTTAGTTGTGACTCTGGCTGGGACGGTACTAGCAGATGTAGAACTACGATAGGACGGATGGGTACCGGACAGTGGTCAGAGGAACTCTTTGGAAGACCATGTTTCGGTCATCTTGATTCTCAAACACTCTGAAGTGCGAGAACGTAAAAAGAGGGATCGAATCTTGCGGGTAAAGTGTACAAACCACTTCAGAGGGTTTAAACCTAATCGATTAGCCGTGTCCTGCTACGAGCAATTTGAGCATCTGGACTTGGATCTATCTCGGAACTCTCAACACCGGATTGATAACTTAATTGTGGGCAACATATGATGAATTTTGGGCTATGAGACATCGGTTGGCGGAACCATGTCATGATAGAAAACTCCATAGTACAGACTTCATTTATTCCTTTGATGTAGGGAAAATAAAATCAGCTTTCATGCAAACAAAACTCAGATACAGAGCCATAAAGCCATATTGCATATAGTATAGTTTGATCATCTGTTTTCTCATATAGTGATCTTGACGGTACATTCAATGTACTGACCTACACGGCTGCAACGTATCATGTTGCAGATATTTTCTCGACGAGAAAGAGTACGGCACAGTGGTTACGGTCTACACTCAACCCGCCGATGGCGTTGATGGGACTCTACACCCGCTTGATTGTTTCCTTGAGTATTATGAGGTATATATCAGTTTTTACGTTATTTATACATGTGATTGCACTTTGATATATATACATTGATGTACTGTGTGTGCCAAAGATACCGATCTGTGGATGGCACAAGAATACGTAGGCTTGACCGTCTGAGGTCGGGTCGCTACAGAGATGGTATCAGAGCACATGTTGACTGTAGGACGTGACCCTAGAAATCGGAAAGCCCCTAGGACGGGAAATTTCTAAAACTTTATTTTCAAAAAGACTCTTACTTCTCATCTTTTCAGATTTTATCAAATAGACATCCTTACCTCAAATAGTTAGGATATACCCTTTTCCTTTTGACCACATGAACGATCAATCAAGCCACTCCAAGAAAGATATCGGAGGACTGATGACCTCTTCCAAGTAAAGAGGATTTCACCATGTATTAGAAGCTACAACAGTTGAAGACTCAAGATTTGAAGTTCCTAAAGAAATATTTGACCTTTAGAAGACCAAACCCTGTTACACACTTACGTTAGATGCATTTATGTGTGAGCTGTCATTTGTTTGATGTTTTTCCGACAGCCACAAAGTAAAACTTGTTTCATCAAAAAAACTATTGTTTGTATTGTGTGTATATCCCTCCCCACCTCTCTCTCATCTCACCCTAAAACCCTTGAACCCCATAGATGATGAATGAAGTTGGACTGATATTCTTCGGATCAAGACTTCAGCCGGAGGCAGAGCTATGGATGCAGAACATGGAGAATCACTTCGGGAACAATTTGGTTTCAAGGAAGTATGAGGTCCAATACGCTCTTCAATACTTTACAGAAAGTGCTGCAACCTGGTGGAGAATGCATCAATCCATACAAGGATTTAAAGGAGCAAGAACTTGGGAGGAATTCAAGAAGACCCTGATGAGATCACGTCTTATCCGGAAGCACAATGATACACCAAGAAGTAAACCTTGTGCTCGCAAGATTTATGGAGAAATAGGACACACCTGTGAGGAACACAAAGATGGATGCCCTCATTGTGAGGAGAAACACCCAGTGAGGAATGCCCAACTAGCTGTGTGACTTGCTTCTGTGTGAAGGAACCACCCACTACCCGTGCAAAGGTCACATTTACTCCACGGTGCAACAAACTATTCAAGCAGGAAGATGGAATGAAAGAAGCCCTCAAGGAAGATCTAGAAGAACCAAGAATGAATGAAAGTGTTGAAGACACGGAGGAGAAGGTCTCGACAGATTTTACTCCAATGCCTCGCTATTCATGTGGAGAAGAAGGACATTTTTCACAAGATTGCACCAAGGAAAGAAAAGAGTATCCAGGATATTTCCCGACAAAGAGAAGTGAAGTTTGACCCTACGGAGATAGAAACTCTGATCATTACAGAGAATTCCAGGAAGAGAAAAAGAAGGCAACCCGAGAACAACACAATTTTTGTAGAGAAGGACCTAAGTCATATCACTTGTTATAGGTGCAAGGATTTAGGTCATTTCGCTAGTAAATGCCCAGAAAAGAGGCCAAGAATCCAAGGAGCCCGCATAATCACAAAGAAGCCCCGAGACATGTCGGAAGTCATTTGTTTTCGCTGCAAGGAGGCAGGACATTATGCTATTAAATGTCCCGACAAGATGAAAACTGGAGTTGAGTAGTTGGAATTTTGATATGGATAATAAGAGTAGTAGAAAGCAATTTCATTTTCATGAGCTCAATGAGTTGAGTTATGTAATAGATTACTCGAGATTGTAATAGTTCATGACTCAATAAAGTTGTAATGTCACATGCTGAAAAGACTTTAAGGAATTGTCATATTCTATCTTGGAAATTAATATTCTTGATGAACATGGAAGAAGGTGAGTTGTGATGCATAAACAGGAGATTGGAAATTGAGTTTGAAGTTTTGTTTGGATGATATGAATGTGTGCCCCAGGAGATAAGTACCTTACTCTGAGCATCATTTCTGTTTCACAAACTATGATGACGACACTTTACGAAGTCTTTCCTTAAGGGTCTGAAACGATCATGACCACGACAAGTGATCATGATTACCCAAGATCCTGAAGGACATGATGAAGCATATTCACCTTGAAGGAGATGCACGGTCTACAAAGGCTACCCTTTCATGCAAAAGGGAGTGGAACTTTGGTATGTGGAGGTACACCTCCACCGCTTTGAAAGGAGTTTGCCCAAAGAGGATGGGGCATTACTTTTTCATCTCACGTGTGCCACAAGCAACTTTCTTCGATGCCGTTCGTGAAGCAGCCATGGAAGCCATACGCCAGATCGGAGAAATACTTGAAGCAAGACTCCGTTATACTCAGGAATACCTAAGCGAAGTGCATGCAGAGATGATGAAGGTGAAGCTCAAGACCACAATGATGAAACAGAAGATTGAAGATTTCAAGGCTCATGTCGCACAATTCCAAAGGATCAAGAATCCTCGAGGAGGATAAATAAATAAAGTGGAAGTAATGTCCGACCATACCAAATCATGTGGGTGGCAGCATTTGTAACAAGTACTTTTTGGAATTTGGATTTACGAAAATGGTTAAGGATGTAATGAAAATTGATATGAGATTAATGAGATTTTATGGATAAACTTGTGCACTTCTTTTGGTCATAGTACTCTATAAAGCCACATGATCAATGAAGAAAGAAACGTGTTATTCATGACGGCCATAGAAGGAAGCTGGACAAAATAAGTTGGAGTTTTGTTTTGATATGATGGTATGAAGAAACAGAGTACTACTGGATTTAAGGAGGTGTAACAAGAGAGTTACTCCAAGGATGAGTTAAAGCTGCACTAGTGTTGTCCATAACCCATGTGCCCGTGATTTTGAGAAGGAACCGTTGTAACCTTGATAAAGGAATAAATTTGGAAGAATCTGTGATCCAATCAGCCTACGTTTCGTAGGAGGTTACGCAAAACACGAGAGTGGTGAAGTAACGATAGATGTTTTGTTTGGCATGCAGAAACCATGGATTTATACGAACTCGGTTCGAGAACAAGAGAAATTCTGCAATGCTTGTGAGTATGCCCAAGTGTTAAAATACGTGATTCGATATTTACATATGTGGTAATGATTCAAGCACGGGATGGATTGGCCCCATACCGAGACTTCTATCATGAACTAACATATGTTGATGGAAAATCGAGAGCCTCGAAAACCTTAGAAGAGTGTCGACACGATAAGCCATAAAACCATAGAATGGTAGGACAATGGAACCCTTTACAGCAACCGTTGCCAAACGTAGGTTATACGGTGAGGTTCAACCTGCACCCGTTTCTCGCAGGAGAAAACCATAAATTGTAGACCACCATGAGTGTTCGATAGTTGTTTAGAATGGACATGCACTCCATCAGCTAAGAAGATCCAGTCTCGACGAACTTCAACTTTGACGAACCGACCCAAGCTTTTGAGGAAAACTCTATGCTTCCGATGTAAGAGCTTTAATGAAGGAGCTATTGTAAGATATGTGAAGAGACATATATTTTCAGCCCTCCAGAGGAAGTATCTGAGTTTATTGGAACCATGACCTGGTTTTTAAGTGTGGTAGCACCCCTGACCTTTCTGACCAAAACATTTGCTAGAAGACCCCAACCCCTAACCTTCTCTTGCTAACCTCTTCGAATCTCGAGGACGAGATTCATTTTAAGTGTGGTAGGTTTGTAACATCCCAAAATTCTAAATTTTGGAATGTTATATTAAATAAATAACTATGCTTGTTGTCTGATTGTTTGTTTGATTGATTGAGTGAAACTGAGTGAAATTTGAAAACTTTTGAAAGTTGAATGAGAGGGAATGAAATGACTTTCCCAAAACTTTCCCCTTTGCCTTTTGGATCCCAATGAATTCAAATTCATACCAACAGCAAAGCCTAGAGTGAAGATGACATGACTTCTTCCATTTTGAAATGAATAGGGTTTTGGAAAAGATTTGAATTTCATTTGGGAAGATTTCAAATTCAAAGCTTTATGCAACTCAATGATTTTCATGAGGGAAGATAAAATGACTTCTTCAATTATATGAAATATGAGTTGGAAGTTAAAAGTATCAAGTTGAAAGTCATTTGAAAGTGCTTGAAACCCTCTTTCAAATTTTGAGTTTTGAATTTGAATTCAAAACTTTGGCAAGTTGGAATTGTTTCAAAAAACTATGCCTGATAAATACTTGATCAAAAGTATGAGAGGAGCAAACATGACACCCCAAAAATATCAGAGGAAACAAGGCCAAAAGATTTGGATTCAAATCTGAATTTTATTTGAATTTGAAAAAAAATGGATTTTTATAAAGTTTGGATTTTGCCTTTGGAAAAATGTTCAAATGATAGGGAATATTCCCCTGATCATTTTGGTATATATATGTCCTATATAAAATATTTATAGATATGGTTTTATTTCTGTTTTAGTTTAATTTAAAAAATAAACTTTAAAAAGAAAACCCCTCAGGCGCCAAACCACCCTGTGCCCAGCCAGGCGCCGCCTCCCTCCATGACCCAGCGCCAGGCCAGCTAGACTGCCCAACAGGCCAGCCCAGCGCCTCACCCCTCGCCATTGAGAAACCCGTTGGCCTCGGCCACCCGACCCCTCGCCTCTCTCTCTCCCGCTGACCCGTGGGACCCGCCTCTTCTTCCCTCGCCCACGCCACGACCTCATGGGAGATCGACCGGATCCCGAAGGATCCGGATCCCCGATCGCCTGATCCCCTTCCGGAGCGACCCGAGGCCTGTGCTATAAAGCCGAGCCCCTCCGCACCCCATTCCCCTAGCCTCACGGACCCCTCTCCCTCTCTCTCCCGAGCTCTGAGCACCGAGCTCGCCATCGCCGCCAAAAGTCGCCACGACGACGCCCTAGTTCCCCGACCCACCCAGACCCCACCGAACCACCCCGTGCTCCTCAAGATCTCCCGACGAGTCGCCGGAGCTCGCCGACGCCCGGACGCCCCGACGCACTCCCGCCGCCGCCGCCGCCGTCGCCGGAGTCCGGTAAGTCACCGGAAAGCACCCCCCCGTCCGATCTTAGATCGACGGCCTAGATTAGAAGCCCCCGAAGGGTTAGGTTTTATTTATAAAACCGGCCGATTCCGATCGGTTTAGTTTTAGTTTAGGTTTATTTTTTAGGCCGGTTCGTTTTAGTTAACCCTAGGGCCCGTTTAGACTATTTAACGCTTGTATACAAAGATAGGCCCATTAGGCCTTTTTCTTTTAATTTGATTTTCTGTTTTAGCAGAATAGTTTCTGATTTCAAAAATTCATATCTTTTATTCTGTTCAATATTTTAGGTGATTCTTTTTTGTTGGATTGCAAATTTTATGTAGTTTCTGTAGAATATATATTTAGCTATGTTAAAATTAATTAAAAATGCTTTAATTTAGTTTTAGTCAGAATAGTAAATCTGCTATAACTTGAGTTAGAAAAATTATTTTTGCATGATTCTTTTTGCCCCAACTTTATTTTGACATTGCCAAACCATAGGAATTAACTTTGGTATTTTAGGATTAATAAATAATTAGTTTTAAGCAGAATCCTATTAATCCTAATTAATTAGCTAGCTCCTGTTTTCCTATTAAATTAATTAGTAAATTAATCTATTTTTAACTTGTGATTGGTTATTCTAGGTTAGTTTCTGTCACTCTAGTAGATGAACTTTTATTTATAATTAATAAAATTTTTAATTTATTTTTCTTAATAGAAATTGGATTAGGCCTATTATGAGTTTTATAATAGCTTTTAAATTAATTCTTTTTGCTCCTAGTTACTTAGTGAATCCTTTTCTGTTTAGTTAACTTAAAACCATGATTAGGTTATGTTAGAAAATTTCTATGATATAAAACTATTTTGTTATTTGTTGAAGTAGGAAACTTGAGTGGCCTTTCTTTGAGTTTTTTCTTTTGGATTTGGTTTTGGTTGTTTTGTTGTGTTATGTTACTTTTGTTATGTTGTGTTATGTGATCCTATTGCTATGTGCTTATTATAGTTATTGTTTGCCTCGGTAGAATTTCCTGAGTGCTAAGATTTCTACTACGAAACCCTAGTTTTCGAAGATCGTCAACCAGGCAAGTTCACTTTGACCATGCTTTTCTTACCTATGTTTTATTGCATTTAGTGGCATCCTTGCAACCACCCCTCAGTAGTGATATTGAAATTCTTTTAGTTGAGTAGTATGCATGAGGTAGGAACCCATCACCCTGTTACCAAGCCCGGACGATATTTTATTTTAATGCTACGCTATAGTAGACGGGGTTTGGTATGAGTGCACGAGTGGTGTGAAGAAGGAGGACTCTACGCCAATGACGACAACTCCATGATGGAATCTGCAAGGACTGCACCTTCAAGACCTCAAGACTTCAAGACTCGAGACAAGAATTCAATACACACTCGGGTGAAGGACGGTTGACGGGCACCTGGAGAACCCAGTGGTTGGCCGGGATGCATGGAGAAGCGCCATGACATCTTATGGAAAGCTTCACCCAGACTCAAAGAGACGGAAGAGTACTTCACGCCGGAAGCTTACCTGTGCAACCGCAAGTCATTATGGGCTCGCTTGGTTGACCTTAGTTGTGACTACTGGCTGGGACGGTACTAGCAGATGTAGAACTACGGTAGGACGGATGGGTACCGGACAGTGGTCGAGGAACTCTTTGGAAGACCATGTTTCGTCATCTTGATTCTCAAACACTCAAGTGCGAGAACGTAAAAAGAGGGATCGAATCTTGCGGGTAAAGTGTACAAACCTCTGCAGAGGGTTTAAACCTAATCGATTAGCCGTGTCCCGATTCACGGGCAATTTGAGCATCTGGACTTGGATCTATCTCGAACTCTCAACACCGGATTGATAACTTAATTGTGGGCAACATATGATGAATTTTGGGCTATGAGACATCGGTTGGCGGAACCATGTCATGATAGAAAACTCCATAGTACAGACTTCATTTATTCCTTTGATGTAGGGAAAATAAAATCAGCTTTTATGCAAACAAAACTCAGATACAGAGCCATAAAGCCATATTGCATATAGTATAGTTTTATCATCTGTTTTCTCATATTGTGATCTTGCCGGTACATTCAATGTACTGACCTACACGGCTGCAATGTATCATGTTGCAGATATTTCCTCGACGAGAAAGAGTACGGTACAGGGTTACGGTCTACACTCAACCTGCCGATGGCGTTGATGGGACTCCACACCCGTTTGATTGTTTCCGCTGAGTATTATGAGGTATATATCAGTTTTTACGTTATTTATACATGTGATTGCACTTTGATATATATACATTGATGTACTGTGTGTGCCAGCATACTGATCCAGGGATGGCACAGTAACACAGAGGCTTGACCGTCTGAGGTCGGGTCGCTACAACGAGAGAGGAAAATATGGTTATAGAAATTTTCATGTTACTAAATTACCTCTCGTTATGTTGAGATTGCTATTGTTCTTTTCCGCCTCCTTACATATGCTAGTTTTTGCTTGCTATGATAATTTGTTTTTCTATAAGATGCCTATGCATAAGAAGTATGTTAGACTTAGATGTGTTTGTCACATGTTTTATGATGCTCTCTTTGTGCCTCAATTCTTGTCTTTCTTGTGAGCATCATTGAATCTCAATGCCTAGCTAAAAAGCCTTTAAAGAAAGGCGTTTGTTGGGAGACAACCCAATATTTTTCCTTGCTGCTTAGTAATAAATAATCCATCTAGCCTCTGTTTAGATGTGGTTTTGTGTTTTAATTAGTGTTTGTGCCAAGCTAGACCTATTGGATCTTCTTGGATGATAGTTATTTAATCTTGCTGTAATTTCCAGAAACTTTGCGCTCAGTGACCGAATTATTAAAAATCACCAGAACGTGATAAAATAGTGATTCCAATTGTTGCTAATCAATAAACAAATTTTCTAGGTCGTCTTAATTTTGTAGATTTTTTGGAGTTCCAGAAGTTTGCGTTAGTTACAGATTACTACAGACTGTTCTGTTTTTGACAGATTCCGTTTTTCGTATGTTGTTTGCTTATTTTGATGAATCTATGGCTAGTAAAATAGTTTATAATCCATAGAGAAGTTGGAATACAGTAGTTTTAACACCAATATAAATAAAGAATGAGTTCATTACAATACCTTAAAGTAATCTTTTGTTTTCTTTCTCTAACGGAGTTCATGTGATTTCTATTGAGTTTTGTGTTGTGAAGTTTTCAAGTTTTGGGTAAATTCTTTTGATGGATTATGGAAAAAGGAGTGGCAAGAGCCTAAGCTTGGGGATGCCCATGGAACCCCCAAGATAATCCAAGGACACCAAAAAGTAAAAGCTTGGGGATGCCCCGGAAGGCATCCCCTCTTTCGTCTACTTCCATCGGTAATTTACTTGGAGCTATATTTTTATTCACCACATGATATGTGTTTTGCTTGGAGCGTCTTGTATTATTTGTGTCTTTGTTTGTTAGTTTACCACAATCATCCTTGCTGTACACACCTTTTGAGAGAGCCATACATGAATTGGAATTTGATAGAATACTCTATGTGCTTCACTTATATCTTTTGAGCTTGATAGTTTTGCTCATAGTGCTTCACTTATATCTTTTGAGCTTGATAGTTTTGCTCATAGTGCTACACTTATATCTTTCGAGCGTGATAATTTTTGCTCTAGTGCTTCACTTAGATCTTTTAGAGCATGGTGGTGGATATGTTTTAAATAAACTATTGATCTCTCATGCTTCACTTAGATTATTTTGAGAGTCGTTAATAGCATGGTAATTTGTTTAATGTTAATATACTTGGTATTCAAGATATGTGGAACTTTCTTTTGAGTGCGTTGAATACTAAGAAAAGTTTGATGCTTGATAATTTTTTTGAGATATGAAGATGGTGATATTAGAGTCATGCTATTTGAGTAGTTGTGAATTTGAAGAATACTTGTGTTGAAGTTTGTGATTCCCGTAGCATGCACGTATGGTGAACCGTCATGTGATGAACTCGGAGCAAGATTTATTTATTGATTGTCTTCCTTATGAGTGGCGGTCAGGGACGAGCGATGGTCTTTTCCTACCAATCCATCCCCCTAGGAGCATGCGCGTAATACTTTGCTTTGATAACTTCTAGATTTTTGCAATAAGTATATGAGTTCTTTATGACTAATGTTGAGTCCATGGATTATACGCACTTTTTCCCATCCTTCCACCATTGTTAGCCTCTCTAATACCGTGCACTTTTCGCCGGTATCATACACCCACCATATATCTTCCTCAAAACAGCCACCATACCTACCTATCATGTCATTTCCATAGCCATTCCGAGATATATTGCCATGCAACTTTCCACCGTTCCGTTTATTATGACACGCTCCATCATTGTCATATTGCGAGCATGATCATGTAGTTGACATCGTATTTGTGGCAAAGCCACCATTCATAATTCTTCCATACATGTCACTCTTGTTTCATTGCATATCCCGGTACACCGCCGGAGGCATTCATATAGAGTCATACTATGTTCTAAGTATCGAATTGTAATTGTTGAGTTGCAAGAAAAATAGAAGTGTGATGATCATCATTTTTTATAGCATTGTCCCAGTGAGGAAAGGATGATGGAGACTATGATTCCCCCACAAGTCGGGATGAGACTCCGGATGAAAAATAAATAAAAAAGAAAAATGATAAAAAAAGAGGCCATAAAAAAGAAAAGAAAAAAGAGAAAAGGCCCAAATAAAATAAAGAAAAAAAATGAGAGAAAAAGAGAGAAGGGACAATGCTACTATCCTTTTACCACACTTGTGCTTCAAAGTAGCACCACGATCTTCATGATAGAGAGTCTCTCATTTTGTCACTTCCATATACTAGTGGGAATTTTTCATTATAGAACTTGGCTTGTATATTCCAATGACGGGCTTCCTCAAATGCCCTAGGTCTTCGTGAGCAAGCGAGTTGGATGCACACCCACTTAGTTTCTTTTGTTGAGCTTTCCTATACTTATAAGCTCTAGTGCATCCGTTGCATGGCAATCCCTACTCACTCACATTGATATCTATTGATGGGCATCTTCATAGCCCATTGATACGCCTAGTTGATGTGAGACTATCTTCCCTCTTTTTGTCTTCTCCACAACCACCATTCTATTCCACATATAGTGCTATATCCATGGCTCACGCTCATGTATTGCGTGAAGATTGAAAAAGTTTTGAAAATGTTAAAGTATGAAATAATTGCTTGGCTTGTCATCGGGTTGTGCATGATTTAAATATTTTGTGTGGGGAAGATGGAGCATAGCCAGACTATATGATTTTGTAGGGATAACTTTCTTTGGCCATGTTATTTTGAGAAGACATAATTGCTTAGTTAGTATGCTTGAAGTATTATTATTTTTATGTCAATATGAACTTTTGTCGTGAATCTTTCGGATCTGAATATTCATACCACAATTAAGAAGATTTACATTGAAATTATGCCAAAGTATCACTCCGCATCAAAAATTCTCTTTTTATCATTTACCTACTCGAGGACGAGCAGGAATTAAGCTTGGGGATGCTGATACGTCTCCAACGTATCTATAATTTTTGATTGCTCCATGCTACTTTATCTACTGTTTTGGACTATATTGGGCTTTATTTTCCACTTTTATATTATTTTTGGGACTAACCTATTAACCGGAGGCCCAGCCCAGAATTGCTATTTTTTCCTATTTCAGTGTTTTGAAGAATTGGAATATCAAAGGGAGTCCAAACGGAATAAAACCTTCGGAAACGTGATTTCCTCACCGAACGTGATCCAGGAGACTTGGACCCTACGCCAAGGTACAAAAGAGGCGGTCACGGGGGGCGCGCCCCCCCTGCCTCGTGGGCCCCCTGTTGCTCCACCAACGTACTCCTTCCTCCTATATATACCTACGTACCCCCAAACAATCAGAACAGGAGACAAAAACCTAATTCCACCGCCGCAACTTCCTGTATCCACGAGATCCCATCATGGGGCCTGTTCCGGAGCTCCGCCGGAGGGGGCATCCACCACGGAGGGCTTCTACATCATCACCATAGCCCCTTCGATGAAGTGTGAGTAGTTTACTTCAGACCTTCGGGTCGATAGCTATTAGCTAGTTGGCTTCTTCTCTCTTTTTGGATCTCAATACAATGTTCTTCCCCTCTCTCGTGGAGATCTATTCGATGTAATCTTCTTTTTGCGATGTGTTTGTTAAGACCGATGAATTGTGGGTTTATGATCCAGATTATCTATGAATAATATTTGAATCTTTTCTGAATTCTTTTATGTATGATTGAGTTATCTTTGAAAGTCTCTTCGAATTATCCGTTTGGTTTGGCCAACTAGATTGGTAGTTCTTGCAATGGGAGAAGTGTTTAGCTTTGGGTTCAATCTTGCGGTGTCCTTACCCAAAGGATGTAAACGGTTGCAAGGCACGTATTGTATTTTTGCCATCGAGGATAACAAGATGGGGTATTTATCATATTGCATGAATTTATTCCTCTACATCATGTCATCTTGCTTAAGGCGTTACTCTGCTTTTTAACTTAATACTCTAGATGCATGTTGGATAGCGGTCGATGAGTGGAGTAATAGTAGTAGATGCAGAATCGTTTGATCTACTTGTCTCGGACGTGATGCCTATATACATGATCATACCTAGATATACTCATAACTATGCTCAATTCTGTCAATTGGTCAACAGTAATTTGTTCACCCATCGTAGAAAACTTATGCTCTTGAAAGAAGCCACTAGTGAAACCTATGGCCACCGGGTCTATTCTCATCATATCAATCTCCATCACTTTAATACTTGCTTTGTTTTTACTTTGCCTTTTACTTTTCACTTTGCATCTCTATACCAAAAATACCAAAAATATTATTTATCGTCTCTATCAGATCTCACTCGTAAGTGACCGTGAAGGGATTGACAACCCCTAATCGCGTTGGTTGCGAGGAGCTATTGTTTTGTGCAGTACGAGGGACTTGTGCGTGGCCTCCTCTTGGATTGATACCTTGGTTCTAAAAAACTGAGGGAAATACTTACGCTACTTTGCTACATCATCCTCTCCTCTTCGGGGAAATCCAACACAGTGCTCAAGAGGTAGCAGCCGGCGCCGTGCAACCGTGCGGGAAGTTCCCTGGTTGGAAGCCGTCCAATCCAATGTCCGCATCGTGCAACCATGTTATCTCACGCTGGGACACCCCGGCGTGCAGTCCCGCGTGCGAGGTCATCCAGTCCCAGCTACGTGTCCGCCTCAAGGCCGTTCAGTAGGTTTGGAGGATGTCATGGAGCGGCGCTAGGGTTTATCGAGGATTCTTAGGTGCATCGGTGGAGCACATCTTTGAGGGATTTGTTTCTCACGGTTGTTGAATATAAGATTTTTCTGTCCCCAGATTATACGGGTAGATCTCCACCGTAATAATTTGGTCCCATCAAAGATGTACAGCTCTTAATTACTAATTAATGTGGTAATTAGCTGGGAGTCTGTAATTAGTATAGGTATAGATAGATGAGAGCCACTTACCATTTTCATTATGGTCTTCTCTCTCGACCCCCAAAGAAAAGAAAAGAAATAAAACTATTTACACGGGAAAGCTCCCAACAAGCAAAAGAAGAACGAGAAATCTTTTTTTGGGTTTTCTTTTAATTACTACTACAAGCATGGAAAATAAACTAACTAATTTGTTTGGTTTTTCTTAAGGTTTATCAAACACACAAGAAGACAGCTAGAAAAAGAAATTAAACTAGCATGGATAGTACATTGAAAAAGTATGAGCACCGACAACTAGAATGAGTGTGTGAACATGAATGTAATGTCGGTGAGAAATACGTACTCCCCCAAGCTTATGGTTTTGGCCTAAGTTGGTATATGCCCATGGATCAAAGTGGTAACTGGGGTCGTATTGAGATGTAGTAGACATTTCCTCACGGGCTGCAGCCTGGCGGCGAGCTGCCTCCGTCCTCCTCTTGTACTCGTTCGCCTCCTCCCTGGTGATAACATATCTTCCTCTTGCCTCATGGTCAAAGAAAGCAGGAGCAGGGAGAGTAATATGGACAGCGCGGCGTCTGTCAAAGATTAGTCGGTAAGGGAGGGATTGTTCATTCCTCTCAAGAAAATGGTGATTAACCATGGCATTGTAATCTAAATAAGCTGGAGGCAACTCCATATCATTTTCATGTATGGGTATCTCAAGAAAGTTAGCCACATGGGTTGCATAAATCCACCAAACAAATCTCCAGCTAAACCATTATTATGCAACCTACGTGCAACAATTGCCCCCAAGTTATATTGTTTATCACCTAATACAACACTCTTGAGAACACTAAGATCCGGGACACACATGTGACAAGCTTAATCTTTACCGTTAATGCATCTACCTATGAAGAGCGCAAAATAGTGTATAGCAGGAAAATGAATGCTCCCTATGGTAGCTTGTGCTATTTCTCAGGATTCCCCCACAGTGATACTAGCGAGAAAGTCTTTATATTCAGATTTACGAGGTTCATTGACACTACCCCACTGCGGAAGTTTACAAGCAGTAGTCAAATCTTCTAGGTCCATGGTATAAGATTTATCATAAAGGTCAAACAGGACATTATGAGAATTGCGCGAAGATGTAAATTTAAACCTTCTCACAAAGGTATCAATCAGATGGTAGTGTTGAGGGCACTTATCTTGCATGAAGTCCTCAAGATCGGCATTAAGCACATATGCATCAAATTCCTCCTTGATGCCTGCTTTGATGATAGACTCCTCTGACGGCCATTCACAAGGCCGCACATAAGCTACCCTCGGTGGTTCATCGTCCTGCTCACGTATTGCGAGCCTGGGTCCTTGCTTCCTTGAAGAACCACCTTGGTACATTTTCCTAGATATATTTCTTCATCTGAAAAATTTCTGAAATTTTTAGTAACTCAAAATAAAAGTGCACCAAACTCAACAAAATTGATAGCAACTACTCCCACAAGTGCCTAGAGACTATATCATGCATTAGAACTACTTGGGACCATATAAATTTGACATGCAAGCCCAAGAACAGGGTCACCTAGGCAGCAAAAATTTGCAATGAATAAAGCACTAGAACAAAAACTAATTGGACCTTTGGAGGAGTCACATACCAAAGAACAATTCCCCAAAGCAGTTTTTTCAATGGAGCTTTGAGCAAGGAGATCAAAAATGGCAGCAAAATGAGCTATTACTCGTGCTTGAGCTGGATGTTGATTTTTTTGGGAGGAAGAAGAAGTGTGTGGGTGCAGGAATAAGTGGAGGGGGCACCATGGGCCCACGAGGCAGGGGGCGCGCCCTGGACCCTCGTGGCCAGATGCTAGCTCCCCCTGTTGTGTTCTCGGTGCCAGATATTCTCAAATATTCCAGAAAAAATCATATTAAATTGGCAGGGCATTTGGAGAACTTTTATTTTCGGGGTATTTTTTATTGCAGGGATAATTCAAAAAACAGACAGAAAATACTATTTTTTCTTTATTTATTCTCAATAATAGAAAGTAAAAAGAGGGTACAGAAGGTTGTGCCTTCTAACTTCATCCATCTCATGATCATCAAAAGGAATCCACTAACAAGGTTGATCAAGTCTTGTTAACAAACTCATTCCGAATAACATGAAACCAGAGAAAATTCGAATAACACTAGGTTACCTCAACGGGGATATGAACATCCCCAATAATAAGAATATCATACTTCTTCTTGACAGTAGGAAGAGGAAATTCAAAACCTCCAATAATGATAGTTGGAATTTTTCCAATAGAATTGATGCTATGAACTTGAGGTTGTTTCCTCAGAAAGTGTATCATATGCTCATTACCATCAAAATGAAAAGTGGCATTGCCTTTGTTGCAATCAATAACAGCCCCTGCAGTATTCAAAAAGGGTCTACCAAGGATAACCGGCATGCTATCGTCCTCGGGAATATCAAGAATAACAAAGTCCGTTAAGATAGTAACGTTTGCAACCACAACAGGCACATCCTCGCAAATACCGATAGGTATAGCAGTTGATTTATCAGCCATTTACAAAGATATTTCAGTAGGTGTCAACTTATTCAATTCGAGTCTACAATATAAAAAGAGAGGCATAACACTAACACCGGCTCCAAGATCACATAAAGCAGTTTTAACATAGTTTCTTTTAATGGAGCATGGTATATTTGGTACTCCTGGATCTCCTAGTTTATTAGGTATTCCACCTTTAAAAGTATAATTAGCAAGCATGGTGGAAATTTCAGCTTCCGGTATCTTTCTTTTATTTGTAATAATATCCTTCATGTACTTAGCATATGGATTTACTTTAAGCATATCAGTTAAACGCATACATAAAAAGATAGGTCTAATCATTTCAGCGAAGCGCTCAAAATCCTCATCATCCTTTTTCTTGGATGACTTAGGCCTTGTACAATGGGAGGTGCTTAGAGAGATTCTTAGAAAAATAAACCGGGTTTTTCTGAGCACCGGTGCCTATTTCTACATGAGAGACGCTTAGTTAAGCGTCTATCCTGTACAAATAAGCACCGGTGCATAAGAAAAGCCTGGTTTGTTTCTCTAAGCACCTCCCATTGTACAAGGCCTTAGGAGGAAAAGGCATGGGTTTCTGAACCCATGGTTCTCTTTCTTTACCGTGCTTCCTAGCAACAAAGTCTCTCTTATGATAACGTTGATTCTTTGATTGTGGGTTATCAAGATCAACAGCAGGTTCAATCTCTACATCATTATTATTGCTAGGTTGAGCGTCATCATGAACCTTATCATTAACATTATCACTAGCTTCATGTTCATCACCAGATTGTGTTTTAGCATCAGAAATAGAAATATCATTGGGATTCTCAGGTGTGTCTACAACGGGTTCACTAGAAGCATGCAAAGTCCTATCATTTTTCTTTTTCTTCCTTTTAGAAGGACTAGGTGCATCTACATTATTTCTCTGAGAATCTTGCTCAATTCTCTTAGGGTGGCCTTCAGGATACAAAGGTTCCTGAGTCATTTTACCAGTTCTAGTAGCCACTCTAATAGCGAAATCATGTTTATTATTTAATTCATCAAGCAAATCACTTTGAGCTTTAAGTACTTGTTCTGCTTGAGTGGTAACCATAGAAGCATATTTACTTATGAGTTTAAGTTCACCTTTAACTCTAGCCATATAATCACTCAAGTGTCCAATCATGTAAGCATTACTCTTTAATTGTCTACCGACATAAGCATTGAAGTTTTCTGGTCTAGCCATAAAGTCATCAAATTCATCCAAACATTGGCTAGGAAACTTAGTAGACGGGATTTCAACTTTATCATATCTATAGAGAGAATTTACCTTTACTACCTATGTCGGGTTATCAAGACCATGTGTTTCTTCAATAGGTGGTATATTAAGACCATGTATTTCTTCAATAGGAGGTAAATTCTTAACATCTTCAGCTTTAATACCTTTCTCTTTCATTGATTTCTTTGCCTCTTGCATATCTTCAGGACTGAGAAATAGAACACCCATTTTTTCGGAGTTGGTTTAGGAGTCGGCTCAGGAAGTGGCTCAGGAGTTGGCTCAGGAAGTGGCTCAGGAAGTGGCTCAGGAAGTGTCCAATTATTTTCATTAGTCACCATATTATTCAATAGCAATTCAGCTTGATCGATAGTTCTTTCCCTGAAAACACAACAACTATCCAAGTGGTCCTTGGAAGCATCGGTTAGTCCATTATAAAAGATATCAAGTATTTCATTTTTCTTAAGAGGATGATCAGGCAAAGCATTAAGTAACCGGAGAAGCCTCCCCCAAGCTTGTGGGAGACTCTCTTCTTCAATTTGCACAAAATTATATATTTCCCTCAAGGCAGCTTGTTTCTTATGAGCAAGGAAATATTTAGCAGAGAAGTAATAAATCATATCCTGGGGACTACGCACACAACCAGGATCAAGAGAATTAAACCAATTTTTAGCATCACCCTTTAATGAGAATGGAAATATCTTAAGGATATAATAGTAGCGAGATTTCTCATCATTAGTGAACATGGTGGCTATATCATTCAACTTAGTAAGATGTGCCACAACAGTTTCAGATTCATAGCCATAAAAAAGATCAGATTCAACCAAAGTAATTATCTCAAGATCGACACTGAAATCATAATCCTTATCAGTAACAAAGATAGGTGAAGTAGCAAAAGCAGGGTCATATTTCATTCTGGCATTTAGAGATTTCTGTTTCAGTTTAGCTAATAACTTCTTAAGATCAGATCTATCATTGCAAGCAAGAAAATCTCTAGCAGTTTCTTCATCCATAACATAACCCTCTGGAACAACAGGAAATTCATATTTAGGGGTAGAACCTTCATCATCACTATCTTCAATAATATCAGTTTCAAGAATTTCATTGTCTCTAGCCCTAGCAAGTTGTTCATCAAGATATTCACCTAATGCCCATAGCAGTATCAAGCACAGAAGTAGTTTCATCATAAGTATCATGCATAGTAGAAGTGGCATCATCACTAACATGTGACATATCAGAATTAATAGCAGAAGCAAGTTTAGGTGTCGCAAGCTTACTCATAACAGAAGGAGAACCTAGTGCAGAGCTAGATGGCAGTTCCTTACCTCCCCTCGTAGTTGAGGGATAAATCTTAGTTCTTTCGTCTTTCAAGTTCCTCATAGTGACCAGCAGATATAAATCCCAAGTGACTCAAAGAATAGCGCTATGCTCCCCGGCAACGGCGCCAGAAAATAGTCTTGATAACCCACAAGTATAGGGGATCGCAACAGTTTTCGAGGGTAGATGTCGGTGTCAAAACCGGCGGATCTCGGGTAGGGGGTCCCGAACTGTGCGTCTAGGCGGATGGTAACAGGAGACAAGGGACACGATGTTTTACCCAGGTTCGGGCCCTCTCCATGGAGGTAAAACCCTACGTCCTACTAGATTAATATTGATGATGTGTGTTACAAGAGTAGATCTACCACTAGATCAAAGAGGCTAAACCCTAGAAGCTAGCCTATGGTATGATTGTTGTTCGTCCTACGGACTAAAACCCTCCGGTTTATATAGACACCGGATAGGGTTAGGGTTACACAGTAGTCGGTTACAAGTGGTAGGAGATCTACATATCCGTATCGCCAAGCTTGCCTTCCACGCCAAGGAAAGTCCCATCCGGACACGGACGAAGTCTTCAATCTTGTATCTTCATAGTCTTGGAGTCTGGCCGAAGATGATAGTTCGGCTATCCGGACACCCCCTAGTCCGGAACTCCCTCAGTAGCCCCTGAACCAGGCTTCAATGACGACGAGTCCGGCGCGCATATTGTCTTCGACATTGCAAGGTGGGTTCTTCCTCCGAATAATTTATAGAAGATTGTGAACACCAGGATAGTGTCCGCTCGCAAAACAAGTTCCACATAACACCGTAGAGAGAATAATTTTGCACAGATCTGTTGACGTATTCATGGCGTGACATCACACCACGGCCAGGCTTTTATATGAATCAATTTTTATTGTTCCAGCTCAGCGTGTTCAGCGAGGCGGTTTCCTTGGCACGTCTTATCAAAGCGTAGGTCGTGCCCCTTATTCCGGGATTCTCATCAATACGGACGTGGGTAACCCAACCGTGCCCGTTGGCCTGCCTTCTCTATCAAAGGCGAGTCCTAGTCGACCATGGGGTGGGCTCTTGGTATTCAACCTCTTTATAACGAGACCAAGGCCCTCTCCTTTTTACACCCTCTATCGAGTTCACCTCGTGCTTCGAGTTCTAACACCCAAAGCTTCAGATTCAGGCGCTTCGGACTTTCGACGATGTCCGGATCCGACCAGCATGGCCGATGGATGTCTTCCTCCGTCATAGAAGAAGACGTGCTAAAGCTGCGAGACACGGTATCTAACCGGGCGAGATCTCGCATAGGCTGCCTGCTCCAGGCAGGTCATTCCCACTCGAGCCCGTGAGAACGTGGTGTTCGTGGTCTCACTTCGCCGGGTTTAGGCTTCCCGATGGACCCCTTTGTGCGGGGCTCATGTTTTATTATGGGCTTGATTTTCATGACTTGAATCCGGAGTCCATCCTCCATATCTCGTCATTCATTGTTGTATGTGAGGCCTTCCTCCATATTACCCCCCACTTTGGATTGTGGCTCAAAACCTTCAAGCTGGAGCCAAAGACGATCAAGGGGCAGCAAGCAGAGTGCGGAGGAGCGGTCATAAGCAAATGTGCTGATGCTCCGTGGCCCGAGGGCTCCTTTCAAGAGGAGCTTGGTTTGTGGCAACGGGAGTGGTTTTATATCACCGCTCCCAGGGGCACCAAATGGGCGGCGCTCCCTGCCTTCCGCTCCGTCCACCACAGCCGGGCGTCATGGGTCAACAAGGCTCGACTGGGGTCGCCCAAGGACGTTCCCCTGCCGCAGGGCCGTATTCGAGACCTCCAGGAAAGAGGGATCAATTTGGTTGCGATGGGCGCAGGTTATGGTGATCCGCGCCTTCAGCCCTGCAAACGCCGCCTCCGCTTGTGGGAATTCAATCCGGAGGGACCACGAGCTCTCCAAAATTTTATGGGCACGACGCCCGCGGAGATGTATAAACTGTTCTTCGGATCACAAGAGAAGTGTCCGGACTTGATCGAGGAGGCAGGACTAAGCTGCAATCGCCTAGATACTCAAGTAAGTAGTCCTGTAACCGGACAAGCTGTTCATTCATTTATTATATATATATGCCCTTTAAAGGAACCGTTTCTTGAACAGGAGTGGATAGCCAAGGCAAAGTTGATGAGGTGTCCGGCTCCCCTCCCAGAGACCACGACGGATCCCATGTTGACCAAGATGTTGAAGGTCGCGCCTTTTGAAGAAGGCGAAGGGAAGAGCGGGGGAGCAACTGCCTCTGCGAAGGAGGCTATCAAGGAAGGGGAGATTAAGAGTCCCTCCTTCGCTGGGAAGTAACCCAGCCGCACTGTTTCCCCAAGGGGATCAGCCCTCCAGCGAGCCGTAAGTAAAACGAAGGGGTCTTGTAAATAAGGAACATCCCTGTATTTATTTATGAAGATAACCGAAATTGTACCTTGTAGTTTGGACCTCAGCCCTTCTCAGCAGAGCTCGTCTTCGGGGGATCTTCTTCCGGAGATGATGGAGAGCGAAACGCCTCCACCTGTCGCACCCTCATGTCAAGCGGACGACCCGGAGGTGTCGTCGCAGAGGGTTCCCCAAGTCCTGCGGGGCGGAAGGTCCGCGCCAAGTGGTGTGCTTGGTCGAGGAGCTGAGGGATTTGCTCGGGCGAAGCGGTTATCTCGTAAGATCACCGTGCTCTAATGGGTACGGTGATTGAAAGAATTGCATCCGCAGAGAGCGGATTGCATGAAGCCGTCAGAAGCTTACTGACGGGGTTTGAGGTACGCAAAAAATAATGTATAAAATGCGCCATGTATATATAGTAGCCCCTGAGACTCGGTATGTTGTCAAAAATTGACGATGTGCCGAGGATCAAATTCTCAGTTTTAACATATCGCCGCTCCTAAACAGGTGGCGGGGCGTCCGGAGGCCAGCCGGACTGATGAATATGCCAAACTGAAGCGGCAACTTGACGAGGCAGATGCGGACATCGCGCTGGTCAATAAACGGTTTGACGAGTCACAAGGTATGCGACTTCTATGCGGACACCTGTTAAGGGAGCTTCCCGCCCATGTCTTACTGTTTGTATGCTTTAATGCAGATGGTGCCGCTGCCGTTGAGGAGCTGCGGGCAGAACTTGCCCGAGCGAAAGAGCAAGCCAGAGTAGTAATGTCGGCCGCTTTAAAGGCGGCGTAAGAGCTAGAAGCTGAACGGGCTGCTCACCGCCAAGAAAGAGGAGATGGCCGAGATGGCCAAAAGGTTAAGGAATGCTACCGATCGCTACGAGGCTCTTGCAAAAGAGCATCACGCGGAACAGAAGGGCCTAAAGAAGGCCGCCGCCGAAACCAAGAATGCCCAATCGGCTTTGAAAGCTGCCAAGGAGGAGCTGAGTCAGGCCAGGGCAATTGTGGCTGGAAAACCGTTTCTGTTGCGGAGGAAATATACAGATCCAAAGTATGCTCCGTTGGATAAATTATGGGGTTCAGAGGATGCTTATATGGACTTGGCGGCGAAGCGCCAGGACGCGGTTGAGCACTTCCGGGGCCGAAGGGGCACAAAAGGGAAGAGCTATACTGGTCGCAATTCCATAGTCCGGGCGTCCTCGCCGACCGATCAGTTGGCCGAGTGGGCCGAGCTGAATCGATTGTCCGGATTGGCGGCGAAGCATGTCTTGACTCACTTGTGGCCGGACGGACCCCACCGAAGAGCTATTTTGGTGTAGTGCAGCAGTTTCTTGGAAGCGGTGCCGCCAGACGACGCGATGAAGCGATCGGCATGTATTGAGGGAGCGCGGATGGCTCTTGCCGTGTCAAGACATACTGGGCAGATATGAAGGCCACTGACGTTGCATCCCAGGATTCGGACAGAGGCCGGGTACCTGCCGAGCACTACTTTGAAGAAGTCCTGCCGGGCGCTCGTTTAATAGAGACGCAGTGCTCGAAGGATATTATGTTTGAATGACATGTATGATTCATGAAAACGATGTTTCAATGTAATATAAGTGATTTTTAAACTTGTGCGTTCAAGTAGTAAACTACTCCTCGCGGCGGCCGCTTATGTATATGTGTATATAACACGAAAGATGGCAGTCCTTGGTTTCAGCCCCCACGCATAGTGCGGGGTGTTTGCAAAAAAGCGCTTTTCACACTTAATCCAACGTCTTGGTCCTGTTAAGGAGGTGGTAGCGTAGCAAACCAGTGCAACCGGACTATAATGCTTTATCACTTTCACTTAGCCATAGGAGTTCGAGGGTGGGTCTACTATATAGCCTCGGGGCACCGCACTCTCCCGAATTCGAGTGCGTATGTGCCTGACCGAAAACCGTCCTTCGTTAATGCGGAGGAATTCTAAACATTCCTGTGAGTCATCGAGTGGTTGACCAGTCTCTCGCTATATCATGACAGTCAGTTTTCGGCTTTCTCTCGAGGTGCTCGCCCGGCGAACCGGGCACAATCGCAGTAGTTCTCCGGTGCCGTTAGCCGTGAAAACGTAAACGTAAGGCAGCATAACACAGAGCCGGCAACCCAACATTTGACCAAAGACAATGATTCGGAGCTGATGCATATAAGGCCTAATCTCGAGACGCCGAATACTCCCTAAGGTATTCGGTCTTTATGAAAATGGGCAAAATAAGGCCCTAAGCCCTTTGTGTCCGTGCACGCCAAAAATTCTGGTGCGGCCAATGCCAAAGCACCAGCCTCCTCCTCAGTTATATTTAAGGAACTGGGGGAATGTATATCAACAAGAGACAGTGAAAAAAGGTTTACGCATGGTCTTAATCTGAAAAGAATCCTTGCAACCGGTCCCTGCTGCACGTCTGCGCCTGTGTCTCCGTTGTGCCGTATCCTGGACGGGTGTAGCACGTTGTTCATCTGTAAAAGAGAGGAACTTAGTTTGAAAGAAAAGGAGCGTCACGAAGATGTACTTAATATTAAATGATCAGAGTACGGTTCAAAGAAGTGAACAAAATTGAGCTTTATTGTCTCTTGTTATACATGCATGCAGCCCCTTGTATGGGGGTATGCCGCTAGTGGGCGCCGGACTTGTCTAGCCGTATCCGGGGTTTGAATGACCTATTGCAAGTTCTTTGCCTAGTGGAGCCGGATAGCTGTGGAGCTGTCGATGCAGTCTCCCCTTCTTCCGCGCTCGAGTAACACTTAATACTTCCTTTCAACGAGATGATGCCGCGTGGACTGGCCATTTTAAGTGTTAGAGATGCATAATGCGATATTGCGTTAAAGCGGGCGAAAGCTTCGCGTCCCAATAGTGCTTGATGGCTACTTTTAAACGGGGCGACATGGAAGAGTAACCTTTCGCGACGGAAGTTGTCGAATGAACGGACACAACTTCTAGCAAGATGGAGCCCGTGCAAAGGGCGTATGAGCTCGCCAAGACTCCTTTAAAGGAGGTGTTGCTATGGTGAATTTTGGTTGGGTTTATCCCCATCCTGCGGATTGTGTCCTGATATATCAGGTTTATGTCACTGCCGCCGTCCATGAGGACATGTGTAAATTGGAATCCGTCGATTATAGGATTCAATATCAAGGCAGTCCATCCTGCGTTCCGGATATTATCGGAACAGATCTGATGGTCGAAGGTGATTGGTTTTGACAAGCAGTGTGCGGCGCGCCTTTTAGGGGGCGCCACTTTGTTTTTCCCTTTGATCACGTGAAGTGGGTTTACTGTTTTAACCTCCTGTGGGAAAGTTTTTCGTTTTCCGGAGTGCTGCTTTTGGGTTTCGTCACTCGCATTTGGTGTGTCGAGCCCCTTGTGTTCGGCGTTAAGTCGGCCGGACTGTTTGAAGACCCAACAATCTCTGTGGGTATGGTTTGCAGGCTTCCCGGAGGTACCATGTATTTGACACAGTCTATCCAGAATCTTGTTTAGGTTGGATAGCTCGTCACTGTTATCCTTTAATTAGGGGCAGTGTTTTGTTGTTCCGCCGAGAGCTTTTGAATCCGGCGTTGACCGCCGTACTATTTGGGCCATTTTCCTTATTCCGGCGCTGATCTTTTCTGCGTCGTGATTTCCCATTTCCATCCGTGATTTCGAATGTACTCGGGTCACCGGTGCTGCATCTAGCCAGCCAACTGTCTTCTCCCGTGCAAAAGCGGGTCATGAGGCTTGTTAATGCGGCCATTGTTCTTGGCTTTTCTTGGCCGAGGTGTTTGGCGAGCCATTCGTCTCGGACGTTGTGTTTGAAAGCTGCTAAGGCTTCGGCGTCCGGACAGTCGACTATTTGGTTCTTTTTAGTAAGGAACCTGTTCCAGAATTCCCGGGCTGACTCTCCGGGCTGTTGAGTTATGTGACTTAGATCGTCTGCATCCGGAGGGCGGAGATAGGTCCCCTGAAAATTTGCCCAAATGCATCCTCGAGCTCTCGCCACCTTCCAATGGTATTTTCGGGAGGCTTTTAAGCCAATGCCGAGCTGGCCCTTTGAGTTTAAGGGTAAGTATTTTGTGGCGTGGATATCGCCTCCTCTAGCCATGTGTATGTGGAGGATGTAATCCTCGATCCGCACTCTGTGGTCTGTTGTTCCGTCAGATGCCTCTATGTTTACGGGTTTGAATCTCACCGAAATTCATGATCCAAAGCACCTCATCGGTGAAACATAGGGGTGTGCGGCGCCTATATTTGGGTGTGCCATGATCTTGAATTTTGGCGTATTGCATTGCTTTGACGAGCCTGCTTTCTTGGCCCATAGATGGACCTAATCGGGCCATCCTCTTGGTGTGAATCCTTATGCGGATTGCATATTGGCTTGTGTGCGCGCTATTCGCCGCCTCTTTTTTGCCATGAGGTCGCCCATCCGACCGGGTGGCCTTCTTGCTTTTTAATTGTGGGGGCTCTAAGGCCTCCTCGTCAAATTCGGGCAGTAGCTTTCTTTTCGGGTAGCTCTTTGTTCGGCGACTGTCGCCGTACTTACCTGCGGTGCTGAATACTTTGCTCCATCTAATCCTGAGTACATCTTCTACTGTTTTGAGCTTCCGCTTCGCTTTTTCAGGCTACGACAAAGCGGCGAGCCTTTTCTGGAGGTCATTTTGCTCCAATGGTTTGTCCGGCGTGAGGTCGTCCGGACTGTTGTCTTCGCCGGGGACAGATTGTTTATCCAAGTTGTCTTGTTCGGACGATTGCTCGGTAGCTTGTTCGTTGTCCACCAGTTCGCCCTGCTCTATGGCTGGGTCTTTGTTGAGGCGGGACTTTGTTCGGCGTTTACGTTGCCGTTTTGACTGCTTTTCAAGGGATTTATCCTTCGTAGTGTCCCGTTGCTCCTCGTCTTCATTTGCTTTAGGTGTATCCACCATGTATACATCATGGGGTGAGTTTGTCTAGCATCCTAGAGGTGCTGGTTCATTGTTGTCTCCTACATCGTCGTCCATACCGTCGATGTCTTCGGAGTCGAAATCGAGCACGTCGTGTAGGCTATCGACAGTGGCTACAAAGTGGGTGGTGGGTGGGCGTTGAATTTTTTCATCGTCCGTATCCCAACCTTCCTGACCGTAGTCCGGCCAGGGCTCTCCGGATAAAGAGAGAGACTTTAGTGAATTCAGGATGTCGCCAAAAGGCGAGTGCTGAAAGATGTCCGCGGCCGTGAACTCCATAACGGGCGCCCAATCGGATTCGATCGGCAAGGGCGCGGAGGGTTCGGAGTCCGGATAGGAGTCCGGCGCCCTGGAGTCGGCGTCTTTGCAAAGGACAGGGATGGAGTTCGCCTCGATCGCCATAGAGATTAAAGCCCCCGAGGCGGTGTCCAACCACTCTTCCCCGATCGGGGAGTCCGGCTCCGGATTAAGGGTTGGAGCGGATTCTGGTGTGGCCTCGTGGCAATCGCTCGCCGCAGAGCTAGATCATACCCATCGAGACAAGGCGGCGCGCTTATTGTGGCTCGAATCCGTCGAAGATCAAGTCTCCGCGGATATCGGCCGTATAGTTTAAACTTCCGAATCTGACCGACGGTCGTGGGCGAAGCTTCGATCTGCTCTAGATGGCTGCTTAATTGGCCCGCAGCAGTAAAGCCGCGGACACGAAGATCTGCCTGGGGAGAGAATTCTCACCCTGGACCGCATCGTTGTTGATGATCGAAGGGGCCATCGGGCCTATCGGCGACGACACAGAGTAACTCTCAATGAAAGCACCAATGTCGGTGTCAAAACCGGCGGATCTCGGGTAGGGGATCCCGAACTGTGCGTCTAGGCGGATGGTGACAGGAGACAAGGGACACGATGTTTTACCCAGGTCCGGGCCCTCTCGATGGAGGTAAAACCCTACGTCCTGCTAGATTAATATTGATGATGTGTTTTACAAGAGTAGATCTACCACGAGGTCAAAGAGGCTAAACCCTAGAAGCTAGCCTATGGTATGATTGTTGTTCGCCCTATGGACTAAAACCCTCCGGTTTATATAGACACCGGATAGGGTTAGGGTTACACAGAGTCGGTTACAATGGTAGGAGATCTACATATCCGTATCGCCAAGCTTGCCTTCCACGCCAAGGAAAGTCCCATCCGGACACGGGACGAAGTCTTCAATCTTGTATCTTCATAGTCTTGGAGTCCGGCCGATGATGATAGTTCGGCTATCCGGACACCCCCTAGTCCGGAACTCCCTCGGTAGACTATTCAACCCAAATTTATTGATTCGACACAAGGGAGCCAAAGAATATTCTCAAGTATTAGCAGTTGAGTTGTCAATTCAACCACACCTGGATAACTTAGTATCTGCAGCAAAGTATTTAATAGCAAACTAGTATGGAAGTAACAGTAGCAAGAGTAACAGTAGCATTTTTGTAGTAACGGTAACAGTGGCAACGGTAAAGTAAATAAGCAAAGCACAATATGTGAAAAGCTCGTAGGCATTGGATTAGTGATGGATAATTATGTCGGATGCGATTCCTCATGTAATAGTTATAACATAGGGTGATACAGAACTAGCTCCAGTTCATCAATGTATTGTAGGCATGTATTCCGAATATAGTCATACGTGCTTATGGAAAAGAACTTGCATGACATCTTTTGTCCTACCCTCCCGTGGCAGCGGGGTCCTAGTGGAAACTAAGGGATATTAAGTCCTCCTTTTAATAGAGTACCGGACCAAAGCATTAACACATAGTGAATACATGAACTCCTCAAACTACAGTCATCACCGAGAAGTCTCCCGATTATTGTCACTTCGGGGTTGTCGGATCGTAACACATAATAGGTGACTATAGACTTGCAAGATAGGATCAAGAACTCACATGTATTCATAAAAACATAATAGGTCCAGATCTGAAATAATGGCACTCGAGCCCTAGTGACAAGCATTAAGCATAGCAAAGTCATAGCAACATCAATCTCAGAACATAGTGGATACTAGGGATCAAACCATAACAAAACTAACTTGATTACATGGTAAATCCCATCCAACCCATCACCGTCCAGCAAGCCTACGATGGAATTACTCACGCACGGCGGTGAGCATCATGAAATTGGTGATGGAGGATGGTTGATGATGACGACGGCAATGAATCCTCCTCTCCGGAGCCCCGAACGGACTCCAGATCAGCCCTCCCGAGAGAGATTAGGGCTTGGCGGCGGCTCCGTATCGTAAAATGCGATGAATCTTTCTCTCTGATTTTTTTCTCCGCGAAAGTGAATGTATAGAGTTGGAGTTGACATTGGTCGAGGTCCAGTGGGCCCACGAGACAGGGGGCGCGTCCTAGGGGGGGCCACCCTCGTGGACAGGGTGTGGGCCCCCTGGTTCTAATTCTTTCACTAGTATTTTTTATTAATTCTGAAAAGTTGCTCCATGGATTTTCAGGTCATTCCGAGAACTTTAATTTCTGCACAAAAATAACACCATGGCAGTTCTGCTGAAAACAGCGTCAGTCCGGGTTAGTTCCATTAAAATCATGCAAGTTAGAGTCCAAAACTAGGGAAAAAGTGTTTGGAAAATTAGATACGACGGAGACATATCAATATCATCAACATATATTTGGCACACGAATAATTCATCATCATAGGTTTTTGTGAAAAGAGTTTGGTCAAGTGAACCGGGTTTGAAGCCTTTATCCATGAGGAATTCCTTCAACATATCATACCAAACCCGAGGGGCCTGCTTGAGGCCGTAGAGGGACTTATTGAGTGTGAATACTTTGTCAGGATGCTTAGGATCTTCAAAACCTGGTGGTTGAGCAACATATACTTCTTCATCAAGCATACCATTGAGGAATGCACTTTTCACATCCATTTGATATAAGATGGTATTATGATGGTTAGCATAAGCAAGCAATATGCGAATAGACTCAAGTCTAGAAACAGGTGCAAAAGTTTCATCGAAATCAATTGCTTCAACCTGTCTGTAGCCTTGAGCTACAAGACGAGCCTGGTTCCTCACCAGTAGGCCATTTTCATCTTGCTTGTTGCGGTAGATCCATTTGGTACCGATGATGTTGTGCTTGCATGGGTCTGGTCGCTTAACAAGTTCCGAGACATTGTTGAGATTGATTGATGTAATTAATTCCTGTTGCATCGCTTGAATCCACTCAGACTCCAGAAATGCCCGATCAACTTTGGTGGGCTCTGTGGTAGAGACAAAAGTGAAGTGCCCACAAAAGTTAGACAAATGTGAAGCTTTTGAGCGTGTGAGAGGACCTGGTGCGTTGATGTCGTCGATGATTCTCTCAATTTGCACTTCATTCGCAACTCGAGGATGAGCAGGTTGACGACTTTGAGTGGGCTCAGCATTTTCTTCAGAGCCATTTTCCTCTGATGCATCAGCATGATTTTCTTCACGTTCTGAAATGACTTCTTCAGCATATTCTTGAGTGGGTATGACATCCTTAGTAGCCTTGAGCTTGATGGATTCCTCAGGTGACATTTCATCTAGCATAGAGGTAGGTGCTCTCATTGCGAGCCGTTAGTTTCATCGAACCGCACATATACAGTTTCAACAACCTTGTGGTGGTAGGTGTCGAAGACTCTGTAGGTGTGCGAGTCCTTTCCATAACCAAGCATAAAACCCTCATGTGGTTTCGGTGCAAATTTAGAATTGTGATGAGGATTTCTAATCCAACATTTAGCACCGAAGACTTTGAAATAACTCACATTGGTTTCTTGTCAGCGAGGAGTTCATATGAGGTATTTTTGAAGAATTTGTGAAGATATACCATGTTGATGATGTGGCACGCAGTATCAATAGCCTCAGGCCAGAAGTGACGAGGCGTCTTGTATTCATCAAGCATAGTGCGAGCCATCTCAACAAGAGTCCTGTTGTTTTGCTCCATGATGCCATTCTGCTGAGGAGTGTATGGGGCAGATAACTCGTGAGTAATACCAAATTCATCAAGATAGTCATCAAGACAAGTATTCTTGAACGCGGTCCCATTGTCACTGTGGATATGCTTGATCTTCACAACGAAATTCGTCGAGGCCCTTGAGGAAAATCGTTTGAAGACTTCCTGCACTTCAGTTTTGTAAGTGATGATATGCACCCAGGTGTAACGAGAATAATCATCAACAATAACAAAGCCATATAGATATGTTGCATTTGTTAGGGTGGCATAATGAGTAGGGCCAAAGAGATCCATGTGAAGTAATTCAAAAGTACGGGTGGTAGTTATGATAATCTTCGAGGGGTGCTTTGATTTGGTCATCTTTCCAGGTTCACAAGCCCCACAAAGATGATCTTTGAGGAATTTGACACCCTCGATTCCAATGACGGGCTTATTCTTCGCGGGTGCATGTAAGTTCCTCATGCCAGCATGACCGAGTCGGCGATGCCATAGCCAGCCTTCTAAAGGTTTTGCAAGTAGACATGTGGCAAGCTGTGGTCCTTCAGAGAAATCAACAATATACAAGTCTCTTTTCCTAAAGTCTTCGAAGACTTTGGATTTGTCAGATTCCATGAGTACTATGCAATGAAATTTGCCAAAGATGACAACCATATCAAGATCACAAAGCACTGAGACAGACATGACATTGAATCCTAGGGACTCGACAAGCATGACTTTGTCCATGTGTCGATCCTTTGAGATAGCAACCCTACCTAGACCCAATACCTTGCTTTTGCCTTTGTCAGCATAGGTGATATTCTTCAGATGCGATGGAGATAAAGCAGAGTCCATCAATAAGTTCTTCTCACCGGTCATGTGATTTGTGCATTCACTGTCGAGGACCCACTCAGTAGCTTGGGGTTGATCATCCTGCAGATGAATTAGTGCATCTTACGAACTCATATACTTCATCGGTGAAGAATATGACATCAAATTCACCAGATAGAATTTCATCAAGCAGTACACCAGATATAGCAGTATAAGGTCGTGAGAAATGAGTAATTCATTTCTTCATGATTAGCCTGTGTCCTTTCAAGCTTATTTGGGTCTCCAGAAAATTCTTCAGGCGTTCACGTTCGTCTGGAGACCTGACCCTGCATAAGAGATTAGTTATTTTTCTGCATCACCCACATCTGGAGGGGTGGCAAAGAGTTCATCATTCTGTGAGCTCGATAAGAGAATGGTGGCATTGAAGCCAGTGCACTTCGTTTCACAGAAGAGGGGGTTAGAGTATGCATATAAATAAGCAGAGAAATTCTTCGAGGACTTATTATGAACATAATGATTTGAAGAATAATGCACATATTCATAGCTCTTAGATTTTCCCTGTGAAACAGAAGCGTTAGCACGATGATGTTCATATGAGGATCTGGATCCACATGAGGAATTTGATCCATACGAGGATTTGGATCCATACGAGAATTTTGGTCCATATGAAGAATTTGATCTAGGGTTCCTATTCTTCATAGGTGGTGTCATGAGGACATTCACCTAAAGACTTTTAAGGCATCTTTTGGGAACCCAGATTTTCTTCATAGGGGGACCGTTCCTGCAGTTAGTTTCAACATATCTAGCAAATACTTCACCATTCTGATTTTTGAACATTTTGTAGTTGGAGTCAGATGACTCATCATATGAATATGAAGATTCACAAGTAAAGCCAGATAAAGTGGATGGATCTACGGGAGGTCCTTTCGTAGCAACCCATGCGGTTTTGGGATACTGCTCAGCTTTCTAGTAGGTCCCATCAGCATTGAGTTTCCACTCAAAGGCAATACCCTCTTTCCTAGGGTTCCTGTTCAAGATCTTCTTTTTAAGCACATCACAAAGAGCCTGATGTCCTTTGAGGCTTTTGTATATGCATGTCACATACAATTCCTTCAACCCTGCATTGTCAGTGATACTTGTGGTATCCTCATATGAGGAATTTGTGACCACGGAAATAGTTTAAGAATTTGCAGCAATAGAAGCATTTGAACTTTCAGGTGAAGAATTAGCAGATTCACGTTCAATGCATTTCAAACATGGTGGAATAAATTCTTCCTGAGCGGAACGGATCTGTTGAGCAAGCAATGAATCGTTTTCCTTCTGAAGATCTTCATGACTCACCCTTAGCTTCTCGAGATCTTACTTTCTTTAAAGAAATTCATACAAAAGCTTCTCATGATCAGCTAAGAGAGTTTTAAATGAATTTGAAGGTTATCAAACTTAGACTGTAGTCGCTGAAGATTATTAGTCAGAGTATGGATTCGATCCATTTCCTCACCCAACAGGTCATTGATATGTCTCCAACGTATCTATAATTTTTTATTGTGCCATGCTATTATATTATCTGTTTTGGATGTTTAATGGGCTTTAATATGTCTTTTATATTATTTTTGGGACTAACCTATTAACCGGAGGCCTAGTGCCAGTTTCTGTTTTTTGCCTATTTTAGAGTTTTGCAGAAAAGGAATACCAAACGGAGTCCAAACGGAATGAAACCTTCGCGAGGATCTTTCTTAGACCGAAAGCAATCCAGAAGACTTGGAGTCGAAGTCTGGAACTCCACGAGGAAGCCAAGAGGCAGGAGGGCGCGCACAGGGGGGGTAGGCACGCCCCCACCCTCGTGGGCCCCTCGTAGCTCCACCGATGTACTTCTTTCACCTAAATATACTCTTATAGCGAAACATCAGGGGGAGCCACGAAACCACTTTTCCACCGCCGCAACCTTCTGTACCCATGAGATCCCATCTTGGGGCCTTTTCCGGCGATTTGCCGGAGGGGGAATCGATCACGGAGGGCTTCTACATCAACACCATTGCCTCTCCGATGAAGATTGAGTAGTTTACCACAGACCTCCGGGTCCATAGTTATTAGCTAGGTGGCTTCTTCTCTCTCTTTGATTCTCAATACAAAGTTCTGCTTGATGTTCTTGGAGATCTATTCGATGTAATATTCTTTTGCGGTGTGTTTGCCGAGATCTGATGAATTGTGGATTTATGAACAAGATTATCTATGAATATTATTTGGTTCTTGTCGGTGTCACAACCGGCGGATCTCGGGTAGGGGGTCCCGAACTGTGCGTCTAGGCGGATGGTAACAGGACACAAGGGACACGATGTTTTTACCCAGGTTCGGGCCCTCTCGATGGAGGTAATACCCTACTCCTGCTTGATTAATCTTGATGATATGGGTAGTACAAGAGTAGATCTACCACGATCAAGGAGGCTAAACCCTAGAAGCTAGCCTATGGTATGATTGTTGTTTTTCCTACGGACTAAAACCCTCCGGTTTATATAGACACCGGATAGGTTAGGGTTACTGATGGTGTCCTGGACTAGGGGGTACTCACCACGTCGTCTCCCGATCAGTTGGATTGGGCCGAGGATCCCCATGGCCGTATACTCATGGGCCAGTCCGGACAGTTGCCGCATACAAGGAAGAGTCCACAAGACTTGGCGATCAAGACAAGGACTCCTCCCCCACCAGCGTATTCGGCTAGGACTCTTGTTATCCTAGGCCTCTGGTGCATTATATAAACCAGGGCCAGGCTAGCCGACATATATAAAAAAGAACAATCATACCATAGGCTAGCTTCTAGGGTTTAGTCTCTTTGATCTCGTGGTAGATCCACTCTTGTAACACACATCGTCAATATTAATCTAGCAGGACGTAGGGTTTTACCTCCATCAAGAGGGCCCGAACTTGGGTAAAATATCGTGTCCCTTGTCTCCTGTTACCATCCGCCTAGACGCACAGTTCGGGACCCCCTACTCGAGATCCGCCGGTTTTGACACCGACATTGGTGCTTTCATTGAGAGTTCACTGTGTTCGGCAAAAGGTCGATGGCTCGCCTGCAGATCAACTGCGACTTCGGCATCTTCGTCACCAGCTCAACTGGTCACCTTGGTTCGACCAAGGGCTGCGCCCTATCTCCGATCGTCATGTTCGGATGAGGGCCTTCATCAACATCAACTCCGATCTCTATCAGGATCTTGGAGGAATCATCCAGGGAGCCCGGGGGCTCAGCGTCGACATTGCCCTCGGGCGACCGTACTGTTTTTTTGGACAGCGGACTTGTGTCCGCCGCCACCGCCTCCTCAAGCGTCATTTTAACGATTGCTTCAGTGGAATTGTGCGGAATTGAGTCTACAACAAACCCTGGAAAATTTCACGAGTTCCGATGGAGGAATCGCTGGCAATCTCTGATATACCGGAGCCGCATTGAATCTGGACGAGAATCCGGACGAGTTTAGGGCGTGGTGTCCAGCTTCTAGCCCGGACTTCCTTTGGAAGATCCAACCGTTGATCGGCTGCGGAATTTCTATATCTACCACCCCTCAAAAGTTCAGCTCGATCCGACCGTTCAAACTCCGGGAACCTTCCGATTAGTGCATCACTTTTCGAATCCGTTTTCTGCGCGAAAACGAATCCGACCCGAGTTCGTCTGTTTTATGAACGGGATTTCGGACATCCTTTTTGAAGGAAGTTTTGTATGGGGTATTGTGTTTTGTTTCCGAACACATCCCACTAACTTTAAGATCTTTTGAACATGATCTTCAACATCATGCTGGTGTCAAACCAGTCCGCAATATTGCTCCACGGCCGCCGACTGCGCTTAGACACGTCGTCACTTTGTTGAGCCGAGCTCAACTTCTTCGGATCATCATCTCGGCAAGCCGAACAAGAGTCCGGCATCGCGAAGGATAAATCATCACCAACAACGCTGCCCCACAGATTACACGGAGCGGGCATACCGGCATCGCCGCACGGTCGCTTCATCAAGCCGGCATCGACCACGTCACGACCTGCATCGGCAGGGCCGCACTATTGCTTCTTCAAGCTGGTGTGGATCATGCCGCCGCCCTGCATCGACATTGACTTCGGCGCCAGGCCATATTTCTCACTTTGCAGAAATTATTTATTATGCAACGATTTTTTTATTTACTATTATCTCTGGTTTGCACTATTTTTTGTGCACAGGATTATGATCCAGCCGGACTATATCCTTTGACGTCACCTTGGCTGGACGGGGGGCTTCGTCAACACTTCATTACCCCATGTCAGGGACTTCGGCATCACTTTGCCATCCTGCATTGACCGTGCTATGTCACCACTTCGGAAGGCCGAGCTCTTTGCTCCGCCACCTCGGGACCGGCTTGGGGGATAGAACCTTGCCCCGCATCAAGCTCGGACCGCGTCGTCAATACCGAACACATTAACCAGCTAAGTTGCCTTCATGCTCAAAGTTTTAAATTTCTAACTTGTGTTCGGTTCGACCAAGCATTATACTTTTTTGAAAAAAAGTTGCTTGTAAAAATTTTCCTTGTCGAAACTTTGTTCAAGACACACTTGACGCGCTACCCGCTACCATTATACTCGGGGCTTCTTTAACGAAGCTTATTAATACGGGCTTTATGCCCAACACATGTGTCAGACTTCCGCATGTACCTCTTATTCACCATTATATGCATCGATATGACTTAAGTTTTGGCCAAGCTGGGTTGCCTGGCTCCTGTGCTTACCCCTACGTTCCCGATTGTTCGGCTAGGTGGTAAAAGGAGCACCTCTGCGATTGTTACTGCCGGGTCAGCCGGATGTGTACCTCAGACTGGGTGAAGCCGAAAGCTAGCGTTCTTAAGGGAATACTCGGTCGGTGAACTAAAAGATGATTTCTTACCTATTTATTTACCTGCCCCAAGATGTTTTTCTGCTCTTTTCGCAGTCCGGACATGCACTTTAGGGCATGCCTCACATGGATAGGAACACCTAACGGATCTATTCTCCCTGGAAGTTGTTTCTTACTAACCATGTAATACAACATAACTAGTTGGGCACTTGTGCGATAAAGCACTAATGACCCCTACGCCTGGTCTCCACGCATGCCCCGGTTTTTATAACCACGAGGGTATTCGGACACACCTGCACTATTGGGTCCAGAGGTTGAAGCTTAAAAGGTCCGCCACGACAAACGATCTACAATCCGGCTAGAAGGCATTCTACATGTCACCTTACATTTTATAGTCAACTTTTACCCAAGTCACTTGGGGGCTCTTATGTTTATTTGAGCCATTTCATACTAAGTGTTTTTCTTCTTAGTCGCTGCAAAGTTAAAGCAGCGCTGTAATTTTTTTTTTTTCTAAAGTCCAATTTTCGGATTGGCACCGAACACTTGATCTTGTTCGGACGTCATGTTTTTGCTGACGTTTTTTGGTTTTCCAAACTTTTGGCACTTTCAAACTATTTGTGTGTTTTCAGCACAAGTCTCGCAGTGCAACGCCGGACACCTTTAGAGATTTGGCGAAAACATTCTTGGATATTGCTATGTATGCATCAGTTTCGAATTGTGTCTTCGGTCAATAGTTGGGTTGCCCGGCTCCGCTTGCCTCCTACGCCCGCTTTGTTCGGCTAGGTGTGCAAAGGGAGAACCACTGCGATGGTGCTTCCAGCTCGCATGGTCAAGCACCTCAGTGGAGAAAGCCGAAAACTGACTGTCACAATAGGTGTAAACTGGTCAGCGATCCGATGACTATATAAAATGACGGGCCATTCATAAAATTGGCCGAAGTGTTTTCGGCTTGACCTCAACTGTCACCAAACAATACCGGGGGCTAGTAACTGGCCTCCCAAACTAAATCCTCAATATTTTGATCTTACATTGGAGCTGAGGTTTTACGATCATGCTTAGCATGACAACCCAAAGAAAGGAACCGATAGCGGGACTATTTTCTTTGGAAAGACATTTCTTCAGTTAAACAGTAATATAACATATCTCTCTGCGTACCTTTGTTTATAAAACCGTATGGCCAGATTGCCTTGTTTGTCGTAAATCTTTGCCATCATAAAGGCTTTATAAAGTAGGACAAACACTCCTCGCCATCTTGGCCGAGGAGGTTGAAGCTGATGGTCGGTCAACAAAGTTTTGTACAAGGCGGATCCGAGCATTAATGACGTAAAGTACTTGGATACATAGAGTCATTACACATACTTTGTGACTTTACTATGGATATCGATCCTTAATCCGGCTTCCCGTGCCTGCATTAAGGCTCGGGGGCTACTGGGCTTCGGGCTTATTATTTACAAATATTAAAGGGGCACATCGATCCCCTGATCTGGTGTTGCCACCCGACCAGTGTCTCGGGGGCTACTGCATTGCTTGTTCTATGCAGAAAATCTTAAGTGCAATATGATTTCCGAGGAGATTTTGATCCTCGGGTTGGTCAGCCGCACCCAACCTAAGTCTCGAGGTCCGAGCACGCCGCTTTTAAGGCCCCAAGTATTACGCCGAAGTTAGGACTTGATCCTCGTGCCGATTTTGCAAATCAACCCGAGTCTCGTGATTCTTGTGATCAGCGGTCTTATGTCATCCTTCAGGTGCATCTCGGGTTTTAGACCGATACACACCTTGAGGGCTACTGGCTATATATCTCGTCAGAGAATAAATTGCATCAATAAAAAATATTGACCAAAAACCAGCCCATGGTTGGGGTGGTGCGCCACCTGGGAAGCAATTCGGCATATAGTTCGGATGCAAGTGGCTGGCTCCTTAGAGGGCATTTCCGGCATTAAGCTCGGCTAAACTCCTTCAAACTTGTTTGAACCAAGGTGATTTACGACACCTCGGATACATAGTCTGGCATTGGAGCTCGGATACATAGTCCGGCGTTGGAGCTCGGACACATAGTCCGGCGTTGGAGCTCGGATACAGTCCGACGTTGGAGCTCGGATACATTCCGGCGTTAAAGCTGGGAAGCGGTCCGGCGTTGGTGCTCGGCTGCAAAAGATAACTCGAATGCAGTCCGGCGTTGGAGCTCGGACGCAAGAGGGCGCTGTTGCCCGGGAATAACTTCAAACCCGAGGTGTGGCATAAAAATAACAAGGTGATGATAAAAGCCGGAAACTTAAAGGGGCTCCTCGGATACCCGACGTATAAACTCGCCGAATGCATTTCGGCGATCCTCAAGATCGAAGATAAGAAGATTTGTTGAACCAGTTTTCAAGACCGATGACCGAAGATGAAGAACAGTTCAGAAGAATCGAGGAGCGTCCCCAACTTGAAGACCGGTTCAGGGGCTATCGACGGTGTCTGGACTAGGGGTACTCACCACGCTGCCTCCCGATCAGTTGGATTGGGCCAAGGATCCCCATGGTCAGATAATCATGGGCCAGTCCGGACAATTGCCGCATACAAGGAAGATTCCACAAGACTTGGCGATCAAGACAAGGACTCCTCCCCCACCGGCGTATTCGGCTAGGACTCTTGTTATCCTAGGCCTCTGGTGCATTATATAAACCAGGGCCAGGCTAGTCGACATATATAAAAAAGAACAATCATACCATAGGCTAGCTTCTAGGGTTTAGCCTCTTTGATCTCGTGGTAGATCCACTCTTGTAACACACATCATCAATATTAATCTAGCAGGACGTAGGGTTTTACCTCCATCAAGAGGGCCCGAACTCGGGTAAAACATCGTGTCCCTTGTCTCCTCGTTACCATCCGCCTAGACGCCAGTTCGGGACCCCCTACCCGAGATCCGCTGGTTTTGACACCGGCAGTTATACGTAGTCGGTTACAATGGTAGGAGATCTACATATCCGTATCGCCAAGCTTGCCTTCCACGCCAAGGAAAGTCCCATCCGGACACGGGACGAAGTCTTCAATCTTGTATCTTCATAGTCTTGGAGTCCGACCGTGACGATAGTCCGGCTATCCGGACACCCCCTAGTCCGGGACTCCCTCAGTAGCCCCTGAACCAGGCTTCAATGACGATGATTCCGGCGCGTTGATTGTCTTCGGCATTGCGAGGCAGGTTCCTCCTCCGAATACTTCATAGAAGGTTTTGAACACAAGGATAGTGTCCGCTCAAAAAACAAGTTCCACATAACAACAGAGAGAATAATTTTTGCACAGATCTGCTGACGTATTCCGCGGCGTGACATCACACCACGGCAAGGCCTTTATATGAATCATTTTTTACTGTTCCCACCTCAGCGTGTTTAGCGAGGCGGTTTCCTTGGCCCGTCTTATCAAAGAATAGATCGAGCCCCTTATTCCGGGATTCTCATACATACGGATGTGGGTAACCCATCCGCGCCATTGATTACGACGCTTGGGAAATAAGCGAGTTTTACCAGGCTGGTGGGGGACACATAGCTTCGTCCGTCTATATAAGGGGATAAGGATCCACCTTTTCACCTACGCCTTCTTCCTCCTTTGCTTATCCATTTCCGCGCACTCGAGCTCCAGCGCCCAAGTTCGCACATCCCACCTCAACCTTTCTCCAATCATGTCAGGAGCGGGAGGCAGGTGGATGGCCTCCTTCGTCATGGAGGGGCACATCGCAAGACTGCGGGAGGCCCGATACTTGTCCGGCAACATCGCGCACAGGCTTCCCGACGAGGAGCAGCTCATTCCGACCACTGGGCCCTGTGAGAGGGTGGTGTTTCTCCCCCACTTCCTCCGCGGACTAAGTTTTCCTCTTCACCCATTTGTCCGGGGGCTCATGTCCTACTACGGCCTGGACTTCCACGACCTGGCTCCGTATTTCATCCTCAACATCTCGGCGTTTATCGTCGTGTGCGAGGCTTTCCTCTGCATCCAGCCCCACTTCGGCTTATGGCTGAAGATCTTCAACGTCCGACCGAAGGTAGTGGGCGGCCGTCAAGCGGAGTGCGGAGGCGCCATGGTTGGCAAGATGGCCAAAGTCCCATGGCTCGAAGGCGCCTTCGTGTAGACAATAAAGGGGTGGTAACCGGGGTGGTTCTACATTACCGAGCCCCTCAACACCAAATGGGTGGCGGCCCCCGAATTCAGATCTGGCTTCCCCACACGGCTCTCGTCATGGAAAGAGACGGGCCTGACGTGGGGGAATTCGGACGAGACATCCGGACTTCAAACATGCGTCCGAAACCTGGTGGCCAAGAATCTTAGGCTGGTCGACGTAATCCGGTGATGCTCATCCGCCGGATTCTCCCATGCCAACAACGGGCTTTTAACTTGTGGGAGTTAGATCCGCACAACACCAAACCTTGAGCCGCTCTTCGACACTACATACGAAGACGCTGGAAGGTGCCGTTCAAGGGCGCTGAAGCCCCAAAGATCCGCTACCAAAGATCACGGATACAGCTCGCGGCGTCCAGCCGGCGAGGTAAGTTATTTTACCCTTTACGGGACTCTTTTTTCATAGATTGACTCTACGTGGGATCTAAAACTCCCTAATCTTTGACAGGACTGGCTGAAGACGTCCAGACAGATTAACTGTCTGGCTCCTTTGCCAGAAGACCCAGCGGATGCCCAATTGACGGGGCTGCTGGCTCCGGCACCCCATGTGGTGCCGGAGAAGAAGGCCAAGATGGAGGCCATGGGAACTTGAAGGAGCTCCCGACGCCAGGTGCTATCAGATTCGGAAGCGGAATCTTCTCCTGAAGATGAGGAGGAAGAAGAAGAAGAAGAAGCTCCTCCCCCAGCGGGGGAGGAGAAGAAAAGGAAGGCCGCCCCAAGTAGGGAGGCCGGAGGGTCCAAGAAGGGAAGAACCCTTCCTCCGGACTTCTCCACCAACGTCGACGATGACGAGGAGGACTGGCCTACAAGGGCCAAGCCCCTGGCGAGATCGTAAGTGTCCGGATACCCATGGGTTTTTATTATTGCAGAGTGTTCTCTAATGTTGAACAACCGTGCAGCCCGCCCAAGGGCGAGTTCGCCGATTCATCGAGCGGGTCCCTGGGCTCGTCGGAAATGGAGGGTACCTCGCTTCCGACCGCCTCCTCGCCTCACGCTGCGGGCGACGCCGTGGCGGGGCCCCAAGGGGGGCTTGGCCAAGAGGAGGTAGCACAGGGGGTGCCCCGAGGCAACCTCCCGGACTCCAGGCGCGCGGGGAGCAAGATCCCCAGGGGCTCTAAGCCCGACCCTCGTCCGGACTCCATGCCGGAACCATCAGCGGTTCCGAAGTCCGGACAACGGATCCTTCGCAAGAAGGGTAAGACGCTGGTGTCCTCTGTCCAACCGGAGGCACCGGATAGCTTACGGGAGGCGCTTAACAGCGCTTCCATCGAGGAGGAACACCGCACTGTCATGAGTGCGGTGATCCGGATAGTTCAGTCCGCCAAGAGCGGGCTGACCGAAGCCTGTACCAGCCTTCTAACAGCCTTTGAGGTAAGTTTTAGAATATGTAGAAATATAACCGCATAGACAGTAGCCCCTGATGCTTAGTTCTGTGTTCGGAAAGAAAAGCCGGACTAAGGATCCAAAAAGATATACGCAGGAGTCTAACATAAGTATGTCAATATGGGAATGCAGGCTGCGCTGCTGACCTCTGCCAAGACCGATTGCGGAGGTCAATGCATTGAAGCAGAACCTCGAGCGATCCGAGAACGAGCTCGGACAAGCCAAGAAGGAGCTCGAGGACAAGGAAGGTAAGTAATACCTTATTAAAGAAATACCTTATAGAAAAGGCTTTGGTTGCAAAAAATAACGGGAATAACTTGGGTACTGCAGGGGCCACGAACGAGGTGGCGACTTCAAGGAAGCGGTGTCCGTGGCCGAAAAACAAAGTGGCTGCGGAACGCACCGAAGCGAGAGAAGGGGAGGCGAGCTGGCCAAGATGCAAGAGCTCCAAGCTCTCGTGGAAAAACACAAGAGTTTGGAGCGTGACTCGAAGACTCGAGAGTCCGAGCTCGCCTCGGCTCTTGAGAGTGCCAAAGCTGCTAAGGCCGAGGCCCAAAAAGCCCTCCAAGAAATTGAGTCTTTAAAGAAGATAGCGACGGGTAAGGCATTTTTTATGCAAAGCAAGCATGTGAAAGTGAATTACCTATTACTTACCCGGATTCGGAGCTCTCCAGGAGCATTTGCAGATTTGCCCCGTAGTGCGTCTAACGCTGCCGCATTCTACCGCACCCAGGAGGGGAGCTCCACGGAGAAGGTGTTCTGGTCTCGATCTTTGAGGCCGACCATCCAGTGTTTCGAGTGACCAGCTGAAGCAGCTGGTCGAGCTCCATAATGTCGCCGAATAGGCCATGAAGAGCCTTATAGCGCCGGGTGGCCATTGGAGGCCATGCCCGGAGCTACTTCGCTTGGTGCGATGGCTGGTGGATGCCTGTCCCGCTTGAAGTCATCAAGCGCTCCGCCTGCATTGAAGGTGTCCGTCGGGCCCTTGCCCGTGCTAAAGTGCAATCGGGGCAAGCTGGATGTGGAGAGGCTTGTGACGGACGGGCCACCGAAGGGCCATGAGCATCGCACGCCCAAATGTACTATGAGGGCCTCTGAAGGGTGCCCGCCGAATAGCGGATGAGTGCTCCAGGATGTAATTCTTGAATAAACTCGCATTTGTTATCCTCTGTATGCTGAAAACTTGTTCATATGCGCTAAGCAACGCTTATTAATTTAAAATATTACCTTCATGCGGCCGTTTATCAAATTTGAGAGATGGCAAGTTGTTGGCTTCAGCCCCCATGCCACGAGTGCTGGGGTGTTCGGGATAAACTTGAGCACTCTTGTTCCCATTTTTGGGTCCATCTAGGGAGGCGCTCAACACAACGAACAAGGCAACCAGACTTATAATGCTTGAACACTCTCACTTAGCCATAGAATTCTATAATTTTAAATGTCGGCAAAGCCCCTAGTATTCGGAAGACCGAGTTCGGGGCGCTATCCACGCCTTGCCCGGACAATTCCGGTTCCTCGCTCTAAGCCGCATAAGTCTTTAGGGACCCAAAAAAACCTCTCGAACAGCGACCGGCTCTCTCCCTATCATGACGGTCAGTTTTAGCTTTCTCCACTGAGGTGCTCGACCCAGCATAACTGCGGCACAATCGCAGTGGTTCTCCCGGTGCTACCTTGGCCGATATAGCGGAACATAAGGTACCAAAACACGGGAGCCGGGCAAACCCAACTATTGACCCAAGACATGATTCGGAGCCAATTCATATAATGCTATAAGTTCGGGGTGCCGCACTTGTGAAAGTGTTCGGACTTATCACACCATAATTTTGGGATACTTAAGCCCTGGTGTATTGGCCGTACCAAAGTGTACGGTTGCAACATGTCATGAAATGAACACATGTATATATAAAGGAAGTAGAGCAATAATAAGCAAAAGCTGTGTATTGTTTATTCAAAAGGTACTGTAATGGAAGCAGAACGATACAAATAGTGCGATAAGCAAGGATGGGACTATCTAACATGTCCCCCTCCAGGGGTAAGCTGCTGGATGATATGTAAAACAGGTATAATGCTCGTAATAGAGACCACCTGAACACTCGACGTGGCTTTCCGCTTCCCTGGCTGTTGCATCGTGAGTTCGGCGATTCGAGTGCCGGACAGGACTTCTCAAAGACGGAATCCTGAAAGTAAAAAAAAAAGGTAGAAAAAGAAAAAAGAAAAAAGAAGTGACACAAACGGGAGCCCCTGGTGCGGTCGAGCCGCATACTTGGCGTGCCGTTGTCTTGCCCTTCCCCATATGCCCATGGTATCTCCAGGGCGTAATTATGTACGCGTAATACTAGCATCGCAATTTCGCGAGGGCTGGGGTTGGGGCCGGACTGCTACTCCTGCTTGAATCGTGCCAGGTGGTCTTGTTGCAGGTTACTCCGGGTGCGCTTGGCGGTGTCCGGACGCTTAGTGGCCGGACTCGAGAATTGCCGTGAGAGGCTTCCTTGCACCTCCGCCGCGAGGGCCGCCGTGTGCTCCTCCGTTCAGAGAGAGCGTTCGTTGTTTCCATTGACCGTGATTACACCTCGAGGGCCTGGCATCTTGAGCTTGAGGTATGCGTACTGCGGCACCACATTGAACTTTGCAAATGCGGTTCGTCCGAGCAGTGCATGATAGCCGCTGCGGAATGGGACGATGTCGAAGATTAACTCCTCGCTTCGGAAGTTATCCGGAGATCCGAAGACCACTTCGAGTGTGACTGAGCCTGTATAGTTGGCCTCTACACCAGGTATGACGCCTTTAAAGGTCGTCTTTGTAGGTTTAATCCTTGAGGGGTCTATGCCCATTTTGCGCATTGTATCCTGATATAGCAGGTTCAGGCTGCTACCGCCATCCATCAGGACTACGGTGAGGTGAAATGGCCAATAATTGGGTCAAGAACCAATGCGGCGAAGCCGCCGTGACGGATGCTAGTGGGGTGGTCCCTTCGATCGAAGGTGATCGGGCAGGAAGACCATGGGTTGAACTTTGGGGTGACTGGCTCCATCGCATATACGTCCCGTAGTGCATGCTTCCGCTCCCTTTTGGGTATGTGGGTTGCGTATATCATGTTCACCGTCCGCACTTGTGTGGGAAAACCTTTCTGTCCTCTATTGTTCGGCGGCCGGGGCTCTTCCTCGTCATCGCTATGCAGCCCTTGCCATTGAGTTCGGCACTTAACTTGCTCGCTTGCTTGAACACCCAACAATCCTCGCTGGTATGATTGACTTGTTTTCGGGGTGCCATGTATTTGGCACAAGCGATCGAGTATGCGGTCCAAGTTGGACGGGCCCCGGTATTTCTTTTGAATGGCTTCTTCCACGACCGGGTTTAGAGCCTCTGAATCCGGCATTGACCGTCGTATCTTCAGTATTCTCGCCGTTAATGCGGCGCTTGTTCTTGTTGCGACGCGACCTGCCATTGCTATCCTTGGTATCCGGACTATCAGGATGTTTGGCCAAGTTGTTGCTTCGAGCTAGCCAGCTGTCCTCTCCCGCACAAAAGCGAGTCATGAGGGTTGTGAGGGCTACCATAGATTTCGGATTTTCCTGTCCTAGGTGCCGGGCAATCCACTCGTCGCGGATGTTATGTTTGAAGGTTGCAAGGGCCTCTGCATCCGGACAGTCAACGATTTGATTTTTCTTTGTTAGGAACCGAGTCCAGAATTGTTTTGCCGATTCTTCTGGCTGCCGAATTATGTGGCTAAGATCATCGGCGTCTGGTGGTCGCACATATGTGCCCTAGATGTTATCAAGGAATGCGGCTTCCAGGTCCTCCCAACAACCAATTGATTCTGCCGGGCAAGCTATTGAGCCGATGTCGAGCTGGTCCTTTAAGCTTGAGTGGGAGGTATTTGATGGCATGTAGATCATCACCGCGGGCCATGTGGATATGGATGAGATAATACTCGATCCAGACCGCGGGATCTGTGGTACCATCGTATGATTCAATGTTTACGGGCTTGAAGCCCTCGGGGATTTGATGATCCATTACTTCATCTGTGAAGCATAGTGGGTGTGCGGCGCCTCTGTATTGGGCTATATCACGACGTAGCTCATATGAGCTTTGTCTACTGTGTTCGGCCCAGCCGGTTTTGCTGTGTCCGGCGCGACGGTAATCATCCCGCATTGTTGGGCGCCCACGCGATCCGTAGATCGATCTTGTATGTTTTGCCTTATCCTCCAATATATCTCGCAAGTCCGGCGCTTTTTCCCGTGCCTTGGTACTTTTTGAGCGGCGTCGGGGTGTGGCTTGAGCGGAGGGCCGAGAGGCTTCTGTCGCGACCACGGGTGGCCGGTCTGCCATGTCATGCGCTGGTGACTTGGGTGCTTCCTCCTCTAGTCGAGGCAACGGCCCGCGTTTGGGGTAGCTTTGGAGGGCGCTCGAGTTCATACTCTTCGCTGCAAGGACTTCAGTCCATCCGCTGCCTAGCGTGTCTTGGTCAGCTCTAAGCTGTTGCTGCTTTTCTTGAGTCTCGCTTGCCGTGGCTATGAGCCTGCGTTTGAAACGCCTCCTGTTCGGCGGGATCTCAGGCACGACAAACTCGCTGTCGCCGAGGCTTGCCTCATCTTCGGAGGGAGGCGATAATTATCGTCCCTCAACCTCTCTTTTTGCTGCGACCGTCGTGCGGACTTGCTTCTCCCTCCTCCTGCACTGAGTCCTGCTGGAGGGGGTTCTCTTCGGCACTGTCCGGGGTGTTATTATCTCCCGTGCCGGAATCACCGTTTTTATTGTGGCGGGATTTAGAGCGGCGCCGCTGACGTCGGCGCTTTGGCTGTTTCTTGGAGGGGTCATCCTCCATTGTTCCATCGCCGTTCCCATCTTTTGGGATGTCCACCATATATATGTCATATGACGAGGTGGCCTTCCAGTGCCCTGTAGGCGCTGGTTCTTGGTCGTCTCCGCATCGTCGCCCATACCGTCGATGTCTTGAGTCGTAGTCTAGCATGTCGGTTAAATCATCGGCAGTGGCTACAAAGTGGGTGGTGGGTGGGCGTTGAATTTCTTCGCCGTCGCATCCCAACCTTCCTGTCTGTAGTCCGCCAGGGCTCTCCGGATAAAGAGAGAGACTTTAGTGAATTCAGAATGTCGCCAAAGGGCGAGTGCCGAAAGATGTCTCGCGACCACGAACTCCATAACGGGCGCCAATCGGATTCGATTGGCAAGGGCGCGGAGGGTTCAAGTCCAGAGAGGAGCCCGCACCGGAGTCGAGGTCTTCGCAGCGACGTGGATGAAGTTCGCTCGATCGCCAGAGAGATTGTAGCCCCGAGGCGGTGTCCAACCACTCGCCCTCGATCGGGAATCTGACTCGGATTAAGGGTCGGAGCGGATATCGGTGCGGCCTCCGTGGCATTGTTCGCCGCAGAGCTAGATCATGCCCATCGAGACAAGGCGGGCGCTTGTTGCGGCTCGAATCCGTCGAAGATCAAGTCTCCACGGATATCGGCCGTATAGTTTAAACTTCCAAATCTGACCTGATGGCCAAGCGAATTGGCCCGCAGTGCAAAGCCGCCGAACACGAAGATCTGTCCGGGGAGAAAAGTCTCACCCTGGACCGCGTCGTTGTTGATGATCAAAGGAGCCATCGGGCCTATCGGTGACGCATACTGCAGGAACTCTCAATGAAAGCACCAATGTCGGTGTCAAAACCAGCGGATCTCGGGTAGGGGTCCCTAACTGCGCCTAGGCGGATGGTAACAGGAGACAAGGGACACGATGTTTTTACCAGTGTTCGGGCCCTCTCGATGGAGGTAATACTCTACTCCTGCTTGATTAATATTGATGATATGTGTAGTACAAGAGTAGATCTACCACGAGATCAAGGAGGCTAAACCCTAGAAGCTAGCCTATGGTATGATTGTTGTTTTTCCTACGGACTAGAACCCTCCGGTTTATGTAGACACCGGATAGGTTAGGATTACACAGAGTCGGTTACAATGGTTGGAGATCTACATATCCGTATCGCCAAGCTTGCCTTCCACACCAAGGAAAGTCCCATCCGGACACGGGACGAAGTCTTCAATCTTGTATCTTCATAGTCTTGGAGTCCGGCCGTGACGATAGTTTGGCTATCCGGACACCCCCTAGTCCGGGACTCCCTCAGTTCTTCTCTGAATTCTTATATGCATAATTTGATATCTTTGGAAGTCTCTTCGAATTATCGGTTTAGTTTGGCCTACTAGATTGATCTTTCTTGCAAAGGGAGAAGTTCTTTGCTTTGGGTTCAATCTTGCGGTGTCCTTTCCCAAAGGATGAGGGGGAAGCAAGGCACGATTGTATTGTTGCCATCGAGGATAAAAGATGGGGTTTATATCATATTTCTTGAGTTTATCCTCTCGCATCATGTCATCTTGCTTAATGCATTACTCTGTTCTTATGAACTTAATACTCTAGATGCATGTTGGATAGCGGTCGATGTGTGGAGTAATAGTAGTAGATGTAGATTTGTTTCGGTCTATTGACACGGACGTGATGCCTATATTCATGATCATTGCCTTAGATATCTTCATAATTATGCGCTTTTCTATCAATTGCTCGGCAATAATTTGTTCACCCACCATAATACATGCTATCTTGAGTGAAGCCACTAGTAAATAAAAGTGTGATGATCTTCATTTTTAGAGCATTGTCCCAGTGATGAAAGGATGATGGAGACTATGATTCCCCCACAAGTCGGGATGAGACTCTGGACGAAAAATAAAAGAAGAGAAAAAAAGAGGTCATAAAAAAAGAGAAAAGGCCCAAATAAATAATAAAAAAATAAAAAAAAGAAGAGAGAAAAAGAGAGAAGGGACAATGCTACTATCCTTTTTCCAGACTTGTGCTTCAAAATAGCACCATGATCTTCATGATAGAGAGTCTCTTATTTTGTCACTTTCATATACTAGTGGGAATTTTCGTTATAGAACTTGGCTTGTATATTCTAGTGACGGGCTTCCTCAAAATGCCCTAGGTCTTCATGAGCAAGCAAGTTGGATGCACACCCACTTAGTTTCTTTTGTTGAGCTTTCATACATTTATAGCTCTAGTGCATCCGTTGCATGGCAATCCCTACTCACTCACATTGATATCTATTGATGGGCATCTCCATAGCCTATAAATATGCCTAGTTGATGTGAGACCATCTTCCTCCTTTTTGTCTTCTCCACAACCACCATTCTATTCCACCTATAGTGCTATGTCCATGGCTCACGCTCATGTATTGCGTGAAAGTTGAAAAAGTTTAAGAATACTAAATTATGAAACAATTGCTTGGCTGAAACCGAGGTTGTGCATGATTTAAATATTTTGTGTGATCAAGATGGAGCATAGCCAGACTATATGATTTTGTAGGGATAGATTTCTTTGGCCATGTTATTTTGAGATGACATAATTGCTTTTGTTATTATGCTTGAAGTATTATTATTTTTATGTCAATATTAAACTTTTGTCTTGAATCTTCCGGATCTGAAAATTCATGCCACAATAAAGAAAATTACATTGATAATTATGTTAGGTAGCATTCCGCATCAAAAATTCTGTTTTTATCATTTACCTACTCGAGGGACGAGCAGGAATTAAGCTTGGGGATGCTTGATACGTCTCCAACGTATCTATAATTTTTGATTGTTCCATGCTATTATATTATATGTTTTGGATGTTTAATGGGCTTTAATATGCTCTTTTATATTATTTTTGGGACTAACCTATTAACCAGAGGCCCAGTGCCAATTTCTGTTTTTTTGCCTATTTTAGAATTTTGCAGAAAAGGAATACCAAATGGAGCCCAAACGGAATGAAACCTTCGCGAGGATCTTTCTTAGACCGAAAGCAATCCAGAAGACTTGGGGTCAAAATCTGGAACTCCACGAGGAAGCCACGAGGTAGGAGGGCGCGCCCAGGGGGGTAGGCGCGCCCCCCACCACTACAAAAAAAGACACATCCGTGACATTTTGGTCCAAACGAAAAAAAATCTGTCATAAATATGACACTTCTATGACGATAATTGTGACAAAACCCGGTATCATCATAGATGTTGTGGGCTCCTACTTCTATGACAAAAACTCATGACAGAAAATGGGCTTTTCGTCCTGGCGGGCCGGAGACGCAGCTGCATGACATTCTTTGGGCTGGCCCATGACGGAAAAAACCGTGGTAGAAGCGAGGGGAGGCAAATTTCGGGAGTTGCCGTTACGGTGGGAGGTCGGGGCCGAGCGATGCACGCTTTCTCAGACGACGCTGCAGTGTGTGCGAGGCGTTGGCTCTAATCAAGCCGAAGCGAGGCGTTGGGCTCTAATCGAACCCGAGCGATTGCACCGCAGTTGCGCGCTCTATCGATTGATGGCTGTTAATCGCATTACCGATGGAGCGATTCTTCGCCATCGCCGCTAATCAAGCCGATCGATGCTGCCTGGGATGAACAGGAGCGCTATGGAGGGGGGGGTTGGATGAATAAAGGAGCGGTGGCGTTGCCTCCGGATGAACAGGAACCCGTGCTGTGGAGGGCTGGATGAACAGTAGACGGTGGAGGGGTGGCCGTGGAGGGGTGGTTGAACAGGACCCCATGGTGTGGAGGGCTTGATGAACAGTAGACAGTGGAGGGGTGCCCGTGGAGGGGTGGTTGAATAGTAGCCGGTGGATTAGCACGCGGTGGAGGCTGGATGAACAGGAGCCCGTGGAGGCTGGAGGTGGTCGACGGTAGCCCGTGGAGGCTGGAGGAGGTCGACGGTGGAGATGAACAGTATCCCGTGGAGTCCCGTTTTGCGGTACGCCACACCCCTCCCCCCCCCCCCCCATTTCAACCGTAGCGCTCCAACTCAAGTCTGTTTCGTCCGTTTTGCGGTACGCGGTTCTACGACGTTGAGTTCGTGTTTTGGTAGTTGTTGTTTTGAAGGATGGCGGATCCACCACACCCCTCCCGATCAACAAGACCCCCGTTTCGACCGTAGGAGGTCCGTTTCCTCCGTTTTGCGGTACGCCAGGCCCCTCCCGATCAACAGGACCCGTTTTGAACGTGGCGGTCGAACACAAGGCCGCTTCTCCGCCAGCGGCACGCCAGCCTCGCTTCCATCGCCTGTTCCGGCCCAAGCCCTCCCGATGAACACGACCACGCATTCCGTTCCGACCCAGCCGGTTGGCTCCCCATGAACATGACGACGACGCTGTTTCTCCGTTCCGGCCCAGCCATGTACGTATGCGCGATAGGCGTTAGAGACCCTGCCCGTATGTACATACGTGGCCGTATTTTCTTTCTTACACCCTCGCCGATGTACGTACATGTACATGCTACGTGCGCGCCTCTACTACGACACGTGCGCGCCTCTACATCCACAAGTATATATGTACGCATATCGTCATGACCAGAATGACAACGCTACGTACGCTTCGACCAGGTGGGTCCCGACTGTCAGGCACTTCCTTGCGTGCGAAGATGTAGCTGGTGGGTCCCAGCAGTCAGGGGGGCAATCGTTTTGGTTTTTTTTACCCGGACGCACTTCCTTGCATGTGAAGATGTAGCTGGTGGGTCCCAGCAGTCAGGGGGCGAATCGGTTTTTTTTGCCCAGACGCACTTCCTTGCGTGCGAAGGGGTAGCTGGTGGGTCCCAGTAGTCAGGGGGGAAACGTTTTTTTCGTGAAATATGGTGGCCCGTCCGGTGGGTCCCCGATGTCAGGTGGAGGAATAATTATTTTGCTCGTAATAAGGAGGCACTTCCTTGCTGCGGCCGTGGACCAAGCTGTCAGCCTCTCCACGTACAGTCCACGTCCGATGGAAGCCATTCCTTGACCATGTTGACCACGCCGCTCCGAGAGCACCAGGGCGGTGGACGACGGCGAGGCCTAGGAAGGGACGACGCGGAGCCGGGAAGACGCGGCAGTGGATGCCCACGCGTAGAGGAGTACGAGGGTTCACTGGTTCGATGCGGTGTGACGCTGCCGTCGCCGCAGAATAACAGGGTGTGTGGGTGAGTAGAGGGATGGCCTGGCCAGCGGTGGGAGTAGTAGGGGGCGGTGAGGCCTCCGCCGCATCGCAGCCGGCCAAGGGAGGCAGGAGCACGAGGTACGACTGGCGCTGGTTTGGGCGGCTGGACAAAGAAGACCAGAGGTTGAAGAAGCACTACAGCCGTTGGATGGACATCGTACGGTCACTGGAGCTAGAATCATGCATATTGACTAAGTTGACAAAGCCCTCCGTCCCCGTCAACTTAGTAGGCCCACAAGTCAGCCTGCCACTATACCGGGTCCCAGCTAACAGGGGGAGTATTCATTTTTTTGTGCGTAATAATGAGGCAGTTCCTTGCGTACGAAGATATAGCTGGTGGGTCCGAGCTATCAGCGGCGGTAACGTTTTTTTCGCGAAATAGTGAGGCCCTTTCGGCGGGTCCCTGATGTCAGGTGGACGAATAATTATTTTGCACGTAATAAGGAGGCATTTCCTTGCGTGCGGCCGTGGACCCAGCTGTCAGCCTCTCCACATACAGTCCACTTCAGATGCATGTCGGTCGTTGACCATGTTGACCAGGCCGCGCCGAGAGCACCAGGGCGGTGGATTTACCAGGCCTAGGAAGGAACGACTACAGGCAGGTGGAAGACTCGGCAGTTGTTTCCCACGTGGAGGGGAGTACGACCGTACGAGGGTTTTACTGGTTCGTTTGCCGTCGCCGGAGAATAACAGCAGGTGTGGGTGAGTAGAGGGATGGCTAGGCCAGCGATGGGAGTACGGTGGGGCCCGTGGAGGCCTACGGCGGCAAAGACACCCGGCATGAGGGAGGAGGGCAGTAGTCTACCGGGCGCTTGTTTGAGCGGCCGGAGCAGGAAGAGCAGAGATTGAAGAAGACGACGGCCGTTGGATGGACATCCAACCGCAATCGCTTAAAGGCCAACCTTTATTTTAGGAAAGCCTCAAATCTGTGGAAAATAGCATACAACCCATCTGCCATTATTTCTAATAATTTACAGCCCATTTGCTAATTCTTAAGGTTTTTTTGGAGCCCATATTCTTTTGTTAGCATTACAGCCCATATTGTGTCCGCGGTTAAAAAATTATACTTAAATTTTGCATATTTCAAAAGCGGTCCGAACTGTTTTTAATCCCGAAATTTCAACTCACATTCGAACTGATTTTAAAAATAAATGTATATCAATATAAAATCCAACAAATTCTCCATGTATAAAAATTAATGTAATTTAAAATCTTGAAATGAAAAAAATATTTGAAACTAATGGCCGGTTTGGTGTGTTCTAAAAATGTACAACCCATTTCTCATTACTGATGGGCCATTTTCTCGGCCAGCCGAATGAAAAGCTCTCCTCGTCTTGAAAGATTTGCAGCCCAACAGGCTTGGCAAAGCGACTTAATTGCCAAATCTCAAAAAAACTGGGTTGTGGCCGTGGACCCAGCTGTCAGCCTCTCCACGTATAGTACTCTTCCGATTGAAGTCGTTCCTTGACCACGTTGACCACGCCGCGCGGAGAGCACCACGGCGGTGGACGACGACGAGGCCTATGAAGGGGACGACGCGGAGCCTGGGAAGACGCGGCAGTGGAAGCCCGCGCGGAGAGGAGTACGAGGGTTCACTAGTTCGGCTATGGTGTGAGGCTGCCGTCGCCGCAGGGCCTGGCCAGCGGCGGGAATAGTAGGGGGCGGTGAGGCCTCCGCGGCAGCACAGCCGGCCACGGGAGGCAGGAGCATGCGACACGACCGGCGCTTCTTTGGGCGGCTGGAGCAAGAAGACCAGAGGTTGAAGAAGCACTACGGTCGTTGGATGGACATCATACGGTCACTGGAGCTAGAATCATTCATATTGACTAAGTTGACAAAGCCCTTCAGCCCCGTCAACTTAGTAGGCCCATAAGACAGCCTCCCACCAAGGTGGGTCCCAACTAGCCGGGGGAGTATTCATTTTTTTGTGCGTAATAAGGAGGCACTTCCGGTGGGTCCGAGCCGACAATGGGGAACGTTTTTCTGAAATACGATGGCCCGTCCGGTGGGTCCCAAAGAAGTGAGGGGAAATGATTTATTTCAAAAATACTGGTGGCCCGTCCGTGGGTCCCCGCTGTCGTGGAGGAATAATTATTTTCCGCGTAATAAGGAGGCACTTCCTTGCGGCTGTCATGGACCCACTGTCGCCTCTCCACGTGACAAGACTTCTTCCGATGGAAGTCGGTCGTTGAGCACATTGACCACGCCGCGCCTGGAGCACCACGGCGGTGGACGACGGCGAGGCCTAGGTAGGGGACGACGCAGAGCCGGGCCACGGGAGGCAGGAGCAGGCGGTAGCACAGCCGGCCACGGGAGGCAGGAGTAGGCGGCACAAACGACGCTGCTTTGGGCGGCTGGAGCAAGAAGACCAGAGGTTGAAGAAGCCGTATGGCCATTGGATGGACATCATGCGGTCACTGGAGTATTGACTAAGTTGACAAAGCCCTCCGTCCCCGTCAACTTAGTAGGCCTACAAGTCATCCCAACAATATGGTGGGTCCCAGCTAGCAGGGGGTATTCATTTTTTTGGTCCTAATAAGGAGGCACTTCCTTGCGGGCGAAGATATAGCTGGTGGGTCCGACCTGTCAGCGGGGTGAACGTTTTTTCGCGAAATACAGAGGCCCTTCCTGTGGGTCCTAGCTGTCAGGTGGAGGAATCATTATTTTGCGCGTAATAAGGAGGCATTTCCTTCAGTGCGGCCATGGACCCAACTGTCAGCCCCTCCACGTACAGTCTACTTCCGATGGATGTCGTTCATTGACCAGGTCGCGCCGAGAGCACCAGGGCGGTGGACGACGGCGAGGCCTAGGAAGGGAACGAACGGAGCCAGGGAATACTCGGCAGTTGATTCCCACGCGGAGGAGTACAAGGGTTTACTGGTTCGTCTGCCATCGTCGGAGAATAATAGCAGGTGTGGGTGAGTAGAGGGATGGCTAGGCCAGCGATGGGAGTACGGTGGGGCCGTGAGGCCTGCGCGGCAGCATAGGAGGCCGCGGGAGGAGGGAGGAGGCAGCATAGGCGGCCGGCGCTTGTTTGAGCGGCTGGAGCATGAAGAGCAGAGATTGAAGAAGCACGACAGCCATTGCATAGATATCCAACAGTCACTGCTCTCGTGTGTTGACTAAGTTGGCAGGGCGTTGCGTGTGTGTCAACCATTTTTTATGAAAGCATACGCGTCAACCTGTAGTAGACGCACTAGTCAGCCTCAAATATGTGGAAAACAGTATACAGCCCATCTGCCATTATTTCTAATAATGTACAACCCATTTGCTAAATCTTAAGTTTTTTTGGGAGCCCGTCTTCATTTTGTTAGCATTACACCCCATATTGTGGCCACGGTTAAAAAGTATGCGAGATTTTGCATATTTCGGTGCAGTCAACTATTTTTAATCCAGAAATATCGATTCACATTCAAACTATTTTGAAAAATAATTTATATAAATATAAAATCAAAATAATTGTCCATGCATAAAAATCTATGGAATTTAAGATCTTGTAATGAAAAAAATGAAACTAATTCGGTTTGATGTCTTTTAAAATGTATGTGCCATTTCTGGGCAAACCGAATGAAACTCTCCTCGCCTTGAAACATTTGCAGCCAAATAGGGCCGATAAAGCAAGTAGGCCTTGTTTGGGTATTTCTTTAAAAATAGAACTGGCTAGCCATTTTCAGCAAGAAAAAATACAACTGGGCTCATGATGTGGTAAACATAAATAAAACCCTGCTAGACGGGCCACAGCCTCGTTGTTACCCCGATCCGTCGCTAAAACTAGTATAAATAACAACCGCTTGTTCCTCATTGTCTCAAAAAACTGCTTGTTCCTAAAAACTATGCGACTTGTCGGGTCCCTGTTGTCACGTCGTCAGAGTGTAATTCTCTCATTTATTGACTACGTTGATTTATAGCGTGAGCCCTGATGTCAAAACATTAGGAGGAACCATATTTTTGGGCTTGTACTATAGAGGCACTTGCTTGCGTACTGCCATGACGCTGGTGGGTCCCTACTGTCATTCTCTACACGTACAGTCATCTCCTTGTTCCTATCGGTTGTTGATGATGTTGACAACGCAAGAGGGCGGCGCACCGCGCACGGCGAGCGAACCAAGGCCGCAAGGCAGAGGACGACGGCGAGGCCTCAGACGAAACGAACAGGAGCCGTTGAAGATGCGTCGGTCCAGTCGCAGGCGGAGGGGAGTACGAGGGTTGACTGGTGGGGGTGGTGGGGGCTAGTCACTTGGCTTCAGAATGCACGTGAGCTCAAGCAGCTCATGTGAGTGATGCTATTTCCCTTGGTTGTGATTTGTTACAATATTTCACTCTAAATTAAACGAATGGCAAGCCATTTGCCTTGTTTCAAAGAAAATATGACAAATACAGCCAAGTTGAAAAGGGCGTAAACATCTGACTCCAGCTTACAAACTGCATACAAAAGCATGAGGGTTGATTGTTCATCAGGTTTACAAAAACCCAGATTGAAAAGGGCAACAACATCTAACTCAAAGACTTGTTTTCGGCAGTCACAGTCAAATGGATCGGTCAGGTCCATAGAATGAACATTCTGGATCGTAAAATTTACCGGATTATGACCACAATATGTTGTAAATAGAAGCCCGGCACATTCAGAAGCTCTTTTGCCCACCTGAAACTCCTTTTTTTTCGCTTCGACATACCCATCCGTCAAAACCATGCTGCTGATTAACTTAAGCCTGATGGACAATAGTAACCTCGCATTCAGCAGGAAGAACATGACAAATCTTGTGTTTGCACGGTTGGCTACATATCATTCTAGCGTTATTGTCTTCAATCGAATCTCATGAGAAGTGAGAAAATCCCAATGCCTACGAATCCACCGATTGGTTATAACTTTCTTACCCCGTCCTGTTGCCTAAATAGACATGAAAATTGAAAACAGTTATGGTCTAAAAGAAGAGTGTCGAAAGAGCAACAGCTGAACGGTTAATTCTAGTACACTATATGCAGGCTTCCAATGTGCGTGAAGTTATCACCTTTATATACAACTTCTCCAGACATGGAAAGCATTGCAGCAAGCCAATAATCTTGTTCAGATCGAAACTATTCATTTGGATATATAAGATCTTGACAAAATCCAGCACCATTGATAGGCCATCCATGGAGAAACTCTTCATTGAGCATAGAACATAATATTAGTACAAAATGTGTACTCCAAGATGATATATAAATTATTCGCAGAAATTTAAAATGCAGCATATGGTTACAAGTGTAGATGATAATATAAAGTACCTGAAGAACTGTGGAGCCAAACACCATATTGAAATGAGCACGTAGATCATGTATTACACCCAAGGTCTCCAGTTTAGGCGCAGAGAGGACGGTTATTTGCAACGGTGAATAATTAGAATCAAGGATCAACCTTTGAAGTGAAGGGGCATCTTGGATGAAGAGCTGCCTTCCGTCAAAAGAAATTCCAATTCTTACAAGGTTAGGCGACTTTATTTGGAGACAACCGATTCTAATCAGGAAAACAAGCACCAAGCACTCCAAATACAGGGCAACTAGAGTGGATGATGCTGTGCAATGAGGCCTCCGATATATGAACCTGCACAAGTGAAAGTTTCTTGAGAAATGGGAGTCGAAGGTTTAGTACCAGATTGTCTGGAAGGTAGCACGGCGCAAAGGTGGCGGTGTGGAGAGAGGAGGAAAACCGCGAGATGGACATCGGTGCTGAGGGCACAAGTTCATGGCGTTCTGTATGTGGTATGTGATTTGTGGGAATAGTAGAACTCAAGCAGCTGTAGTTCTGTGAATTGTGGGATTTCAGCCAAAGGCCCACTGCAGGGCATGGTATGCTTGCTCGTAGCATGACGGGATGCAGAGGCTTTGAATGGAGCCCTGGTGGGAGGAGATGATGGCTCTGGGGATTTCAAAATCATTGAAGAGAGATAGCTGACGATAGTCGAGATTAAGGGGCACGGCGCGCCATAGAGGGCACCACCGAATTGAGAGGGCTTGGGTGCGGCAGCAATCCTTGGTGGGGAGAAGCGAGATGATCTCCCCAAGGATGGCACTCGGGAGATCGTTGATGCGGTCCACCCGAGATTCTACGGGTTCCTGGGATCCGGTGGGGGGCGGGATCATCGCTTCTCCCCGCGCTGCCGGGTGCGGGATATACAACAGGCGTCGCTGCTGGCGGGAGCCTCATCTTCTTGGCGCTGGGGTCAGCCGACTCCTGTTTCCTCGAGGCGCGCGTCACACGCCACGGATTTGAGCAGAGTAACGAATGACGAGCCTAGTTGTAGAAAAGAGCTAAGAAGAAGGGGAGCTGGGGGTTTTCTGTAGGAGTGAGGAAGAAGGGGAGCTGGGGTTTTCTGTAGGAGTGAGGTGTGGAATTTGGGGTACGAGTGGAGCGAGCTGACGTGAGGTGGGTGGAAGCGAGGAGGAAGAAGAGCACCCAGGGTTTTTTTTGTGGGGGAGGGGGGCGGTGTGCTGGGTGTGGGTAGCACCTTTTGAATTGATTTTACTATTTACTAGTGTGGATTGGCTGTTTTTTCTTGGGCCCAGAGAAACAATTACTACTAGTACTGTGGAGACACTCTACGGCTACCAAGAAAAACAATTACTACTAGTACAGTGGAGACACTCTACCGCTTCTGGCTCCTCCTAGGTCACTGAAACGTCTCCCTATACTGAATGTTGTTATACTTTTGTCACCGACATGCGGGCCATGCAGCGCGCGGGCCCAAATGCCATCCACCAAATTAGCAGGCAGTATGCAGGCGGAGAGTCACCCCGGTCGTAGCGCGGCAGTAACGAGCCGTCGTATCACAAAACCCCACCTCCCCGCAGTCTAAGTTTGACGGACGAAGCAACCATCATTTCACTCCTCGCTGAATCCCCCTCTCCCTCACCGTCTTCAAGAAAAGGCAACACTCGCATCTGCCATTGTTCTTCTCTCCCAACAAAGGGAAGGTAAGCGGATTCGTGATGTTGGTATATTTTCGTTCAGAGAAAAAAAGAACTTTTGCAAAGCAGTAACTGATCCTCGCTCTCTTTTTTGCTTCATTGTCATTGCGATTGTGTTTTCCTTTCAGTCGTCTCCTAGTATTCGTCAGTTTCATGATGGACCAAGGAGAACCAGGCAAAGATTTGCTGATATTGGAGCAGACACGGGAGGCTGATCCCCACGAGACAGAGAGCTCCAAGAAGATGAGGCAGCCACCGAGCCGACCCCAGATACGCTCACGGCCACTACTGAGATGGTCAATGCCCCGTTTGAGGTTACTACTGAGCTGCCCAAGGTGATTTCCTTCTTTGTCGATCTCGATTGTGGTTTTTCATCTAAGTATGTGGTGATTTTTTCTAGAAAAGGAAGTATGTGGTGATTAATAATGCAAAATTTTATTAGCTTCGATGCCATGCTATACATAGTGGTTTAAATAACTTGTGGTTCTTATACAGAAAAGTAATTCAGAATTTGTTTCTGTTTCAATTAGAGCCCTCGATGCAGACAAAGGATTTTGTGGTTGTGCATGTCACTCGCTATGAGGCGGACGACCTGAATATACGCACTGGGAAAACAGAGTTCTTAGGCTGTTGGATCCTCGAAGCCATTTGCGGTTATACCAATGAAGAGTTGTATTCCAGCCTCACTGTTGTCAGGCGTGTTGTCCATGGTGTACTGAAGCACAAGAAGTTCAAAGTTACTCCTTCGTTCTTGTCAAGCTTACGCAGGAAGATGACGTGGCATGCCTCCACAAACAAGTTTATCAGTGGCAAGGCCACAGGGTTGTCTTCATGAAGGTTCACAGGATTGAGCTGCTGCGGGACGTCCTCGATGATGTTGATGGCAAGGTCCATCTTGTGTCCAGCCCAAATTAGATCGAGGCATGAAATAGTTGCCCCAGCTAGTGTTTAATAGTAGTTCGGATTGTGTCTAATTATCCGAAACTTTCCTGTTATCGACCCCTCTAGGGCTAGTGCTCTGTTTGAATACGTCTATGGGAACTGCTGCTACTTTTGTGTGCCCGTGAATCATGTGAGAACCATCGTAATTGTTGCCGAAACAAATGCGTCCTCACTAGTTTTTTCATGAATATGGCATGGTAAGACATAAGTTGTCACGGTTTATCATACGAGCAGTGTGTGTTTTGTTGAAATAGAGCACTGCTCGAGAATCGTATACCGACGTATACATAAGTACTTGTAAACACTGTTGGTGCTACCCCACTTGTAAGCAGCCAGCAAAAGACGGCATGTTGGCTCAGCTCGCTTCAACACCGGGCTATCAACCAGCTAACAATCAACAATCATTGTCCGACATATAAGCAACTACTATGTATCTTGTTACAAAGGGTTCATGCAGTTAATTGAGGCCACAATGTAATAAATTCCAAACGTTCACACGCTACTCCAGCGCTCATGTGGAACACTCACAATTAAACTCGTCTTCATAAAAATCTTGAAAACCATAAGTTAAGCAATTTTACACATCTCAATGATTCATAGAACATAACAAACATATACTAGTTCACAGCAAAAGACAAAGTTGTGAGAAGGTTTACAAATTAGGAAAAAACAAGCAAGGCTTCTCTGAGCAAAGGGCCTCCGGCAGCTTTAAATTTCCTGGAGTTCACTCTGGTTTTTCTTGTTGCCACGATTCAGGGTTAGGTTCTCTCATTCCAGAATAACCAGTTATAATTGTGGTCTCAGCTGGAATGCTGAACTGAACCATGCAGTGTACTGACCAGCTAAAATGCTTGTGCATTCCACTAAATTTAAGCACCGCTATTTGCAGAAATAAGCAGACCACAATGCCTCTTGTCCGCGCACCTGTCCAAAAAACCGCCGTGCAGCTATGCCAGCTAGTCCTCGGTCCATGGATGAACTGGTAGAGAGTGCATTCCGGACTAGGTTGCAGTTGTTTTCGCTCGTCCCTGCACTGCAATCAGGAAGTAAAACGTACGAATCAGCTTCTTTTAGATTGCGTTGGTCATTCTACCTTAGTTACTACCAATGTAGGGATACCTTGAAGACGGGAGGTTAGACGACGGCAACGAGGGATAGCCATCTCATTTTGCGCAGTTGTACTAAAACTGAGGTGTGTGCTTTTGATTGCGCGGATAGAAACGGTACGGAGACAGACATCCCAAAATGATATGGAGACAGACATCCCTGTTTGCGCAAATACGAAATACGGTTATTTAAACAGTGACACATATTACTACTTTCCCCCGTTTTCTCTTAGAACCATGTCCTAGATTCATGCTACAGCTTTCCCACTTTCTTCCCTGTTTGAACCAACGCTTTGAGTTCACTATATGAACTAGCTTTACTTCTAATAATAGTAGAAGTCTAGGTGGTTTTGTAGCAGCGGACGGAAGTAGAAAAGGATCCACACGAAGGGGGGAGAGCTGGGGCAGTAGAGCAAGGAAGGTTTCGAAGGAATATATACCTGAGGGTCTTCGCCATGTGGCAAAGACGGCGTCGGGAGGCCGCATCTTGGCCACAATACCGCAGGGAGGAAGAAGGGGTCGGAGGCCCTCCAGAGCCGACGCTCTCTCGGAGAGAACAACACGACCGCCGATCAGGACGCGCGGGCAGTCGTTGGTCTCCTCCCTCGCCACCGACGACAGCGTGAACGATGTACCTACACCCCCTGCCCCGGTCGAGGTTGTCCGGCTGGATTTGTGACCAGCCGTGAGCTGAGAGAGAGAGTGTGGCCACCTATAACTTGCTTAGATCTGGAGAGCATGAGAGAGTGCATGAGAGGAACCCTAGTAAAGCAAGCGCTAAGGCTCCTGCTTTTATATATAGAGGAGTGATTTTGTTGTACCGGCTTTAAAAAAATGCGCTCCTACGTGTACCCGCGAGTGGGTGTGAGAGAACTAGTGCGTGCGTGCACCGCTTCTCTTCGTGAGAGTACAATATATACTCTGCCCAAAGAACGTTCACCGCAAGAGTAATAGTATAAGTGTGTGACGTGTGAGCTAAAATAAAATGTGCGCGCCATCTTTTGCTTTTTAGAAGTTCTGAGGGTAGGGTGTGAAGAGCACATATGTGCGTGACGTCTACCTGCAGATTGAGGATGGGTGCAACGTGCGAGTCTGCGAGAGGACTCGGGAGAGTCGTGACTCGTGAGGGTGCATGTGCGTGAGAGACAATGCAATGCATGTGTTCGTAAATCATTATCCGACAAACGTTCGCCACAAGCCTTTTCCTGACGAGCGCCGTAAGAACCGTTAGATCGGCATCCGACAGTGTCATTTTTGCCATGTCATTTAATGTAACAGCCACTCCTACACACAAATCTTCCACGTGAGTGTTAGCAATCGTCAGATGCTCCCTCCGTTTCGAAATGCAGTGCATATAGCTTTATTGAAAATTAGAACCTCGCAAACTTTTACCGAGTTTTCGTGTACCAAATTGCACATGTAGAATACCCTGTATATATCATTTCATTCATCTTCGATAGGTAACTATAAAGATGGGTGAGGAGTCTACAAGAAAGACCATCGTATCACCCACAGCAATTTCAACCATCCTTTAGTGTCGAGGAATATCATAGGAACTCTATATGATATGATTTTTAAAGGATTTTTTCCTTTAGAGCCAATTGATTCATAGGAATAGATTCATATACTCTACATTTCAAAGGAAATAAACATGATATCATTTCTGTAGCTTTAGAGCCACTTGGTTCATATGAATGGATTCCTATACTCCCTTAATTTCAAAGGAAAATAAACATTAGCATATATTCAATAGAAAAGTTCCTATAATATGAACCAAACTACATCTCTTTACTAATCCCTCCTCATAGGAATTGAGATACATGTCATCTCTAGACTCAATAGAAAAGTTCCTATGATGTGAACCAAATGACATCTCTTTTCCAATCCCTACTTATAGGAATTGAGATGCTCCATGTCATCTCTTTCCCTACAACTTCCACGTATGCATCTCCTATTCCTAAATAGATAGTACAACCCACTAGTAGCTTTTTTCGAAAACATGCAACTATGGCACAAGAACTATATAGTGTGCCAATAACTTTGAAAGATGGTCGCTGGATGAAGCTAACCCGACAGTGCAGAGATGGGCAAATCCGAGCACTACTGGCCGATGGATATCATCAACATTCCACCAGATTGTAGCGACCAGACCTCAAACAGTCTGATCTCTGTGCTCAAGTGTCATCCCTGGATCAGTAATACTGACACCACACAGTACTCGAAGGATTTATAATAGAGTAGCAATCACACACTTATTACATCGAATGTCTCAAGAGAGAACTTAACAAAATAAATATGGCTTAAGGCCATCTAATAACGATAACGTGGAAGGCTTGGAAGAATAAGCGAGTCCATCAACTCCAACGGCATCATCGAGTATAGAACCACGACCTAAGCACCTTACTGTCGTTGCGAAAAGTCTGCAACATGAAACGTTGCAGCCCGAAAACGCCACAAGACATGGAATATGCCGCAATGTAACACATAGAGAATAATGAAAGAGTAAGCCTATACTACATGCATATATGGCTAGTGGAAAGCTCTATGGTTACAGCTTTTGTAAAAGGTGTTTTTCCCTACCGCAAAGGAATAAATTTTATTTAACTATCATGGTGGTTGTTAAACATTGAGAATGGTTGACAGCATTCTCAATCCCAATTAAAGTAATCATTAACAAAACCCAACAATATTAATTTAAAGTAACATGACGAGATTCACATGATATCCAAGTACTAGATACTCAAGATGTCCATAACCGGGGACATGGCTAACCATGATTAGTTTGTTACACTCTGCAGAGGTTTGTGCACTTTTCCCATTAAGACTCGATCTCCTCCGCTTGATTTCTCGCACTACATGGTGTTTGAGAAACGGATGACCGAGACATAGTTTTTCAGAAGCGCTTGCACCTTACGTATGGGTAGACCGTACCAACCTAAAACCCCTACATCTGCTAGTCTACCCGTAAGAGTTCGCACTACTTACTCAACTATGCTAGAGCCCATAATAGCATGTGGCTGCACACGGAAGTTTCTAGCATGAATAATCTCATGATCCTTTTGAGCCTGGGTGGCGGTCCGAAGAAAAACAGGCAAATCCTGGAAACCAGGTACCTCAATCCACCCAGATGTGTGTTTAGGTTGCCACCTTAAGTAAACCATTAATTAACAATCTCACATCTGTCATGGATACACTCACCCAATCCATGTCTACTAGCATAGCATGGCATAATAAGCAAACGTAGAAGTAACCCCCAAAGGTTTGATAATAAACAGGTAATAGGTACTACCTCATCTACTTCCCATCCCACAATTTAATTAGATCCTAATCATGCAATGTTTGAGGATTGATCTAATGCAATAAAACTGGGTAGTAGAAAATGTATGATCAAAGTGTTACTTGCCTTGCTGATGATCCATGAAACCTAGAGACTCAAGTAACAAAGCGACTCCGGGTATTCTATCACAGACAAACAAACAAGCATACAATAAGTACTCATCTAATGCACAAGTAAATCTCAAATACAAGATCTAACCAGAAAGTTCAACTTAAGAACTCCGGTTTGCAAAAAGAATCAAATCAAACGAAGCAACGAAAGTCAAACGGCGAAAGAAAACGGCTTCGTTTTACTAATCTGGATCTAAGTCAAATTTTACAGAGGTAAAAACTTGTTTAAGTTGGTTATTCGGAAAGAGGGTTTCGAGACGAAACTCCAGGCGCTTGAATCGCCTGATTCCGATAAACGAGCGAAAAGTTATACTAAAACGAAAATCGGATCGGAAATCGTGATCTGAAAAATCACGGATTAAACCCGAGAAAAAGAAAAATGACAAACAGGTTAACGAACGAACGTTCGTTAACTAGATCTAATCTGACGAATACGTTCATTAAAACGAACGACGAGCGAACGCTCACTAATTAACCGAACCGAAAATAAAAAAACCGAACTAATAAAAAAACGGAACCTAAAAAAACCGATTTAAAACCGGAAAAACCGAACGGTTTTTCTAAAAAAACGGCACGGATTTTGAGGCACCTCAGCGGCCGTGGTCGGCGGGCGGCGGCGGCCCAAGGCTAGGGTTAGGGTTCGGCGGTGAGTGAGTGGGCGGGCGGCCGGGCCGGCTGGGACTGGTGGGCGCTGGGCGGCGCTATATAAAGGCTGCCCCCGGGCGGAGTCCCGCGCGGGTACGGCCCGTAGGTCGGTTTACTTTTTTTTAAATAATTTCGCGCAGAAAAACAAACGAAAGAAATACTAAACGGACTCCAAAAAGCCCGAAACAAATTTTCCCCGGCTTCTATAATCAAGACGGACAAGATGAACATTTATTTGGGGCCTAAATGCAATTTTGAAAAATGCATATTTTTCCTAAATTCAAATAAAATGGCGAAAAACTCCAAATAAAATCTTATTGGATTTTATTATTAAATCCTCATTATTTCTTTATTTTGGGAAAGTCATTTTATTCCCTCTCTCATATTTTTGTAATAGAAATAACTGAAGATAAAATAATTAAAATCAAAATGATCCTATTTTCAAAATTTGAGAAAACTCAAATATGAAAATAACGAAATCCCCAACTCTCTCCGTTGGTCCTTGAGTTGCGCAGAATTTCTAGGATCGAGCCAACAATGCAACAAAAATATGATATGCAATGATGATCTATGTATAACATTCCAAATTGAAAATTTGGGATGTTACAAAGCTACCCCTTAAGATGAATCTCGCCCTCGAGATTCGGGTTGGCTAGAAAATAGGTGAGGGTGGTCCTTAAGCAGATCTTCCTCTCGCTCCCAGGTGGCTTCATCCTCGGTGGTGGCTCCAATTGAACTTTGCAAAACTTAATGACCTTGCCGCGGGTGACTCGGCCGGGCATACTCCGTAATCTTATCTGGTTTCTCCTCATAGGTCGATCGTCATTCAACCGAATCGCCTCTAGTCGCACAAAGATCTCTCAGTGGTATATCCGCCATCTCTGCATGACACTTCTTCAACTGAGAAACATGGAACACATCGTGAACACCTGACAAACCCTTGGGTAATTCCAACTTGTACGCAACTTCTCCCATGCGCTCCAAAACTTTGTATGGTCCCACAAAACGTGGCGCTAATTTTCCTTTAACACCAAAACGCTTAACTCCTCGAAGCGGAGATACTCGAAGATAAACTTTGTCTCCGACTTCATATTCTGTCTCCTTCCGTTTTGAATCCGCATAGCTCTTCTGCCTTCATTGGGCTACCTTGAGCCTTTCGCGAATCAACTTTACTTTCCGTTCAGACTCCTTAATCAAATCCGGTCCAAACAACTGGCGGTCTCCAACCTCATCCCACAATAGCGGGGTTCTGCACCTCCTTCCATACAAGGCTTCGAAAGGTGCCATCTTCAAACTGGTTTGGTAGCTGTTGTTATAAGAAAACTCCGCATATGGCAAGTTGTCATCCCAAGTTGATCCATAATCCAAGGCACATGCTCTCAGCATATGCTCCAAAATCTGGTTGACTCTCTCGGTTTGTCCATCCATGCGTGGATGAAAAGCTGTACTAAACTCCACCTGGTTCCAAAAGTTTCGCAAGCTGCTTCCCGAACTTTGAGGTGAATTGGGTTCCTCTATCCGATATGATACTCCTCGAACTCCATGCAAGCATACAATCTCGGTCATGTATATCTTAGCCAATTTGGCAATCTTGTAGGTAGTCTTTATCGGAATGAAATGAGCTACCTTCACAAACGATCGACTACAACCCAAATCGAGTCATAGCCTTGAACGGGTCTCGGCAATCCCGTGATGAAATCCATGCCTAGTTTATCCCACTTCCATTCGGGTATAGGCAATGGTCAGAATAATCCACGGCATCTGATGTTCTGCCTTCACTTTCTGACACACATCACAAACTGCTACATACTCTGCAATATCTTTCTTCATCCCGGTCCACCAGAAAGGATCCTTCAAATCCAAATACATCTTGGTATTTCCGGGATGGATCGAATACAGCGAATCATGTGCCTCTTGCAAAATCAACTTCCGAATCTCCGGATCACTTGGCACATAAACGCGGTCCTCAAACCATAAGGTATCGTGCTCATCCTCATGAAATCCCTTTGCTTTTCCCCTGCTCATCCTCTACTTAATAGAAGCAACTTCCTTATCTGTCCTTTGAGCTTCTCTGATTTTATCCATCAAAGTAGACTGAATCTCCAACGCTGCTACATAGCCTCTCGGAACTATTTCCAAACATATCTCCCGGAATTCCTTGGCTAATTCTTTTGGTAAACCTCCGGTCATTAGGATGTTGACATGACTCTTACGGCTCAACGCGTCTGCTACCACGTTAGCCTTTACGGGGTGATAATGCAATCTCATATCGTAATCTTTAATAAGATCCAACCATCTCCTTTTTCTGAGGTTTAACTCCTTCTGCGTGAAGATGTACTTCAAAATCTTGTGATCCGTATACACCTCACAATGATTTCCAGTGAGGAAATGTCTCCAAGTCTTCAGTGCGTGTACTACGGCTGCTAACTCCAAATCATGAGTAGCATAATTTAACTCATGAGGCTTAAGCTGTCGTGAAACATTCGAAACAACTCTTCCTTCCTGCATAAGCACTGCTCCAAGTCCTTGACGTGAAGCGTCGTAATAAACTTCGTAATCCTTGCTTTGGTCTGGCAGGATTAATACTGGTGAGGTAACCAAACGCTTCTTCAACTCTTGGAAACTAGCCTCACACTCCTCAGTCCATATGAACTTGGTATCCTTCTTCAATAATTCTGTCATAGGCTTCGCAATCTTCGAGAAATTCTCAATAATCTCCGGTAGTATCCTGCGAGTCCAAGGAAACTCGGATCTCTCCAACTGTTGTTGGCGCTTCCCGCTTTGTCACCATGGCAACTTTAGTGGGGTTCATCTGCTATACCTTCTCCGGATATAACATGTCCGAGAAATCCAACTTCCTTTAACCAAAACTCACACTTGTCAACTTGGCATACAACTGATGTTCTCTGAGCTTCTCGAGTACCAAACGCAAGTGCTCCTTATGTTCTTCTTCATTCTTTGAGTAGACCAAAATATCGTCAATGCATACCATGACGAACTTATCCAAAAACTCCATAAACACCTTGTTCATCATGTTCATAAAATAGGCTGGGGCGTTAGTCAGACCAAATGACATAACGGTATACTCATACAACCCGTACCTGGTGGTAAAGGCCGTCTTAGGTATATCCTGCTCCCGAATCTTCAACTGATGGTATCCTGATCGCAAATCGATCTTGGAAAATACCTTAGCTCCTTGCAATTGGTCAAATAAGTCGTTGATCATCGGCAACGGGTATTTGTTCTTAATGGTCACTTCATTCAATCCTCGATAATCAACAACCATTCTTAATGATCCATCCTTCTTCTCCACTAGAAGTACTGGCGATCCCAAAGGCGAAGAACTTGGGCGAATAAAACCTTTGTAATCTGCTTCTTAATTTCCTCCAAATCTTGGGCTAGCATCCTATACGTTCTCTTAGATATCGGCCCAGTGCCTGGCAGTAGTTCAATTAGAAACTCAATGTCTCTGTCCGGCAGTATGCCTGGCAACTCTTCCGGAAACACGTCCGGATAATCCCTTACCACGGGTACTTCCTCCTGCACAACTCCTGATAAGGAATTTACATGTGCTCTCCTCGGCTCATGCTGTGATACATACTTGATTCTCCTTCCTTCTGGGGTGGTAAACAAAATTGACTTACTAGCGCAATCAATATTCCCTCCGTACTTTGATAACCAATCCATGCCTAATATCACATCCAATCCTTGGGATTCCAAAACTATTAGGTCCGAGGGAAATAAGTGGTTTCCAATCCTTAATGGCGCCGATCGCACCATATACTTGCCATATATTCCGCTCCGGGTGAGGTTACTAGCATGGGTGACCTAAGGGCTTGGGTTGGTAATTTATACTTATCCACAAATCCCCTTGATATGTATGAATGTGATGCACCAGTATCAAAAAGAACAACTGCAGTAAATGTCTTAACCAAAAACTTACCTATTACTGCGTCTGGCTGAGCTTCAACCTCCTCCACGGTAACATGGTTCACCTGTCCCCCGTTGAAAGGGTTCGGCTTCTTTCATGAGCTTCCATTGCCGTTACCATTTTGGGCTTCTGGACATTCATTTGCATAATGCCCAGTCTTACAGCACTTAAAACAAGTGATATGGCACAGGTCTACCTTGGATGGTGTTGACGGGCTGGTGCGGTTTTGTCCATTGCTTCCTCCATTCCCGTTTCCATTCTTTGTGCCATTATGCTTGTGCGAGCTACCTCCTCTGTGAGTATGCTTAAATTGCCCTCCTGGCTTAGGGGTAAAGCGTAGTTTCTGCTGAGCTCCAGAGTTATACTTCCCCTGTCCATACTTTCTCTTGCGATTATCAACTGATCTTGCTTCCTTCAATCATAAGAGCACGGTCTACTAACTCCTGGTAGTTATTGAAGGTGGCTACCATCAACTGCATGCTCAGCTCATCATTCAGTCCTTCTAGAAACTTCTCCTGCTTAGCTGCATCTGTAGCAACGTCATCTGGGGCATAACGTGCTAACTTACTAAAATCATCCACATACTGGCCAACTGTCCGTCCTCCTTGGCGCAAGTTGCGAAACTCACGCTTCTTCATGGCCATAGCTCCTGCTGAAACATGGGCAGTACGGAAAGCTTGCTGAAACGGATCCCATGTGACAGTGTCTACAGGGTAAGTGGCTGTAAAATTCTCCCACCATGCTGCTGCGGGTCCTTCAAGCTGATGTGCGGCAAATTTCACCTTTTCCCCATCTGTACATCCTGAAGTGGTCAACTCCCTCCCTATCTTACGGAGCCAATCATCTGCAACAATCGGCTCGGTGCTACTGGAAAACACCGATGGATTCAGCCTCAAGAAACGGGTCAAATGGTCAACAGGTGGTGGTGGTGGTGGTGGGTTGTTGTTGTTGTTGTTGTTGTTGTTGTTGTTGTTGTTGTTGTTGCCTTGGTTCTGAACCAATGTTTGAATCAAGGCATTCTGCTGCTGAATCAACTGAGTGATCTTCGGCGGAAAAACAAATCCGGGGTCGCATCTCGGAGGCATCTGAGGGGTTTATAGAAAAGACGAGAGTTAAGAATAGAATGAGGTCTAGGGAGAAAACACTACCCATATGCACATGAGACAAAAACACACAATATCACTCCAATCAAAACATACAAGGGCATACAATGGTCTAACTATCGTTACAATGTCTTTGGGACTAAAACTAATTTTTAATGGGGAATTTCTACTACCGTTATGGTGGTCAACTAGAAAACCGCTCCGATGAAGACTCCATGATATCCGCTCCAAAGATCCTCTTGAAATCATCATCAGTAGGATTGGAATCGGTGTCGTCGATGATGATGTAGTTCTTTGGACAGGTGCAATCTTCATCTTCTCCTCCGGGTGCTGAATTCCCCATGAGTTCTTCAATCTTCTCCTTAAGATAGTCGTTTTGTCTCACTAGAGCTACAATCTCCTCCATGTAGTCCTTGCGAGTTGCCTTCAGTTCTCCTTCTAGTTTGATAATCTTGGCTTTTGCTTTCTTCAACTCCATCATGTCTGCGCACATCTGGTTCTCCTGGCGTCGAATGTGCTGATTTAACTCTTGGATGAAAGCTGCAATGGATCGATCCTTCTTAGTGCTAACTATCTCCCATTATTCATCTCAGCGTCCGCAAATCTGGTAGATAGTATACTTGAGGTCATCTTGGTAAACTTCTCCAATGCGTCCCATGGTTATGTGAGCTGCCATGCTCTTTCCCAGACTCCAGGTTGGTGCATTGAAAACACACTCAATAGGCTCCGTGACTGGCGCGAACGTTCTTCCGGGAACTTGAGCTTGAATCTTCCAGCGCTCCTCTTCGGGTAAAGTGGAATTGTAGGTCCCGGTGAAGCTTGGTATTCCGATGTTCAGATATTTAGTGACTTCCTTCAGCTGTCGTCCAAAGGGTGTATCTTCATCCGGCTGGGTGAACTTGATCCTCGCTTCCGTCATCCTAAAAGAGTAGAAAAGATGAGGAGTCAGAAATGAGAAGAGAGTAGTGATCTAGGGCTTTAGCTTAGTGGTCGTGTCCTACGATCGTGGTGCTCGATACCATCTTTGTAGCGACCAGACCTCAAACAGTACCGATCTACGTGCTCAAGTGTCATCCCCGGATCAAGAATGCCGACACCACACAAGACTCGAAGGATTTATAACAGAGTAGCAATCACACACTTATTACATCGAATGTCTCAAGAGAGAACTTAACAAAATAAATATGGCTTAAGGCCATCTAATAACGATAACAGCAGAAGGCTTGGAAGAATAAGCGAGTCCATCAACTCCAACGGCATCACTGAGTATAGAACCACGACCTAAGCACCTTACTCGTCGTCTGAAAAGTGCGCAACATGAAATGTTGCAGCCAAAACGCTGGCCACAAGACATGGAATATGCCGGCAATGTAACACATAGAGAATAATGAAAGAGTAAGCCTATACTACATGCATATATGGCTGGTGGAAAGCTCTATGGTTACAGCCATAAAAGCAGGTTTTTCCCTACTGCAAAGGAATAAATTTTATTTAACTATCATGGTGGTTGTTAAACATTGAGAATGGTTGACAGCATTCTCAATCCCAATTAAAGTAATCATTAACAAAACCCAACAGTATTAATTTAAAGTAACATGACGAGATTCACATGATATCCAAGTACTAGATACTCAAGATGTCCATAACCGAGGACACGGCTAACCATGATTAGTTTGTTACACTCTGCGGAGGTTTGTGCACTTTTCCCCACAAGACTCGATCTCCTCCGTTTGATTTCTCGCACTACATGGTGTTTGAGAAACGGATGACCGAGACATAGTTTAGCGCTTGCACCTTACGTATGGGTAGACCGTACCAACCTACAACCCCTACATCTGCTAGTAAACCCGTTAGAGTTTGCACAACTTAGACAACTATGCTAGAGCCCATAATAGCATGTGGCTGCACACGGAAGTTTCTAGCATGAATAATCTAATGATCCCTTTGAGCCTGGGTGGCGGTCCGAAGAAAAACAGGCAAATCCTGGAAACCAGGTACCTCAATCCACCCAGATGTGTGTTTAGGTTGCCACCTTAAGTAAACCATTAATTAACAATCTCACATCTGTCATGGATACACTCACCCAATCCATGTCTACTAGCATAGCATGGCAAAATAAGAAAACGTAGAACTCCCAAAGGTTTGATAATAAACAGGTAATAGGTACTACCTCATCTACTTCCCATCCCACAATTTAATTAGATCCTAATCATGCAATGTTTGAAGATTGATTTAATGCAATAAAACTGGGTAGTAGAAAAGGTATGATCAAAGTGTTACTTGCCTTGGTGATGATCCGCGAAACCTAGAGACTCGAAGTAACAAAGCGGCGACCGGTATTCTATTCTATCACGACAAACAAACAAGCATACAATAAGTACTCATCTAATGCACAGGTAAATCTCAAATAAAAGATCTAACCAGAAAGTTCAACTTAAGAACTCCGGTTTGCAAAAAGAATCAAATCAAACGAAGCAACGAAAGTCAAACGGCGAAAGAAAACGGCTCCGTTTTACTAATCTGGATCTAAGTCAAATTTTACAAAGGCACAAACTTGTTTAAGTTGGTTGTTCGGAAAGAGGGTTTCGAGACGAAACTCCAAGCGCTTGACTCGCCTGATTCCGATAAACGAGCGAAAAGTTATACTAAAACAAAATCGGATCGGAAATCGCGATCAGAAAAATCGCGGATTAAACCCAAGAAAAAGAAAAACGATGAACAGGTTAACGAACAAACGTTCGTTAACTAGATCTAATCTGACGAACACGTTCGTTAAAACGAACGAACGAGGAACGCTCGCTAATTAACCGAACCGAAAATAAAAAAACCGAACTAATAAAAAAACGGAAACTAAAAAAAACCGACGAAAACCGACGGAAAACCGAACGGTTTTTCTAAAAAAACGGCGGCACGGATTTTGAGGCACCTCGGCGGCGGGTCACGGCTCGCCGGGCAGTTGTGCCCAAGGCTAGGGTTAGGGTTCGGCGGCGTGGTGGGTCAAGGGCGGCGGCCGGGTCAAGTGGTGGGCGCTCGGTGGCGCTTATTTAAAGGTTGCCCCAAGTGAGTCCCGCTGGTACGCCCAGAGGTCGGTTTGTTTTTTAAATAATTTCACGCAGAAAAACAAACGAAAAGAAATACTAATCGGACTCAAAAATCCCGAAATAAATTTTCCTCACTTTCTAAAATCAAGCCGGACAAGATGAACATTTATTTGGGGCCTAAATGCAATTTTGAAAAACGCACATTTTTGCTAATTCAAATAAAATGGCGAAAACCTCCAAAATAAAATCTTATTTAATTTTATTATTAAATCCTCATTATTTCTTTATTTTGGGAAAGTCATTTTATTCCCTCTCTCATATTTTTGTAATAGAAATAATTAGAGATAAAATAATTAAAATCAAATGATCCTATTTTCAAAATTTGAGAAAACTCAAATATGAAAATAACGAAATCTCCAACTCTCTCCGTGGGTCCTTGATTTGCGTAGAATTTCTAGGATCAAGCCAACAATGCAACAAAAATATGAAATGCAATGATGATCTATGTATAACATTCCAAATTGAAAATTTGGGATGTTACACAGATCTGCCACATGTACAATTTAGAAGACTCCATGGTTGAACTTAAGCATAGTGCACAAACCTCAAAACACAAGCACTTCTCCTTTGTTCTAGAATCTTCTGTATCATAATTGATTATTTTTTCTAAATGAATTGCCATTATTTGTTTTTTACTTTATGATTTACAATGCACAACCCCATGAATCTTAACATTTTTATAAAACTAATTGATTTTGAATGAGATGAACTATAAGAACTAAACGAACATCTACATCATGCATATATGACTCAAAGCTTTACATGCTCTAGTGTGTATTTATTCATAATTTGGTTTCGAAATCTCATGCGTTCAATACATGTGTACCTTACTAGTTTTGAGTAGAGTAGCAAATTTCACGCGGCCCTGTGTATATCAAAATGCAGGCCCATGCATCATTGCCTCTCGGTCGAACCCCACGCCCACAATTTTTTGTACGTGCTATATCACCACTTGTCCCCGAACCCAAAATGTTGCCTCGTTCCTCAGAAACCAAGCGGCCCACACATATTTAAGGCGTCGACTCGAACCCGTTTACTACGACGTGGCCCCGCATGCCGTAGTACTCCTACAAACCCTACCGCCGCACTCATCATCGGTTTTCTTCAAGAGGACGAGGGAAAAGCCGATTTGTAGTGGAGGCGCTTTCAAAAAAAAAAAGATCTGTAGTGGAGACCCCTACCCTAGGGTGCCCTAGGTAGCTGCCGCACGCATCATTGTTTTCTCTTTTCTTTATGCTCTTGCGCGCTAGAGTGAAATGATGGTTGCTTCGTCTGGCCCAAATTTTAATGCGGAAAGGTGGGGCTTTGTGATTTGACCCTCATCGCTCATTTCCTACCATCGCTGGTTACGACCGGGTGCCTCCAATTCCAAGCGCTGCTCTGAACTGTAATTTGGTGCATCGCACGTGGAACAAGACGGTGGATGAGCCACATGTCTGCCAAAGGGGTCCTGTTAAGTGTGTCTCCATTTTGTGTGCGGACTGACCCTGCTTGAGTTGCTACGCCAACACGACAAGAGCATCCTACCACTTGGTTTTGCTCCTTGGTGAATCCCGACTATATTTATCTAAAAAGATACGTGCTGAACTACCCTCTCCGTCTCGGTTTTTTATTTGTAGGCGTCTCAGTTTATAGGGCCTGCACGTAGTTCTAGGTCATCCATTTGACTAACTAAATATGAGTTACTATGTCACAAAAAGTATATCATTGGATTCTTATTGGTTGATATGTGAAGAAACAAGAAACGAGGTAGAAGTTAATGCACCGCGCCTTAGTATTGTGGGATTATTTGGTTTTCGTAAGATGACGTCCATTTGGTTGCAAGGGTGGTCATGAATGGGTTGGGATCGTTCAGAAAATAGACATGTTTGGTTATAAAGCACATGAATGGTTCGAGTCAAAAAAGAGAATATGCCTTGAAGATGCTGAACCATTCCACCCAACCAAATCGGTCGAATCAAATGGCCACCCTTTGCATGCATGACTATGTGAGCATGAGTGGTGGTCCCGTCTTAAATAATTAGCTCATCTTTTATATTCAGCCAAACACATGAATTGAAAAATTGAATGGTCCCAATCCATTCATACGATACCTTCAACAAAATGCATGTGACGGAGGGAGTAGTTGTATTTAAAAGTCGAGGGCGGGGCTTTTCCTGCGCGGTAGGCGGGGCAGTTCTGCCTAGTCGGTTCGACAGAGACGCGAGAAGACGAGGGAGTAGGCTGCTGCAAACGTAGGGCTGTGTGATTTGACAGCGAGTTACTGCTGGACAGGTGGGGCCCCGTGATTTGACTTGCCATTATCATTTTAACTACGGCGCTACGACCGGCGTGAGTCTCCCGATTCCTGACCACCTTCATACAGGTGCCTCTCCCAATGCTCCACCATGTAGTAGTAGAGGCTGGCTCTTGCATGAGAGCCCACTTCTCCAGTTTTTCCTTGCCTCTCTTTCCTCCACATATGCAAAAATGCCATGTAAAGCGCACTATTGTACTTACTTGCTCCTACAGGTGCATAAGCTTGCCACATAGGCATAAAGTCTGATGTGGCAAGTTAATCAAGAAGAGAGAGACTAGTTTGGTGACCCAAGGAAGAAATGGTGCTAAGCGTGTGTACCTAGGTGAAGAGACAATTTTGATTCTATAGCTAATTAAATGAAGCAAACTTAGCAACACCATTTCATTGGAAGAGGTCACTCCTTGGCAAATGCAATAAATACTAGTACTCCCTGTGTCCCATTATATAAGAACGTTTTTGACACTACACTAGCTAGTGTCAAAAACTTCTTATATTATGGGACGGAGGGAGTACGAAGAAAGAGATAGAGAGGAGTAAAAAATACACTTATAGCCAACCTTGTTGTAGTATGAGTGACTAAGTGATGACTATGTATGACATGCCAACATCAGATAGCCTAACGCACCGTGTTAAATCTCCAAGGGCGCGACCACGCTGAGCGACGTGATTTGCCGTGGTAGGCGCGACCATGATACGGGCTGCTGGCAGCCCTTGGATCTGAGATCAAACGGTCGCATGCTAAGTTGCTGAAAATTTTAAGAATAACCCTCTAGGATAGGATATTCACCCATAGGTCTAGAATCACGCCATGCAACCGTTCGATCTCAGATCCAAGAGGTCTCGGAAGCCCGTATCATGGGAGAATGGAGAGCCACTACCCGCTGCTCAGACGCCGGCAGTTCGCTTCCTACTCTTTCCCGCACGTCCTTTAATACTACGGCGGTTCGCTCCTAGTCGTCCCGTCCATTCACATTACAGCAGTTCCACTAATCCTAACCCTCTTCCCAAATCCATGGCGTCCCAAATCTCCCCGATCGGTGGTGAGTACAAGATTAGAACCATCACCGGCGATGAGTTCGACGTCATCTACACCCGTACTTCCGCGACGGTGAAAGGATGCCTTTCTCGCTTCAGACGCGTGTTCGAAAACTCACATGATGAGTGGGTCGCTGGGCTAGATGTTGAGTACATCACAGTCGTGGGACAAGAGAAGGATCTAAAGGACGAAGAGAGGAAGAAGCCCGCTGTGATCCAGGTTTGCGTACATAACGTTTGCTTGGTCTACCACATATGCCATTTTTACGTTGAGTGTCAGGATTTTAAGAACTTCCTCGAGGACAAAACAGTCAAATTCGTTACTGTAGACTTTAAGAACGACAAAGAAGTCCTGCGTCGGATATGCCTCATTGTAGGCAACCCCTTCGACCTCCAGAAGGATCGGCTGGTGCCCTCTCGTCAGCCCCCTCACGTCGACCTGGCAGGAGCCATGGTTCATCCTTCATACCGCAAACTAGAGAAACCTCATTACACGTTTCATCGTCATGCATGGCAGCGGAATGTACTAGATATAGGACACATCCACTATGCTGCAATGGATGGCTACCTTTGTTTCAATATCTACAAGGGTTGGATGAAGAGCAACAGCCAAGTTGGCGGTTCAAGCAAAGAAGTATCGGTCAAGAGGAAGAGGGACAAGGACGAAGTCGAGGACGTGGACGAGGACTCCGAGTAAGGTGGCGTTGTCGTTGCTCATGGCGGTTCTAAACTTATAATGCAAAGGTGTCACCGGATTAGTTGCATAGTTTAATTTCGTGTGTGCTTAGTTTAATTTGAGGGGTGTGTTACTGAGCCCCCAAAGAAAACTATGTTATGTTTCTTCTCGTTACTTTAACTCTTCAAGATGTACATACTAGTACTAGTATTTCTTTAATAGAATTTAGCACCCCAATTAAGCACGTACTAGCTTTTTAAATAGTACTAGATGCATAATTTGGCCATTTAGCCTCTCTATATGTACCACCTTTTTTTAAAATTTCAATTTTTGCTCCATGGCGCAATCCATCGATAGTGGAGTACTACTGTACAAAAGTATACATTTTTTAAAAGGCTAGCATGCTATTCATCATATATATATAGCTAGTCAAATTCTCAACCTAGAACGACGTGCATGCCAGGTAGTAAACCGATCCGGAGGAAGTATAGTAAAAATGAGGTGATTTTACCCAGCGATCGGCGGGGGAGCATGGCCTGTCATGCGGTCCCACGTGTCATGATGTACCAAGGCGATGCGCGTGTCCCTCTTGAGGAAGAAGCAATACTAGTACGTGGTTTGAGATGATGTCGAACCGAAGTGTGAAATAATGGTTGCTTCGTCCGTCTGGGAAGGTGCGACATTGTGATTTGACGTCTCATTGCTCATTACTAACACTGGGCCGGTACGAGTGGGGTGCGTCCCCCCTGCTGTTCTGCACTGTTATTTGGTGCTTGACACGTCGACCCGGTTGCTATATGTCCCACATGTCGGTGACAGGAAGTACAGAATTCATGAAAGGGAGCGTCGACGGAGGAGTATACTACAGAATTCATGAAAGGGAAAGACTTAGTTTTGGAAAAATCTGTTTTTACGGAGTACGTACCCACTAGGGTTTATAGGGCTCATCTAAAAAACATTCGTTTTTCCGTTTGATAAGTCTCAGTTCTAGTACTATACTAGTAGTAGTACCATTACATGTTGGATTTCGAGGTGCGTTAGATCACCCGATGCAAGCATCGTTAAGAGGAAACTAACCAATGCATGTACAAGTTCATGGAAATTTAGTGGTCATTCATGCATTCGTTCTAATTAATGCCTCAGTAAACATAACTTCTTGAGAAAAACGAGCGTACTGTGCAAACTACGAAATTAATTCGACCACTCACCGTCTACCTTGGTTGGAGAGATTTTGAAATTGAGCCATAAACTGGAAAGGAGGGAGTAGTAACTTTTCTCTCGATTACTATTTGTGGCCTTGTATAGATGCAAAATGTATTTTTTATAGTGGCCTTTTATAAGTAAATAGAGGGAGTACTAACCAAAGTACGTAGTAGGGACGAGGAGTAAACGGAGGGTGTAGTAAAATTTTCTCCTCGTTCTGCGAGCCACCGCGCGCGTGGGCGAGGGAGCGGGCGTAAAGGCGGACAGTAGTACTCTAGCTTCACCTCATCCTGCGAGCCACCGCGCCCGTGGGCGGGGGAGACGGCGTACTAAGCAAGTTTCTCCTTGTTCTGCGAGTTGACGGGACACATCAAAAGTACTCCAGTGTATAGAGCCTTGCCTCTAAGGTAGGCCCACATGGTTTGCCTCTTTTTTTAACTTAACATAACGTGTCAAGTCGCAATTTGTTTGTTCACCCGTGGTAGACGATCCTCCCTCCACCAAGTGGACAACCAGTACACGTGCCAAATTACCACGTGGGATGCCTTTTTCGTACAGAAATGAGCTCCACCGTGTACCCGCGCGGGTGTGGTTGGGAAAGAGACAGGAGTACGTGCGCCGTGTGTGCACCTCTTCTCTTCGTGCACGTCCCCCACCTACGTGGGTGTGTGTGAGAGAGATACAAACCTAGACATAATGCGCCATCCATCCCCATGCCCCCGCCCAGTCCGACCACCAGTCACCACCACGGCACCATGCCCCACTCCTCCTCGCCTTATCTCTCATATTTCTCCCTCCATTTTTATATACAAGGGGCCACTATCAAAATTACAATTTGCAGATATACAAGGCCACTAACACTAATCGATGCAATATTAATTGTGTTTGCCTCATGCTACTAGCAAAGGAGGACATTAATTATCCCTTGCATGCATGCGAGAGTTTGTAAAAAAATGCATCTTGATGTTCCGTGCAATCACGGACATCTTGCTAGTCCATGCAAACAACACATGGCAAAATTCCACGGCGAACGAGGGATTTGAATCTGTTGGGAGGGGTTGTTTGGATCTTGCCCGGGGTAGCCAAAATATTGGCGACCCTTTTGTCCACCGGTGCCTTTGCCACCAATGAACAAGGAACGGCTCGGGTGCTCATGATGTCATGCATTGTCCAGCGCGCATGTTGGAGACGAGCTCGCACGAGCTGTGTTTTTTTGTCCCACAACGCCGCCCGAGCCGCCCGCGGACCGACCGGCTGCCCGCAAATTACGCCATCCAACCGTAGCCGCACACATTATGACAGCAACTCAACCAACCGGACAAAATTCACGCAAACACGTAGACAAACTGATACTCATTCACGCAACCACCAGAGTATTTCATATAAACAACGACGGAAATCATATAAAACATCGGATTTTCACACAAACATGATGGATTTCATTACATTCAAATGAACTACGTGGTGCTAGTTCTGGACAGCACAGGTATATAATACATGGCCTAAACGGTCGCCCGCCGATCTATTTGGGTTCCTCATGTCCGGCAGCACGAACACCGGACTGCTGGGAGCCCCGGAGGTAAATGCTTCAGTGCAAAGGACGGCTCGCTTCCCCACTGCCCAACTGATATCATTGGCTGGTGCCGAAGATGATGGTGGCCGGCACCGGTTCGAGTTCATCACCGGCCACTACTTCTCCATGGCCGGCACCGGCTCGAGTTCATCCTAACATTGACCTCTTCCGTGGAGCCCATGCGGGGTCGACGAAGGTCCTCGCAACAAAAGGATCCGGCAAGACACTTGTTGTGTACGCCGGCGTCGCCTCCGCGGTGGCCTTCATGGGATCCAAGCGGCGGCGGCCTCTCGTGTTCTACTGCTCCTCGATGATGGCGGCTGACGCGGAGGCGCTGGCCACCGACTCGTCGCTCTCCGTGCACCGGGCTTCTGTCGCTGCTTGCATGGCGCGGCCGCCGGCATGGGAGTCTCTGCCATAGAAACGGGAGACGCGGTACGAGGCGGCAGCGTGGACGGCAGCAACGACGTCCGTGCGCCGCTCCTCGTCGAGCTGGCCTGGAGCGGCGAGTTCTTGAACCGCTACCGCTTGGGGGCGCAAATCGGCTCTATCGGGCGAGGGGAGGGAGGTGGTTCAGTGAGCTGCATAGCTCGTATCCGGCGGGCTACCCAGCCGGCTTGGATGCGGAATAACTGCTCTTCGTAAGCCATTGTAAGAGTGGACAAAATTGTGGAGGAGATAGGGGAGCGGCGGAGGTGTGCGATTCTTGGCCGGCGTTTGGCCTCGTTTCAATAGGAGATTAAATAGACGGCGGACGGGAGGAGCTCGGCCGGCGTTGCGTTTAACGCTGGCCCGGTCATGAACGGACGTGTGTCCAGAGTGGGTTTCTCGGCTTCCACGCGGGCGGGTTTCATTGAAGCGTTTGAATGCGGCACGCAGGCGTGTTCAGCTGGGCGTGCCGCGAGTGGCGCCCTCGACTCTGACCTAGGACACCGCGCCATTCTTCCACTGACGTGTGGGCTCTTTGGGTGCATGGCGTGCATGTCAGTGACCCAATGCAGGCAGCTCACAGCAGAGTAACCTTTGGTCGGCCAGGGCGGTCAGAAGCGGGCATTTCATAAACCGATGATTGTTCATTGAGTGTGACATCATCTTTTTCTTGTAGTTAAGCGTGTGTCTTGCGTCGTTTGCTGTGTGCATGCAGGCATGCGAGTGTTGCGTGCGTGCAAGGGTGCGTTTGAGTGTTGCATGCATGGGTGCGTACGTGCAAGGGTGCGTTTCAGTGTTGCATGCATGGGTGCGTACGTGCGTGTGTTCATGAGTGCATGTGTACGTGTCAGTGTTGTACGCCAGCATGCATGCGTGTGTATGTTATGTGTACATGTCAGTGTTGCATGCCTACATGCATGCGTGTCTTGCGTGCATGCATGTGTACGTGCGGGGTGAGGCTACACGTCAGTCGACTGACTTTTTCATCTCTGGTCATTAGATTTTCCAGCCGTTGGATACAAAATCAAGGGCCTCCAGTTTATCGTCAAACTCCACCCCCGAGCCGCCAACCACCACCGGCCGAACCGCCCGCCCCGCGCCGCGGCCGCCTCCCGAAACCACTCCCCACCGCCGTCCGCGCCGCACCTTTGAGAGAGTGGGCCATCATATATGATCTTGAGATTTTACTAAGTCACCATAGGTGCCTCGTAGTCGAGTGGAACGTCTCCTCCCACTGAACGTACATCGCCGGAAAATACTGAAATTAACACAAGATAAATGCGAGCACCGGTACTTTAACCTTGGTGGGCTCAAGAAACCACTATCATCTAACCATCCAACCACATGTTGGTTAGCACGACAAAATGTATGTGGTGACCGTGATGAGCTTATTCTAAATTCCAGTGACCATATCGTGCTTTCGCTTCAAATACAATGACCGTAAGTGTCGTCAACAAAATACGGAGCACCCATCAAATGCAAAGTCCGTCAGTGTCGTCAACAAAATATGGAAACATATCGTGAGCTAGATACCGTTGTACTATTGTATATGCTTATTTTCTTAGTGGTCGATTGCGTGTGTGGTGTGGTGGGCACATCATTTTTAGTTGTGGTGGGTCAACATGAAGACTCATGGGTCGGTTCCATCCTGCGCCACATATAGGTTGGACCGAGATGTGATATACGGAGACCCATGTGGAGGACTCGGCGTACAACACGAAGCTACCAGAGTCGTGGAGGACTCTATCCTCACTGGTGATAAGCCGACTATATATGATTTGTAACCCTAGGCCCTTAGTGTGTTATACAAGCTTGGGGGCTAGTTCGTCGATAGTATATACACACACACGCACAATGCCTGGTATTCACGTGTACTTTGTACACACCCCCAACACTAATATACAGTACCAGGAGTAGGCTCTTTCTTCAACTGCAAGGGTCCGATCCGACCTAGGGTAAAACTTTGCCTCGTATTGCCATCCAGCCTAACAGCCAGGGATATCCTACCGAATGATATGATGAAATCATATCTACCAACTACTATTAGAGAGGTTGGTCGGGGGGCAATGTGTAGAGAGGCCTAAAGATAATGTGCGTATGGGAGACACGTAGGCACATATATGTGCATATAGAGGGCTAGTAGAGACCGTGCATGTGTATATATGCATGTGAGAGAAATAGTGTTTTCCAACTGAGATTAGTGAAAAGAGTGGTACATAGTAGTCAGAAAGAGAGATAGAGAAACAGAGAGAGCATGTGCGTGAGACACCCCGACATCCTGAGAGAGATTGTGAGCATGTATGAAAGAGAAATGCCGATGCATATAAAGTGTGTGCAATTATGTGTTAGATAGAGAGATATCTACGTGTAAAAGGCGGTTCTACGCATTAAATTAAAATATAAATGGCATTATTATTTTTGGATGAGATCATGAATTCTGCAAAATTGCATATGGACGAAAATCGGTCTATCAGACACCCATACTCTATTGAATTCTAGCATGTGCATGTGTTTATTTCATATTATCGATCCATAGAGTGAGAGCGGTTTCAAATACATGCAATGGATGCTTTTGCAATTCATATATAAACATTAATTAGCGCACTCCATGTTGTTAGTGTGAAGCACTTTATACATTTGTCACTTGCATGGATACATTCCAAATTGCAAGCTACGAAATAAAATACATGTCGAATTGAACATAAAGGGGATTTCAAAGATTCGAATTCATAGGAAATGCATTCATCTATTTGAACCCGAGATAATGGCATTTGTAAATCAGATGTAAAAGGGGGCATCAATCTTTGCTGTGATTTTGAACATGGTATATATATTCATACGCATATCTAACCTTTTCTTTGCAACCAAGGAGATTATACCTGGAACCATGCATGAACTGAGGTAAGTTGCATATTTTTTAATATATACTCGTGTACAATGTATATTAAAATGTACCCCCTCCATTCCAAAATAATCGTAGCTTTAGGATTTTCGAGAGTTAAGATTTGTGAAGTTTGACAAATCCTGAAAGTTCAATTCAAGAGAACCGAAAACGTTAATGCTTCTGCTCCCAAATATTGAACGAAGCGCCAAATAGGCCTCTGGTCACCCAAAACCGCCTTGAGACTAATGTTTTGGTGGTAGGAAATTACTGTCATGACTCTGGCCCGTGTAGCCTATCGGCCCGATGTCCAAAGGTCTAAACCGGGGTAGGTTTGTAACTGCACCAAGACGCCAGTCTCAACCGCCTCCGAGAAGCATTCATACGCCGTGGGCGCCTAAACACCCATGCGCTTGGACGAAATCTATGCCGCCCACATTTGCAACACCTGACATGACTGTCCTATCCCCTACCCGCAATATGTCTGAAATTTTAGATGGGGGCAAAGTTTCTAACTTTCCCCAAATTTCAAACAAGCGCGTCTCAAACCGAAACATTGTTCCCCCTTAGTTCCCCGCCAGCCCGCCTCCCTCCGTTTCCCCATTCATACTCCGTGGGCGCGAAAACGCCCTCTCCACCAGCCGCGAAACCCCAACCTCCTCCGTCCTCCACCCATAGCGGCCAATCCACCGCCGCCCTCCTCCATCACGCCAGAGCCGGTACCCCGACGTCGTCGTCCAACGCAACCGCAACCACAACGCCCTCAAGGACTTAGCAGCTGAAGCCGAGGCAGAGCTGCCTCCACGACGCCGAAGCCGACGCGGCGCCGCACCGTAACCACTCCGACCACACCGCCCTGCGCCTCACCGCTGCGGCTCCACTGCCGCAACCGTCCCATCGCACGGAGCTGTTCCCGCTACGCCATCGTTCGCCGCCTCAGATCTCCTTCCCCGCCGCCGACAGATGGCCACCGCACCACACTCAACAACTTGGCCATGGGTTCGTCCAAGGCTGCACCGTGCTCCACAAATTCTGGTTTCCGGCGAACAACAAGATCGTCGGAAAAACATAAGGAGGACACAACACTGCCAGCAGAAAGAGGTACTTCTTCCCTTATTTGTGCAAATCTTACGTCTCCGCTCACACCGTATTCATCCCACGAAAGAAACTAGTTGAGCGCTTCTTACTGCATCTTCTTCGTGATACTAAATGCACAAGGTTTCCTCCCTTTTACTATTTCACCTTTGCTAGAGGTCAGTAGCCCGCCTGGATTTCAATATAGGGTCAGTCGAACCGCAATTAAAAGAAGCAGCACCCGCTTAGGCACGCGGAGCACCTATTCCGCCTGTTCACCGGGGAAGCCGCGCATCGGTGTCTATCATAGGGGTGAGGGGCGCAGGAGCTGCTTGCGCCCGATCTGGAGGTCGGCGGGGCTTGAATGGATGGCCGGGGGGGCGGTGCCAAGCATGGCGGTGCGGTGAGGTCGAGAGGAGGGCGCAGGGGAGGAATCTTGGGCGGTGGTCGTGGCGTTTGAGGAAGATCATCAACACCGACCGGCTGGGGTAGATGAAGGCGATCTCCCGTTCTTTGTACATCGGACGGTGCAGAAAAAATGGACTGGCCTATTTGCTTTGATCATTGTTATTTTCATAGAATCCTGTAGTAATTGAGTGTGCCATGCATGTTGTAGAGCTATCATATGTCTCCCATCATTTATTTCTCACTGACCTGCTATATGCTACCTTTACACTGTACTAATTGTGCACACACTTCTCCCATACTCACACTATTGTTTTTTATGCATGGGTATTTCAGACTCTGACGCAGCATTGATGAATGCAGAAAAGAAAAGACAGATGTCGCTCCAGTGTAATTCGAAGATAAGCAGTAAGCGTTTCAACGCTCTAATGGCTGCTTGATGTCGCTAGCTGGAGACGATAAAAGTAGCTCTGCAGTTGATGATCTCAATTGCCACACACAACCATCCTGTGTGCTGGCTTTAACTTCGCGCTGTCAAATGTGGTTGCATGTTGCATATAGTGTCGAGCTTGTATTGCTTCCAATTTGGTTAAATTGCATCTGCTTACTTTACACATTATACCTTTGATAATGACATGCCTTCCTGTTTTTGAGACATACTATATATGTCTATTAACCTTGTTCATACATCAAACTAATGCTCTTTTGTATCCCTCGTCAATCACTTATGATGAGACAGTCACCGGGTGGAGTTCTTGTGAGACGCCCTACTCGTTTAAAGAGTGCGGTGTCATCCTCCCACATGATTCTCAAGAAACAGCAAGGCAAAATGAAGATAGTCAACGTAGCTCTCTAGTTGATCACCGCAATTCCCCACACCACCATCGCAGGTGCTTGCTCTTACTTGGCAGTGTGATATGTGGTTGCATGTTGCATATGGTGTCTACCTTGTAATGCTTCTAATTAGGGTAAATTGCATCTGCTTAGTTAACACATTATAGTGAATATGACATGCCTTCCTGTTTTTGGTACATACTACGTCTTTCTATTAACCATATTCTTACATCAAACTACTTCTCTTGTGTATCCCTCATCAATGCTCCTAATTTGTTAAATTGCATCTCCTTAGCTTACACATTATACATGTGAATATGACACGCCTTCCTGTTTTTGGTACATACTACATCTGCCTATCACACCATGTTCTTACATCAAACTCCTGTTCTTGTGTATCCTGCGTCTATCGCTTATGATGAGACAGTCACGCGCGTGGGTTAATATGAGACGCAATACTCTTATAAAGAATGCAATTTCATCCTCTCCACATGATTCTCTAGAAACAACAAGCCTAAATGAAGATATTGAACGTTGCTCTGTACCTGAAGACAGCACTTCCCCTACACCACCATCACAGGTGCTTGCTCCAACTTCGCAGTTTGATATGTGGTTGCATGTTGCATCTGTGTCTAGCTTGTAATGCTTCTAATTAGGGTAAATTGCATCTGCTTAGTTTACACACTATACTTGTGAATATGACATGCCTTCCTATTTTTGGTACACACTACATCTATGTGTTAACCTTGTTCTTACATGAAACTACCTCTCCTGTGTAACCTGCATCAATTACTTACGATGAGTCACCTTTATTCGTTGCATATTGCATATTATTTCTAGCCTGTTGCCATGTATTGCTTCTAATTTGGTCAAATACATTTGTTAGGGCACCCTTTTAATTTGGCAAAGTGATATTAGTTTCATCTTTCATATGGTTTCTAGCTTGCATCGATTCTAACAAGTTCAAGCACCTTGTGCTTAGTTTACACTTTATACATCATACATGTCAATATGTCATGCCGTCATGTTTTTCATACATATTCCATCCTCCTATCATGCGGCTGCCTTACATGAAAGTAGTTGTAACATCCCAAATTTTCAATTTGGAATGTTATACATTAGGTCATCATGCATATCACATTTTTCTCGCATTTTCCGATCCTAGAAAATTTCACGCAACTCAAGGACCTTCGGAGAGAGTTGGAAGTTTCATTATTTTCATATTTGGGATTTATTTCTCAAATCTTGAAAATAGGATCATTGGATTTATTTAATTATCTTCATAAAGTTTTTCCTATAAAAACTTAAGAGAGGGAATAATATGACTTTCCCAACATTTAGGAAAAATGGAGATATTATAAATAAATCAAAACTTGGTTTTGGAAGATTTATTTTGCTTAGGCAAAAATGAGCATTTTAAAAAATATATATGCATGTTTGCCGTTTTTAAAGTTCATTTTGTTCGACTCATTTTTAGGAGTCGGGGAAAATTAATTTTATTAAAATCGGAGTTCGTTTGGTATTCTTTTAATCCGCTTTTGTTTTGTTTAAAAAAACGCTACTGCCAAGGCCCAGCCCGGCCCAGCCAGCGCCCGGCCCAGCCTGCCCACCTCCTCTCCCTCCCTGATCTCCCTTCGCCCGCCGCCCGAGTCCCGCTCGGGGACGCCCGCCGCCGCCGCCTTTCCCCGGCTTGCCCCTCCCCAAGCCACCGGCGCCCCCTTCTATTTAACCCCGCGCCCCTCCTCTCCCTCAACCCGCCCGCCGCCGCCCTCCACCAGCCGCCGCGCCTGAAGGCCGTTCCTCGCCGTCGAACCCCGGAGCCCCTCGCCGCCCTCCACCCCGCCACCCACCGCCCGTCGCCCGACCAGCCGAGCCCGCGGCGAGCCGCCGGAAGGTAGCCGCCGCCACAACCCCGATCCGGTTTTTTTAGAAAAACCCGATCCGTTTTTTTTGTTCGTTGTTCGGTTTTTTTTCAAAACCCTAGATGGTTTTATTTTTTTTTGGTTTTCTTAATTAGCGAACGTTCACCGAACCGTTCGTTTCAATGAACGCGTTCGTTGGATTAGTTCTGTTAACGAACGTCCGTTATTTAATCTGTTCGTCGTTTTCTTTTAAATCGGATTTAATCCATTATTTTTCAGATTCGATTTCTGATCCGATTTTCAAATCTGTTTTATTTCTTGCTCGTTTATCGGAATCAGGTGATTCAAGCGCCTGGAGTTTCACATTCTGAATCCGCCGTTACGACTAACCTACTTACACGTAGTTTTGCTACTGTAAAATTTTGACTTAGTTTCAGATTTGCTAAACCGAGTCGTTCTCCCTCGAGTTCCGACTTTCGATGCTTTATTTGATTCAATTCTTTTGCAACCAGGGTTCTTAAGTTGAACTATCTGGTTGGATTTGTTATTCGAGATTTCCCCGTGCATTAGATGAGTACTTATTGTATGCTTGTTGTTTGTCTGCGTTAGATCACCCGGAGTGCGCCGCTTGTTACTTGAATCTCTAGGACTCATGGATCATCAAAGAAGGCAAGTAACACTTTGATCATACTTTTCTACTACCCAGTTTTTATGCATTAGATCAACCCTCAAACACTTGCATGTTTAGGATCTAATTAAATTGTGGGATGGGAAGTAGATTGAGGTAGTACCTATTACTGCTTTTACTTATGAAACCTTGGGAGTTACTTCTACGCTTGCTTATTATGCTATGCTATGCTAGTAGACGTGTATTGGGTGAGTGAATATCCATGACAGATGTGAGATTGTTAATTAATGGTTTATCTAAGGTGGCAACTTAAACACACATCTGGGTGGATTAAGGCACCTGGTTTCTATCAGGACTTGCCTGTATTTCTTCGGACCGCCACCCAGGCCCAAAGGGATCATGAGATTATTCAAACTAGAAACTTCCGTGTGCAGCCACAAGCCAATTATGGGCTCTGGCATAGTTGACTAAGTTGTGCGAACTCTTACGGGTAGACTAGCAGATGTAGGGGAAAGTAGGTGTACCGGTCTACCCACAAGTAAGGTGCTAAGCGCTTACGAAAGGCTGTGTCTCGGTCATCCGTCTCTCAAACACCATGTAGTGCGAGAAACCAAACGGAGGCGATCGAGTCTTGTGGGGAAAAGTGTGCAAACCTCTGCAGAGTGTATAAACTAATCATGATTAGCCGTGTCCCCGGTTATGGACATCTTGAGTATCTAGTACTTGAATATCATGTGAATCTCAACATGTTACTCTAATAATAATGTTATTGGGTTTTAATGAGTACTTTTTAATTGGGATTGAGGATGCTGTCAACCATTCTCAATGTTTAACAACCACCATGATAGTTAAATAAAATTATTCCTTTGATGTAGGGAAAAACCAGCTTTATGCAAAAATGTAACCAGAGAGCCTTACCACCAGCCATATATGCATGTAGTATAGGCTTGTTGCTTCATTGTTCCCTATGTGTTACATTGCCAAGATATTCCATGTCTTGACCCGTTTCGGGCTGCAACTTTCACGTTGCAGACTTTTCGCATTTACGAGTAAGGTGTTAGGTCGTGGTTCTATACTCGATGATGCCGATGGAGTTGATGGACTCACTTGTCTTCCAAGCCTTCCGCCGTTATTATTAGATGGCCTTAAGCCATATTATTGTATTAAGTTCCCTTGTGGACAACGATGTAATAAGTGTGTGATTGCTACTCGCTATAAATCCTTCGGCATCTTGTGTGGTGTCGACATTCGATCCAGGGATGACACCGAGCACAGAGCACTAGATCCATTCGGTCTGGTCGCCATGAGAATGGTATCAGAGCACACGCTGACTGTAGGACACGACCACTAAGTTAAAGCCTTAGGTCACTACTCTCTTCCCATTTTCTAACTCCTCATCTTTTCTACTCTCTTTAGGATGACGGACGCGAAGATCAAGTACACCCAACCGGATGAAGGCACACCTTTTGGATTTCACTTGAAGGAAGTTACCAAGTACCTGAACATTGGACTACCCAGCTTCACGGGACTTTCAACGCCACTCTGCACGAAGAGGAGCTGGAAGATTCACGCTCACGTTCCAGGAAGGACATTCGCCCCAATCACCAAGCCTACAGATAGTGTTTTCAGTGCACCAACTTGGAGTCTGGGAAAGAGCATGGCAGCTCACATCACTATGGGACGCATTGGAGAAGTTTATCAAGAAGACCTCAAGGACACTATCTACCAGATTTGCGGACGCCGAGATGACAAATGGGAAGTCGTCAGCACCAAGAAGGATAGATCCATTGCAGCATTCATCCAGGAGTTAAACCAGCATATTCGACGCCAGGAGAACCAGATGTGCAATGATATGTTGGAGTTGCAGAATGCGGAGGGAAGGATCATCGAACTTGAAGAAGAACTAAAGACAACTCGCAAGGACTATATGGACGAGATCGTAGCTCGGCAAGACACAATAACGATCTTAAGTACGAGATTGAAGAACTGAAGAAGAAGTTGGCGCTCAGGAATGAAGACCAGTATGTCGATTGCCCAAGCGACTACATCAACATCGACGACACCGATTCGGATCCAAGTGAACCCGACTTTGAAGACGAAGCTAGAGCAGACATTATGGAGTCTTCCACCGGTTCAAATTAGTAGAAGTCCCCCACATATTAGTAGTATTCACTCCAAGTAAACAATATAGTACACGCACTTTTGCGATAGTTAGATCGTTGTAAGCTTTTGTTTGATTGAATGAAGTGATTTTGTGTGTATTTGCTCATGTGCATTTGGGTAGTGATTCCCCTTAGACCTCATTCTATTCTAAATTCTCTTCTTTTCTAAACCCATCGATGCCTCCGAGACGCGACTCGGATTTGTTTTTCCGCCAGAGATCACCCAACCGATCCAAAGGCAGAATACCTCGATTCAAACATTGGTGCGTAACCAGGCAACAACAACAACAACCCACCACCACCACTGCGGATCATCTCGACTCGCTTCCTTAGACTAAACCCGCGGTGTATTCCAAAGTAACACCGAGCCAATTGTAGCAGATGACTGGCTCCGCAAGATAGGAAGGAGCTGACCACTGCAGGATGCACGGATGGAGAAAGAGTGAAGTTTGCATGACATCAGCTTGAAGGACCCGCAGCAAAGCATGGTGGGAGAATTTCACAACCACTTACCCTATAGACACTGCCACATGGGATCAATTTCAGCAAGCTTTTCAGACCGCCCATGTTTCAGCAGGAGCTATGGCCATGAAGAAGCGTGAGTTTCAAATTTACGCCAAGGAGGAAGGACTGTTGGCAAGACGTGGATGACTTTAGTAAACTAGCACGTTATGCCCCGGATGACGTTACTCTTGATGCGACTAAACAGAGAAGTTCCTAGAAGGACTGAATGATGAGTTCGACATGCCGTTGATGGTAGCCAGTTCAATAACTACCGGAGATTAGTAGACCGAGCCCTCATGATTGAAGGAAAGCAGAAGCAAATTGAGAACCGTAAGCGGAAGTATGGGCAAGGGAAGTATAACTCGAGCTCAAAGAAACCTCGTTATACCCCTAAATCAGGAATTCAGTTTCAGCATACCCATGGAGGAGGTAATTCGCATAACCATAACAGCACCAAGAATGGGAGCAGGGAATGGAGGAAGCAACGGATGTAATCGCACCAACCCGTCAACACCATCCAAAGTAGACCTGAGTCATATTACTTGCTTTAAGTGCCGCAAGACTGGGCATTATGCCAATGACTGTCGAAGCCAGAATGGAAATGGCAATGGAAGCTCGAAAGAAGCCCAACCCTTTCAATAGGGGATAGGTGAACCACATTGATGTGGAGGAGGTTGAAGATCAGCCCGATGCACGATGTCGGTAAGTTTTTGGTTAAGTCATTTATCGCAGCTTGTTCTTTTCGATACTGGTGCATCGCATTCATACATATCAAGGGGATTTGTAGATAAGTATAGCCTACCTACTCGGATTCTTAAAACCCCTTTGCTAGTAAGCTCACCAGGAGCGGAGTATATGGCCAGACAAGGATGTTTTCAAGTGCCATTAAGTATAGGAAGGCATGTATTCCCGACGGATTTGATCATTCTGGAATCGCAAGGATTTGATGTAATTCTCGGTATGGATTGGCTGTCGATGTATGGAGGAAACATCGATTGCGCAAGTAAGATGATTTTGCTCACCACCCCAGGAGGAAGAAGGATTAAGTATGTATCACGGCACGAGCCGAGAAGAGCGCAAGTTAATTGCCTATCAGGAGTGGTGCAGGAAGAAGTACCAGTGGTGAAGGATTTTCCTGATGTATTTCCGGAAGAGTTGCCAGGAATGCCACCGGATAGAGACATTGAGTTTTTGATAGAACTTTTGCCAGGAACAGGCCCAATATCGAAGCGACCATATAGGATGCCAAAGACAGGATTTGTCGTAAATCAAGAAGCAGATTAAAGAACTATTGGATAAAGGTTTTATACGCCCAAGTTCTTCACCTTGGGGATCACCCGTTTTGCTAGTGGAGAAGAAGGATGGATCGTTAAGAATGGTTGTTGATTATCGTGGATTGAATGAAGTAACAATCAAGAACAAGTACCCACTACCTATGATAAATGATCTGTTTGATCGCTTGCAAGGAGCCAAGGTGTTTTCCAAAATCGACTTGCGATCGTGGTACCATCGATTGAAGATTCGGGAGCAGGACATACCCAAGACAACATTTACCACGAGATATGGACTATCTGAGTATACCGTTATGTCATTTGGATCGACTAACGCACCAGCCTATTTCATGAACCTGATGAATAAAGTGTTTATGGAGTTTTTGGATAAGTTCGTGGTGTTCATTGATGACATTTTGATTTTCTCAAGAATGAAGAGGAACACAAGGAACATTTGCGATTGGATTTGGAGAAACCGAGGGAACACCGGTTGTATGCCAAGTTCAGCAAATGTGAGTTTTGGCTAAAGGAAGTTGGATTTCTCGGACATGTTATATCCGGAGAAGGAATAGCAGTTGACCCCACAAAAGTTGAGACCGTAACCAAATGGGAAGCACCAACGACGGTTGGAGAGATTTGGAGTTTCCTTGGACTCGCAGGATACTACCGAAGGTTCATTGAGAATTTCTCAAGGATTGCTAAGCCTATGACAGAATTGTTGAAGATGGAAAACAAATTTATATGGACTGAGGACTGTGAGGCTAGTTTTCAGGAGTTGAAGAAAAGATTGGTTACCTCACCAGTCTTGATATTACCAGATCAGACTAAGGATTATGGGGTGTATTGCGACGCTTCACGTCGAGGACTTGGAGCAGTGCTTATGCAGGAAGGAAGAGTTGTTTCGTATGCTTCACGACAACTTAAGCCCCATGAGTTGAATTATGCCACTCCTAATTTGGAGTTAGCAGCCGTTGTGCATGCCTTGAAGACATGGAGACATTTTCTCATTGGAAATCATTGTGAAGTATATACGGATCACAAGAGTTTGAAGTACATCTTCACACAGAAGGAATTGAATCTCAGACAAAGGAGATGGTTAGAACTTTTCAAGGATTATGACATGAGATTGCATTATCACCCGGAAAGGCTAATGTCGTGGCGACGCATTGAGCCGTAAGAGCCACGTCAATACCCTAATGATGGGAGGAATATCCAATGAGTTAGCCGAGGACCTTCGAGAGCTATGTTTGGAAATAGTTCCGAGAGGCTATGTAGCAGCATTGGAGATTCAGTCGACACTGATGGACAAAATCAGAGAAGCCCAAAAAGGCAGATAAGGAAGTTGCCTCTATAAAGGAGAAAATGAGCAAAGGAAAAGCTAAAGGATTTCGTGAGGATGAGCATGATACCCTATGGTTTGAAGACCGTGTTTATGTGCCCAATGACCCGTAGATCGGGAAGTTGATTTTACAAGAAGCTCATGATTCACCCTATTCGATTCACCCAGAAATACCAAGATGTACCTGGATTTGAAGAATACTTTTGGTGGACCGGAATGAAGAAGGATATTGCGGAGTATGTAGCAGTTTGCGATGTATGTCGAAAGTAAAGCGAGTAACATCGAAGCCAGCAGGATTGTTACAACCATTGCCGATACCCGAATGGAAGTGGAATAAACTAGGCATGGATTTTATCACAGGATTGCCAAAGACTCATTCAGGATATGACTCGATTTGGGTTATAGTCGACCGTTTAACAAAGGTAGCTCATTTTATTCCAGTCAAGACCACCTATAGCAGTGCTAAGTTGGCAAAGATATACATGACCAGAATTGTGTGCTTACACGGAGTTCCGAGGAGCATCAGACGGATAGAGGAACCCAAGTTACCTCGAAATTTTGGAACCGGTTGCACGAAACCTTGGGAACCCGATTGGAATTCAGTACAGCTTTCCACCCACCGACCGATGGACAGACCGAGAGAGTCAATCAGATTTTGGAGGACATGCTGAGAGCTTGTGCCCTAGATTATGGATCTAGCTGGAATGACAATTTGCCATATGCAGAATTTTCCTACAACAACAGTTACCAAACCAGCTTGAAGATGGCACCTTCCGGGGCTCTGTATGGAAGAAGGTGCAGGACACCGTTGTTATGGGACGAAACTGGAGATCGTCAGTTGTTTGGACCAGATTTGATTAAGGAGTCTGAACAGAAAGTTAAGTTGATTCGAGACAGGCTCAAGGTAGCCCGATCCTGCATAAAAGAGCTATGCCGATTTAAAGCGCAAAGCGATTGAGTATGAAGTTGGAGACAGTATATCTCAGAGTATCCCCACTTGAGGAGTTAAGCGTTTGGAGTTAAAGGAAAGTTAGCACCCGTTTCGTTGGACCGTATAAGATTTTGCAACGCATGGGAGAAGTTGCTTATAAGTTGGAATTACCGGAAGGACTGTCAGAGTTCATGATGTATTCCATGTTTCTCGATTGAAGAAATGTCACCCGAGATAGCAGAGGTACCGTTAAGAGACACAAGTGCCACCGGAAGCAATTCAGTTGAAGGATGACTTGACATATGAGGAAAACCGGTTAAGATTCTCGATTATGCCAGCAGAGTTACCCGCAGCAAGGTTATCAAGTTTTGCAAAGTTCGATTGGAGCCACCACACCGAGGATGAAGCCACAGGGAAAGAGAGGAAGTTTTGCTCAAGGACCACCCTCACCTATTTTCTAACCAACCCGAATCTCGAGGGCGAGATTCATCTTAAGGGGGTAGGTTTGTAACATCCCAAATTTTCAATTTGGAATGTTATACATTAGGTCATCATGCATATCACATTTTTCTCGCATTTTCCGATCCTAGAAAATTTCACGCAACTCAAGGACCCTCGGAGAGAGTTGGAAGTTTCATTATTTTCATATTTGGGATTTATTTCTCAAATCTTGAAAATAGGATCATTGGATTTATTTAATTATCTTCATAAAGTTTTTCCTATAAAAACTTAAGAGAGGGAATAATATGACTTTCCCAACATTTAGGAAAAATGGAGATATTATAAATCAATCAAAATTTGGTTTTGGAAGATTTATTTTGCTTAGGCAAAATGAGCATTTTAAAAAATATATGCATGTTTGCTGCTTTTAAAGTTCATTTTGTTCGACTCATTTTTAGGAGTCGGGAAAATTAATTTTATTAAAATCGGAGTTCGTTTGGTATTCTTTTAATCCGCTTTGTTTTGTTTTAAAAAACGCTTCTGGGCCAAGGCCCGGCCCGGCCTGACAGCGCCCGGCCCGCCCGGCCCACCTCCCTCTCCCTCCCTTGTGATCTCCGCTTCGCCGCCCGAGTCCCGCTCGGGGGCAGCGCCGCCGCCGCCGCCTTTCCCCGGCTTGCCCCTCCCCAAGCCACCGGCGCCCCTTCTATTTAACCCCGCCCCCCTCCTCTCCCTCAACCCGCCCCGCCGCCCTCCACCCGAGCCGCCGCCACCGAAGGCCGCCGTTCTCGCCCTCGCCGGAACCCCGGAGCCCTCGCCGCCTCCACCCCGCCGCCACCCACCGCCTGTCCGCCTGACCACGGAGTCTCGCCGAGTCTCGCCGGCGAGCCGCCGGAGGTAGCCGCCGCCACAAACCCCCCCGATCCGGTTTTTTTTTAGAAAAACCCGATCCGTTTTTTTTGTTCGTTGTTCGTTTTTTTTTTCAAAACCCTAGATGGTTTTTTTTTTGGTTTTCTTAATTAGCGAACGTTCACCGAACCGTTCGTTTCAATGAACGCGTTCGTTGGATTCGTTCTGTTAACGAACGTCCGTTATTTAATCCGTTCGTCGTTTTCTTTTAAATCGGATTTAATCCATTATTTTTTAGATTCGATTTCTGATCCGATTTTCAAATCTGTTTTATTTCTTACTCGTTTATGGGACTCAGGTGATTCAAGCGCTGGAGTTTAGATTCTGAAACCGCCGTTCGACTAACCTACTTACACAGAGTTTTGCTACTGTAAAATTTTGACTTAGTTTCAGATTTGCTAAACCAGTCGTTCTCCTCGAGTTCCGACTTTCGATGCTTTATTTGATTCAATTCTTTTGCAACCAGGGTTCTTAAGTTGAACTATCTGGTTGGATTTGTTATTCGAGATTTCCCCGTGCATTAGATGAGTACTTATTGTATGCTTGTTGTTTGTCTGCGTTAGATCACCCGAGTGCGCCGCTTGTTACTTGAATCTCTAGGACTCATGGATCATCGACAAGGCAAGTAACACTTTGATCATACTTTTCTACTACCCAGTTTTTATGCATTAGATCAACCCTCAAACACTTGCATGTTTAGGATCTAATTAAATTGTGGGATGGGAAGTAGATTGAGGTAGTACCTATTACCTGTTTTACTTATGAAACCTTGGGAGTTACTTCTACGCTTGCTTATTATGCTATGCTATGCTAGTAGACGTGGATTGGGTGAGTGAATATCCATGACAGATGTGAGATTGTTAATTAATGGTTTATCTAAGGTGGCAACTTAAACACACATCCGGGTGGATTAAGGCACTGGTTTCTATCAGGACTTGCCTGTATTTCTTCGGACTGCCACCCAGGCCCAAAGGGATCATGAGATTATTCAAACTAGAAACTTCCGTGTGCAGCCACAAGCCAATTATGGGCTCTGGCATAGTTGACTAAGTTGTGCGAACTCTTACGGGTAGACTAGCAGATGTAGGGGAAAGTAGGTGTACCGGTCTACCCACAAGTAAGGTGCTAGCGCTTACGAAGATCGTGTCTCGGCCATCCGTCTCTCAAACACCATGTAGTGCGAGAAACCAAACGGAGGCGATCGAGTCTTGTGGGGAAAAGTCATAAACCTCTGCAGAGTGTATAAACTAATCATGATTAGCCGTGTCCCGGTTATGGACATCTTGAGTATCTAGTACTTGAATATCATGTGAATCTCAACATGTTACTCTAATAATAATGTTATTGGGTTTTAATGAGTACTTTTTAATTGGGATTGAGGATGCTGTCAACCATTCTCAATGTTTAACAACCACCATGATAGTTAAATAAAATTATTCCTTTGATGTAGGGAAAAACCAGCTTTATGCAAAAATGTAACCAGAGAGCCTTACCACCAGCCATATATGCATGTAGTATAGGCTTGTTGCTTCATTGTTCCCTTTATGTGTTACATTGCCAAGATATTCCATGTCTTGACCCATTTTCGGCTGCAACTTTCATGTTGCAGACTTTTTATTTACGACAGTAAGGTGTTAGGTCGTGGTTCTATACTTTCGGTGATGCCGATGGAGTTGATGGACTCACTTGTCTTCCAAGCCTTCCATTGTTATTATTAGATGGCCTTAAGCCATATTATTGTATTAAGTTCCCTTGTGGACAACGATGTAATAAGTGTGTGATTGCTACTCTGCTATAAATCCTTCGAAGTACTGTGTGGTGTCAGCATTACTGATCCAGGGATGACACTGAGCACAGAGCACTAGATCCATTCGGGTCTGGTCGCTACAGTAGTGTTCGTCAGTATCATGCATCAATAAGTTCTGAAGACCAAATTTTATTCCTTTTTCTTGTGGGTTTGACTTGACAAGGCAAAATCAAGAAAGAGGAAGGAAAAGAGTAAGGAAGGCGATAATGGTGGTCCTCTGTAGCAACGTAAACAGAGCATCTGTACCGATTCTCCTGTACTGATAGTGCATTATATGGTCCAAGTCTCCGCTCCCCTACTCCACCATCCAAGGTGCTTGCTCTAACTTGGCAGTGTGATATCTGGTTGCATGTTGCATATGGTGTCTAGCTCATATTGCTCCTAATTAGTGTAAACTGCATCTGCTTAGCTTACACATGATACATGTGAATATGACACGCTTTCCTGTTTTTGGTACATACTATATCTGTCTACCACACCATGTTCTTACATGAAACTACTCTTCTTGTGTATCCTGCATCAGTCACTTATGATGGGACACCTTTAAGTTGGCAGTGCGATATTGGTTTGCGTCTTGAATATGGTTTCTAGCATGTATTGCTTTTAGTTTGATGAACGCCACCTATGACGAGACAGTTTTAACTTGGCAGAGTGATATTGATTGCACCTTCCATATGGTGTCTTGCAGTGTTTCTAATTTGTTGAAGTGCCTATACGCTTAGTTACCACATCATAGGTGTGAATATGTCAAGCCGTCCATTTTTTCGTATACATATTCCATCCTCGTTTCATGACTTTGACTTTCATCATAGTAGTGTTCACAAGATTATCATGCATGAATGAGTTACGAAGAGCGAATGATATTCCTTTTTCTTGTCGGTATGACCTCACAATGCAAAATCAATAAAGCTGAAGGAAATTGGCAAGGCATTGGATGATGGTGGTCATTCCGAGCAAATGAAACGGAGGTTCTCTACATATTCTACTCCGCCATCCTCCCAACAAGATTCGCAAGACAACGCAAGGCTAGACAGTCCAACGTAGCTGTGTAGATGATGAGCACATCTCCCTACTCCACCACCACAGGTGCTTGCTCTAACTTGGCACTATTATATGTGGTTCCACGCTATGTATGATGTCTAGCTTGTATTGCATCTGCGTAGCTTACAACTTATACCTGCAACGATCACTTACCCATAAGACACATTTAACTTGGGACTGTGATGTAGGTTGCATCTTGCATTGTCTTCTAGCTTGTACTGCTTCTAATTTCTTGAAATGGCACTTACGATGAGACACTTTTTACCCGATAGAGTGATATTGGTTGCATGTTCATATGGTGCCTAGCTTTCATTTTTTTCTAATTTTGTTGAAATGCCTTCCGCTTACTGTTTTTTCATACATATTCCATCCTCCTATCGTACGTGTGAATATGAAATGCTGTCTTTTTTTGTATATATTCCATCCTCCTGCGCTTGCCTTACATCAAAGTAGTGTTCATCTGTATCATGCATCAACCAGTTATGCAGAGCTAATTTTATTCATCTTCTTGTGGTTTTGACTTCATAAGGCAATATCGAGAAAATAGGAAGGAAAAGAGTAAGTTAGGGGATGTTGGTGGTACTCCTGACCGACGCAAAACAGAGACTCTCTAGATTTGCCGCTGCCATCGCTAATGAAGTTGAAGTCCCAAGTCTACATGATGAGTTCATCTCCGCACTCCACCATCGCAGTGCTTGCTCTAAGTTGACATGTGATAATTGGTTTCATGTTGCATATGTTGTCTAGCCTGTATTTCTTCTATTTTGATTAAATTGCACCTGCTGAGTTTATACGTTATACATGTGCATATGACATGGCTTTCTCGTGTCTAGAATACATCGCATCTATCTATCATACCATGTTCTTACATCAAAGTACTGTTGTTGTGTATCCAGCGTCAAGAACTCATGATTGGACGCTTTTAACATGGCAGTTTGATAGTGGTTGCATCTTGCATTGATTTCTATGTTGTCGCTTCTAATTTTTCGAATTGCCAATTATGACAAGACACTTTTAACTTGGCGAGTAATATTGGTTGCATCTTTCATATGGTGTCTAGCTTGCATTACTTCTATTTTCTTGAAAATCCTTCTACTTAGTTTGCACATCGTAGCTGTGAATATGTCATGTCGTCCTGTTTTTCTTACATATTCCATCCTCATACGGTTGTCTTAAATCAAAGTATTGCTTGTCTGTATCATGCATCAATGAGTTCTGAAGAGTGATTTTATTCTTTTGTGTTGTGGGTAAAGCTTGACATGGCAAAGTCAAAAAAGAGCAAGGAAAATAATATAGTAGGGAGTGCTGTTACTCGTCGGGTGAAATGGAAAAGGCTCTGCCATCGAGATTCTGCTAGTACTTATAGTGCAGTAGAAGGTCCAAGTCCACCGGCTAAATCTACAAACATAGTATCACCTGCTCCACCAGCTGCAGCATCCGCTTCAACTGTACCAGCATCTCAACCAGTTACTCGTTCGTTTGCTCCGAAACTGGCCAATTCCCAAGCTGCCTTCACACCTAACACTACTCCCGAAGCACTGTTCACACAACAGGACTTGGCAAGATCAGATGAACCTCATGAGCCTCAACACCAAGACGGTACCTGACCAAGTCAAGTTGAAGTTGCATGCTCCTTTATATGTACTCTCACAGTTTGATGTACACTAACACTTTCCATATTCGTTGTTGAACTAGCACCACGGCGCAAGCGGAAATAGACATCAGGGATAATGCTTGATAGATTAACAAAATCTAAAGGAGGAAGAATGGAGATCCATTTTGAGTCGAGGTTTAAAAGGCCACGTGATGCTCTGAGTCAGCCACGTTAGTATCGAGGCAGCCGTTGACGCGTTAGGTGTCATGCGCGCGTATCCTCCCAACGTGGATCCAAAGACAGGAATGAGAAAGACAATACCCAGTTTAACACCTTCCTTGACCATTTATCTGTAAGTAATGTTATTCATCGCAATTAGTAATATTGTCTTGCTCATCCCATACTTTCTAGCTTTCTCCTAATAAGACTCACATTCTTTTTCAACAGATGAGGTTCAAGTTGGATCCGAAAGATGATGCAACTAAACAAGCATGCACTCATGTTTTTCAGTCTTCTACGTAATAAAGATCGGTACCACCTTAGAAAATCTCACTTTGAAGGCAAGGCTAACAATGAAATCACCCAAACATCTCCAGTGGAATATATTACAGATGAAGACTAGAAAGCCCTCGTTAAACACTGGTCTGGTCCAAAGTATCAGGTAGGATATATGTATTTGATCAGACCACATATTGAACTTGTATTTATGTATGTGCCTTACAAGTGTATCTTCTTCTAGGCTAACTGTTTGAAGAACAAAACCAACCGTTCTAAAGTGAAATTAGAACAGACAACAGGATCTCGTAGCTATATGGCTCTTGTAAATAGCTACTATTTCCTTCTTCTTTTTGTGACGTATTATCGTATCTATATTGACTTGTTCCAAATACAGCGGAAAGCCCGTGCGGACCAAAAAGAACCTGAACCGAATACAGTGCAAATCTTCAAGGATTGCCACACCAGCAAGATGAAGGGCATGAGCACACCAGTTCAAGCCGCTGTTGTAAGTCCTTACTCCTCCTGCTTTGAACTGTTTGGTACTATGATGTGTTCATTTAACTACTTGGTTTGCAGCCAATGTCAGTTACTCTGTTCATTTTTATACACAGTTGTCCTAACGTATCATTTCACCTTACATGGTTTAAAAGAGATGAAGGATATTCTTTTGGTCTTGATCTGTAATCTAGTTGTTATGTTCACGTGCGCACACAATGATAAAATAGCCTGTTTGTTTTATATCTGTTTGCCCATGATATGAATGATGTCATACGTACTATGTTCATCCTACTTTAAACCATGTCTCTTTATCCTTAGATGTCAACGAATGTGAGGAAATAGACAATACAGTAGGCATGCTACATGGACATATGTTCCGAAAGTGATTTTATTATGTAGTTGGCACTACAATACATGCTAATGTATTACGAGTTCACCAAAATAAGTTATGTATAAACGCGTTTAACCTACTTTGTTTGTTTTTGTCTCATTAGTAACTCACCGGTACACTAATCTACAAGTTCAAACTTTCGTGAAGCTACGGAACAAATGATTGAACAGCCACAACCACACTGAAGGTGACGAGGCTACTACAGGGCACAATGTCACCTCTTGCTGCGATAAGGCCAAGATCTCTCCACTAACGGTGCAAAAAGCACCTTCCTACGTAATTCGGGTTGGTTGTCAAGGTAACCTCGTCCAAATCGCCATCTTGAACAAAATCTTCCTGCTAGACAGTGATATATCTGTGCTCCATACACAAGTCCAATCCCTAATGGACGTTGTTTCGAAACAAGAATAGTGGTTGAGAAATGCCGTCAAGATATGAATGGTTTTGAAACCAGACTATCGGACATTCGCCGTTGTTGAAGAGCAATGGCGAAAAAAAGGTGGAGATCGCTGCTCCATCAGATTCTACTGACTGAAACATTAGCACTGTGTCAAATGATCTGTGCTTCTATACATCGATGGTGCTTTTATCCGGAAGGATTGTAAACATTATGCCAACAGGCCTTTTTTTGTATGATTGGAATTTATTTTGTTGTGATACAACATTTATGATGCCGCCACAGTTGCAGTAATTATGACGCTATTTTTGTATAGTGTAGGTTTATCTTAGTAATGTATTCGGACGGAAGCTTCGTAGGAGCCCAACATGCCAACATTCGTCGGGGCCATTCCAATTGGGCTAAAAACGATTACGGGCCGAAATTGGCATGTAGCCCACTAAAAATATCTGGGCTTAAATTAGCATAAGCTTTCAAATTTTTGGTAGGCTCTGTGCCCATAGTGGGCCTTTAATGTGCCTAAACATAATTTGGGCCCTCGGTAAAAAGTAGACCGCTTACAGGTGTAAATATGTCGAGCCCATAAAAACATGGGCCTTTAATAGACCGAAAGTGAGATTGGGCCCTGATTGTGCCAAATAACCCAATCGGACTTAGCAGATCAAATGGTGGCCCATTTACCATGCGGATATTTGACAGCCGAAATTGGACGGGTCAGAATGCGCTGACCTAATACACGGGCCTTTAACAGGCCGGAACTTCGGTCGGGCTAGATTATCGTCATTTTTATATGGGCCGTTAATGGGCCCGATATGACATTGGGCCACATATGGCCCATGGTTTACGTCCGGCGTTAACGGGCCGAAAATGACAACAGGCCGAAAGTGGGCCAAATCTATAGTGGGCCTCTAACAGGCCGAATGACATACATGGCCGAATATGACCCAAATCCTTCACGGTCGTTTATGGGCCGAAAGTTTTGATGGCCTGTAAATGGGCCCAAATGAAGCCGGGCCTTTAACAGGCCGGAAATACACCAGGCCGTAATTCGGCCCAATTAATTAGCGGACTGTTAACGGGCTAGAAGTGACCATGGGCCGCATTGATGACAAGTTTAGACCAGGCCGTTGACGGGCCGATTTGATAGAGAATGTTGGGCCTTTAGCTGGGTCGGCCCATTATGGTCTGTAGAATCTTGTGGGCCTTTAGCTGGGCCGGCCCATTGTGGTCCGCAAAATCTTGTGGGCCTTTAGCTGGGCCGGATCATTATGGTCCGCTAAATTTTGTGGGCCTTTAGCTGGGCCGGCCCATTATGGTCCGCTAAATCTTGTGGGCCTTCGGTTGGGCTGGATCATTTAAACTTTCTGGGCCACTTTTGGGCCGGTCCACGTGTCAACATATCATAGGCCCATCTCGACCGTTGGATGAGTGACACCTGTGCTAACGCGGAGCTGACACGTGGATCCGTCAGCCAATGAGAATTTTACACATGGAAAATCGACATTGGTCGTGGCTGTTAACGGGTTATCGGATCCAAAGTTCGACCCGATAGCTTAACGGTGTTCCGTTACGGTGGATGCCACGTGTCGGTCACCCTTGACGAAAGCATTTCTGTGACGCGGGATTTATCGTCATGGAAGTGGACACTTCGGTGATGATAATTTTGGTAATGTCATGGAACACTTGTACGACAGCACAGGTATGACTATCTTGATTCTGTCATAAATTCGTCATGGATGTACATGCATGACAAAAAACGCGACCTACTGTGACAAACACGTATCATCACGGAAGTGTATTTTTTTGTAGTGCACCCTCGTGGGCCCTCGTAGCTCTACCGACGTACTTCTTTCCCCTATATATACTCTTATACCCTAGAAACATCAGCGGGAGCCACGTAACCACTTTTTCACCGCTGCAACCTTCTGTACCCGTGAGATCCCATCTTGGGGCCTTTTTCGGCGACCTGCCGGAAGGGGAATCAATCATGGAGGGCTTCTACATCAACACCACTGCCTATCCGATGAAGCGTGAGTAGTTTACCACAGACCTTCGGGTCCATAGTTATTAGCTAGATGGCTTCTTCTCTCTCTTTGATTCTCAATACAAAGTTCTCCTCGATGTTCTTGGAGATCTATTCGACGTAATACTCTTTTGCGGTGTGTTTGCCGAGATCCGATGAGTCGTGGATTTATGAACAAGGTTATCCATGAATATTATTTGGTTCTTGTCTGAATTCTTATATGCAAGATTTGATATCTTTGCAAGTCTCTTCGAATTATCGCTTTAGTTTGGCCTACTAGATTGATCTTTATTGCAATGGGAAAAGTGCTTAGCTTTGGGTTCAATCTTGCGGTGTCCTTTCCCAGTGATAGTAGGGGCAGCAAGGCACGTATTGTATTGTTGTCATCAAGGATAAAAAGATGGGGTTTATATCATATTGCTTGAGTTTATCCCTCTACATCATGCCATCTTACTTAATGCGTTACTCCGTTCTTATGAACTTAATACTCTAGATGCATGCTGGATAGCGGTCAATGTGTGGAGTAATAGTAGCAGAATCGTTTTTTCTACTTGACACAGACGTGATGCCTATATTCATGATCATTGCCTTAGATATCTCCATAACTATGCGCTTTTCTATCAATTGCTCGGCAGTAATTTGTTCACCCATCGTAATACATGCTATCTTGAGAGAAGCCACTAGTGAAACCTATGGCCCCTGGGTCTCTTTCATATTATATTGCATCTCTTTTATTTACATCGCATCTGTTTTACTATTTTGCAATCTTTACTTTCCAATCTATACAACAAAAATACCAAAAATATTTACTTTACTATCTCTATTAGATCTCACTTTTGCGAGTGATCGTGAAGGGATTGACAACCCCTTTATCGCGTTGGTTGCAAGGTTCTTAATTTTTTGTGCAGGTACTAGGTGACTTGTGTGTTGTCTCCTACTGGATTGATACCTTGGTTCTCAAAACTGAGGGAAATACTTACGCTACCTTGCTGCATCACCCTTTCCTCTTCAAGGGAAAAGCAACGCATGCTCGAGAGGTAGCAAGAAGGATTTCTGGCACCGTTGCCGGGGAGATCTACGCCAAGTCAATACATACCAAGTACCCATCATAAACTCTTCTCCCTCGCATTACATTATTTGCCATTCGCCTCTCGTTTTCCTCTCCCCCACTTCTAAAACTATTTTCGAAAACCTTTGCCTTTTCTTCGTCCCTCTTCCGTTTGATCTTTTGTTTGCTTGTGTTACCATGTGCCTTCTATTTGCTTGCATCTTTTCTTGCTAATAATCTGTTGATATGGATCCACTTAAAGTGTTCTACTTGGATCATCTTCGATCTATATGTGCTCGTGTTGAAACCCCAACTAGTTTAGTTGAGGGAAAATCTTTAGATGAGCATGCTCATTTTGTGTGTCACCGTTTCTCTTAAAAAGGGAGACTCTTATGGTATCAAATAAACTCTTTGCAGTGTTATGCTTGGAATCTTTGTGAAATTTATGATTTTACTTGTTGCTCTAAGAACCCTAAAAAACACCTTACCTACCTATGTGAGTTTAATAATAATGAAATCTTATCCTCTTATGAAAAGGGTGTTTATAGTTACTATGATATCGAACAAATTGAAGAAGTTGTCATTTTTAAGGGTGCTCATGAAGTTGCTTCTTTGATCGAAAAGTATGATATTACTCTCTACAAATCTGAAAATTCTGATATACTTAAATATTGCTATGAAAACTATGCCCACAATGCCTATGTTAAGGAATTTATTGAGAGAATTACCGTTGCTTTGGAAGGAAATAATGATATGCATGAATCTATAGATGTTTATGAATCCGATGATTTGATTCAAATATCCCTTGATGAACATGATGCTTTCTATTCTTATGGCCATGATTCCAATATTTATGGAGATGAATTAGCTATAGTTCCTTATGTTAAACATGAGATTATTGCTATTGCACCCATACTTGATAGGCCCTTAAATCAAGAGCATGATTGCAATGATTTTTTTATCAATTCTATTAATGTCAATTGTGTTAATGATATGCAAAACCCTAAGCTTGGGGTTGCTAATTTTGCTATGTCTACTACTTGTTGCAATGATCATGATTGGGGTGATTCCCCTTATGATCTTGAAAATTTATTTGAGCCCCATGATGAATATGAGATTGATAATAATGTTTGCAATAATATTGAAAGTGGGTTTGGAAGAGTGTCAACTTTAGATCCCACATATTTAGAGAATGTTCAATATTATGAAATTTTTGATAAAAGTGGGTTTGGGGAGGTCATGACTTTAGTTAATGTTAATCCCACTATTTTGGAAGAGTGTCAACTTTGCATGCATGTGGATCGTCTTGAAAATATTTTATGTGATAGCTATATTGTTGAATTTGCTTATGATCCTACATGTAATTATCATGAGAGAGGAAAATATGGTTGTAGAAATTTTCATGTTACTAAATTACCTCTTGTTATGTTGAGATTGCTAATGTTTCTTTCCGCTTCCTTGCATATGCTAGTTTTTGCTTGCTATGATAATTTGTTTGCCTATAAGATGCCTATGCATATGAAGTATGTTAGATTTAGATGTGTTTGTCACATGTTTCATGATGCTCTCTTCGTGCTTCAATTCTTGTATTTCGTGTGAGCATCATCAAAATTATCAATGCCTAGCTAGGGGCGTTAAACGATAGCTCTGGTTCGAGGCAACCCAATTTTATTTTTGTTCTTTACTTTTTGCTCCTGTTTAGTAACAATTAGTTCATATAGCCTCTGGTTAGATGTGGTTTTGTGCTTTAGTTAGTGTTTGTGCCAAGTAATACCTTTAGGATAGCCTACGGTGATAGTTAATTTGATCTTGCTGAAAAACAGAAACTTTTGCGTGCACAAAAATAATTTTCATAAATCAAAGGAACGTGCTTTTTAGTTCATTCTTTTTACAGAGAATTAATAAATAAAAAATTCTTAGGACTTCCTAATTTCTCAGAATATTTGGAGGCACAGAAGTATTCAAAAGTTACAAATTTCTACATACTATTCTGTTTTTGAGAGATTCTGTTTATCGTGTGTTGTTTGCTTATTTTGATGAATACATGAGTATTATCGGGGGGGTATGAACCATAGATAAGTTTGAATACAGTAGGTTTAACACCAATATAAATAAATAATGAGTTCATTACAGTACCTTAAATTGGTGGTTTATTTTCTTATACTAACGGAGCTCATGAGATTTTCTGTTAAAGTTTTGTGTTGTGAAGTTTCCAAATTTTTGGGTAAAGATTTGATGGATTTTGGAATAAGGAGTGGCAAGAGCCTAAGCTTGGGGATGCCCAAGGCACCCCAAGGTAAAATTCATGGACAAACAAAAGCCTAAGCTTGGGGATGCCCCAGAAGGCATCCCCTCTTTAAATCTTCGCTTCATCGGTAACTTTACTTGAGGCTATATTTTTATTCACCAGATGATATGTGTTTTGCTTGGAGCATCTTGTATGATTTGAGTCTTTTCTTTTTAGTTTACCACAATCATCCTTGCTATACACACCTTTTGGGAGATACACGCATGAATCGGAATTTATTAGAATACTCTATCTGCTTCACTTATATCTTTTGAGCTAGATAATTTTGCTCTAGTGCTTCACTTAGATCTTTGTAGAGCACGGTGGTGGTTTTATTTTATAGAAATTATTGATCTCTCATGCTTCACTTATATTATTTTGGGATTCTTTTAGAACAGCATGGTAATTTGCTTAGGCTATAAAACTAGTCCTAATAGGATGGGCATCCAAGATGGGTATAATAAAAACTTTCATATAAAGTGCGTTGAATACTATGAGAAGTTTGATGCTTGACGGTTTGTTTTGAGATATGAGGATGGTGATATTAGAGTCATGCTAGTAGAGTAATTGTGAATTTGAGAAATACTTGTGCTGAGGTTTGTGATTCCCGTAGCATGCTCGTATGGTGAACCGTTATGTGATGAAGTCGAGCATGATTTATTTATTTATTGTCCTCCTTATGTGTGGAGGTCGGGATCGCACGATGGTTCACTCCTACCAACCCTTCCCCTAGGAGCATGCGTGTAGAACTTTGTTTTGATGACTTGTAGATTTTTGCAATAAGTATGTGAGTTCTTTATGACTAATGTTGAGTCCATGGATTATACGCACTCTCACCCTTCCACCATTGCTAGCCTCTCTAGTACCGCGCAACTTTCACCGGTACCATAAACCCACCATTTACCTTCCTCAAAACAGCCACCATACCTACCTATTATGGCATTTCCATAGCCATTCCGAGATATATTGCCATGCAACTTTCCACCGTTCCGTTTATTATGACACACTCCATCATTATCATATTGCCTTGCATGATCATGTAGTTGACATTGTATTTGTGGCAAAGCCACCATTCATAATTTTTTCATACATGTCACTCTTGATTCATTGCACATCCCGGTACGCCGCCGGAGGCACGCATATAGAGTCATATTTTGTTCTAAGTATCAAGTTGTAATTCTTGAGTTGTAAGTAAATAAAAGTGTGTTGATCTTCATTTTTAGAGCATTGTCCCAGTGAGGAAAGGATGATGGAGACTATGATTCCCCCACAAGTTGGGATGAGACTCCGGACGAAAAATTAAAAACAAAAGAGAAAAAAAAGAAGCCATAAAAAAAGAGAAAGGCCCAAATAAAAAATAAAAAATAAAAAAAGAGAAAAAGAGAGAAGGGACAATGCTACTATCCTTTTTCCACACTTGTGCTTCAAAATAGCACCATGATCTTCATGTAGAGAGTCTCTTATTTTGTCACTTTCATATACTAGTGGGAATTTTCGTTATAGAACTTGGCTTGTATATTCTAGTGACGGGCTTCCTCAAAATGCCCTAGGTCTTCATGAGCAAGCAAGTTGGATGCACACCCACTTAGTTTCTTTTGTTGAGCTTTCATACATTTATAGATCTAGTGCATCCGTTGCATGGCAATCCCTACTCACTCACATTGATATCTATTGATGGGCATCTCCATAGCCTATTAATATGCCTAGTTGATGTGAGACCATCTTCCTCCTTTTTGTCTTCTCCACAACCACCATTCTATTCCACCTATAGTGCTATGTCCATGGCTCACGCTCATGTATTGCGTGAAAGTTGAAAAAGTTTGAGAATACTAAAGTATGAAACAATTGCTTGATTTGAAACCGAGGTTGTGCATGATTTAAATATTTTGTGTGATGAAGATGGAGCATAGCCAGACTATATGATTTTGTAGGGATAGCTTTCTTTGGCCATGTTATTTTGAGAAGACATAATTGCTTTGTTAGTATGCTTAAAGTATTATTATTTTTATGTCAATATTAAACTTTTTTCTTGAATCTTTCGGATCTGAAAATTCATGCCACAATAAATAAAATTACATTGATAATTATGTTAGGTAGCATTCCACATCAAAAACTCTGTTTTTATCATTTACCTACTCGAGGACGAGCAGGAATTAAGCTTGGGGATGCTTGATACGTCTCCAACATATCTATAATTTTTTATTGTTCCATGCTATTATATTATCTGTTTTGGATGTTTAATGGGCTTTAATATGCTCTTTTATATTATTTTTGGGACTAACCTATTAACCGGAGGCCGAGTGCCAATTTCCTTTTTTTTTGCCTATTTTAGAGTTTTGCAGAAAAGGAATACCAAATGGAGTCCAAACGGAATGAAACCTTCGCGAGGATCTTTCTTAGACCGAAAGCAATCCAGAAGACTTGGAGACAAAGTCTGGAACTCCACAAGCAAGCCACGAGGTATGAGGGCGGGCCCAGGGAGTAGGCGCGCCCCCCACCCTCGTGGGCCCTCGTAGCTCCACCGACGTACTTCTTTCGCCTATATATACTCTTATACCCTAGAAACATCAGGGGGAGCCACGAAACCACTTTTCCACCGCCGCAACCTTCTGTACCCGTGAGATCCCATCTTGGGGCCTTTTTCGGCGATCCGCCGGAAGGGGAATCGATCATGGAGGGCTTCTACATCAACACCATTGCCTCTCCGATGAAGCGTGAGTAGTTTACCACAGACCTTCGGGTCCATAGTTATTAGCTAGATGACTTCTTCTCTCTCTTTGATTCAATACAAAGTTCTCCTCGATGTTCATGGAGATCTATTCGATGTAATACTCTTTTGCGGTGTGTTTGCCAAGATCCGATGAATTGCGGATTTCTGAACAAGGTTATCTATGAATATTATTTGGTTCTTGTCTGAATTCTTATATGCATGATTTGATATCTTTGCAAGTCTCTTCGAATTATTGGTTTAGTTTGGCCTACTAGATTGATCTTTCTTGCAATGGAAGAAGTTCTTAGCTTTGGTTTCAATCTTGCGGTGTCCTTTCCCAGTGACAGTAGGGGCAGCAAGGCACGTATTGTATTGTTGCCATCGAGTATAAAAAGATGGGGTTTATATCATATTGCTTGAGTTTATCCCTCTACATCATGTCATCTTGCTTAATGCGTTATTCCGTTCTTATGAACTTAATACTCTAGATGCATGCTGGATAGCGGTCGATGTGTGGAGTAATAGTAGTAGATGTAGAAACGTTTCGGTCTACTTGACACGGACGTGATGCCTATATTCATGATCATTGCCTAAGATATCTTCATAACTATGCGCTTTTCTATCAATTGCTCGGCAGTAATATGTTCACCCACCGTAATACATGCTATCTTGAGAGAAGCCACTAGTGAAACCTATGGCCCCCGGGTCTCTTTCCTATTATATTGCATCTCTTTTATTTACATCGCATCTCGTTTACTATTTTGCAATCTTTACTTTCCAATCTATACAACAAAAATACCGAAAATATTTACTTTACTATCTCTATTAGATCTCACTTTTGCGAGTGACCGTGAAGGGATTGACAACCCCTTTATCGCGTTGGTTGCAAGGTTCTTAATTGTTTGTGCAGGTACTAGGTGACTCGTGTGTTGTCTCCTACTGGATTGATACCTTGGTTCTCAAAACTGAGGGAAATACTTACGCTACTTTGCTGCATCACCCTTTCCTCTTCAAGGGAAAACCAACGCATGCTTAAGAGGTAGCAAGAAGGATTTCTGGCACCGTTGCCGGGGAGATCTACACCAAGTAAAGACATATCAAGTACCCATCATAAACTCTTCTCCCTAGCATTACATTATTTTCCATTCGCCTCTCGTTTTCCTCTCCCCCACTTCTAAAACTATTTTCGAAAACCTTTGCCTTTTCTTCGCCCCTCTTCCGTTCGATCTTTTGTTTGCTTGTGTTACCATGTGCCTTCTATTTGCTTGCATCTTTGCTTGCTAATAATCTGTTGATATGGATCCACTTAAAGTGTTCTACTTGGATCATCTTCGATCTATATGTGCTCGTGTTGAAACCCCAACTAGTTTAGTTGAGGGAAAATCTTTAGATGAGCATGCTCATTTTGTGTATCACCGTTTGTCTGAAAAAGGGAGACTCTTATGGTATCAAATAAACTATTTGTTGTGTTATGCTTGGAATCTTTGTGAAATTTATGATTTTACTTGTTGCTCTAAGAACCCTAAAAAACACCTTCCCTACGTATGTGAGTTTAATGATAATGAAATCTTATCCTCTTATGAAAAGGGTGTTTAGAGTTACAATGATATTAAACAAATTGAATAAGTTGTTGTTTTTAAGGTGCTCATGAAGTTGCTTATTTGATTGAAAAGTATGATATTACTCTATACAAATCTGAAAATTCTGATATACTTGAATATTGCTATGAAAACTATGCCCACAATGCCTATGTTAAGGAATTTATTGAGAGAATTACCGTTGCTTTGGAAGAAAACAATGATATGCATGAATCTATAGATTATTATGATTCCGATGATTTGATTGAAATATCCCTTGATGAACATGATGCTTTCTATTCTTATGGCCATGATGCCTATATTTATGGAGATGAATTTGCTATAGTTCCTTGTGTTAAACATGAGATTATTGCTATTGCACTCATACTTGATAGGCCCTTAAATCAAGATCATGATTGCAATGATTTTATTACAACTTCTATTAATGTCAATTGTGTTAATGATATAGAAAACCCTAAGCTTGGGGATGTTAATTTTGCTATGTCTACTACTTGTTGCAATGATCGTGATTGGGGTGATTCCCCTTATAATCTTGAAAATTTATTTGAGCCCCATGATGAATGTTTGCAATAATATTGAAAGTGGGTTTGGAAGAGTGTCAACTTTAGATCCCACATATTTGTAGAATGTTCGATCTTATGAAATTTTTGATAAAAGTGGGTTTGGAGAGGTCGTGACTTTAGTTAATGTTAATCCCACTATTTTGGAAGAGTGTCAACTTTGCATGCATGTGGATCGTCTTGAAAATATTTTATGTGATAGCTATATTGTTGAATTTTCTGATGATTCTACATGTAATTATTATGAGAGAGGAAAATATGGTTGTAGAAATTTTCATGTTACTAAATTACCTCTCGTTATGTTGAGATTGCAAATGTTTCTTTCCGCTTCCTTGCATATGCTAGTTTTTGCTTGCTATGATAATTTTTTTGCCTATAAGATGCCTATGCATAGGAAATATGTTAGACTTAGATGTGTTTGTCACATGTTTCATGATGCTCTCTTCGTTCTTCAATTCTTGTATTTCGTGTGAGCATCATTGAAATTATCAATGCCTAGCTAGGGGCGTTAAACGATAGGGCTTGTTGGAGGCAACCCAATATTATTTTTGTTCTTTACTTTTTTCTCCTGTTTAGTAAAAATAATTCATCTAGCCTCTAGTTAGATGTGGTTTTGTGCTTTAATTATTGTTTGTGCCAAGTAATACCTTTAGGATAGCCTACGGTGATAGTTAATTTGATCTTGCTGAAAAACAAAAACTTTTGCATGCACAAAAATAATTTTCTTAAATCATAGGAACGTGCTTTTTAGTTGATTATTTTTGCCGAAGATTAATAAAAAAATTCTGAGGACTTCCTAATTTATCAGAATTTTTGGAGTTACAGAAGTATTCGAAAGTTACAGATTGCTACAGACTGTTTTGTTTTTGACAGATTCTGTTTATCGTGTGTTGTTTGCTTATTTTGATGAATCTATCAGTAGTATCGGGGGGTATGAACCATAGAGAAGTTGGAATACAGTAGGTTTAACACCAATATAAATAAATAATGAGTTCATTACAGTACCTTAAATTGGTGGTTTATTTTCTTATACTAACGGAGCTCATGAGATTTTCTGTTAAAGTTTTGTGTTGTGAGGTTTTCAAGTTTTGGGGTAAAGATTTGATGGATTTTGGAATAAGGAGTGGCAAGAGCCTAAGCTTGGGGATGCCCAAGGCACCCCAAGTTAATATTCATGGACAACCAAAAGCCTAAGCTTGGAGATGCCCCAGAAGGCATCCCCTCTTTCGTCTTCGTCTATCGGTAACTTTACTTGAGGCTATATTTTTATTCACCACATGATATGTGTTTTTCTTGGAGCGTCTTGTATGTTTTGAGTCTTTCTTTTTAGTTTACCACAATCATCCTTGCTATACACACCTTTTGGGAGAGACACGCATGAATAAAAATTTATTAGAATACTCTATGTGCTTCACTTATATCTTTTGAGCTAGATACTTTTTCTCTAGTGCTTCATTTATATCTTTTTAGAGCACGGTTGTGGTTTTATTTTATAGAAATTATTGATCTCTCACGCTTCACTTATATTATTTTGAGAGTATTTTAGAACAGCATGGTAATTTGCTTTGGCTATAAAACTGGTCCTAATATGATGGGCATCCAAGATGGGTATAATAAAAACTTTCATATATAGTGCGTTGAATACTATGAGAAGTTTGATGCTTGATGATTGTTTTGAAATATGAGGATGGTGATATTAGATTCATGATAGTAGAGTAATTGTGAATTTGAGAAATACTTGTGCTGAGGTTTGTGATTCCCATAGCACGCACGTATGGTGAACCGTTGTGTGATGAAGTCGGAGCATGATTTAATTATTATTGTCTTCCTTATGTGTGGAGGTCGGGATCGCACGATGGTTAACTCCTACCAACCCTTCCCCTAGGAGCATGCGTGTAGTACTTTGTTTTGATAACTTGTAGATTTTTGCAATAAGTATGTGAGTTCTTTTTGACAAATATTGAGTCCATGGATTAGACGCACTCTCACCCTTCCACCATTGCTAGCCTCTCTAGTACCGCGCAACTTTCGCCGGTACCATAAACCCACCATTTACCTTCCTCAAAACAGCCACCATACCTACCTATTATGACATTTCCATAGCCATTTTGAGATATATTGCCATGCAACTTTCCACCGTTCCGTTTATTATGACATGCTCCATTATTGTCATATTGCCTTGCATGATCATGTAGCTGACATCGTATTTGTGGCAAAGCCACCGTTCATAATTTTTTCATACATGCCACTCTTGATTCATTGCACATCCCGGTACACCGCCGGAGGCACTCATATAGAGTCATATTTTGTTCTAAGTATCCAGTTGTAATACTTGAGTCGTAAGTAAATAAAAGTGTGATGATCTTCATTTTTAGAGCATTGTCCGACTGAGGAAAGGATGATGGAGACTATGATTCCCCCACAAGTCGGGGTGAGACTCCGGACGAAAAATAAACAAAAACAGAAATAAAGAGGCCATAAAAAAAGAGAAAAGGCCCAAATACATTAAAAAGAGAAAAAGAGAGAAGGGACAATGCTTCTATCCTTTTTCCACACTTGTGCTTCAAAATAGCACCATGATCTTCATGATAGAGAGTCTCTTATTTTGTCACTTTCGTATACTAGTGGGAATTTTTGTTATAGAACTTGGCTTGTATATTCTAGTGATGGGCTTTCTCAAAAAGCCCTAGGTCTTCATGAGCAAGCAAGTTGGATGCACACCCACTTAGTTTCTTTTGTTGAGCTTTCATACATTTATAGATCTAGTGCATCCGTTGCATGGCAATCCCTACTCACTCACATTGATATCTATTGATTGGCATCTTCATAGCCTATTAATATGCCTAGTTGATCTGAGACCATCTTCCTCCTTTTTGTATTCTCCACAACCACCATTCGATTCTACCTATAGTGCTACGTCCATGGCTCACGCTCATGTATTGCGTGAAAGTTGAAAAAGTTTGAGAATACTAAAGTATGAAACAATTGCTTGGCTGAAACCGGCGTTGTGCATGATTTAAATATTTTGTGTGATGAAGATGGAGCATAGCCAGACTATATGATTTTGTAGGGATAGCTTTCGGCCATGTTATTTTGAGAAGACATAATTTCTTTGTTAGTATGCTTGAAGTATTATTATTTTTACGTCAATATTAAACTTTTGTCTTGAATCTTTCTGATCTGAAAATTGATGCCACAATAAAGAAAATTACATTCATAATTATGTTAGGTAGCATTCCACATCAAAAATTCTGTTTTTATCATTTACCTACTCAAGGACGAGCAGGAATTAAGCTTGGGGATGCTTGATACGTCTCCAACGTATCTATAATATTTTATTGTTCCATGCTATTATATTATCTGTTTTGGATGTTTAATGGGCTTTAATATGCTCTTTTATATTATTTTTGGGACTAACCTATTAACCAGAGGCCCAGTGCCAATTTCTGTTTTTTGCCTATTTTAGAGTTTTGCAGAAAAGGAATACCAAATGGAGTCCAACCGGAATGGAACATTCGCGAGGATCTTTCTTAGACCGAAAGCAATCCAGAAGACTTGGAGTCGAAGTCTGGAACTCCACGAGGAAGCCACGAGGCTGGAGGGCACACCCCCCACCCTCGTGGGCCCTCGTAGCTCCACCGACATAATTATTTCGCCTATATATACTCTTATACCCTAGAAACATCAGTGGGAGCCATGAAACCACTTTTCCAAAGCCGCAACCTTCTGTACCCATGAGATCCCATCTTGGGGCCTTTTCCGGCGATCCGCCGGAAGGGGAATCGATCACGGAGGGCTTCTACATAAACACCATTGCCTCTCCGATGAAGCGTGAGTAGTTTACCACAGACCTTCGTGTCCATAGTTATTAGCTAGATGGCTCCTTCTCTCTATTTGATTCTCAATACAAAGTTCTCCTCGATGTTCTTGGAGATCTATTCGATGTAATACTCTTTTTCAGTGTGTTTGCCGAGATCCAATGAATTGTGGATTTATGAACAAGATTATCTATGAATATTATTTGGTTCTTCTCTGAATTCCTATATGCATGATTTGATATCTTTGCAAGTCTCTTCGAATTATCGGTTTAGTTTGGCCTACTAGATTGATCTTTCTTGCAATGGGAGAAGTGCTTAGCTTTGGGTTCAATCTTGCGGTGTCCTTTCCCAAAGTGATGAGGGGCAGCAAGGCACGTATTGTATTGTTGCCATCGAGGATAAAAAGATGGGGTTTATATCATATTGCTTGAGTTTATCCCTCTACATCATGTCATATTGCTTAATGCGTTACTCCGTTCTTATGAACTTAATACTCTAGATGCATGTTGGATAGCGGCCGATGTGTGAAGTAATACTAGTAGATGCATAATCATTTCGGTCTACTTGACACGGACGTGATGCCTATATTCATGATCATTGACTTAGATATCTTCATAACTATGCGCTTTTCTATCAATTGCTCGTCAGTAATTTGTTCACCCACCGTAATACATGCTATCTTGAGAGAAGCCACTAGTGAAACCTATGGCCCCCGGGTCTCTTTCCTATTATATTGCATCTCTATTATTTACATCACATCTCATTTACTATTGAGCAATCTTTACTTTCCAATCTATACCACAAAAATACCAAAAATATTTTCTTTCCTATCTCTATTAGATCTCACTTTTGTGAGTGACCGTGAAGGCATTGACAACCCCTTTATCCGGATTGTTTGTGTAGGTACTAGGTGACTTGTGCGTTGTCTCCTACTGGATTCATACCTTGGTTCTCAAAACTGAGGGAAATACTTGCGCTACTTTGTTGCATCACCCTTTCCTCTTCAAGGGAAAATCAACGCATGCCCAGATTCTGCAAAATGGCTTGAGGCCATGAAATCTAAGATGGGATCCATGTATGGGAACAAAGTATGGACTTTGGTCGAACTGCCCGATGATCGGCAGGCCATCGAAATAAATGGATCTTCAAGAAGAAGACTGACGCTGACGGTAATGTTACTGTCTATAAAGCTCGGCTTGTTGCAAAAGGTTTTCAACAAGTTTAAGGGGTTGACTACGATGAGACTTTCTCTCCTGTAGCGATTCTTAAGTCTGTCCGAATCATGTTGGCAGTTACCGCATTTTATGATTATGAAATTTGGAAAATGGATGTCAAAACTGCATTCCTGAATGGATTTCTGGAAGAATAGTTGTATATGATGCAATCGGAAGGTTTTGTCGATCCAAAGGGAGCTAACAAAGTGTGCAAGCTCCAGTTATCCATTTATGGACTGGTGCAAGCCTCTCGGAGTTGGAATAAACGTTTTGATAGTGTGATCAAAGCATATAGTTTTATACAGACTTTTGGAGAAGCTGTATTTACAAAAAGTGAGTGGGAGCACTACAGCATTTTTGATAAGTATATGTGAATGACATATTGTTGATTGGTAATAATGTAGAATTATTCTGCAAAGCATTAAGGAGTGTTTGAAAGGAGTTTTTCAAAGAAATACCTCGGTGAAGCTGCTTGCATATTGAGCATCAAGATCTATAGAGATAGATCATGATGCTTGATAAGTTTTTTCAATGAGTACATACCTTGACAAGATTTTGAAGTAGTTCAAAATGGAACAGTCAAAGACAGAATTCTTGCCTGTGTTACAAGGTGTGAAATTGAGAAAGACTCAAAGCCCGACCACGGCAGAAGATAGAAAGAGAATGAAAGTCATTCCCTATGCCTCAGCCATTGGTTCTATAAAGTATTCCATGCTATGTACCAGATCTATTGTATACCTTACACTGATTTTGGAAAGGGAGTACAATAGTGATCTAGGAGTAGATCACTGGACAGCGGTCAAAATTATCCTTAGTGGAATAAGGATATGTTTCTCGATTATGGAGGTGACAAAAAGGTTCGTCGTAAAGGGTTACGTCGAAGCAAGTTTTGACACTGATCCAGATGACTCTAAGTCTCAGTCTGGATACATATTGAAAGTGGGAGCAATTAGCTAGAGTAGCTCCATGCAAGAGCATTGTTGACATAGAAATTTGCAAAATACATACGGATCTAAATGTGGCAGACCCGTTGACTAAACTTCTCTCAGAAGCAAAGCATGATCACACCTTAGTACTCTTTGGGTGTTAATCACATAGCGATGTGAAGTAGATTATTAACTCTAGTAAACCCTTTGGGTGTTGGTCACATGACGATGTGAACTATGGGTGTTAATCACATGGTGATGTGAACTATTGGTGTTAAATCACATGGTGATGTGAATTGGATTATTGACTCTAGTGCAAGTGGGAGACTGAAGGAAATATGCCCTAGAGGCAATAATAAAGTTATTATTTATTTCCTTATATCATGATAAATGTTTATTATTCATGCTAGAATTGTATTAATCGGAAACATAATACATGTGTGAATACATAGACAAACATAGTGTCACTAATAGGCCTCTAGTTTACTAGCTCGTTGATCAAAGATGGTTATGTTTCCTAGCCATAGACAAAGAGTTGTCATTTGATTAATGGGATCGCATCATTAGGAGAATGATGTGATTGACTTGACCCATTCCGTTAGCTTAGCACTTGATCGCTTAGTATGTTGCTATTGCTTTCTTCATGACTTATACATATTCCTATGACTATGAGATTATGCAACTCCGTTTATCAAGGAACACTTTGTGTGCTACCAAACATCACAAAATGGCGGGTGATTATAAAGGTGCTCTCTGGTGTCTCGAAGGTACTTGTTGGGTTGGCGATTTTGAGATTAGGATTTGTCACTCCGATTGTAGGAGAGGTATATGCAGGCCCACTCGGTAATGCACATCACTATAAGCCTTGCAAGCATTGCAACTAATGAGTTAGTTATGGGATGATGTACTACGGAACGAGTAAAGAGACTTGCCGTAACGAGATTGAACTAGGTATTGAGATACCGACGATCAAATCTCGGGCAAGTAACATCTTGATGACAAAGGGAACAACGTATGTTGTTATGCGGTTTGACCGATAAAGATCTTAAGAGAATATGTGGGAGCCAATATGAGCATCCAGGTTCCGCTATTGGTTATTGACCGGAGACGTGTCTCGGTCATGTCTACATAGTTCTCGAACCCGTAGGGTCCGCACGCTTAAAGTTCGATGATGGTTATATTATGAGTTTATGTGTTTTGATTTACCGAAGGTAGTTCGGAGCCCCGGATGAGATCGGAGACATGACGAGGAGTCTCGAAATGGTCGAGACATAAAGATCGATATATTGGACGACTATATTCGGACTTCGGAAAGGTTCCGAGTGATTCGGGTATTTTTCGGAGCACCAGAGAGTTACGGGAATTCTCCGGAGAGTATATGGGCCTTATTTGGCCATACGGGAATAGAGGAGACAGGCCGAAAGAAAGGAGCCCCCCCTCTGGTCCGAATTGGACAATGTGTGCAGCCCCCTTTTCCTTCTCCCTCTCCCCCTCTTTCCTTCTCTCCTACTCCGGAAAGGAAAGGGGAATCCTACTAGGACTTTGGAGTCCTAGTAGGACTCCCCACACTTGGCGCGCCCCCACTAGGGCCGGCCTCTCCCTCCCTCCTTTATATACGGGGGCAGGGGGCACCTCTAGACACAACAATTGATCCCTTGGATCTCTTAGCCGTGTGCGGTGCCGCCCTCTACCATAATCCACCTCGATAATATCATAGCGGTGCTTAGGCGAAGCCCTGCATCGGTAGAACATCATCATCGTCACCACATCGTCGTGCTGACGGAACTCTCCCTCAAAGCTCGGCTGGATCGGAGTTCGAGGGACGTCATCGAGTTGAACGTGTGCAGAACTCGGAGGTGCCGTGCGTTCGGTACTTGATCGGTCGGATCGTGAAGACGTACGACTACATCAACTGCGTTGTGCTAATCTTCCGCTTTCGGTTTACGAGGGTACGTGAACAACACTCTCCCCTCTCGTTGCTATGCATCACCATGATCTTGCTTGTGCGTAGGAAATTTTTTGAAATTACTACGTTCCCCAACAGTGGCATCCGAGCCAGGTTTTATGCATAGATGTTATATGCACGAGTAGAACACAAGTGAGTTGTGGGAGATACAAGTCATACTGCTTACCAACATGTCATACTTTGGTTAGACGGTATTGTTGGATGAAGCGGTCCAGACCGACATTACGCGTACGCTTACACGAGACTGGTTTTACCGCCGTGCTTTGCACACAGGTGACTAGCGGTGTCAGATTCTCCAACTTTAGTTGAACCGAGTGTGGCTACGCTCGGTCCTTGAGAAGGTTAAAACAACACTAACTTGACGAACTATCGTTGTGGTTTTGATGCGTAGATAAGAACGGTTCTTGCTCAGCCCGTAGCAGCCACGTAAAACTTGCAACAACAAAGTAAAGGACATCTAACTTGTTTTTGCAGGGCATGTTGTGATGTGATATGGTCAAGGCATGACGCTATATTTTATTTTATGAGATGATCAAGTTTTGTAACCGAGTTATCAGCAACTGGCAGGAGCGATATGGTTGTCGCTTTATTGTATGCAATGCAATCGCCCTGTAATTGCTTTACTTTATCGCTAAGCGGTAGCGATAGTCATAGAAGCAATAGTTCGCGAGACGATAACGATGCTACGATGGAGATCAAGGTGTCGCACCGGTGACGATGGTGATCATGACGGTGCTTTGGAGATGGAGATCACAAGCACAAGATGATGATGGTGATATCATATCACTTATATTGATTGCATGTGATGTTTACCTTTTATACATCTTATCTTGCTTTGATTGACGGTAGCATTATAACATGATCTCTCACTAAATTTCAAGATAAAAGTGTTCTCCCTGAGTATGCACCGTTGCCAAAGTTCGTCGTGCCCAGACACCACATGATGATCGGGTGTGGTAAGCTCTATGTCCATCTACAACGGGTGCAAGCCAGTTTTGGACACGTAGAATGCTCATGTTAAACTTGACGAGCCTAGCATATGCAGATATGGCCTCGGAACACTGAGATCGAAAGGTCGAGCGTGAATCATATAGTAGATATGATCAACATAGTGATGTTCACCCTTGAAAACTACTCCATTTCACGTGATGATCGGTTATGGTTTAGTTGATTTGGATCACGTGATCACTTAGATGATTAGAGAGATGTCTATATAAGTGGGAGTTCTTAAGTAATATGATTGATTGAACTTAAATTTATCATGAACTTAGTCCTGGTAGTATTTTGCAAATTATGTTGTAGATCAGTAACTCGCGTTGTTGCTTTCATATGTTTATTTTGATATGTTCCTAGAGAAAACTGTGCTGAAAGATGTTAGTAGCAATGATGCGGATTGGATCCGTGATCTCAGGATTGTCCTCATTGTTGCACAGAAGAATTATGTCCTTGATGCACCGCTAGGTGACGGACCTATTGCAGGAGCAGATGCAGACGTTATGAACGTTTGTCTAGCTCAATATGATGACTACTTGATAGTTTAGTGCACCATGCTTAACGGCTTAGAATCGGGACTTCAGAGACGTTTTGAACGTCATGGGCCATATGAGATGTTCCAGGAGTTGAAGTTAATATTTCAAGCAAATACCCGAGTTGAGAGATATGAAGTCTCCAACAAGTTCTATAGCTAAAAGATGGAGGAGAATTGCTCAACTAGTGAGCATGTGCTTAGATTTTCTGGGTACTACAATCGCTTGAATCAAGTGGGAGTTAATCTTCCAGATAAGATAGTGATTGACAGAGTTCTCTAGTCAGCATCACCAAGTTAGTAGAACTTCGTGATGAACTATAGTATGCAAAGGATGATGAAAACGATTCCCGAGCTCTTCCCGATGTTGAAATCAACGAAGGTAGAAATCAATAAGGTGTTGATGATTGACAAGACCACTAGTTTCAAGAAAAGGGCAAAGGGAAAGAAAGGGAACTTCAAGTAGAATGACAAGCAAGTTGTCACTCCCGCGAAGAAGCCCAAAGCTGGACCAAAGCCTAAAACTGAGTGCTTACACTGCAAAGGAAATGGTCACTAGAAACGGAAATGCCCTGAATATTTGGTGGATAAGAAGGATGGCAAAGTGAACAAGGGTATATTTGATATACAGGTTATTGATGTGTGCTTTACTAGTGTTTATAGTATCCCATGAGTATTTGATACTTTTTCAGTTGCTAAGATTAGTAACTCGAAACAGGAGTTACATAATAAACAGAGACTAGTTGAGGGGAAGTGACGATGAGTGTTGGAACTAGTTACAAGATTGATATGATCATCATCACACACTCCCTATACTTTCGGATTTAGTGTTAAACCTAAATAAATGTTGTTTGGCGTTTGCGTTGAGCATGAATATGATTTGCTCATGTTTATTGCAATACGGTTATTCATTTAAAGTCAGAAAATAATTGTTGTTTTGTTTACATGAATAAAACCTTCAATGGTCATACACCCAATGAAAAGAGTTTGTTGGATCTTGATCGTAGTGATACACATATTCATAATATTGATGCCAAAAGATGCAAAAGTTAATAATGATAGTGCAACTTATTTGTGGCACTGCCGTTTGGGTCATATCGGTGTAAAGCGCATGAAGAAACTACATAAAGATGGATTTTCAGAATCACTTGGTTATGAGTCATTTGATGCCTGCGAACCGTGCCTTTTGGGCAAGATGACTAAAACTCCATTCTCCGGAACAATGGAGCGAGCAACTGACTTATTGGAAATAATACATACTGATGTATGCGATCCGATGAGTGTTGAGGCTCGCGGTGGGTACCGTTATTTTCTGACCTTCACAGATGATTTGAGCAGATATGGGTATATCTACTTGATGAAACATAAGTCTGAAACATTTGAAAAGTTCAAAGAATTTCAGAATGAAGTGGAAAATCATCGTGAAAAGAAAATAAAGTTTCTACGATCTGATCGCAGAGATAAATATTTGAGTTACGAGTTTGGTCTTCAATTAAAACAATGTGGAATAGTTTCACAAATTCGTGCCACCTGGAACACCACAGCATAATGGTGTGTCCGAACGTCATTACCATACTTTATTGGATATAGTGCAATCTATGATGTTTCTTACCGATTTACCACTATCATTTTGGGGTTATGCATTAGAGACAGCTACATTCACGTTAAATAGGGCACCTTCAAAATCCGTTGAGACGACGCCTTATGAACTGTGGTTTGGCAAGAAACCAAAGTTGTCGTTTCTTAAAGTTTAGGGCTGCGATGCTTATGTGAAAAAGCTTCAACCTGATAAGCTCAAACCCAAATCGGAGAAATGTGTCTTCATAGGATACCCAAAGGAGACTGTTGGGTACACCTTCTATCACATATCCGAAGGCAAGACATTCGTTGCCAAGGATGGATCCTTTCTAGAGAAGGAGTCTCTCTCGAAAGAAGTGAGTGGGAGGAAAGTAGAACTTGATGAGGTAACTGTACCTGCTCCCGTATTGGAAAGTAGTTCATCACAGAAACCGGTTCCTGTGACGTCTATACCAATTAGTGAGGAAGTTAATGATGATGATCATGAAACTTCAGATCAAGTTGTTACTCAACCTCGTAGGTCAACCAGAGTAAGATCCGCACCAGATTGGTATGGTAATCCTGTTTTGGAGGTTATGTTACTAGACCATGACGAACCTACGAATTATGAAGAAGCGATGGTGAGCCCAGATTCTGCAAAATGGCTTGAGGCCATGAAATCTAAGATGGGATCCATGTATGAGAAAAAATTGTGGACTTTGGTTGACTTGCCCGATGATCAGCAGGCCATCGAGAATAAATGGATCTTCAAGAAGAAGACTGACGCTGACGGTAATGTTACTGTCTATAAAGCTCGGCTTGTTGAAAAAGGTTTTCAACAAGTTCAAGGGGTTGACTATGATGAGACTTTCTCACCTGTAGCGATGCTTAAGTCTGTCTGAATCATGTTGGCAATTGCCGCATTTTATGATTATGAAATTTGGCAAATGGATGTCAAAACTGCATTCCTGAATGGATTTCTGGAAGAATAGTTGTATATGATGCAACCGGAAGGTTTTGTCGATCCAAAGGGAGCTAACAAAGTGTGCAAGCTCCAGTGATCCATTTATGGACTGGTGCAAGCCTCTCGGAGTTGGAATAAAGGTTTTTATAGTGTGATCAAAGCATATGGTTTTATACAGACTTTTGGAGAAGCCTGTGTTTACAAAAAGTGAGTGGGAGCACTACAACATTTTTGATAAGTATATGTGAATGACATATTGTTGATTGGAAATAATGTAGAATTATTCTGCAAAGCATTAAGGAGTGTTTGAAAGAAGTTTTTCAAAGAAAGACCTCGGTGAAGCTGCTTACATATTGAGCATCAAGATCTATAGAGATAGATCAAGATGCTTGATAAGTTTTTTCAATGAGTACATACCTTGACAAGATTTTGAAGTAGTTCAAAATGGAACAGTCAAAGAAAGAGTTCTTTCCTGTGTTACAAGGTGTGAAATTGAGTAAGACTCAAAGCCTGACCACAGGAGAAGATAGAAAGAGAATGAAAGTCATTCCCTATGCCCCAGCCATTGGTTCTATAAAGTATGACATGTTGTGTACCAGATCTATTGTATACCTTACACTGATTTTGGCAAGGGAGTACAATAGTGATCTAGGAGTAGATCACTGGACAGCGGTCAAAATTATCCTTAGTGGAATAAGGATATGTTTCTCGATTATGGAGGTGACAAAAAGGTTCGTCATAAAGGGTTACGTCGATGCAAGTTTTGACACTGATCCAGATGACTCTAAGTCTCAATCTGGATACATATTGAAAGTGGGAGCAATTAGCTGGAGTAGCTCCGTGCAAGAGCATTGTTGACATAGAAATTTGCAAAATACATACGGATTTGAATGTGTCAGACCCGATGACTAAACTTCTCTCACAAGCAAAACATGATCACACCTTAGTACTCTTTGGGTGTTAATCACATAGCGATGTGAACTAGATTATTAACTCTAGTAAACCCTTTAGGTGTTGGTCACATGATGATGTGAACTATGGGTGTTAATCACATGGTGATGTGAACTATTGGTGTTAAATCACATGGTGATGTGAATTAGATTATTGACTCTAGTGCAAGTGGGAGACTGAAGGAAATATGCCCTAGAGGAAATAATAAAGTTATTATTTATTTCCTTATATCATGATAAATGTTTATTATTCATGCTAGAATTGTATTAACCGGAAACATAATACATGTGTGAATACATAGACAAACATAGTGTCACTAGTATGCCTCTAGTTGACTAGCTCGTTTATCAAAGATGGTTATGTTTCCTAGCCATAGACAAAGAGTTGTCTTTGATTAATGGGATCACATCATTAGGAGAATGATGTGATTGACTTGACCCATTCCGTTAGCTTAGCACTTGATCGTTTAGTATGTTGCTATTGCTTTCTTCATGACTTATACATGTTCCTATGACTATGAGATTATGCAACTCCCGTTTATCGGAGGAACACTTTGTGTGCTACCAAACGTCACAATGTAACTGGGTGATTATAAAGGTACTCTACAGGTGTCATCAAAGGTACTTGTTGGGTTGGCGTATTTCGAGATTAGGATTTGTCACTCCGATTGTCGGAGAGATATCTCTGGGCCCACTCGGTAATGCACATCACTATAAGCCTTGCAAGCATTGCAACTAATGAGTTAGTTGCGGGATAATGTATTACAGAACGAGTAAAGAGACTTGCCGGTAACGAGATTGAACTAGGTATTGAGATACCGACGATCGAATCTCGGGCTAGTAACATACCGATGACAAAGGGAACAACGTATGTTGTTATGCAGTTTGACCGATAAAGATCTTCGTCGAATATGTGGGAGCCAATATGAGCATCCAGGTTCCGCTATTGGTTATTGACCGGAGACGTTTCTCGGTCATGTATACATAGTTCTCGAACCCGTAGGGTCCGCACGCTTAAAGTTCGATGAAGGTTATATTATGAGTTTATGTGTTTTTATGTACCGAAGGTAGTTCTGAGTCCCGAATGAGATCGGGACATGACGAGGACTCTCTAAATGGTCGAGACGTAAAGATCGATATATTGGACGACTATATTCGGACTTCGGAAAGGTTCCGAGTGATTCGGGTATTTTTCGTAGTACCGGAGAGTTACGGGATCTCTCCGGGGAGTATATGGGCCTTATTGGGCCATACGGGAATAGAGGAGAGAGGTCGAAAGGAAGGAGGCGTGCGCCCCCCCCCCTCTGGTGCGAATTGGACAATGGTTGCAGCCCCCTTTTCCTCTCCCCCCCTCTTTCCTTCTCTCCTACTCCGGAAAGGAAAGGGGAATCCTACTAGGACTTGGGAGTCCTAGTAGGACTCCCCACACTTGGCGCGCCCCCTCTAGGGTCGGCCTCTCCCTCCCTCCTTTATATACGGGGGCAGGGGGCACCTCTAGACACAACAATTGATCCCTTGGATCTCTTAGCCGTGTGCGGTGCCCCCCTCTACCATAATCCACCTCGATAATATCGTAGCGGTGCTTAGGCGAAGCCCTGTGTTGGTAGAACATCATCGTCGTCACCACGCCGTCGTGCTGACGGAACTCTCCCTCAAAGCTCGGCTGGATCGGAGTTCGAGGGACGTCATCGAGTTGAACGTGTACAGAACTCGGAGGTGCCGTGCGTTCGGTACTTGATCGGTCGGATCGTGAAGATGTACGACTACATCAACCGCGTTGTGCTAACGCTTCTTCGTTCGATCTACGAGGATACGTGGACAACACTCTCCCCTCTCGTTGCTATGCATCACCATGATCTTGCGTGTGCGTAGGAATTTTTTTGAAATTACTACGTTCCCCAACAGGTTCAGGTTTGAAAGTCATCATTTTGAGTGATTCCTTGAACTCAAACCAAGGATCCTGACAAGTTCGATGTCCTTCATAGACGTCAGAGATTCGGTCCCAGATAAGCTTCGCATTGCAGAGATTCATAATGAGCCTGAACTGATTTCTGGATAGGCAGGAGCAGATGATCTCCTTCGCCATAGTGTCCAACCGTGTGTACTTGCTAATGTCATCAGCATGAGCCATCTTGCGTAGATCGGTAAGATAATTCTCAGTGATGGTCCACAGCTTACTGTTCATCGCCATGAGACGCTTCCTCATCATGGCCTTCCACTTGAGATAATTGTAAGTGCATCTAGTGCCACTCCTAGTTGGTTTTGGAGTATTGACGACAAATTTGGTTGAGGGACTAATGTGTTTGTGAGAATTGCAAGATAACACAAGTAGTGTCCCTCATTGATTCAGTTTACCTACCCGAGATGACCCCTAAAAATGTGTGAAGACATTGACGACAATGGTGGTATGTGAAGATATTCATATTGAAGACTATGACATGAGAAGACATTGAGTGAAGACTATGGAGCGCGAAGACTGTGTCGTTTCATTGTTTCATTTCTCTTCTTTGTTGAGTCATAGGAACCACCGTACTGTTAAGTGGGGTCAAAGTGAACAAAGTCGTAATGAGCAAGTGATGCTCAACCCAAATCCTATGTCTTCGAGCGAAGACAATGAGAGCAAATCTTATCCAGAGCTGGATGAGTCAGCTTTGCTTGTAGCCCAAGTAAAGTTGCCGTGTGTGTTTGAAATCTGACCGTTGGAACACGTGTCAGTTCCTTAGTGACCCAGGGTCATTTCGGACATATCAGGCCGGGTTGCCTAGTGGCTATAAATAGCCCACCCCCTACACCATAAATTGGTGGCTGCTCAGAGTGAGTGCACGGCTTTTGTTGTTTGAGAGCAACCCACCTCGAAGCCTTTGAGAGAGATAAATCCTTGCGAGGACAAAGCCCAAACACCCAGAGCCAAAGAGTGCTAGGCATCACTGAAGTCTTTCTGTCTGCGTGACCTGAAGACTTATTACACTTGAGGACTGTGAATCCTCCAGCCGGTTAGGCGTCGCATTCTAAGCATCCAAGAGTCATTGTGGATCGCCGGTGAATGAAGTCTGTGAAGGTTCGGAAGTCTACCTTGAAGACTTACCAGAGTGATTGGGCGAGGACTGTGTGTCCTTAGCTCAAGGGGAATAAGGTGAAGACGCGGTCTTCTGAGTTGAATCTCAGCCTCCCTAACCAGACGCACAGTTGTCACAGCAACTGGAACTGGTCCAACAAATCATGTGTCTTCAACAAGTGACTGGTTCTATCCTCTCCCTCTCTTTACTTAGTGTTTGTCTTCGTGAAGTCATTGCCTATTTGTCGTACCTGTTTGACTTCATTGCTTGACTACTATCGTTGGTTGGCTTCATACTATCTTCCATCCTGATCCTTACTACTAAGCTGCTATTAGTATTTGTACTTTCACATTACTGCATACTTGACTATGGTTTGCTTGTTGTAGTTTATCTTCCGCTGCATATCAATTAGGTCATCTCTATTGTTTGTCTTCGAAACTTCCACGTTTTGAAGACTTTCATAAAAATTGCCTATTCACCCCCCCCCCCTCTAGTCGATATCTAGCACTTTCAATTGGTATCATAGCAAGGTACTCCCTTGTTCTGTGTGATTCGGTCACCTGGAGTTTTAGTTATGTCGACTGCAGGGATAATCAAAGTCTCCGCTGCTTGCCCCGTGTTCGATGGAACTGAATATCCCTACTGGAAGAATAAGATGCGCATGCATCTTGAAGCCATTGATGTCGACCTACGGTATGTCGTCAAGAACGGCGTTCCCAAAAGCTGGTGAAGGTGTCACCCTGTTGATGTCAAGAAGTTCATTCAAGCTGGACTCGATCGCCAAGAACATTATTTGTGGTCATCGACCAAAGGACAGTATGGCGATCGATTGCTTTCTGGAAGCGCCGAAGCTAGTCTGGGACTGGCTATCCAAGGTCAACGAAGGCGTCTCAACCCAGAGAGATCAAAGGATCAGTGTTCTTTGCAACCTCTTCAACCGCTTCAAGAGAAACGACAATGAAAATGTTCGGCTCACGTTTGATCGCCTCACCGACATCACAAATGAGCTTCGTGCTCTCGGCGCCATTGAGATTACCAAGCATGAAATCGTCAAGACACTACTGAGATCTCTTGATAGCTCCTTTGACACCCTTGCCCTCATGATACAAGAACGCATACGACTTCAAGACACTCGATCCGTCTGATATACTTGAGAGGCTCAACACACATGAGTTCCAGCTTTATGAGAAAAGAGATATCTATGGTCCCAACTATGGCCGAACTCGCGCTTTGAAGGCAAAAGTTGTTTCCTCATCTGAAGAAGAATCTGACTGCAGTTCTGATGATCCTGAAGACATTGGAAAGGAACTTGCTTTGCTTGTGAAGAAGTTCCAGAAGTTCACTAAGAAGAAGGGCTTCAGAAAGTCTTCACGATCTAGCTCAAGAAATGATGAAGCTTCCACTCATGACAACAAGAAGAGAACATGTCACAAGTGCAAGAAACCTGGACACTATATATCTGAGTGTCCACAGTGGGACAATGAAAAGAAGAAGAAGAAGAGCAAGGAATATGATTCTGATGACAACAACAAGAAGAAATCTTCAAAGTCTTCTTCCAAGTCCTCGTCAAAGTCTTCATCTCATAAGAAGAGCTCATCTGGCAAGGCTCGTGCTTTTGTTGGCAAGGAAATGGATTCAGAGGAGGATTCTGCTTCTGAGGAGGCGGAGGTGGAGTCTGAAGAGGAGTCCGACCCTGGCGTTGCAAGTCTGGCTCTAGCCACAGCCTATGTTGTCAAGTACATCTTCAACACTGAAGACAATGACTTTCACACCAACGCTAAAGCGGATGACAAGGACAACCCTGCTCCCACCTACTGCTTCATGGCACGTGGTGCCAAGGTAAAATCACGTGATGCTTACTTTCAAACATCAAGTGAAGATGACTCTGATTGTGAACCCAAGCCAAGCTACAAAACACTTGCTAAAATTGCAACTGAACAACAAAAAGCTATGGAACATACTCAAAAACGGTTAGACAAAAGCGATGACCCGTTGGACGCGGAAATGAGACGTTCACAGTCCTTAGTTGAAGCCATAAAAAATCTTCATGCTAAGTACCAAGAACTTGAAAGTCGTCATGAAACGCTCTCAACCACTCATGAAAAGCTCTCCTATGATTATCTTCAAAGGAAGCAAGAGCTTGAGAAATTGAGAGCGGCTCATGAAGATCTTCAAAAAGAGAATGAGTCACTTCGCGCTCAACAGATCAGTCCCGCTCAGGATGGATTTGAACCACCATGTCTAAAATGCCTAGAGCGTGATAACGCTACCTCTGTTGATGAATGTTCCACTGCTGCTACTCTTGCATTGTCTTCAACTACTAATGTGGTAACTAACCCCTCGGCGGAGGATACCACTACTATTGCTGATGAAAATGCTAGGTTGAAGACATTGCTTGAAACATGGATGTATAAAAGTCTGAAAGGACATCAGACACTTTGCGATGTTCTCAAAAAGCAGATTCTGAACCGAAACCCTAGGAAAGAGGGTGTTGGGTTCGAGAGGAAAATGAATGTTGATGGTTCCTACTGGAAGCCTAAGCAGTATCCCAAAACCACATGGGTTGCTGCAAAGGGACCTTCAGTGGATCCATCCACCTTATCTGGCTTTACCTGTGCTAATCCTATTATCATTGATGAATCCCTTGATGGAAACTATAAGTTGTTCAAGAATCGGAATGGTGAAGTGTTTGCCAGGTATATTGGTACTAACTGCAGGAATGGACCACCTATGAAGAAGATCTGGGTTCCCAAAAGTTGTCTTGAGAATCTTCCAGTGAATGTGATCATGACACCACCTGGGATGAAGACAAACCCCAGACCTAAGGCGTCATATGGTCCAAAGGCTTCAAACAGACAGAGGACTCACCTGATTCACCCTAACGCCAATGTTTTGCAGGGAAACCGTACTCACACTTATGAATATGAGTGTGTGTCTTCAAACCTCTATGTACATAGATCTAAGAACTTTCCTGCTTATTCATATGAGTATCATTCATCTCCTTCAAGGCTATTTTCTAGGGCTCCAAAGCGGAAGTTCTCAGATGCTGCACTTAGACTCATTGCTTCTAAGCCACCCCTGAAGATGTGGGTGGTTAAGAAGAATTAACTTTCTTTTGCAGGAAAGGGTCTCCACCGAAAATCAAAGGCGTCGATGCTATTCTTTGGGGACCTAAAACATCTTGTAGGTCGCAAGATCAAATGCCCAAATGGTCTCACTATGTATTTTGTTCCTGAATTGTTTGTCATTCATCCTATCAGTCATAATCTTGATCTAAGCTTCAATAATCCTCTTGCCCGTCAAATGTTTATGCTTCACAATACTCTTGGTGAAGCCTATCCCCCTAACTGTACTGTAGGGTATGACACCTCATGCTTGAGAATGGATGATGGACAGCGGATGCACTAATCATATGACTGGTGATCGAAGTATTCTCATGGACTCAACCTTACGTTCATCAGACAGGAGTCGCATCACATTTGCTGACACTGGTAGAAGCAAGTCTTTGAAGGGTATCGGAAAAATGATCTATACATGGTAGATTTCTCAGCAGGTCCACAGCTTGCCGTATGTCTTCTTGCAAAAGCTTCAGAATGTTGGCTCTGGCAACGGAGGCTGGGGCATGCTGGCATGAGGAACTTACACACACTCGCCAAGAAGAAGCATGTCATAGGCATCGAGGGTGTCAAGTTCAAGAAGGATCATTAGTGTGGTGCCTGCGAAGTTGGAAGGATGACTAGGGCAAAGCACCCGCCGAAGACAATCATGACGACATCTCAACCCTTCGAGCTGTTACACATGGACTTATTTGGCCCTACTCACTACTCTACCCTCACAACAACTGCTTGTCTCTATGGCTTCGTCATTGTTGATGACTACTCAATATATACATGGGTGCACATAATTCTCTACAAGACTGAAGTGCAAGATGTCTTCAGACGCCTCGCCAATCGAGCCATGAACAATTATGGCGTCAAGATCAAGCATATCAGAAGTGACAACGGCACTGAGTTCAAAAACACCGGACTTGATCTTTATCTGGATACAATGGGAATCACTCATGAGTTTTCTGCTCCATACACACCTCAGCAAAATGGCATCGTAGAGCGCAAGAACATAACCCTCATTGAGATGGCTCGAACAATGCTCGACGAGTACAAGACACAAAGAAAGTTCTGGCCTGAAGCTATTGATGTTGGGGAACGTAGTAATTTCAAAAAAATTCCTACGCACACGCAAGACCATGGTGATGGCACAGCAACGAGAGGGGAGAGTGTATGTCCACGTACCCTCGTAGACCGAAAGCGGAAGCGTTATAACAACGCGGTTGATGTAGTCGTACATCTTCACGATCCGACCAATCCAAGTACCGAATGTACGGCACCTCCGAGTTCTGCACACGTTCAGCTCGATGACGATCCCCGGGCTCCGATCCAGCAAAGCGTCGGGGATGAGTTCCGTCAGCACGACGGCGTGGTGACGATGATGATGCTCCACCGACGCAGGGCTTCGCCAAAGCTCCGCGACGATATGACTTCACCGGCGCAGGCTTTCTAAGCTCCGCGACAATATGACCAAGTGGAATATGGTGGAGGGCACCACACACGGCTAAGGAACGATCCGTAGATCAACTTGTGTGTCATGGGGTGCCCCTGCCTCAGATATAAAGGAGCAAGGGTGCGGCCAGCCCAGGGGGGCGCGCCTGGAGGAGTCCTACTCCCATCGGGAGTAGGACTCCCCCCCCATTCCTAGTTGGAATAGGATTGGGGAGGGGAAGAGGGAAGCGCGCCGCCTCCCTCTCCTTGTCCTATTCGGACTAGAGGGGAGGCGGCGGCCTGCCCTGGCCGGCCCTTTCCTCTTCTCCCTATGGCCCATCAAGGCCCATTGACCCCCGGGGTTCCGGTAACCCCGGTGTTCGGTAACTTCCTGTTTTCATCCGGAAGCTTTCAAGTCCAAACATAGGCTTCCAATATATCAATCTTTATGTCTCGACCATTTCGAGACTCCTCGTCATGTCTGTGATCACATCCGGGACTCCGAACAACCTTCGTACATCAATACTTATAAACTCATAATGAACTGTCATCGAAGCGTTAAGCGTGCGGACCCTACGGGTTCGAGAACTATGTAGACATGACCTAGAACCATTCTCGGTCAATAACCAATAGCGGAACCTGGATGCCCATATTGGTTCCTACATATTCTACGAAGATCTTTATCGGTCAAACCGCATAACGACATACGTTGTTCCCTTTGTCATCGGTATGTTACTTACCCGAGATTCGATCGTCGGTATCCAATACCTAGTTCAATCTCGTATCGGTAAGTCTCTTTACTCGTTCCGTAATACATCATCTCACAACTAACTCATTAGTTGCAATGCTTGCAAGGCTTATGTGATGTGTATTACCGAGAAGGCCCAGAGATATCTCTCCGAGCAATCGGAGTGACAAAACCTAATCTCGAAATACGCCAACCCAACAAGTACCTTTGGAGACACCTGTAGTACTCCTTTATAATCACCCGATTACATTGTGACGTTTGGTAGTACCCAAACTGTTCCTCCGTAAACGGAGTTGCATAATCTCATAGTTACAGGAACATGTATAGGTCATGAAGAAAGCAATAGCAATATACTAACCGATCAAGTGCTAAGCTAACGGAATGGGTCATGTCAATCACATCATTCTCCTAATGATGTGATCCCATTAATCAAATAACAACACATGTCTATGGTTAGGAAACATAACCATCTTTGATTAATGACCTAGTCAAGTAGAGGCATACTAGTGACTATATGTTTGTCTATGTATTCACACATGTATTATGTTTCCGGTTAATACAATTCTAGCATGAATAATAAACATTTATCATGAAATAAGGAAATAAATAATAACTTTATTATTGCCTCTAGGGCATATTTCCTTCAATTGATACAGCATGTCACATCATCAACCGTGTTTACATCCATAAGCTTCTGAAAAAAACATCCTATGAGCTCCTTACTGGCAAGAAGCCAAATGTCAGCTACTTCAGAGTATTTGGAGCTAGGTGTTGGATCAAGGATCCCCAGCACAAGTCAAAATTTGCACCTAAAGCTCACGAAGGCTTCATGCTCGGTTACGGAAAGGACTCGCACTCTTACAGAGTCTTCAACCTCTATCTCTACAAAATCGTCGAAACTGTGGACGTGCGATTTGATGAAACCAATGGTTCACAAAGAGAGCTCCTGCCAAGTACACTAGATGAAGCTCCGCCCAGCGAATCTATCAAGCTGATGGGAACTGGTGTAATCATGCCTTCTGAAGCACGGCCTGAAGAAGAACTTATCATTTCTACACCTAACCAACCTGAAGACAATGCTCAGACTAAAGACAATCCTCCCAATGATGACAATGATCAGCAAGAGCAAGGTCTTCGTCCAGTTCATCCTCGAGTTGCAAATGAAGTACAAATTGAGAAGATAATTGATAGCATCAATGCACCTGGTCCACTTACTCGCTCAAGAGCAACACAGTTAGCAAATTTCTGTGGGAACTTTTCTTTTGTGTCAATATCAGAACCCAATGCTGAAGCCTTTATGGAACCTGAATGGATACAAGCTATGCAAGAAGAACTTCAACAGTTCAAGCTGAACAATGTTTGGGAACTTGTCAAGCGTCCTGACCCTCGCAAGCATAACATTATTGGTACAAAATGGATATATCGAAACAAGCAAGATGAACATGGTCAACTCGTTAGAAACAAAGCACATCTTGTGGCTCAAGGATATACTCAAGTTGAAGGAATTGACTTCGATGAAACATTTGCTCCTGTGGCTAGGCTTGAAGCTAATCGCATACTGCTAGCCTACACTAACCACCACAACATCTTGCTATATCAAATGGATTTGAAGAGTGCATTTCTCAACGGCAAAATTGAAGAAGAAGTATACGTCGCTCAACCACCTGGCTTTGAAGATCCAAAACATCACGATATGGTGTACAAGCTAAACAAAGCAATCAGATGGCCTCAAACAAGCTCCTCGCGCTTGGTATGATACGATCAAAGACTTCCTGAAGAGCAAAGGCTTCAAACTTGGATCCCTCGATCCCACGTACTCTTCACGAAGACATATGATGGTGAACTATTTGTGTGCCAAATATATGTGGATGACATTATCTTTGGCTGCACCAACCAGAAGTATAGTGATGAGTTTGGATACATGATGCAAGAGCAATATCAGATATCCATGATGGGTGAACTGAAGTTCTTCCTTGGTCTTCAAATTCACAAGAAAGGAATGGCATCTTCATATCTCAAGAAAAATACCTCAAAGATTATGCGAAGAAGTTTGGAATGCAAGATTGCAAAGGTTACACGACGCCAATGCCAGCCAAACACCATCTGGGCCCCGACGACAATGGTAAAGAATTTGATCAAAAGGTATACCACTCCATGATTGGTTCCCTACTTTACCTATGTGCATCTAGGCCAGATATTATGCTTAGTGTTTGCATGTGTGCTCAATTCCAAGCGGCACCAAAGGAATCGCATCACTTAGCTGTGAAGCGAATTCTTTGATATTTGGCTCACACCCCAACACTCGGATTATGGTATCCAAAGGGCTCAGAATTTGATCTGGTTGGATTCTCGGATGCTGATTATGCTGGTGACAAGGTGGATCACAAGTCTACATCGGCACATGTCACTTTACGCACGATCACTTGTGCATTGGTCTTCAAAGAAGCGAGCGTGTATCACTCTCAGCTGCTGAATCTGAATACATTCTTCTTTGGATCTTGCTGCGCTCGGCTTCTATGGATGAAGCAAACTCTCAAGGACTATGGCATCAATCTGAAACAAGTGCCTCACTTACTGCGACAACGAAAGCGACATCAAGATTGCCAACAATCCAGTCCGGCACTTTCGAAGACAAAGCACATTGAAATTCGTCATCACTTTCTCAGAGATCATGTCATGAAAAAGGATATTGACATCATTCACGTCAACACTGAAGAGCAAGTGGCAGATATCTTCACAAAGCCCTTCGATGAGAAAAGGTTTTGCAAGTTATGGTGTGAGCTAAATATCTTGGAACCCTAAAATGTCCTGTGATCAGGCATACATCCTAACACTTATGCATGTTGATGACTTAGATGTGCAACACACGAATTAAAGTATATCTTCAATCAATGAAGACTTACATTCTGAGTGTGAATACATTAGCGTGGAATTTGACTTCGGAGCACCACGATAATTGTGTGCCGTGTCTGGGTCTAATACTTCCTATACGGTGGGTAACGCCACCACCAAATTTCTCTGTTTGAAGTGTTTCACTCATGGCGTTATTATTGCTATGTCTTCACATTTGGTTTGTCTTCAAATTTCAACTTATCTTCATGATTTTCTTCACTGTGTTGATTTGATTGCTTTCTGATATCTAGTTTCAATATATATATCTATATATATACTAGTGTTCTGTCCTCTACAGCATTCACTTATAGCTATGTCTTCCTAGTTGAATCTTTTGAACTAAGTGAATGTGATCGGACCCTAATCTCTCTATGCTTTCTATCTCAAACTCTATCTGTCCAAATCATATGCATTCTATTGAAACTGTCGAATGTCTTCTCTGCGTCCTTGTCAGCAAAAGACACAGAGACAAACATTAAGTCTGTTTTAAATGATTCATCCTTATTGTTTGAAATCCGGAGAAGCCGGAACGACCATCCGACAAACCTGGAGGGAGTGGGAATGTGGGACAGCTCTGAGTATGTTGCATGCTTGCCACGTACCCCTCAGGTGTGAACCGCCAGGGGCACCTGAGTAATTGTGCTGTGCCGCACACCTCCTTATAAATACATGTCCCCTGCGGTAAAGAAAACCTTCTTCCACCTCTCCACCTCGTCAAAAACCCTAGCGCCACCGCTAGCTCTCGACGACGCCGGCGACGAAGCGCTTAGCTGTCGCGACTTCTCCGACGCCGTCCTCACGCCGGCCGCGAACATCATCCTCTCCGCCGCCGCTGTAGGTGTCCTCCGTCGCCAAGTTAGGGCAGGGTGGACAGAACTGCTCGGTCTCCTACTCATCCCATCTAGCAGTTCTTTGTGTGGTAAATATAACTCTATTTTTTACCATCTTTTTTATCCTCAAAGATTCATCCTGTTTACCAAAATTGGTTTCTGCCTATACTAGATCTATTCTGTCTGCATCTCATATTGCCTAGTATATTCACTTAAGCATCATATCTAGTTAGATTCCTCACTTGTACTTATTCACGGATTCATACAAATCTGGAACCAACTCTCAACGTACAAGTGAATGTCTTCGCATCATGAGGTCAATGTCTTCTAATTGATTTATCTTCAAAATCTTCTGAGAATGCATATGACCTCTTCCCCTTCCCTCGCATCTTTAATGCTGTCACAGGTACATGTCCGTGGGAGAATCCCTTGGTTCTCATAGTCTGCATTCGTTTGCAGAATTCTTACAAGATCACATTAACTCTCCCGACGCCAGCCTCGCTTTGTCCAGCAAGTTTAAAGCTTTTGAAGCCTTTGAACGTGTTGAAGCCATTCAGTTTGAAGTTCATGGTTGCAGAGAAATCAGTAAGGAAGGGTGGCAGACAGCGTCATGGGGGAACATCAAAAGATTTGCCTGATGACCTCGCAGAGTTTTACAAGACAGATCCCAAAGAGAATTATAATCAGCGCAAGACACGAATCCAATGGATTCGACGATATTGGGCTGAACAATGGTTCAAATACAAGTTCGTGACCCAGGAATACGCTAAGAAGAATGCTATCAAAAGTCCATGGGGTGATATTCTCTTTCGAGGCCTTCCACCCAAGAACAGAGCTGAAGCTATTGCACAGGGTTTCTATCCTTGTATGGTCCGTGGACCTCAGCCTGAAAATGCCGACCCATCGTCATTGCTCTGGTGTCGTGACGATATTCTCTTCAAGCGAAATTTCCAAAGACGCAAAGGCATCGGCCAAGGAAAACAAGAAGTCATTGGGATTAGACTTCAACCTGTGTCCCTCTCGCTCCCGTACGACGGATCACGTGATACAGAACCCAATGTAATCGGTCCGTTCTACAACCTTGATGGCCTCATCACTCACATCTCAGTCCAAGGTGCCAAAGTGGATCATTCTGAAGATGATGATACTGACACTGATGAAGCCCCAGCTCCTACTCCAAAGCCACAGAAGCCAAAGAAGGCTAAGGTTTCAAGATCAGCTGCTCCTCCAAAAACTTCACGTGCGAAGCCATCGCCTTGCACCTCCAGAAGGCGATTATGCGATGCGAAGATCAATCACGCATCTCCAAGAATACGGAGAAGAGAAAGAAAATCGTCAAAAATACTGATCAGAGATTGACTCCTGCTGCCATTCTGCAAAAAGAGCACATTGATCTATCCAGCGATGAAGATCTTGCAGATGATGCTCTTGAGCAACTGATCAAGAGCAAGGAAGAAGCAGAGATCTTCAATGATTTGCCTCTCTTTGATGTGGCAATAATCCATAACTTCATTGATGAGTGGTTTGACACCCCAAATCTCAGCTTTGAAGATCTGCAACTTCCCATTGGCCTCAGCGTCTCCTTCAATGGCGCCATTGCTTATGAGCTAGCTCTTGCTCAGCGCATCGTTGAACTAAAGCACAAGATCTACTATGAGAAAGCTCAGCTCAAGAAGCATGTGGCAAAGCTCAGCATGCAAGATGTCAAAAACTTCAAGGACATGCTGCACGAGCTCAAAGAAGCCTTTCTCAAGAAGCGCGAAGAAGCTAAAGGCTCACGTGAGCGCATGAAGAGTATGGCTGACAAGTGTGTGCTAGCCTACAATGAGGCTGAGAAGCGCAAGGCTCTTGGTCGTCCCCGGCATTGACCCCAGAATGGCTGCAAAGAAGTTGAAGCCATCAACTGATCAAGCTGCACCTTCAAGGCAGGAAGAACCCCGCATAGTCTTCCCAAGCAGCATGACTGGCTCGAAGCCAAAGGTCAGGTCAACCGCTTCAGAACAGAAGAAGACGAGGGCTGCCGAGGCTGAAGTCAGAAAAAGGAAAAATCATGTAGCCTCTGATGTTGCTCCTTCCAAGAAGAAGCGCAAAACCAAGAAGAATCGGGTTGCTTCCACAGAGCCCTTAGTTGTTGAACCTATCTCAATGGTTCGACCTGCATCTGAACTCCAAGAACGACGGATGATAGTTCATGAGTCCGCTTCCACGAGAGGCTCATGAAGTGAAGACATTCCAAAGTGATCCCACCGCTGCTGAAGACATTAGTCACAATGACAATGTTGAAGATGATGAAGTTCTTCCTCAGATCGAACACAACTTGGTATCATCGCCTGTTCTCACGAACAGCGAACTCATTAGCATTGGTCGTCCTCTGACGCCAATTGCTCAGGATGCATCATGGGCTGATCACCCACAACAACAAGACTCCCCGAGTACTCCCCAACAACAACAAGTCACACCACCTGTGCAAGAAGAAGAGGAAGACTTTGAGGCCCAGCCAACTCCATCTCCAAAGGCGTCGCCAGCATTCCGCAGGCTTCGCAAAGGACCAAGGCCTCAAGTCCCTCTTTCGAGCGTTCCAGAAGGAGAAGTGCACCACCAATCTGTTGCACGTCAAGTGTTTCCAGAAGCCACTCCAACTGTGAATGTCTCCGTGTCTGAAGCCAAAGCTGCTGAAGACAATCCGGCTGCATCAGCCGATGACAACCAAGAAGAACGTGTCCCTACTCCCCCCATTACTGAAGAAGTTGTTCCTGAAGTGAACGTGACAGTGCCCGACCCTCCAGCTCATCAAGTGGAGGTTGAAAATCTTAAGGCTGCCACCACCAACACAAATGAAGCCAATGACGTAGTCATGGCTGAAGCAAATGTGGAGCCTGCACCAACCATGTGCCAGAAGCCAATGGTGCAACTGCTCCTGTAGCATCAATTGTGCAGCCTGAAGCCTCTGTTGTTGCCACTGCTCCTGTTCCGCCACCAAGGCCCTATATAATTGAGCAAGCATATAACTATGGTCACCGATCACCGCCGATGGCCTGCTCGTCCCTCCGCCTAATGCCTCTGGGTCCTCGGTTTGATTATCACGTTGAGCATAGGCCTGCGGTCCGAAACCAAAGCCAAGACTGCCAAGGTTTCTGTGCACGCCACCTCTGTGGTCCTTCAATGCAAATGGCTTCAAAGCCCACAACACCTTCTTTGACAGAGCAAAGAACCCCTACTCAAGGCCAAGAATATCATCAGATCGTTTCTGGAGCTATCAGCAGCGAAGCTATTACTCCTGCGTTCTGTATGATCAAGGGCGCATTTTCCCTCATATGCGCCTCGACACTGAAGCCACTGCTGGACTGCCATGCTTGGAAGAAGCACTTGATTGCTTTTGTGATGCAGGTCTGCTCAGCTTTGTGACAGACAAAGAACATTGGAATGAGGAACTTTTGCTTCAATTATATGCTACCCTCCACATTCGCTGCTACTATAGAGATACAAAGACATGGGTTCTCGAGTGGATGACAGGAAATGTTCATCATGAAGCCAAAGCTCTTGACGTCATTGAGCTTACAAGCCTACCCACTCCCGGAGAGCTGTTCGAACCTGATTGTCAACTCCACCGCAATGCACTGGAGAGCATCTTCCATAAGCCAGAGCCCAACATGAGCCAGATGTTGAGCATGATGAAGCCTTTGCCACCTGACGCTGAATACCCAAAGGAGTTCTTTGTTGATGACCTTGAGTATCTGCCTCGCACAATATATCACATCATCAGGCGAACTCTATGGCCTATCAAAGGGCATTCATCAGCTCCAAACTTGAAGGAGCCATGAAGACATTGGTCTTTTACATCCTCAATGCATCAGCTTCAATACACAAGAATTCTTCATCCGGCAACTGGCTGCGTCAGTTCTCGACCTTTCGGCCTGAAATTCTATGCTCCATGGGTCATGCGCCTCATCAAGCTACACTCGCTATCAACTATCAGCCCTCCGCCGCAATCATCTGATCTTTCTACCAGAGGTTGATATGTCAGTTAAAGCCATATACCCTAAGCCTGCCAAAACGCCTCTTTGTCTTCAAAATGCTGATCACCATAGCTTCACTCAACCCATTGAAGGAGTCCAAGCAATAACTCGTGTCTATCCAATGGCTGGGAACACTCGTATGCCTCACCGTGCGCAAACTGAAGCTACTGAGAGCACAATTGCCCAAAGGCCTAAGAAGCGCTCTCGCATCCTAAATGACCGAGAACTTCTTGTGGCACTGCATCAGAAACAAGACAAGCATCACTTTTGGCTCAAGCAACAGATGCAAAGCCTCTTGGTGGACGTCAATCGCATTCGAAATCTTGCCACCAAAAATGCTTTTGTCACTCACGAGACCTGTCGGTGATAATGGAAGAGTTTGACGCTGCTCAGTGCTGAAGCAGATCTTCAAGACGATGGCTTCACTGAAAGAATTCAAAATTGACTCCACTCCTCCACGGAATGCGGTCCTACGTCGAACTCCATTCCTTGAAGACTCTGACTATTCTTCCTCCGCGGCAACTGTGAATGCCAGAGTGATCGATGATGAAGACGATGCTACTTCACCGCCCCCTACTTCTGCACGCATTGACACTGCACCAAGTTCGTCTGCGCCGCCAAACAACAACGACAACCCTGCTACTTCACCTACTCCTCATGAGGACGAGTAGATGCTCTATGTCTTCAAACCTTTTTGGTCCTTACTGACAAAAGGGGGAGAAGCATATGAGTTTGATAGTCTTCAAGCGGGTTCATATGGGCGGTTGCTTTATATTTTACCTAGTGTCTACAACTCTCGCTTTTGATACATTTGGTTCTTTGAGTTGTAACACTTAAACTCGATGGTCGTCTGCTACTTGTTTGCTTTTCTGTGATGCGATGATAAATTCCGCATGTGCAATGATAACTTCCACATTTAGATCATTCTACAGTAGTCCATTTTTCATTATGCATGTCATTCTCTTAGTTATAGCATTTCATGCATGATGAATTATCTTCATAAGTCGAAGAGGATCTCCACAAGTACAACCTGCCATGTGCATTTGCATTCCAAAAGCAAATTACTTATATGCACATCTTCAGGGGGATCCTTTGCCACTTATGAAGACAATACCCTATCCTTTACAATTTCACATACTTTATCCCCGTTGAAAACTTCAACCAGTTTGTCATCAATCACCAAAAGGGGGAGATTGTAAGTGCATCTAGTGCCACCCCTGGTTGGTTTTGGAGTATTGACGACAAATTTGGTTGAGGGACTAATGTGTTTGTGAGAATTGCAGGATAACACAGGTAGTGTCCCTCATTGATTTGGTTTACCTACCGGAGATGACCCCTAAAAATGTATGAAGACATTGACGACAATGGTGGTATGTGAAGATATTCATATTGAAGACTATGACATGAGAAGACATTGAGTGAAGACTATGGAGCGCGAAGACTGTGTCGTTTCGTTGTTTCCTTTCTCTTCTTTGTTGAGTCATAGGAACCACCGTCTTTATTAAGTGGGGTCCAAGTGAACAAAGTCAGAATGATCAAGTGATGCTCAACCCAAATCCTATGTCTTGACGAAGACAATGAGAGCAAATCTTATCCAGAGCTGGATGAGTCAGCTTTGCTTGTAGCCCAAGTAAAGTTGTCGTGTGTGTTTGAAATCTGACCGTTGGAACACGTGTCAGTTCCTTAGTGACCCAGGGTCATTTCGGACATATCAGGTCGGGTTGCCTAGTGACTATAAATAGCCCACCCCTACACCAGAAATTGGTGGTTGCTCAGAGTGAGTGCACGGCTTTTGTCGTTTGAGAGCAACCCACCTCGAAGCCTTTGAGAGAGAGAAATCCTTGCGAGGACAAAACCCAAACACCCAGAGCCAAAGAGTGTTAGGCATCATCAAGTCTTTCCGTCTCATGCGTGACTCAAGACTTATTACACTTGAGGACTGTGAATCCTCCGGCCGGTTAGGCGTCGCGTTCTGAGCATCCAAGAGTCATTGTGGATCGCGGTGAGCGAAGTCTGTGAAGGTTCGGAAGTCTACCTTGAAGACTTACCAGAGTGATTGGGCGAGGACTGTGTGTCCTTAGCTCAAGGGAATAAGGTGAAGACGCGGTCTTGAGTTGAATCTCAGCCTCCCTAACGACGTCACGGTTGTCACAAAGAATCGAACTGGTCCAACAAATCATGTGTCTTCAACAAGTGACTGGTTCTATCCTCTCCCTCTCTTTACTTAGTGTTTGTCTTCGTGAAGTCATTGCCTATTTGTCGTACATGTTTGAATTCATTGCTTGACTACTATCGTTGGTTGGCTTCATACTATCTTCCATCCTGATCCTTACTACTAAGCTGCTATTAGTCTTTGTACTTTCACATTACTGCATACTTGACTATGGTTTGCTTGTTGTAGTTTATCTTCCGCTGCATATCAATTAGGTCATCTCTATTGTTTGTCTTCGAAAATTCCATGTTTTGAAGACTTTCATAAAAATCGCCTATTCACCCCCCCCCCCTCTAGTCGATATCTAGCACTTTCAATAATCATGACCGTCAAAGATGGGGAATGGCATTTTTTCATAAATGCGATCGACATAACTAAAACTCCAGGTGGTTAAACCAAAATCACAAAGAACATGAGAGTACCTTGCTCTGATACCAACTAAAAGTGCGTTAAGTTGACTAGAGGGGGGTGAATAGGCAATTTTTACAAATTCATCACTAAGGAAATTCAACTTGAGGAATTTTCTAAGAGACAAACTACAAGCAGCGGAATAAGTATTCAGGTGCATGCATAACAGAGCAGTAGCATAGTCATCATGATGAAATAAAATATACACAGAGCACATGTAGCGTGTAAACAGGATAAGCAGGCAGAAGACAAAGTGACTGAAGAAATAGGATTGAGGAAATTGAGAAAGTCTTCAGTCAAAGTCTTCAAACAGTAACGATCAATTTCATCAACACATGAATGAGGAAATGGAGAGGTTGAGGAAATAGAACCAGTGCTTGGTGAAGACAATGATTTGGTAGACCAGTTCCAACTGTTGTGACAGTTGTACGTCTGGTTGGAGCGGCTAGGTATTTAATGCTGAGGACACACAGTCTCAGACTGTAGGACCTTGAAGTATGTCTAGAGGGGGGGTGATTAGACTACTTGACCAATTAAAAACTTAACCATTTCCTAGTTTTAGACTTTGGTAGAATTTAGCTATCTTTGCACAAGTCAAGCAATCTTCACACAATTCAAGCAAGCATGCAAAGAGTATATAGGCAGCGGAAATTAAAGCATGCAACTTGCAAGAATGTAAAGGGAAGGGTTTGAAGGATTCAAACGCAATTGGAGACACGGATGTTTTTGTCGTGGTTCCGATAGGTGGTGCTATCGTACATCCACGTTGATGGAGACTTCAACCCACGAAGGGTAATGGTTGCGCGAGTCCACGGAGGGCTCCACCCACGAAGGGTCCATGAAGAAGCAACCTTGTTTATCCCACCATGGCCGTCGCCCATGAAGGACTTGCCTCACTAGCGGTAGATCTTCACGAAGTAGGCGATCTCCTTGCCCTTACAAACTCCTTGGTTCAACTCCACAATCTTGTCGGAGGCTCCCAAGTGACACCTAGCCAATCTAGGAGACACCACTCTCCAAGAAGTAACAAATGGTGTGTTGATGATGAACTCCTTGCTCTTGTGCTTCAAATGATAGTCTCCCCAACACTCAACTCTCTCTCTCTCTCACAGGATTTGGATTTGGTGGAAAGAAGATTTGAGTGGAAAGCAACTTGGGGAAGGCTAGAGATCAAGATTCATGTGGTTGGAATGGAATATCTTGGCCTCAACACATGAGTAGGTGGTTCTCTCTAAGGCTGGTAAGTTGGAAGTGCAGGTTTGTTCTGATGGCTCTCTCCACGAATGAAGAGGAGGTGGAGGGGTATATATAGCCTCCACACAAAATCTAACCGTTACAAACAATTTACCAAACTCGGTGGGACCGAATCAACAAACTCGGTCGGACCGATTCAGTAAACCTAGTGACCATTAGGGTTTTCGGTGGGACTGACATGCAACTCGGTAGGACCGATATGGTTAGGGTTAGGGCATAACGTAATCTCGGTGAGACCAATTACACAAACTCGGTGAGACCGATTTTGGTAATTAGCTAACCAGAGAGTTGGTCAGGTAAACTCGGTGGGACCGATTCGCTCTTTCGGTGAGACCGAAAAGTTACGAAAGGGAAACAGAGAGTTTACATTGCAATCTCGGTGAGACCGATCGCTCACTTCGGTTAGACCGAAACGGTACGAAGGGAAACAGAGAGATTACAATCCCATCTCGGTGAGACCAAGATCCCTATCGGTGAAACCGATTTGCCTAGGGTTTGTGGCAGTGGCTATGACATATGAACTTGGTGGCGCCGGATAGAAAGAATCGGTGGGGCCGAGTTTGACTTTAGGTTTAGGTCATATGTGGATGTGAGAAAGTAATGGAGGGTTTTGGAGCTTATCACTAAGCACATGAAGCAAGAGGCTCATTAAGCAACACCTCATCCCTCCTTGATAGTATTGGCTTTTCCTATAGACTCAATGTGATCTTGGATCACTAAAATGTAAAATGTAGAGTCTTGAGCTTTTGAGCTTGAGCCAATCCCTTGTCCTTAATATTTTGAAGGATCCACTTTCATAATCCATGCCATGGCATTCATTGAGCTTCCCTGAAATATTTGTCTTGGAATAGCATTAGCTCAATGAGCTATATGTTGTTATGAATTACAAAAACCACCTAGGGATAGTTGCACTTTCAATCTCCCCCTTTTTGGCAATTGATGACAACATATAGATCAAAGCTTCGACGCTTTGAGAAGTATGTGATAAGCAAGAGCTCCCCCTAAATTTGTGCATGTTTTAAGATTTGCTTTGGACTGCAAATGCACAAGGAACTAGGCTCATGGGTTACTCTTCCATGTCACATACATCTTGGTGGAACGCTCAAAATAATAAGGATTGAATACATGCACTCATCACCAAGCAAAGTGAATGATCATATAAGGATAAGTAACATAATATCAACTAACAAGCATAAGTTTAGCTTATGATCAAATACATGATCATCAATGTCTCACAGGAAATAGCATAGTATCTCAAGCAATCAAAGGCAAACAAAGTTCAACCAAGAAGAAAAGAGAGAACAAAAGCAAACTCTCTCTCTCGAAGCCCTATGATCTATACATTTTTCTCCCCCTTTGGCAACAAGTTACCAAAAAGTTCCTAGAAAATGCATAGGACTATACCGTCTCTCAGTCTTGGTCTTCTGCTGGTGGCGTAGAGATGGCTCCTTGGACGAAGACTTCAGTTGATGTGGAAGGAGCTAAAGGAGTTGGTGCTGGAGCTGGTTGCGCTGGAGCTGTAGCTGGAGCAGATGAAGTGACTCTGGTGTCTGGTACTGGCTCTGTAGCTGATCTCTGAGCTCGAGGCACTCTGGCAAATGCATCAGTTGTTGTCCTTCCCTTCCTCTCCTGCATGTCATCCTGTAGCTGCTCCACAACTCACTGAATCTCAGTTACTTTGGCATCAAGATCATAGAATTTTTGTTCCATGATTCTTTCCAGGCTCTCCTGGTTTTGAGTTAGGGCGGCCAACCCCTTCTCAATCCGCAGAGTTGATGCTATCAAGTAACCAAGATGCTCTGCTTGTTCTTCAAAAGTACTCAGATGCCTCCGCTAGAGTTGGCATCTTGGCAGCCTTCTCTTTCCTTGCCTTCTCCTTCTTCTCTTGAGCTTGTACTGATGATGGTTCATTCTCAGTCATGACAACCTGATTGTCCTCAAAGTCAGGATAGAGATATAAGTGTTCCTTATCCAACAGATACTTCCCTGTGCCCATCTTTGAGTTAATCAACTCTTGAATTTGTGGGGCATATCCACAGCTCCTCTTTTGGTTTGCTGCTGTCCTCTTGATAGTTTCAACTATGAGGCTCATGACCTTGAATTTCTGGGGCACATCAAATATGTGAAGAAAATTAATTGCATGCCCTCTGATCATGTTGTGGTCAACTGATTTGGGCAATAGAGTGTGCATTAGGATCCAGTTGATCGTTGGCAGCCCTGATAGAAGAAAATGAACTGATCCAAACTTGAAAGTCTCAAGTGCATCATCTGGGATCTCCTTGTACATCTGTGACATAGAGTTGTGATCCATTTTCTTCTTGGCATAAATGTCCAAGTCATCTTCACTCTCCTTTGGGGCATTGACTAGACTTGCCCATTCCTCAATGGTTGATTGGTATCTCGTTCCTTCAGACATCCAAACTATCCTGCCATCTGGATAGAAATGTGCTGTGGAGTAGAATTGCATAATGAGCTCATCATTCCAGTTTGTGAGCTTCTGCCCAACAAAATCTGCAACCCCACACGCACTGAAGCTGTCATACACTCCAGGATAGTGTTCTTCATTTTCCTGTATGTAGGTCCAGTCGACCCACCTCATATCACATACTATGGGCTTCTTATCCCACAAGATTGTCTCATAGAAGTCTTGCTGCTCCTTGGTGTGGAACCTGTAATCTACAGCAGTCCTTCTCCTGGTGGCATATGGATCTGACTCTCTCCATAGCCTCAACCCTGAATCTCTCCTGATCTTCATGTTCTCAGCCACAGGATGAGCATCATTGTGGTCTGGAATCTTGGGTTTGAGCTTCCTTAGGACTTGCCCTTCATCATCTTCCTCAGCTGACAACATCGTGCACTTTGGGGCCTTGTTCTTTTCAGCAGCTGGTATACTCCTGGTATTCCTCTTAGGTGCACTCTTGGGCTTGGGGGCAGCTTTGGGTGCTACTTTGGGCTTTGAAGTTGCAGCCCCTGACTTGATAGCATCACCCCTCAGCTTTTGTGCCTTGGGTGTTGGTGCAGCAACCTCTTCTTCTTCTTCTTCCATCATGGAAGGCTTTCCTATTACTCTGGCCATGGTCTTCTTGACCCTTTCCTTCCTTTTCTTTCCTTCTGCAGCAGGCTCTTTGGGTTGGGATTCCAAAGAAGCTTGAGTGGAAACTCTGGCTTTGGACATTGGTTGTCTACCTACTGGCCTTTTAATCTTCATCCCTGGCTTTACTGTAGTTGAGCTAAACTCCTTCTTAAGAACTTTCTTCTTTGAACTAGCCTCATGCTCAACTGCCACATAATCCTCATCATCAGACTCTGAGGTCTTCTTCTTCCTTGTCCTAGTGGCAACCTTGGGAAAATTGCTGGGAGTGCTTCTGCTCCCCTCATCTGAGCTGCTAGAGGGACTAGTGCCCTCACTCATGTGAATCTGCTCTTCTAACATGTTCTGGCTGTCACTTTGGTCTGACATGCTGCACACACTGACTGCTGACCCTGTGAATAGTTATAGATGAGGTAGAGTGGATAAGCATCACAAAATGCAGAGATTTTTGCAAAAGAATGATTCAAAAAACTTAGTTTTAGTTTTCCACAGAAAGCATTTCGGATCTACCGATTTTCAAACTCGGTGATACCGAAGCAGTTTTGGAACCTAAACTAGTGAACTCGGTCAGACCGAGCCACAGTTCGGTGGCACCGAGACTGCTAGGGTTTCACAAAGTTCTAAAATCGGTCACACTGATTAGCAATTCTCGGTCCGACTGAGAGTTACTAGTGCAATGGCGTTAGCCCAATCGGTGGGACCGAGTTTTTCAACTCGGTGGTCCGAGATGGTTTCAGCGGAAACCTAACACTAAATTTTCGAATCGCATCTATTCTAAGGATTGTATTGACTGGATAGAGGTGTTTCAATCGTGGCAAGAAGCATTATGAACACAATGTGCTGAGAATCAGACGAGGATAGCACTGTGATCGAGTTCATACCCTAGTTCAGCGGTGAACTCGCTACGGTGGCAACGACGGAGATGAATCCCGTTGACGGCGGCGGAGACCAGCGACAGGAGGCGGCTGGTGACAAAGTCGACGATCCGGAGACCTAGTTGGCAGCGCGATCTATGCGCGGGCGAGGAGTTTCAGAGAAAGTTTTCCAAAATTTGCCCGTGTGAATATATAGCCTGGCACTGTCGGTGTGACCGAGTGGAACAACTCGGTGGCACCGAGATGCATAATTGTTAACAGTTACAGCAACTCGGTGTGACCGAAAAGTTCAAATTGGTTGCACCGAAATGAAAACCTAGATCGACTTAGTAATCTCGGTATGACCGAAATGGATGAATCGGTCAGACCGAAAATCACAAAGAAGTTTTGGAAGTTTAAAGTCTATGACGAATCGGGGACTCCGAGTGCTCCTCACACAGAGTGGTTCGAATCTGACTTGATCAAATTTTGTGATGTAGCATGAATAGAGTTTGAGACGAGAAAAGCATAGATAGCTAGAGAAGGTTCTTAGGCATTCTTGTCCATCCACTTGGCCAAAGAAAAGAAGCCAATCAATCAAAACAACAAGTGGATGTCCTCAAATGAGTAAAACATGCAACCAACATGCTCACACAATGAAATGACAAATGAAATATGTGACAAAGAATGCACAACCAATTCTAGCATCTATCAAACAATTGGCGGTCATCTATATATGAGTATATTGACTTAGGAGTCAAATGAGAACATTTGATCATAGGTCATACTCATCGTTTAAGCTCAAGTGGGGTTACCACTTTTACATAAAGCATTTATGTGTTCACATCATTAGAGTTGCTTTGACTCAATTCTTAGAGTTAAGCTCCCCTAGATGTGAGATCCCCTTAGAGGGATGAACTAACCTTGGGTTTTGTCGATGATGACTTCATGTAGGTGTTGGAGATGTGGATGCTCAATGTTGATGTAGATCTTTTGGAGCAAACCTTTGGAGTGAGTTGCACTTTCAATACCTACATGGGTTAGTCCCACAAGGAACAAACAAGAATATCCATAGACATAGAGTGATGCACACACAAAATGATGTCCATGGAAACATTAGGTTACCTTGTCCCTTGCCTTACCAACATGAGGGTTTGTGACTCCTTGAACTAGTGCAAGATATGGAAGATGATTGCACTTGTTCTTGCCATAATGATATGAGTGAATAATGTTGGCGGAGTCACCCTCAAGAACTCTGTAGTTCTTCTTCTTCGGGATCCACATCATCTTGATGGGAATCCTTGGTGTAGTAGCTGTACTCGATGAAGTAGAACTTGATGTTGTCTTGGGAACCCACTTGACCAAGGCCTTAGGTGCTTCTTCAAATGCATCAATCTCCTCTTGAAGCTTGTCCTTGCCTTTGTTCTTGTGGTCTTGTGGTGGAAGATCATCTTGTGCTTGTGTGCCCTTGAAGGAAGTAGGATCATACTTCTCTTGTTGAGGAACAAACTTCGCCTTGGGGTATTGATCTTCTTCCCACTCTACTCCATTGGCATTGAACTTTCGTTCAAAACCAACACCTTGATTCTTCCGGTGCTTTCCTTGCTTGCGTACAATTTCCTCAAATTGCTTACTCCCGCAAGGCTCTTGTATACACCTTTCTCTATAATTCCCTTCAATAAGCTGTTTTCTTGCTCAAGTGTAACTTGGCTAAGAGGATCATTAGTGGAATCAAGAGAACTACTAGAAGCAACAATATTGGATATAGCATTGTTATTGTTACTACTAAAGGAAGAATCTTTCTTGTTCTTGTTACTTGACTTGACTTGAGGCATGTAAGTAGATAAGAGTAAAGGCTTGGCAATGTAAGAAGAACTTTTATTACAGAGATCATCATTGATTGCTTTTAGGAACTCATGCTCTTGCTCAAGATTGAGCTTTTCAAAGCGTAACCTCTCATGAGCCCTTAAAAGTTCTCGATGATCTTCGAAGATAGTTTCATGAGCTAACTTAAGAGTGTTTAGTTCTTTAGTTAGAAGCTCAATCTTCTCCTTATCATTGTCATTCATTTCATCTTGATTAGCATGATTATTTGACGTTTCATCATAGTATTCATCACTAGAGTTGTCAACAAGTAAATCATCATCACCTAGCAAGTCATCTTCATCACTATTAAAATCAACATACTGGGGTGTGTTACCTTAGGACCTTTGGCCATGAAGCATCTTCCAATTCCTTCATTTGGTGAATCAAATATGTCGTAGGAGTTGGTTGACACAAGTGCTAGACCCGCAACACCTTCATCTTGAGTGTATTCGGAGTCAGAGTGATAGCTTCTCTCGAAGTGATTGTCGGACTCGGAGCCGGATACCCAACGTGAGCTTGATGTCTTCGTTTTGTGTAGCTCTTTGATGACTTGTCCTTCCTTTCCAAATCCTTGCTTCTCCGTGAGGGTCTTCGTTCATAACGATCATCTCTACTCCTTCTCTCTCTTGGTGGTGATTCTTCTCTTCTACTTCTTCTCTTGGGAGAATCTTCTCTTCTTTTGTAGGGTGCCGTACACTCATTGGAATAGTGTCCGGGTCTCCCACAATTGTAGCAATTGCGCTTGACTAGAAGATCTTTTGTCATTGTAGGACCTTGACTTAGAGCTTCTTTCTTTGCTTCTACTCTTGTAGAATTTGTTGAAGTTCTTCACCATTAAGCTGAATTCTTCATTGAAGGTTTGTTTCTCACTTGATGATGTGGGGGCTTCACATGAGGCTTTGTAAGCACCACTTGACTTGTTGTGAAGTTCCTCCTTATCCTTGAGTGACATCTAATGAGCAACAATTCTTCCAATGACTTCCGTTGGCTCGAGATTTTTGCAATTTGGCATCATTTGGATCAATGTGCACACGGTATCATATTTTCCATCCAATGCTCTTAGGATTTTCTTGATGATGAATCTGTCGGTCATCTCTTCACTTCCTAAGCCGGCAATCTCATTTGTGATAAGAGCAAGCCTAGAGTACATTTCAGCGACACCTTCACCATCCTTCATTTTGAACTTGTCAAGCTGACTTTGGAGCACATCCAACTTGGATTCCTTGACGGAGTCGGTACCTTCATGCATATCAATCAAAGTATCCCAAATTTCCTTTGCATTCTCAAGACGGCTGATTTTGTTGAATTCTTCGGGCACAAGCCATTGAAGAGGATATCACAAGCTTGAGCGTTGTATTGCAGCATCTTCAACTCTTCCGCACTCGCTACACGGTTCGGTTCTCTCCCATCAAAGAATTCACCTTGCAAGCCAATACACACAATAGCCCAAACGGCGGGGTTATGTCCGAGAATATGCATTTTCATCTTATGCTTCCAACTAGCAAAATTAGTGCCATCAAAGTAAGGACCTCTACGGTGATAATTTCCCTCGCTAGACGCCATACTCTCCTAGGTTGTGAAACCAAGGCTCTGACCACCAAAAGCTATGGAAATCAAAGCAAATGGAGACCAAAGCTCTGATACCACTTGCAGGACCTTGAAGTATGTCTAGAGGGGGTGATTAGACTACTTGACCAATTAAAAACTTAACCTTTTCCCAATTTTAGACTTTGGCAGATTTTAGCTATCTTTGCACCAAGTCAAGCACTCTTCACACAATTCAAACAAGCAAGCAAAGAGTATATAGGCAGCGGAAATTAAAGCATGCAACTTGAAACAATCTAAAGGGAAGGGTTTGAAGGATTCAAACGCAATTGGAGACACAGATGTTTTTGTCGTGGTTCCGATAGGTGGTGCTATCGTACATCCACGTTGATGGAGACTTCAACCCATGAAGGGTAGCGGTTGCGCGAGTCCACGGAGGGCTCCACCCACGAAGGGTCCACGAAGAAGCAACCTTGTCTATCCCACCATGGCCGTCACCCACGAAGGACTTGCCTCACTAGCGGTAGATCTTCACAAAGTAGGCGATCTCCTTGCCCTTACAAACTCCTTGGTTCAACTCCACAATCTTATCGGAGGCTCCCAAGTGACACCTAGCCAATCTAGGAGACACCACTCTCCAAGAAGTAACAAATGGTGTGTTGATGATGAACTCCTTGCTCTTGTGCTTCAAATGATAGTCTCCCCAACACTCAACTCTCTCTCACGGGATTTGGATTTGGTGGAAAGAAGATTTGAGTGGAAAGCAACTTGGGGAAGGCTAGAGATCAAGATTCATGTGGTTGGAATGGAATATCTTGGCCTCAACACATGAGTAGGTGGTTCTCTCTCAGAACTGGTAAGTTGGAAGTGTAGGTTTGTTCTGATGGCTTTCTCCACGAATGAAGAGGAGGTGGAGGGGTATATATAGCCTCCACACAAAATCTAACCGTTACACACAATTTACCAAACTCGGTGGGACCGAATCAACAAACCCGGTCGGACCGATTCAGTAAACCTAGTGACCATTAGGGTTTTCGGTGGGACTGACATTCAACTCGGTAGGACCGATATGGTTAGTGTTAGGGCATAACGTAATCTCGGTGAGACCGATTACACAAACTCAGTGAGACCTATTTTGGTAATTAGCTAACCAGAGAGTTGGTCAGGTAAACTCGGTGGGACCAATTCGCTCTTTCGGTGAGACCGAAAAGTTACGAAAGGGAAACAGAGAGTTTACATTGCAATCTCGGTGGGACCGATCGCTCACTTCGGTTAGACCGAAACGTTACGAAGGGAAACAGAGAGATTACAATCCCATCTCGGTGAGACCGAGATCCCTATCGTTAAAACCGATTTGCCTAGGTTTGTGGCAGTGGCTATGTGTAACATCCCAAATTTCCTATTTGGAATGTTTTACAATTATAGCTAAGCATCTATGCATATTGTTTGAATTTGAGTGACATTTGGAGTTTCAGAAGATTTGAGTTGATGGAATTTGAAATTCAAAATTTGGCAGTTGAAAATTATTTCAAAAACTATGCCCGACAAATACTTGAGAAAAAGTATGAGAGGAGTAACATGACACTCCAAATATGTCAGAAGCAAACATTGCCAAAAATTTGAATTCAAATCTGAATTTTATTTGGAATTTTAGAAAAATGATTTTTTATAAAGTTTGAGTTTTGCCCATGGAAAAATGTTCAAATTATAGGGAATATTCCCCTGATCATTTTGATATATATATGTCCTATATAAAATATTTATATTTATATATTTTTCTCTCTCTCTAAAAATTCAAAAAAAATAGAAAAAGGAGACCCCAGGCGCCAGCCAGGCCAACCGGCCCAGCCAGCGCCGAGGCGGCCCACCACAGCCGACCGCCCACCCGAGCCACCTGCCCGAGCCGGCCCACTGAACAGCCCAACAGCCCTAAAAACTGCCCGTCGCCCGTCGCCTCACCCCTCTCTCTCTCTCGCTGACACCCGGCCCCACCCGCCTTCTTCTTCCCCTCGCCCAAGCAACGCCACCGCGTCGCCTCGCCGGAATCCCGCAAGATCCGGGATCCTCCCGATCTCCTCCCCTGATCGCCCCCTTGCCCAAGTCGGTGCCCCCCCTATATATACCCTCCCCTCGCCCCGTTTCCCCCCTCGCCCCTTCGCCTAACCTCTCCCCTCGCCCGCAATCGCTCGCCGGAGCACCCGAGCCGCCGCCGCGCCATTGCACCGCCCCGGCCATCCCCGGAACCCCTCGAGCTCGACCGAGTCCACCAACCGAACCCCCTCGCTCCGCCGCACCCGCCGGAGGTCTCCGCCGTCGTCCCCGACCACCGGAGCCACCGGAGCCGTCGCCGCCCGAGCCGCCGTCGCCGTCGACCCCGCGGTAAGTCGCCGGACTCCCCTCCGCCGTCCGATCTAACACGTAGGGTGTAGATTAGATCCCCGAAGGGTTAGGTTTATTTTAAAATAGACCGGTTTTAGTTCCGGTTAGTTACGGTTTTTATTAGACCGGCCCGAAGCGGTTTATTACCGCGTGCACGTTTTAGTTATTCAACGCCCGATGCGTTAGATAGGCCCATTAGCCGGTTTTTCCTTTTTAGTTAATTTTTTCGTTTCTGTTTTTAACAGAATAGTTTCAGTTTTGTAAAATCCATATCTTTTAATCTACTTAGTATTTTTAAGTGATTATTTTTTTGTTAGTTTGCAAATTTATTGTAGTTTCTGCAGAAAATATGTTTAGTCATGTTAAAATTATTTAAAATTGCTTTATTTTAGTTTTAGACAGAATAGTAATTCTGCTATAAAATGAGTTAGGAATATTATTTTTTAGTGATTCTTTTTGTCACTACCTTGTTTTGACATTGCCTAACCGTAGGAATTTATTTGGGCATTTTAGATCTAATAAAAAATAGTTTTAATAAAAATCTTGTGATTCTTATTTAATTAACTAGCTACTGTTTTCTTCGAGTTTTCTTCTAGTGATTTGGATTTCTTCGAGTTTTCTTTGGGTTTTGGTTCAATTGTTTTATGTGTTATGTTATTATGCTGTTATGTTAAGTGATCATTTGTTGTATGCTTATTATGATTGTTGTTTGTCTCGGTAGAATTACCTGAGTGCGAAGCTTGCTACCACGAGTCCCTAGCTTTCAAGATCGGCCAAGAAGGCAAGTCAATTGATCATGTTTTCGTTTACAATACCTATGATTTTATTGCATTAGAAATTATACCTCCCCACCATGAATGCAGTAGGTGAATATGAAGTTATGTTCTTGAGTAGTATCATGAGGTAGGATGAACCCAATTCCCCTTGTTACCATGGCCCGGGACGAAGTAGTTTATTTTGCTATGCTCGTAGACGGGATTGGTTGAGTGAATCATAAGGGAGATGTGAGAGTCAAGATGATGACAACCCCATGACTTCAAGATCAAGATGGACTTCAAAATTCACTCTTTGGGTGGAGGACGGTTGACGGGCACCCTGGAGAACCCAGTGGTTGGCCGGGATGCATGGAGAAGCGCCATGACATCTTGCGGAAAGCTTCACCCAGCCACGAAGAGAAGGATGTATACCCCATTGACCGGAAGCTTACCTGTGCAGCCGCAAGCCATTATGGGATCTGGCTTGGTCAACCCTAGTTGTGACTCGCCGACGGTGCTACGAGATGTAGAAGAATGGTAGGATTGGATGGGTACGGCAAGGGCGGAGGAACTCTTCGGAAGACCCTGTTTCGTTCATCCCGTCTTCAAACACCATGAAGTGCGAAGACTTAAAAGGAGGGAATGATTCTTGTGGGTAAAGTGCGCAAACCTCTGCAGAGTAATGATCTAATCGATTAGTCGTGTCCCCGGTTACGGACAATTTGAGCCTCTGGAACTTGGAAGTATTTCGGATATCTCAACACCAAACTTAATAATTTAATTGAGGGGATTATTTAATAATTGGGAATGAGACATTGGTTGGCGGAACCATCTCAATAACTACCAACATTTTGTAGTATTTGCAAACAAGACCTTGTTGTAGGATAAAACTGGCTTTTTCGCAAAACAATGAAACTTAGAGCCCCACAGCCAAATTGCATATAGTGTTAGTAATTTTTTATTTTTTATTCTCTTCATGACTTGCCGGCATATTCAAAATGCTGACCTACACGGCTGCAACGTCTTATGTTGCAGAGGAGTTTTCCGATCAGGAGTGAGGCTACGATCCGCGCTTGGCGATTGCCCTATGGAGTCGGATGGACTCGCTATTCTTCTACGCTTCCGCAGCTTTATCTAGTTTATTTCTCATGAGTTGGCCTTCGAATTTATTCTATTGTAATAAAGACTCGATATGAGAATCGTGTAATAAATTCAGGTGTGATTGAACTTTGATTATTTCATCAATGTACTGTGTGTGCCAGCATGATCTTGGGATGGTACAGACACAGAGACTTGACCGATTTTGGGTCGGGTCGCTACAGAGATGGTATCAGAGCACACGCTGACCGTAGACGTAACCCCTAGGATCGGAAAACCATAGGAAGAGACTATTTATTTTATACCCTAATCATTCCGTAATTCTCCCCTGTTCATTTCTGACTTCTCTCCGATTTTCAACATTCTAGATGGCCGCCGAGTTCACCCCAGTTTTGCTACCGGAGTTTTGCCAGCCAGATGAGACGATGCCTTTCGGCAAAAAGCTGGTGCAGATCGTGAAGAAGCTGAAGATTGCTCTGCCCTCAATCACCGGGAAGCCTACCAATGCACTTCCGACGGATACCCGCTACAGGATTGAGGTGCACATTCCAGGGAGGACCTTCGGAGGACATTCAGAGCCAATTGACTTTGAGTTTACCGATTTCAATTGGATCCTCGGAAGAGACATGGCGATTTATCGTGCACTTGGACATCTCCGAGAAGAGTACAGGGCCGAACTCGATCCATCAGACCTCGCCATGATTTCCCACAGGCCTCATAGTATTGGAAACCCAGACCTTGGATGTAATCCTAGGCATGGATTGGTTGACAAAGTTTGAAGGAAACATAGATCGTGCCCAAGAAGTCGATTCTCGCTCACCACCCCGGAGCGTAAGAGGATCAAGTATGTATCCGCACGTATCCCGATGAAGAATCAGTGCATTCCTCACGGGAGTTGTTCAGAGGAAGTGCCAGAGTGCAAGATTTTCCCGATGTGTTTCCGAAGGAATTACCGTGAATGCCACCGGACAGAGACATTGAATTTCGATTGAGTTATTGCGGCACAGCCCCAATATCCAAGAGACCCTATCGGATGCCCCCGAACGATTTGAAAGAGATCAAGAACCAAATTAATGAACTCTTGGAGAAAGGATATATTCGGCCAAGCTCGTCACCTTGGGGAGCCCCAGTTCTTTTGGTAGAGAAGAAGGATGGAACCCTGAGAATGGTTGTGGATTATCGTTCGTTGAACGACGTGACCATCAAGAACAAGTACCCTCTGCCGATGATTAATGATCTATTTGATCAGCTAGTTGGAGCCAAGGTATTCTCCAAGATCGATCTTCGATCGTGGTATCATCGATTGAAGATCCGTGAAAAAGATATACCCAAAACAGCATTCACCACTGTGTATGGTTTATATGAGTATACCGTCATGTCATTTGGATTGACTAATGCCCTGCATACTTCATGAATTTGATGAACAAGGTATTTATGGAATATCTGGACAAGTTTGTTGTGGTGTTCATCGATGATATACTGATTTTCTCCAAGAGCGAGGAAGAGCATAAGGAACATTTGCGTCTAGTTACGAGAAACTCCGAGAACACCAGGGCTTGTATGCCAAGTTCAGCAAATGTGAATTTTGGCTGAAGGAAGTCGGATTCCTCGGACAAGTTATTTCAGGAGAAGGAATAGCATTTGAACCCGCCCAGGATGAATCAGTCACCGATTGGCAGTCACCCACCACAGACCAGTAGATCCGCAGTTATCTCGGACTCGCAGGATATTATCGGAGGTTTATTGAGAATTTCTCGAAGATTGCCAAGCCCGTGACTGAGCTGTTGAAGAAGGATGCCAAGTACATTTGGACCGAGGATTGTGAAACCAGTTTCCAAGAATTGAAGAAACGTTTGGTTACAGCCCCAGTACTGATTTTGCCGGACATACACAAGGATTACCAGGTATATTGTGACGCTTCTCGCCGTGGACTCGGAGGAGTACTCATGCAGGAAGGAAAAGTTGTAGCTTATACCTCCAGACAACTACGACCACACGAGATGAATTATGCCACACATGATTTGGAGTTAGCAGCAGTAGTGCATGCACTCAAGACCTGGAGACATTTCCTTATCGGAAACCATTGTGATGTTTACATGCATCATAAGAGCTTGAAGTATATTTTCACGCAGAAAGAGTTGAACCTCGTGCAAGAGGAGATGGCTGGAGTTAATCAAGGACTATGACATGAGATTGCATTACCACCCGTGAAAGGCTAATGTTGTAGCAGATGCCTTGAGCCGTAAGAGTTATGTGAATACTCTTATAGCGGGAGGATTACCCAGGAGTTAGTTGATGACCTCGAGAGATCTCCGATCGGAGATAGTTCCGAGAGGATATGTTGCAACTCTGGAAGTTCAGTCCACTTTGGCGAAAGAATTTGTGAAGCCCGTAAGTCGGACAAGGAAATTGATGAGATAAAGAAAAGATGAATGAAGGAAAAGCTAAAGGGTTTCGTAAGGATGAACACGGAGCTATATGGTTTGAGGATCAGATTTATGTACCCAATGATCCCGAACTCAGGAAGCTAATTCTTCAGGAGGCTCATGATTCACCGTACTCGATTCACCCGGTAACACCAAGATGTATCTGGATTTGAAGGAAAGTTTCGTGGATGTGTATGACGAAGGATATTGCCGAGTACGTAGTAGTATGCGATGTTTGCCAAATGAGTAAAGGCGGAACAACGAAGCCAGCAGGTTACTTCAACCTTTGCCGATTCCCCGAGTGGAAATGGGAAAAACTTGGAATGGATTTTATCACAGGATTACCCAGGACCCGTTCAGGTTATGACTCCATCCGGGTAGTGGTTGATCGATTGACTAAGGTAGCTCATTTCATTCCGTGAAGACTACCTATACCGTGCTAAGTTAGCCAAGATATACATGACCAGGATTGTATGTCCGCATGGAGTTCCGAGGAGTATCGTGGTCGATAGAGGAACACAATTTACCTCAAAGTTTTGGAATCAGTTGCATGAAGCTTTGGGTACGAGGCTGGAGTTCAGTACAGCTTTTCATCCGCAGACAGATGGACAGACCGAGAGAGTCAACCAGATCTTGGAGGACATGTTGAGAGCTTGTGCGCTAGACTATGGGTCTAGCTGGGATGATAATTTGCCCTACGCGGAGTTCTCGTACAATAACAGATTACGGACCATCAAGATGGCCCCTTTCGAAGCTCTATACGGAAGGAGGTGCAGAACACCATTGCTGTGGGATGGTGTTGGAGATCGAACACTTTTTGGTTCCGATCTTATCAGAGATTCCGAAGAGAAAGTCAAACTGATTCGAGATAGGCTCAAGGTAGCTCGATGAGGCGTAAGATTTATGCCGACAGTAAACGCAAGGAAGTAACTTACGAAGCGGGAGACCGAGCATATCTTCGTGTGTCCCCACTTCGTGGAATCAAGAGGTTCGGTGTTAAAGGAAAGTTAGCACCCCGATTCATTGGTGTTGGAAATATGCCCTAGAGGCAATAATAAATTAGTTATTATTATTATATTTCCTTGTTCATGATAATCGTTTATTATCCATGCTATAATTGTATTGATAGGAAACTCAAATACATGTGTTGATACATAGACAACACCATGTCCCTAGCAAGCCTCTATTGGCTAGCTCGTTGATCAATAGATGGTTACGGTTTCCTAACCATGGACATTGGATGTCATCGATAACGGGATCACATCATTAGTAGAATGATGTGATGGACAAGACCCAATCCTAAGACTAGCACAAAGATCGTAGTTCGTATGCTAAAGCTTTTCTAATGTCAAGTATCATTTCCTTAGACCATGAGATTGTGCAACTCCCGGATACCGTAGGAATGCTTTGGGTGTACCAAACGTCCTGGCAACGTAACTGGGTGGCTATAAAGGTGCACTACAGGTATCTCTGAAAGTGTCTATTGGGTTGGCACGAATCGAGACTGGGATTTGTCACTCCGTGTAAACGGAGAGGTATCTCTGGGCCCACTCGGTAGGACATCATCATTATGTGCACAATGTGACCGAGGGGTTGATCACGGGATGATGTGTTACGGAACGAGTAAAGAGACTTGCCGGAAACGAGATTGAACAAGGTATCGGGATACCGACGATCGAATCTCGGGCAAGTACAATACCGCTAGACAAAGGGAATTGAATACGGGATTGATTGAGTCCTTGACATCGTGGTTCATCCGATGAGATCATCGTGGAACATGTGGGAGCCAACATGGGTATCCAGATCCGCTATTGGTTATTGACCGGAGAACGCCTCGGTCATGTCTGCATGGTTCCCGAACCCGTAGGGTCTACACACTTAAGGTTCGATGGCGACGCTAGGGTTATAAAGGAAGTTTGTATGTGGTTACCGAATGTTGTTCGGAGTTCCGGATGAGATCCCGGACGTCACGAGGAGTTCCGGAATGGTCCGGAGGTAAAGATTTATATATGGGAAGTCCTATTTTGGTCGCCGGAAAAGTTTCGCACTTTATCGGTATTGTACCGGAGTGCCGAAGGGGTCCGGGGTCCACTGGGGTCCACCTGCCCCGGGGGCACATGGGCTGTAGGGGTGCGCCTTGGCCTATATGGGCCAAGGGCACCAGCCCCAAGAGGCCCATGCGCCAAGGAAACTTGGGGAGGGAAGAGTCCTCAAGGGGAAGGCACCTCCGAGGTGCCTTGGGGAGGATGGACTCCTCCCCTCTTGGCCGCACCCCTTCCTTGGAGGAAGGGGCAAGGCTGCTTCCCCTCTCCCTTGCCCCTATATATAGTGGAGGGGAGGGAGGGCATCCGCACCTGAGCCCCTGGCGCCTCCCTCCCTCCTGTGACACCTCCTCCTCTCCCGTAGGTGCTTGGCGAAGCCCTGCAGGATTTCTACGCTCCTTCACCACCACCATGCTGTTGTGCTGCTGCTGGATGGAGTCTTCCTCAACCTCTCCCTCTCTCCTTGCTGGATCAAGGCATGGGAGACGTCACCGGGCTGTACGTGTGTTGAACACGGAGGTGCCGTCCTGCTCGGCACTAGGATCATCGGTGATTTGAATCACGGCAGCACGACTCCATCAACCCCGTTCACTTGAACGCTTCCGCTTAGCGATCTACAAGGGTATGTAGATGCACTCTCCTTCCCTCATTGCTGGTTTCTCCATAGATAGATCTTGGTGACACATAGGAAAATTTTGAATTTCTGCCACGTTCCCCAACAAAGTGGCATCATGAGCTAGGTCTATTGCGTAGATTCTTTGCACGAGTAGAACACAAAGTAGTTGTGGGCGTTGATTTTGTTCAATATGCTTACCGTTACTAGTCCAATCTTGTTTCGACGGTATTGTGGGATGAAGCGGCCCGGACCGACCTTACACGTAATCTTACGTGAGACAGGTTCCACCGACTGACATGCACTTGATGCATAAGGTGGCTAGCGGGTGCCGATCTCTCCCACTTTAGTCGGAACGGATTCGATGAAAAGGGTCCTTATGAAGGGTAAATAGCAATTGGCATATCACGTTGTGGTTTTGCGTAGGTAAGAAACGTTCTTGCTAGAAACCCATAGCAGCCATCGTAAAACATGCAACAACAATTAGAGGACGCCTAACTTGTTTTTGCAGGTATGCTATGTGATGTGATATGGCCAAGAAGAATGTGATGAGTGATATGTGATGTATGAGATTGATCATGTTCTTGTAATAGGATTCACGACTTGCATGTCGATGAGTATGACAACCGGCAGGAGCCATAGGAGTTGTCTTTATTTATTGTATGACCTGCGTGTCATTGAACAACGCCATGTAATTACTTTACTTTATTGCTAACCGGTAGCCATAGTAGTAGAAGTAATAGTTGGCGTAGACAACTTCATGGAGACACGATGATGGAGATCATGATGATGGAGATCATGGTGTCATGCCGGTGACAATAATGATCATGGAGCCCGAAGATGGAGATCAAAGGAGCAATATGATATTGGCCATATCATGTCACTACTATATAATTGCATGTGATGTTTATTATGTTTATGCATCTTGTTTACTTAGAACGACGGTAGTAAATAAGATGATCCCTTACACAAATTTCAAGAAGTGTTCTCCCCTGACTGTGCACCGTTGCTACAGTTCGTCGCTTCTAAGCACCACGTGATGATCGGGTGTGATGGATTCTTACGTTCACATACAATGGGTGTAAGACAGATTTACACAAAAAAGACTTGGGGTTAACTTGACGAGCCTAGCATGTACAGACATGGCCTCGGGAACACAGAGACCGAAAAGGTCGAGCATGAGTCGTATAGTAGATACGATCAACATGAAGATGTTCACCGATGATGACTAGTCCGTCTCACGTGATGATCGGACACGGCTTAGTTGACTCGGATCATGTAATCACTTAGATGACCAGAGGGATGTCTATTCGAGTGGGAGTTCATAAGATGAACTTAATTATCTTGAACATAGTCAAAAGACCTTTTGCAAATTATGTCGTAAGCTCGCGCTTTAGTTCCACTGCTTAGATATGTTCCTAGAGAAAATATAGTTGAAAGTTGACAAGATGGCGATTATGCGGACAGAAGAAAGCTTATGTCCTTAATGCACCGCCAAAGGTGCTGAACCCCAAATGTTGTCTGTGGATGTTGCGAACATGGGACATACACGTTTTGATAACTACGTGATAGTTCAGTTCAACGGTTTAGAGTTGAGGCACCAAAGACGTTTTTCGAAACGTCGCGGAACATGAGAAGTTTTGAGGGATGAAATTGGATTTCAGGCTCGTGCCCACGTCAAGAGGTATGAGACCTCCGACGATTTTCTTAGCCTACAAACTAAGGGAGAAAAGCTCAATCGTTGAGCTTGTGCTCAGATTGTCAGAGTACAACAATCACTTGAATCGAGTGGGAGTTGATCTTCCAGATGAGATAGTGATGTTTCTCCAAAGTCATTGCCACCAAGCTGCTAGAGCTTCGTGATGAACTATAACATATTAAGGATAGAGATGATGATCCTTGAGGTATTCGCGTTGTTTGACATCATGAAAGTAGAAGTCAAGAAGGAGCATCAATTGTTGATGGTTGGTGAAACCACTAGTTTCAAGAAGGGCAAGGGCAAGAAGGGATACTTCATGAAACGGCAAATCAGATGCTGCTCTAGTGAAGAAACCCAAGGTTGAACCCAAACCCGAGACTAAGTGCTTCTGTAATAAGGGGAACAACCATCGGAGCAGCATTACCCTAGATACTTGGTAGATAAGAAGGTCGGCAAGGTCGAAAGAAGTATATTGGATATACATTATGTTAATGTGTACTTTACTAGTACTCCTAGTAGCACCAGGGTATTAAGATACCGGTTCGGTTGCTAAGTGTTAGTAACTCGAAATAAAAGAGCTACGGAATAAACGGAGACTAGCTAAAGGTAAGCCGACGATATGTGTTGGAAGTGTTTCCAAGGTTGATGTGATCAAGCATCGCACGCTCCCTCGGGGGAGTCCACCTGCCCCGGGGGGCCACATGGGCTGTAGGGGGTGCGCCTTGGCCTATATGGGCCAAGGGCACCAGCCCCAAGAGGCCCATGCGCCAAGGAAACTTGGGGAGGAAGAGTCCTCAAGGGGAAGGCACCTCCGAGGTGCCTTGGGGAGGATGGACTCCTCCCCTCTTGGCCGCACCCCGTCCTTGGAGGAAGGGGCAAGGCTGCGCCTCCCCCCTCTCCCTTGCCCCTATATATAGTGGAGGGGAGGGAGGGCATCCGCACCTGAGCCCCTGGCGCCTCCCTCCCTCCTGTGACACCTCCTCCTCTCCCGTAGGTGCTTGGCGAAGCCCTGCAGGATTGCTACGCTCCTTCACCACCACCATGCCGTTGTGCTGCTGCTGGATGGAGTCTTCCTCAACCTCTCCCTCTCTCCTTGCTGGATCAAGGCATGGGAGACGTCACCGGGCTGTACGTGTGTTGAAACGGAGGTGCCGTCCGTTCGGCACTAGGATCATCGGTGATTTGAATCACGACTTAGCACGACTCCATCAACCCGTTCACTTGAACGCTTCCGCTTAGCGATCTACAAGGGTATGTAGATGCACTCTCCTTCCCCTCGTTGCTGGTTTCTCCATAGATAGATCTTGGTGACACGTAGGAAAATTTTGAATTTCTGCTACGTTCCCCAACAATTGGCCCCTACAAAATCCTCGAACGTCGTGGAGAAGTTGCTTACAAGTTGGAATTGCCGGAAGGATTGTCCGGAGTTCATTATGTCTTCCATGTTTCTCAGCTGAAGAAATGCCATGCCGACATGACCGATATTCCGTTGAGAGACACAGTGCCCCTAGAGGCCATACAGCTCGACAGTGATCTGACTTATAAGGAGAAACCCGTACGAATTCTCGAGACTGCGAACAGAGTCACCCGCAGCAAGATCATCAAGTTTTGCAAGGTGCTCTGGAGTCATCACTCCGAGGAGGAAGCCACCTGGGAGCGAGAAGAAGACCTCCTTCGAGACCACCCGCACCTATTTGCTAGCCAACCCGAATCTCGAGGGCGAGATTCATCTTAAGGTGGGTAGGTTTGTAACATCCCAAATTTCCTATTTGGAATGTTTTACAATTATAGCTAAGCATCTATGCATATTGTTTGAATTTGAGTGACATTTGGAGTTTCAGAAGATTTGAGTTGATGGGATTTGAAATTCAAAATTTGGCAGTTGAAAATTATTTCAAAAACTATGCCTGACAAATACTTGAGAAAAAGTATGAGAGGAGTAACATGACACTCCAAATATGTCAGAAGAAAACATTGCCAAAAATTTGAATCCAAATCTGAATTTTATTTGGAATTTTAGAAAAATGATTTTTTATAAAGTTTGAGTTTTGCCCCTGGAAAAATGTTCAAATTATAGGGAATATTCCCCTGATCATTTTGATATATATATGTCCTATATAAAATATTTATATTTATATATTTCTCTCTCTCTAAAATTCAAAAAATAGAAAAGGAGACCTCAGGCGCCACCAGCTAACCGCCCAGCTAGCGCCGAGGCGGCCAGCCGACCGACCGATCGCCCACCACACCCGAGCCACCTGCCCGAGCTGCCCACGCCCGAACAGCCCAGCCTAAAAACCGTTTATGGTCGCCTGTCGCCTCACCCTCTCTCTCTCTCGACACCCGCCCCACCCGCCTTCTTCTTCCTCGCCCAAGCAACGCCACTGCCGTCACGGAATCCCGCAAGATCCGGATCCTCCGATCTCCTCCCGACGCCTTGCCCAAGTCGGTGCCCCCCTATATATACCCTCCTCGCCTGCTTCCCCCTCGCCTTCGCTTAACCTCCTCGCTCAATCGCTCGCCGGAGCACCCGAGCCGCCGCCGCGCCATTGCACCGCCCCGGCCATCCCCGGAACCCCTCGAGCTCGACCGAGTCCACCAACCGAACCCCCTCGCTCCGTCGCACCCGCCGGAGGTCTCCGCCGTCGTCCCCGACCACCGGAGCCACCGGAGCCGTCGCCGCCCGAGCCGCCGTCGCCGTCGACCCCGTGGTAAGTCGCCGGACTCCCCTCCGCCGTCGGATCTAACACGTAGGGTGTAGATTAGATCCCCGAAGGGTTAGGTTTATTTTAAAATAGACCGGTTTTAGTTCCGGTTAGTTCCGGTTTTTATTAGACCGGCCCGAAGCGGTTTATTACCGCGTGCACGTTTTAGTTATTCAACGCCCGATGCGTTAGATAGGCCCATTAGCCGGTTTTTCCTTTTTAGTTAATTTTTTCGTTTCTGTTTTTAACAGAATAGTTTCAGTTTTGTAAAATCCATATCTTTTAATCTACTTAGTATTTTTAAGTGATTCTTTTTTTGTTAGTTTGCAAATTTATTTTAGTTTCTGTAGAAAATATGTTTAGTCATGTTAAAATTATTTAAAATTGTTTTATTTTAGTTTTAGACAGAATAGTAATTCTGCTATAAAATGAGTTAGGAATATTATTTTTTAGTGATTCTTTTTGTCACTACCTTGTTTTGACATTGCCTAACCGTAGGAATTTATTTGGGCATTTTAGATCTAATAAAAAATAGTTTTAGTAAAAATCTTGTGATTCTTATTTAATTAACTAGCTACTGTTTTCCTATTGTTTTATTTAGCAAATAAATTTAATTTTCCTATGTGATAGTATATTCTAGATTAGTTTCTGTAACTTTAGAGCATGAACTTTTATTTACAATAAATAAAACTTTTATTTTATTTTTTCTTGCTAGGATTGTTTTAGGCATAATAGGAGTTTTATAATAGATTTTAATGTGATTCTTTTTGCTCCTAGTTGCATCATGAATTCTTTTCTGTTAATTAGCAAAAACCCATGCTTAGGTTCTGTTAAGAAAAAAAATTGTTGTGCAAAACTATTTCTTGGTTGTTGTTTGATATGGTGAAAACAGTGATTTGGATTTCTTCGAGTTTTCTTTGGGTTTTGGTTCAATTGTTTTATGTGTTATGTTATTATGCTGTTATGTTAAGTGATCATTTGTTGTATGCTTATTATGATTGTTGTTTGTCTCGGTAGAATTTCCGGAGTGCGAAGCTTGCTACCACGAGTCCCTAGCTTTCGAAGATCGTCAGCAAGGCAAGTCAATTGATCATGTTTTCGTTTACAATACCTATGATTTTATTGCATTAGAAATTATACCTCCCCACCATGCATGCAGTAGGTGAATTTGAAGTTATGTTCTTGAGTAGTATCATGAGGTAGGATGAACCCAATTCCCCTTGTTACCATGGCCCGGGACGAAGTAGTTTATTTTGCTATGCTCGTAGACGGGATTGGTTGAGTGAATCATAAGGGATATGTGAGAGTCAAGATGATGACAACCCCATGACTTCAAGATCAAGATGGACTTCAAAATTCACTCTTGGGTGGAGGACGGTTGACGGGCACCTGGAGAACCCAGTGGTTGGCGGGATGCATGGAGAAGCGCCATGACATCTTGCGGAAAGCTTCACCCAGCCACGAAGAGACGGATGTATACCCCATTGACCAGAAGCTTACATGCAGCCGCAAGCCATTATGGGCTCTGGCTTGGTCAACCCTAGTTGTGACTCTGGCCGGACGGTGCTACGAGATGTAGAAGAATGGTAGGATTGGATGGGTACCGGCAGTGGCCAGAGGAACTCTTCGGAAGACCCTGTTTCGTTCATCCCGTCTTCAAACACCATGAAGTGCGAAGACTTAAAAGGAGGGAATGATTCTTGCGGGTAAAGTGCGCAAACCTCTGCAGAGTAATGATCTAATCGATTAGCCGTGTCCCCGGTTACGGACAATTTGAGCCTCTGGAACTTGGAAGTATTTCGGATATCTCAACACCAAACTTAATAATTTAATTGAGGGGATGATTTAATAATTGGGAATGAGACATTGGTTGGCGGAACCATCTCAATAACTACCAACATTTTGTAGTATTTGCAAACAAGACCTTGTTGTAGGATAAAACTGGCTTTTTCGCAAAACAATGAAACTTAGAGCCCCACAGCCAAATTGCATATAGTGTTAGTAATTTTTTATTTTTTATTCTCTTCATGACTTGCCGGCATATTCAAAATGCTGACCTACACGGCTGCAACGTCTTATGTTGCGGAGGAGTTTTCCGATCAGGAGTGAGGCTACGATCCGCGCTTGGCGATTGCCCTATGGAGTCGGATGGACTCGCTATTCTTCTACGCCTGCAGCTTTATCTAGTTTATTTCTCATGAGTTGGCCTTGGCCGAATTTATTCTATTGTAATAAAGACTCGATATGAGAATCGTGTAATAAATTCAGGTGTGATTGAACTTTGATTATTTCATCAATGTACTGTGTGTGCCAGCATGATCTTGGGATGGTACAGACACAGAGACTTGACCGATTTTGGGTCGGGTCGCTACACTATGACATATGAACTCGGTGGCGCCGGATAGAAAGAATCGGTGGGGCCGAGTTTGACTTTAGGTTTAGGTCATATGTGGATGTGAGAAAGTAGTGGAGGGTTTTGGAGCATATCACTAGGCACATGAAGCAAGAGGCTCATTAAGCAACACCTCATCCCTCCTTGATAGTATTGGCTTTTCTTATAGGCTCAATGTGATCTTGGATCACTAAAATGTAAAATGTAGAGTCTTGAGCTTTTGAGCTTGAGCCAATCCTTTGTCCTTAATATTTTGAGGGGTCCATTTTCATCATCCATGCCATGGCATTCATTGAGCTTCCTTGAAATATTTGTCTTGGAATAGCATTAGCTCAATGAGCTATATGTTGTTATGAATTACCAAAACCACCTAGGGATAGTTGCACTTTCACAGACACACAGTCCTCGCCGTATTCTCCATGAGCTAATGTCACACATATCTCCCCCAATCACTCGTGGTAAGTCTTCAGGTGACTTCCAAACCTTCACAGACTTGGTCACTCGGCGATCCACAATTCCTCTTGGATGCTCTAGACCATGACGACTAACCGTCTGGAAGATGCACAGTCTTCAAAGGTAACAAGCGTCGGTTCCACACAGGAACAATCTCTTCAGTGATGCTCAATCACTTTGGGTTGTAGGTGTTTGAGTTTGGGTTTTTTCCTCACTTGATGATTTTCACTCAAAGTCCTCGGAGGATGGGAAGCTCTCAATGACAAGTGTCAGTTTCTCTCGGAGGAGCCAACCAACTGGTGGTTGTAGGGGGCGGCTATTTATAGCCGGGGAGCAGCCCGACATGATAAGACATAATTGCCCTTCAATGATATGACTGTTAGGTGGATAAGATATTTGGGACAGCTGGCGCGTAGCACAACAACGGTCCGAAATTTGAGCTCTCAAATTCCTCAGGGCTATCATGTTCCGCACTTGTAGGTAATCCGCACTGGCGAATTCCTAACTCCTTAGTCAGAACAAATTCCTCATTTTCAAAGTCTTCAAGAAAACCGAAGTCTTCAACTGAAGACATTCATTTTTAGGGGTCGACTTTCTTCGTAAATATCAAACTCCTCATAGACTGATAGACCAAGCGTACACTCACAAACACATTAGTCCCTTAACCTATAAGTCTTCAATACACCAAAGTCACTAAGGGGCACTGGATGCACTTCCAGTTACTCACTCCGGCGGATGCCAAGGAGCCTTTGGTTACTGGGTCTACCCGATGGAAGATGGTAGCTCGGGATATCTACAACTGGTTTGGATGGCTGTCCAGTAATAGTCTAGGTGTTTAGTCATCTCGTCCTAATTTCGCCTGTTATGGCAAACTTGACCTTTTTTTATTACTTTTTTTAGCTATGAGCGAGCTTGTACTGGACCGCATACTTTTCGGATACTTTGCTTAATAAAGGGGCTACATGCATCACTCTGATGCGCAGACCTGGGGTGATCCTCCTTTTCTAAAAAAAAATGGTGATCCTCTTCTACCAGCATGACAATTCCTGAATAGGTAGGCAAATTTTTCTCATGTAGCACGACAATTCTCCTATGCTGCAGCACTGCAATCCTTGCACACATGGCAACTTCTCTATTATAGCATGGTAATTTCTTTTCTGATGATAACATTACCATTGCCATAGCATGGTAATTTCGTTTTTTTTTCTTTGAAGAAAAGAAGATGTTGAAATTTGGGATCACGAGAGCCTCCAAGAGCGCACCATGGTTTGCTCTAGGCCTCTAGGGGCATCAGGGAGGCCACGTTCCCTCCCTATTAGGACCCAAACTTTAATCTCGGCCAAGAAAATGTTGCCGTGTTGTTTCGTTCGTTATAAGTATATATAGTCCACACAGAGACAGTTTTATTTGTCTGCCGCACAGTAAACTGTAAACGCCAGTCAAAGAGATTACCCATGCCTTGTAGGTACTCTCACATTACACCTTTACAATCGATTTACCTAGGACAGACCTCTGTAATTGTAACACCATTCATGGAGATGTCCTCTCCCAGCACGAAATCAGAAGTTGGCTCACCCCCGAGGAAGAATGCAGGTTCCTCCGGTGGTTGAAGCTCCATGTTATCCCTGGTTAACATGAAAATGACAGTGGATATCTCAGGCCTATCCCCGGGGTTCGCTTGGACACACATCAGCCCGACATGTACACATCTTAGCTGTTGGTTTCGAGCATGTTGGTTGAGTGTTTGGTCCATCATTTGCGAGATTGTTCCCTTTTTCCAGTGATTCCACACCTGTCAGTTTGTAATGTAATTTCAGCCTGTTAGTGGAACCTGAGATCCCTATGATAACAATGTTAACATAACCTCTGCAGCTGATGGATGGTAAGCAGTGAGGATATGAGATGATACTCAAGTAAAATAAGCACGCACTTCAGTGAGGAGATTCATAGTGTTGCCATCATCAGACCAGCACTTCCTTCTCCTAGTAACGATTTGCAGGATTAGTAAACCGTAGCTGAAAATATCAATCTTGGGTGACACACGTCGATGATACACGTACTCGGGAGCCATATAACCTCTGCAGCAGATGGATGGTAAGCAGTTAAATGTTTAATATTCCGCGATTCATGGAGGTTTGATTTGGTTATGAAGGTGAGCTTACAGTGTTCCAACAGCGCCAGATGCCTTGGTATGTGTGTGACCTTCTCCTAGCAGCCTTGCCAACCCAAAGTCAGAAATTTTTGGTTCCATGTCGTCATCAAGAAGAATGTTGTTGGGTTTGAGATCCCGGTGGATAATCCTAATGCTCGAGTCCTCGTGAAGATACAATATTCCCTTGGCAATGCCAACAATGATGTTGTACCGTTGCTTCCAAACTAGTGTGTGTCCTTCCTCTCTGGTGTCATCTGGTTCAACAGAATTTTCAAATTATAATGGCTTCTGCTTTAAGGAACCACCCCCAGAAAATCACGGAAGGCTCCCGTGTCGTCCACTCGTCCTCCTCGGGCGACCCGGCCGGGGGCTGTACCGCAGCGCCACCGGAGGCTCCCCCACACAAGCCCCTCCTAGCTGCCGCTGCCGCCGGCACTGTCTGTGGTGGCGGTGGGCCCCGTTCCCAAAGGGTCGGGGGTTCTCTGGCTGTTCCCTGTACGCAGCAGAGGTTAGAAGATGGGGCGGCGGCCATGGTTCTTCTCGGCAGCCATGGCCGGCCGTGGTCTTGGACAATGCGACGGCTGGAACTGGGTCTGGAATGGTCCCTCCGGGCAGAGTTACGTGCTTCGTGTGGTCCGATGGCTTGACATGCCATGATGTGCGGTCAGCTTCCGAGGCCAAGAGCATGGCCGCAACGCTCTTGCCGTTGTGGTGGAGATCTGGATATGGGTCCGTCAACGATCGTGATCTGCGTTTCGTACTTCAGTTCCGCCCATGGTCAGTCCATGCATTGACGGGCTTGAACAGTGCTCTCTCTGGTGAGACGGTAGTTGGCGGTGGCGGAGCTGCGGATTGCAGTTGCCACCGAAAGGTCTTTACGACGTCCTCAACAAATCGGGTTCGATGCGGTACATGACGCATGTGCCTCTTTTAAAGTTGTGGGGCAGTGCCTCACTGGTGGATGCGCTACCGGCGAATGCTACACACAATGCCTTACGCGGAGATGTCAAGTCATGTTTGCGCCTGGCAGGTGATGCACGGTGGCTCTGATGGAAATGTCATGTTTAGCCTGTTGTTGTTGGATCGAAAGTGGTGCGACAGTAGCGGGAGGCAGGCGGTATGTGATGTCTTTGTCTTCTGTTGTCTCCTCCAGAGGTATCCGGCTATCGAGGCATCGATAGACGGATAAGGGCCGATGTTACGGATGGCTTCAACGACGAGTTTATGCACTCAGGTGGAAACACAAGATCACGGATTGGGATATGTCGTCGCGCGCCCGCATCGTGTCCTTACTGAAGGTGGTGGACTGAAATTGACTTTGGGACTGAGAATCCGGAGTTCAACCTTGTAGTGGACTCGCTATCATCGACGCATGTGCGGTGATTCTTTCTTGAAGGCGCAGTTTAGGAGTTGTGTATTTTTCGTTTATGTTGTGTCTTGCATCATAGGGTTAGTGACTATCTGAGGGTTACTGTCGCGAGATATACGATCTCAGGGTTTGTTTTTCCTATTATTTCCGGACCAATGATGTTCGGTTGCTGGATTTTGCACTTTTAATAATATATGGCTGCATGCATCGTTCTGATGCAGTAGCCGGGGGTTATTTTTCTTTTCAAAAAAAATTAACTGGGTCGCTCACTTATTTTCTCTACTATGAAATTCGAGCTTATATGAAAAGCACACAGAAGAGAAAATTCGAGCATTGCTAGTCATTTAACTTGGGTCGCTCACTTAGTTTCTCTATTATGAAAATTTGAGCTTATATGTTGGTGTATACGAAGTTTGAAAGTGTTTAGGGTCTATCAATGTGGCAAGTTGGGGTGACTGGACAAAGTCAGTTGAGAGGAAAAAATTACCGGATAGAAAGCTGTCAAGGCTCCCATTCTTCATGTATTCATAAACCAGAAGTGTATCATCCCGATGCGAGTAAAAACCGTGTAACTGCACAAGGTTCTTGTGCTGAAGTTCTGCCACCACCAGCACCTCGTTGTGTAGTTGATGCAAACCATGCGGGGCTCTTACGCGAAGTTTCTTCACTGCTATTTCCTGCCCATCCGGGAGTTTCCCCTGAAACATAGAGCCTTTTTTCAGACAAGTGTGGTACAGACGACAGAGTTTGCTTTTCAGTTAGAGTTTTTCTTTTGTGAAAATCTTTTCAATTAGAGTCACTTCTTCTTTTTACCCCCTATGTTTCACGTTTTTGACAACAATTATCCCATTTAGTATATTTTTACACCATTTAAACAAACTTGTGGCAATTGCCTCATTTAGCAAGTTTTCACATTTTTATCTGTGCCACAAGTTGCTTACACGGATTAAAGATATAGAAAATCTACTAAATGGGATAATTGTTGTCACAAACATGAAACTTAGGTGTACAAATGTAACTAACTCTTTCAAGTTACTAGCACAGTCGCCCAGGTAATTGGGTGGGGTATATAAGTTTGCACTAAAAAAAATATGATCCAATAAAATGTATATATTATATTCCGTTTGAAAGAGTATAATCTTTCCCACGGCCGCATAAGAAATTCTTTGTAGATCATATTTTTCCTTTTAAGATTGTTTGACAACTTCGATTAGAACATATAAATAGTTTAACATTACAAATTGTAAATTAGTTAAAACATGAAAATAAATGAAACTGGGTAAATTTGCATGAATCGTATATGATTTTTCCCAGGGCCGGCTCTGGCCCAGGGCAGTAGGGGCGACGGCCCGGGGCCCGGCCGAAATAGGGGCCCATATCTAGTATAGAGTATGTACGTATGAGACATAGTAAAGAGAAAAAAAAGGCCCATCTAGCCAGGGCGTACAGTTAGCCCAGGAAGGTAGCTAGCCACACGTACGGAACGGAATCGCCCTGAATCATCTTTTCCTTTTCTTTCCAGCGATTCTCGCCCTGATTCAGGCACTGAACCGTCGCCCTGTCGCCGTCTCGTCCAGTCGTCCTAATCCAGTCCGGAGTCCCTGACTGGTCGATGGCCTGACTGCATCACTGAAATCCCTAGTTCCCTGATCAAGTTGTGTCCGTCTCAGCAAGAAATTGCGGGAAAGATCAAGATCAAGAGGTAATCACAGATCACAATTCTATTTCTATGAGACCATGGTGGGTGACTCTATTTTCTCGTGCTATATGTTCTTAGTCTAAAATCTCAATCCGGTGTCTGATTCTTCCTTTGCATCGCTCATCACTTGCAGCTGCATCCATTGGTAGTGTAATCATGTTGCCTAAAAAGCATCCATCTGGTCATCAGAAAAGAACTAACAAGAAACGAGTAAAGAAGTTGATTCGATCTCAGAAAGGGGCTATGAATAAATTCGTGTTGAGGAAGGATACTGCTACAAATTCTGTGCAATTATATATCACCAATGGCGAACAACCCGATCAGAATGAGAATGCAGTTGAGGAAAATCGTGCCAATGTTGATGCCAATCAGAACACCGGAAATTTTAGTGGCCACGGAAACATAGATGAGCAGGCTTCTTCTTTTGATATTTTTTATCCTAGAACTTGGAATATTCTTGACAATAAATCAAGAGATATTCTTATTGAAAAAGGACCTACAAGGGAGTACAATCTTGTGTTTCCTGTGGATAAGAAAGGCAGGCATTTTTCATATGCTTACTACTCAAGACAGCTAAGGAATGGTGAGGCCAGTGATCGGAGGTGGTTAGTGTACTCTAAACATGTGAATAAAGTTTATTGTTTTTGCTGCAAATTGTTCAAATATGAAAACAGCAAAAGTTTGCTAGCATCCGAGGGATTGATGGATTGGAAACATCTTAGTGAGAAGCTCAAATTACATGAGAATGGTGCCGAGCATATCACTAACATGAATACCTGGAATGAGGTAAGGTTGAGGCTAAGTAAGAATGAAACAATTGATAAAGATTTGCAAGAAGAGATTGCAAGGGAGAAGAAGCGATGGAGAAAAGTTTTATTTAGAATTGTTTCTGCTGTGAAATTTCTTGCTAAACATAATTTGGCTTTTCGAGGAGCAAATGAGAAATTATATCAAGATAACAATGGGAACTTTTTGGGAGTAATTGAAATGATGGCAGAATTTGATCTTGTAATGCAAGAGCATCTTCGGCGCATTCAGAATAATGAAATCCATCTTCATTATCTTCGCCATAATATTCAGAACGAGTTAATTTCCCGTCTTGCTCGCACTGTTAAAGATTCTCTCTTGAAGATAATTAAGGATGCAAGGTATTTCTCTATCATTTTAGACTGTACCCCTGATGTGAGCCATCAAGAACAAATGACTCTAATTGTGAGATGTGTAAACATGTCAAGTGCCAGTACAAAAATAGAGGAGTTTTTTCTAGAGTTCATGAAGGTGGATGATACATCGGGACTTGGACTTTATAATGTGTTAATAGATACACTTGAATCTGTTGGTTTGAATGTTCAAGATGTTCGTGGACAAGGGCATGACAATGGTTCGAACATGAAGGGAAAAAACCAAGGGGTACAGAGCAGATTGCTTGCAACTAACTTGTCGCAGCCTGAATCTTACTCTTAGTGATATGGCAAAATCTTGCGGTAAATCTATAAATTTCTTTGGTGTTGTGCAAAGAATTTACATATTGTTTTCAAGCTCTACTAAAAGATGGCAGCTATTGCTTAATCAAGTTTCAAAAATGGCAGTTAAGTCTTTATGTAACACTCGATGGGAGAGTCGAATAAAGAGTGTTCATGCTATCAGATATCAAGCACCTGAGTTAAGAAAAGCTTTATGGGAATTGAAGAGAACTTCTACTGATGACGCCAAGACTAAGAGCGATGCAAAATATTTGGCTAGTGCACTTGAGAAATTTGAATTTATACTGGGCATGGTCATCTGGCATGATGTTTTGTTCACTTTAAACATGGTGACTAAGAAATTGCAGTCTAAATTCATGTGTATAGATGTTACTCTTAAACAAATTGAAGGTGCCATCTCATATTTTGAGAAGTACAGAAATGAAGGCTTTGCTACTAGCTTGGATATTGCGAGATCTATTGCAGTCGACATGGGTGTACAGCCATTGTTTCCTGTAAAGCTCTGTATTACTAGAAAAAGGCAATTTGATGAAATGAATGGCAATGAAGAAAATGACCAGAATCAAGAAGGGCAAGAAATTGAGGTGGAATCATTTAGAGTTAAATACTTTCTGGTGATGATTGATGTTGCAATTGCCTCCTTGACTAGTAGATTTGAGGAACTGAAGTCATTTGGGAGCATATTTGGATTCTTGTTCAACTCAAAATAATTGAAGTCGTTGGGTGACAACGATCTAAGAAAATGTTGCACTAATTTTGTCAACACTTTCACTCATGGTAAGTCGGCAGATGTTGATTTAGATGATTTTGTTTCTGAACTAAAAGTATTGCAGATGACATTGCCAAACACACTCATGTCGTGGATCAGGTATTTGAGTTTGTTAGAGCTGCGGATTGTTATCCAAATGTCTCAATTGCTTATCGTATCCTCTTGACTGTATGCCACATCTGTTGCATCAACTGAAAGGAGTTTCTCAAAATTAAAACTACTGAAAAATTATTTGAGGTCAACAATGTCCCAAGAAAGACTGAATGGTTTGGCCATGTGCTGCATCGAGAAGAATATGTTGGAACGTATTGATCTTGACATTGTCATTGATGATTTTGCGTCAAAAAATGCACGGAATTCTCGCTTCTCATGATTACTTGAGGTTTGCTATCATGCTATTTCTATATTCTTTTGTGCATTGTAGCTTCTATGATACTTGAGTTCGAACAAAGGCAAGAAAAAATATCAGATATTTGATTCTAATGAAAATTTACTACTCTTTATGACTTTATAATATATGTATTTGTTCGTGTATCAACCAAAAAAAATCTCTGTTGGGCCCATTGGTGAAGTTCGCCCCAGGGCCTTCAAAATCCTTGAGTCGGCCCTGATTCCCCCTCGCTAAAGGGAGAGAATGGTGTTTGGTTGGAAGGAAATTCCTCGCTGAACCCACATGTGTCACAATATTTGCGAGCTTATTTTCTACAGAGATTGATGATCCAGACCCAGAGTTACTTAATAAGGCTGTCCCACGAGTTTCAACGACAATGAATGATAACTTACTAGAACCATATTCTGCTGAGGAAGTGAAGAAGGTGCTCTTTTCTACAGGTGATATGCAAGCACCTGGTTGTGATGGACTCCATGCAATTTTCTTCAAAAAATGCTGGACTATATTGGGTAACTCTTTGACTTTGGAAGTCCTTCAAGCAATTAACAACAAGGTTATATACCAGCAGGATGGAATGACATGATCATTGTCCTAATTCCGAGGTGGAAAATCCAGAATTAATTACACGGTACAGACCATCAGCTTATGCAATGTTCTTTATAAGGTAATATCCAAAATGATTTCCATTCATTTAAAATTTGTTCTAGGTGATATTATCTCGCCGGTACAGAGTGCCTTCGTACCGGGTAGGCTCATTACCGATAATATTCTGCTGGCTTATGAGAGTATACATGCAATAAAGAATAAAAAGAAGGGTAGATGGGGTTACTGTGTAGTAAAATTGGATATGCATAAAGCCTATGATCATGTTGAATGGAGGTTCTTGAGTAGTATGATGACTCGGTTGGGTTTTCACGTTGATTTTGTTAATCTTTTAATGGCCTGTGTTCGTTCAGTACAGTACAAGGTCAGGTTCAATAATCAAGAGACAAAATCTTTTATTCTTGGAAGAGGGCTCCGCCAGGGAGACCCCCTGCCGGTGTCAAAACCGGCGGATCTCGGGTAGGGGGTCCCGAACTGTGCGTCTAGGCGGAGGGTAAAAGGAGACAAGGGACACGATGTTTTTACCCAGGTTCGGGCCCTCTCGATGGAGGTAATACCCTACTCCTGCTTGATTAATATTGATGATATGGGTAGTACAAGAGTAGATCTACCACGAGATCAGAGAGGCTAAACCCTAGAAGCTAGCGTATGATGGTATGATTGTTGTTCATCCTACGGACTAAAACCCTTCGGTTTATATAGACACGAATAGGGTTAGGGTTACAGAGTCGGTTACAATGTTAGGAAATCTACATATCCGTATCGCCAAGCTTGCCTTCCACGCCAAGGAAAGTCCTATCCGGACACGGGACGAAGTCTTCAATCTTGTATCTTCATAGTCCAGGAGTCCGGCCAAAGATGATAGTTCGTCTATCCGGACACCCCCTAGTCCAGGACTCCCTCAGTAGCCCCTGAACCAGGCTTCAATGACGATGAGTCCGCGCGCATATTGTCTTCAGCATTGCAAGGCGGGTTCCTCCTCCGAATACTTCATAGAAGATTTTGAACACAAGGACAGTGTCCGGCTCGCAAAACAAGTTCCACATACCACCGTAGAGAGAATAATTTTTGCACAGATCTGCCGACGTATTCCGCGGGCGTGACATCACACCACGGCCAGGCCTTTATTCGAATCATTTTCTTGTCCCACCTCGGTAGCGTTTAGCGAGGCGGTTTCCTTTGGCACGTCTTATCAAAGCGTAGATCGTGCCCCCTTATTCCGGATTCTCATCAATACGGACGTGGGTAACCCAACCGCGCCATTGATTGCGGCGTTTGGGAGATAAGCGAGTTTTATCAGGCTGGTGGGGGACGCATAGCCTCGTCCGTCCATATAAGGGGATAAGAATCCACCCTTTTCACCTACGCCTTCCTCCTCCCTTGCTCATCCATTTCCGCGCACTCTCAGCTCCAGCGCCCAAGTCCGCACATCCTTCCTCAACCATCTCCAGCCATGTACGGAGCGGGAGGCAGGTGGATGGTCTCCTCCGTCACGGAGGGCCAAGTAAAAAGACTGCGGAAGGCCGGATACTTGTCCGGCGACGTAGCACATCGGCTGCCCGATGAAGGGCAACTCATCCCCACTCCTGAGCCCCATGAGCGGGTCGTATTTCTTGCCCACTTCCTCCGCGGACTGGGTTTTCCACTTCACCCATTCGTCCGGGGGCTCATGTTCTACTATGGCCTAGACTTCCACGATCTGGCCCCGAATTTCATCCTCAACATCTCGGTGTTCATCATCGTGTGCGAGGCTTTCCTCTGCATCCAGCCCCACTTCGGCTTATGGTTGAAGACCTTCAATGTCAAGCCGAAGGTTGTGGGCGGCCGCCAGGCGGAGTGCGGAGGCGCCATGGTCGGCAGGATCGCCAACGTCTTATGGCTCGATGGCTCCTATGTGGAGACCGTGAAGGGGTGGCAATCGGGGTGGTTCTACATCACCGAGCCGCGTGACCCTAAATGGGCGGCGGCCCCCGAATTTCGGTCTGGTATTCCCACTGCTCACTTCTTGGAAGGAGGCGGCTGGCGTGGGGTAATTTGGAAGAGCTGACCGGACTCCAAACCTGCATGCGGACCTTGGTGAACAAGAATCTCAGGCTCGTCAATGTGGTCGTGTTATGCTCATCCGCCGGATCCTCCCATGCCAACAACGGGCCTTCAAATTGTGGGAGTTTGATCCGCACTGACATCCAACCTGAAGAGGCTCTCCGACACTACGTGCGAAGATGCCCGGAAGGTGCTGTTCATGGCGCCGAGGCTCCCTCATCCGCTTCATGTAAGATCGCGGATTCAGCTCGCAGCGTCAAGCTACCGAGGTAAGCTATTTTGCCCTTCACGGGAATCTTGCTTTTCATAGTTTGACTCTATGCGGGATCTAAACTCCCTTGCCTTTGACAGGACTGGCGGAGCACATCCGGGCAGGTTAACTGTCCGGCTCCTTTGCCAGAAGACCCAGTAGACGCCCGCTTGGCGGGGCTGCTGGCTCCGGCGCCTTACGTGGTGCCGGAGAAGAAGGCCAAGAAGAAGGCCACGGGGACTCGAAGGAGTGCCCGGCGCCAGGTGTTGTCGGACTCATCGTCCGACGACTCGGAGGCGGACTCCTCCGTGACAACGAGGAGGAGGAAGCAGTCTCTCCCAGTGGGGAAGAGAAGAAAGAAAGGCCGCCTACCGGGGAGGCCGGAGGGTTCAAGAAGGGAAGAACCCTTCCTCCGGACGTCTCCACCAATGCCAACGACGGCGAGGAGGAGTGGCCCTTGAGGTCCAAGCCCCTAGCGAGATCGTAAGTGTCCGGATACCCATGGCTTTTTTTCATTGCATAGTGTTCTCTAATGCCGAACAATCATGTAGCCCGCCCAAGGACGAGCTCGCCGCTTCGTCGAGCTGGTCCCTAAATTAGTCGGAAGTGGAGAGTACTTCACTTCCGGCCGCCTCCTCACCTCACGCCGCTGACGATGCCGAGGTGGGGCCCCAAGGGGGGACTGGTCAGGAGGAGGTGGCGCAGGAGGCGCCGCAAGGCAGCCTCCCGAACTCCAGGCGCGAGGGGAGCGAGACCCCCAGGGGATCTAAGCCCGACTCTTGTCCGGTCTCCATACCGGAACCTTCAGTGTTCCAAGTCCGCAAGCGCCCCTTCGTAGGAAGGGTAAGATGCCGTGTCCTCCGTCCAACCGGAGGCACCGGATAGCTTCTTGGCGCCTCCATCGAGGAGGAGCACCGCACTGTTATGAGTGTGGAGATCCAGAAAGTTCAGTCCGCCAAGAGCGGGCTGACTGAAGCCTGTAACGGCCTTCTAACAGGCTTTGAGGTAAGTTTTCAATATATGTAAGAAGATTACCGCATAGACAGTAGCCCCTGATGCTTAGTTCGGTGTTCGGAAAGAAAAGCCGGACTGAGGGTCTAAAAAGATATACGCAGGAGTATAACATAATTATGTCAATATGGGAATGCAGGCTGCCCTGCAGACCTCTGCCGCACTGACTGCGGAGGTCAATGCATTGAAGGAGAGCCTCGAGCGGTCCGAGAACGAGCTCGGCCAAGCCAAGAAGCAGCTCGTGGACAAGGAAGGTAAGTAATACCTTATGGAATTTAAAAAATGTGGTTGCAAAAGATAACAGGAATAACATGGGTACTGCAGGGGCCACGAGCAAGGTGGCGACCACGAAGGAGGCGGTGTCCGCGTCAAAACAAAGCGGCCATGGAGCGATCGAGCGAGAAGAAGGAGGCGCAGCTGGCGGAGGTACGGCAAGAGCTCTGTGCTCTCGTGAAAAACACGAGGGTTTGGGCGTGACTCAAGACCCGAGAGTCCGAGCTTGCCTCGGCTCTTGAGAGTGCCAAAGTTGCTAATGCCGAGGCCCAAAAGCCCTCCAGAGATTGAGGCAATAAAGAAGATCGCGGCGGGTAAGGCATTCTTTATGCAGAGCAAGAATGTAAAAGTCAATTATCTAGTACTTACCGAATCGGAGCTCTCCAGAGGCGTTCGCAGATCTGCCATGAGTGTCTCCGATGCCGCCGCTTTCTACCGAGCCAAGAAGGGAGCTCGACGGAAAAGGTGTTTTGGTCTCGGTATGCGAGGCCGAACACCAGTGCCCTTGAGCGACCAATCGAAGCAATTGGTCGAGCTCCACAAGGTCGCCGAACAGGCGATGAAGGGCCTTATTGCTCGGTTGTGGCCAAATGAGGCCATGCCTGGGAGCTACTTCGGGCTAGTGCGGCGGCTGGTGGATGCCTGTCCATGGATCGAAGTCATCAAGCGCTCCGTCTGTATTGAAGGTGCTCGTAGGGCCCTTGCCCGTGCCAAGGTGCACTGGGGCAAGCTGGACGCGGAGAAGCTGGTGACGGACAGGCCGCCGCCGGGCAAAGAACATCGCAAGCCCGAGAATTATTATGAGGACGTCCTGAAGGGTGCCCGTCTTATAGCGGGTGAATGCTCCAAAGATGTAATATTTGAGCAGACTCGCATTTGTTATCCTGTACGCTGAAAACTTTTTCATATGCGCTAAGCAACGCTTTTGAATTTAAAATATTACCTTCTGTGCGGCCGTTTATCAAATTTGAGAGATGGCGAGTCGTTGGCTTCAGCACCCATGCCACGAGTGCTGGGGTGTTCGGGATAAACTTGAGCACTCTTGTTACCATTCTTGGGTCCTTCGAGGGAGGCGGCCAACGCAACGAACCAGGCAACCGGACTATAATGCTTGAACACTCTCACTTAGCCATAGAATTCTATAATTTTAAATTTCGGCGAAGCCCCTAGTATTCGGAAGATCGAGTTCGGGGCGCTATCCACGCCTTGGCCGGACAATGCCGGTTCCTCGCTCTAAGCGGCATAAGTCTTTAGGGACTCGAAGAAACCTCTCGAACAGCGATCGGCTCTCGCCCTATCATGACGGTCAATTTTAGCTTTCTCCATTGAGGTGCTCAACCCAGCTCAACCGGGGCACAATCGTAGTGGTTCTCCCAGCGCTACCTTAGCCGATATAACGGAACGTAAGGTACCAAAACATGGGAGCCGGGCAAACCCAACTATTGACCCAAGACATGATTTGGAGCCGATGCATATAATGCTATAAGTTCGGGGTGCCGCACTTGTGAAAGTGTTCGGACTTGTCACACCATGTTTTTTGGGTACATAAGCCCCTGGTGTATTGGCCGTACCAAATTATGCAGTTATGCAATGTCATAAATGAACATATATAATGGGAAAGAATGCAATAATAGGCAAGAGCTATATATTGGTTATTCAAAAGAAACCGCAAATAAAAGAAGAACGATACAAATTGTGCGATAAGCAAGGTGCGGGACTTTTGACATGTCCCCTTCCAGGGTAAGTTTGCGGTGTGGTATGTAAAACAATTATCGCTTCGTAATAGAGACCACCTGGACACTCGACGCAGTTTTCGCTTCCGGCTGTTGCATCGTGTATTCGGCGCGAATGCCGGACAGGGCTTCTGGAGAACAGAGTCCTGAAAGTAAGAGGAAGAAAAAAAAGGAATGACACAAACGGGAGCCCCTAGTGCGGTCTAGCCGCATTCTGGGCATGCCGTGGTCGTGGCCCGTCCCCTATGCCCATGGTGCTTTAGAGCGCAATTACGTGCGCGTAGTACTGGCTTCGCGAGTTCGCGAGGGCTGGGGTTGGGGCTGCATTACTACGCTAGTTCGGAACGTGCCAGGCGGTCTTGCTGTAGGTTACTCCGGGCGCAGCGGTGTCCGATTGTTTATTGGCCGGATGGAGAATTGCCTTAAGAGGTTGTTCGCACTTCGCTGCAAGGGCGGCCGTATGCTCCTCCGTTCGGAGGAGGCGTTGATGTTTCCATTGACCGTGATTATGCCTCGAGGGCCTGGCATCTTGAGTTTGAGGTACGCGTAGTGCGGCAACGCATTGAATTTTGCGAATGCGGTTTGTCCGAACAGTGCGTGATAGCCGCTGCGGAACGGGGCTATGTCAAAGATTAACTCCTCACTCCGGAAGTTATCCGGGGATCCGAAGACCACTTCAAGTGTAACGGAGCCTGTGCAGTTGGCCTCTACACCTGGAATGACGCCTTGAAAGGTCGTCTTTGTGGGTTTGATCCTTGACGGGTCTATGCCCATTTTGCGCACTGTATCCTGATAAATCAGGTTCAGGCTGCTGCCGCCGTCCATCAGGACTCTGGTGAGGTGAAATCCGTCAATAATTGGGTCAAGAACCAATGCGGCGAAACCGCCGTGACAGATGCTAGTGGGGTGGTCCCTTCAATCGAAGGTGATCGGGCAGGAAGACCATGGGTTGAACTTCGGGGCGATCGCTCCATCGTGTATACGTCCCTTAGTCGACGCTTCCGCTCCCTTTTGGGTATGTGGGTTGCGTATATCATGTTCACCGTCCGCACTTGTGTGGGAAAGCCCTTCTGTCCTCTATTGTTTGGCGGTCGGGGCTCTTCCTCGTCATCGCTATGCAGCCCCTTGTCGTTGTTTTCGGCGCTTAGCTTGCCTGCTTGCTTGAACACCGAACAATCCCTGTTGGTGTGGTTGGCTGGTTTTTCGGAGGTGCCATGTATCCGCACAAGCGATCAGTATTCAGTCCAAGTTGGACGGGCCTGGGTATTTCTTTTGAATGGCTTCTTCCACGACCGGGTTTAGAGCCTCGAATCCGGCATTTATCGTCGTATCTTCAGCATTATCACCGCACGCGGCGTTTATGCTTGTTGCAACGCGACCTGCCATTGATGTCCTTGGTATCCGAACTACCGTGGTGTTTGGCCAAGTTGTTGCTTCGAGCTAGCCAGCTGTCCTCTCCCGCAAAAGCGGGTCATGAGTGTGGTGAGGGCTGCCATGGATTTCGGCTTTTCCTGTCCTAGGTGCCGGGCTAGCCACTCGTCGCGGATGTTGTGTTGAAAGCTGCTAAGCGCCTCGCATCCGGACGGTCGACGATCTGATTTTTCTTTGTTAGGAACCGCGTCCGTAATTGTGCGGCCGATTCTTCCGGCTGCTGAATTATATGGCTAAGGTCATCGGCGTCGTGGTCGCACATATGTGCCTGGAAGTTATCAAGGAATGCGGCTTGCAGGTCCTCCCAACAACCGATTGACTCTGCTGGCAAGCTGTTGAGCCAATGCCGATCTGGTCCTTTAAGCTTGAGTGGGAGGTATTTGATGGCATGTAGATCATCACCGCGGGCCATGTGGATATGGAGGAGATAGTCCTCGATCCAGACCGCAGGATCTGTGGTACCATCGTATGATTCGATGTTTATGGGTTTGAAGCCCTAAGGGATTTGATGATCCATAATTCATCTGCGAAGCATAGTGGGTGTGCGGCGCCTCTGTATTGGGCTATATCACGACGTAGCTCATATGAGCTTTGTCTACTGTGTTCGGCCCGACCGGGTTTGCTGTATCCGGCATGACGGTAATCATCCCGAGTCGTTGGGCGCCCACGCAATCTGTAGATCGATCTTGTATGCTTTGCCTTATCCTCCAATATATCGCTGGAAAGTCCGCACGCTTTTCCCGTGCCTTGGTACTTTTGAGCAGCGTCGGGCGTGGCTTGAGCGGAGGGCCGAGAGGCTTCTGTCATGGCCACGGGTGGTCGGTCTGCCATGTCGTCTTACTGGTGACGTGGGTGCTTCCTCCTCGATCGAGGCAACAACCTGCGTTTGGGGTAGCTTTTGGAGGGGCGTTCGAGTTCATACTCTTGGCTGCAAGGACTTGATCCCTTCCGCCGACTAGCAGGTCTTGGTCAGCTCTAAGTTGTTGCTGCTTTTTCTTGAGGCTGCTTGCCGTGGCCATGAGCTCGCGTTTAAAACGCCCTTGTTCGACGGGGTCCTCCGCACGATTTAATTCATCGTCGTCGAGGCTTGCCTCGCCTTCGGAGGGGGCGATAATTATCGTCCTTTACCTCTCTTTCGCCGCATCTTGTCATGCGGACTTGCTTCTCCTCCTCCCGCGCCGAGTCCTGCTTGGAGGGGTCATCTTCGCACTGTCCGGTATTATTGTCTCCGTGCGGAATCGCCGCTTTTCTTGTGGCGGGATTTAGAGCGGCGTCGCCGACGTCGGCGCTTGGTTGTTTCTTGGAGGGTCATCCTCCGCGTTCCATCGCCATTCCCATCTTTTGGGATGTCCACCATGTATATCTCATATGACGAGGTGGCCTTCCGGTGGCCCGTGGTATGGCTCTTGATCGTCTCCGGCACCGTCGTCCATACCGTCGATGTCTTCGGAGTCAAAGTCGAGCATGTCGGTTAAATCATCGACAGTGGCTACAAAGTGGGTGGTGGGTGGGTGTTGAATTTCTTCGTCGTCCGAATCCCAACCTTCCTGACCATAGTTCGGCCAAGCCTCCCCTGACAAAGAGAGAGACTTTAATGAGTTCAGAATGTCGCCAAAGGGCGAGTGCAGAAAGATGTCCGTGGCGGTGAACTCCATAACCGGCACCCAGTCGGATTCGACTGGTAGAGGCGCGGGAGGTTCGTAGTCCAGAAAGGAGTCCGGCACCTGGGAGTCACGAGCTTCGCAAAGGACAGGGATGGTGTTCGGCTCAATCGCCGTGGAGATTTCAGCCCCGGAGGCGGTGTCCAACCAACCATCCACGATCGGCGAAACCGGCTCCGGATTAAGGGTCGGAGCGGATACTGGTGCGACCTCCAGGGCGCTGTTCGGCGGCAGAGCTAGATCGTACCCATCGAGACGATGGCGGGCGCTTCGGCGTGGTTCGAATCCGTTGAAGATCAAATCTCCGCGGACATCGGCCGTATAGTTCAAAGCTTCCAAATCTGACCTGATGGCCAGGGCGTAGCTTTCAATCTGCTCGGATGGCCTAGCGAATTGGCCCGCAGCAAAGCCGCCCGAATCTGAATATCTGTCCGGGAGAAAAGTCTCATCCTGGACTGCGTCGTTGCTGGTGATTGAAGGAGCCATCGGGCCTATAGGTGACGACACAGAGGAACTCTCAACGAAAGCACCAATGTCGGTGTCAAAACCGGCGGATCTCGGGTAGGGGGTCCCGAACTGTGCGTCTAGGCGGATGGTAACAGGAGACAAGGGACACGATGTTTTTACCCAGGTTCGGGCCCTCTCGATGGAGGTAATACCCTACTCCCCGCTTGATTAATATTGATGATATGGGTAGTACAAGAGTAGATCTACCACGAGATCGAGAGGCTAAACCCTAGAAGCTAGCCTATGGTATGATTGTTGTTCGTCCCACGGACTAAAACCCTTCGGTTTATATAGACACTTGAATAGGGTTAGGGTTACATGAGTCGGTTACAATGGTAGGAAATCTACATATCCGTATCGCCAAGCTTGCCTTCCACGCCAAGGAAAGTCCTATCCGGACACGGGACAAAGTCTTCAATCTTGTATCTTCATAGTCCAGGAGTCCGGCCAGAGATGATAGTTCGGCTATCCGGACGCCCCCTAGTCCAGGACTCCCTCACCCCCTATCACCCTATTTGTTATTGATCTGTGCAGAAGGATTGTCTAGTCTTCTGGCTCATAGAGAGGTGGTTCATGGCATTGAAGGTGTCAGGGTCTGCAGAAATGCGCTATCAGTCTCACACTTATTATTTGATGATGATTCCCTTATCCTTATGGAAGTTGATATGAAAAATGCAACCTCTTTGAGACAGGTTCTAGATCAATATTGTGCAAGTTCAGGGCAGTTGGTAAGCGAAGCAAAGTGTAGCATTTATTTTAGTCCTAACGTGAGTGTTGAAACAAAAGCAAATATTTGTATTGAGCTTAATATCATGTCTGAAGCACTGTCAGATAAATATTTAGGACTACCGGCTATGGTAGGGGTGAATAGAAGTGACAATTTTGTGCACTTGTTAGAGAGAATTATTTGTAGACTGAAAACTTGGAAGGAGAAGCTTCTATCATTGGGAGAGAATCAAGTTCTCCTAAAAGCAGTCATACAATCTATTCCTGTTTTTGCTATGTCTGTATTCAATATCCCGAAAAAACTATCTAAGGAAATGACAGATGCAATGGCCGAGTTCTGGTGGGGAGATATAGAGGAAATTAAGCGTATGCACTGGATGGCATGGTGGAGAATGTGTATTTCTAAGAAGGATGGAGGTATGGGCTTTCGGGACCTACACTCTTTTAATTTGGCAATGCTTGCAAAGCAATCCTGGAGACTCATTTCAAATTCGGATTCCTTGTGCGCTCAAGTTCTAAAAAGTAAGTATTACCCAAGCTGCAATTTACTTAAAGCTAGTCCGAAAAAAGGTTCACCTTTTATGTGGCAAACCATTGTGGCTGGTCTTAATACTTTTCGAAGAGGGCACATCAGGCGTGTTGGCACCGGTGAAACAATCAATATAGGGGAGGATCATTGGATTCTAGGGAGCCCCACTCAAATGATATTTATGTTGGAAATATGCCCTAGAGGCAATAATAAATTAGTTATTATTATATTTCCTTGTTCATGATAATCGTTTATTATCCATGCTATAATTGTATTGATAGGAAACTCAGATACATGTGTAGGTACATAGACAACACCATGTCCCTAGTAAGCCTCTAGTTGACTAGCTCGTTGATCAATAGATGGTTACAGTTTCCTGACCATGGACACTGGATGTCGTTGATAATAGGATCACATCATTAGCATAATGGTGTGATGGACAAGACCCAATCCTAAGCCTAGCACAAAGATCGTGTAGTTCTTATGCTAAAGCTTTTCTAATGTCAAGTATCTTTTCCTTAGACCATGAGATTGTGCAACTCCCGGATACCGTAGGAATGCTTTGGGTGTACCAAGCGTCACAACGAATCGGGTGGCTATAAAGGTGCACTACGGGTATCTCCGAAAGTGTCTGTTGGGTTGGCACGAATCGAGACTGGGATTTGTCACTCCGTGTGACGGAGAGGTATCTCTGGGCCCACTCGGTAGGACATCATCATAATGTGCAAAATATGACCAAGGGGTTGATCACGGGATGATGTGTTACGGAACGAGTAAAGAGACTTGCGGTAACGAGATTGAACAAGGTATCGGCATACCGACGATCGAATCTCGGGCAAGTACAATACTGCTAGACAAAGGGAATTGTATACGGGATTGATTGAGTCCTTGACATCGTGGTTCATCCGATGAGATCATCGTGGAACATGTAGGAGCCAACATGGGTATCCAGATCCGCTGTTGGTTATTGACCGGAGAACGTCTCGGTCATGTGCGCATGGTTCCCGAACCCGTAGGGTCTACACTTAAGGTCTGGCGACGCTAGGGTTATAAAGGAAGTTTGTATGTGGTTACCGAATGTTGTTCGGAGTCCCGGATGAGATCCTGGACGTCACGAGGAGTTCCAGAATGGTCCGGAGGTAAAGATTTATATATGGGAAGTCCTGTTTTGGTCACCAGAAAAGTTTCGGGTTTTATCGGTAACATACCGGGACCACCGGGAGGGTCCCGGGGGTCCACCAAGTGGGGCCACCATCCCCGAAGGGCTGCATGGGCCAAGTGTGGGAGGGGACCAGCCCCAGGTGGGCTGGTGCGCCCCCCACAAGGGCCCAATGCGCCTAGGGTTTGGGGGAGGGGGCGCACCCACCTAACTTGGGGGGCAAGTTTCCCCTCTCCCCCCCTTGGCCGCACCCTAGATGGGTTTGGGCTGGCCGCCGCCCCTAGGGGTGGAACCCTAGGTGGGGGCACAGCCCTCCCTCTCCCCCTATATATACTTGAGGGTTTTGGGGCTGCCAACAGATGAGTTTGACCTCTCCCTGGCGCAGCCCTACCTCTCTCCCTTCTCCTCTCCCGCGATGCTTGGCGAAGCCTTGCAGGATTGCCACGCTCCTCCATCACCACCATGTCGTTGTGCTGCTGCTGGATGGAGTCTTCCTCAACCTCTCCCTCTCTCCTTGCTGGATCAAGGCATGGGAGACGTCACCGGGCTGTACGTGTGTTGAACACGGAGGTGCCGTCCGTTCGGCACTAGGATCTCCGGTGATTTGGATCACGACGAGTACGACTCCTTCAACCCCGTTCTCTTGAACGCTTCCGCTTAGAGATCTACAAGGGTATGTAGATGCACTCTCCTTCCCTCGTTGCTGGTTTATACTTAGATAGATCTTGTTGACACGAGGAAAATTTTGAATTTCTGCTATGTACCCCAACGGTGGCATCATGAGCTAGGTCTATTATGTAGATTCTTTGCACGAGTAGAACACAAAGTAGTTGTGGGCGTTGATTTTGTTCAATATGCTTACCGTTACTAGTCCAATCTTGTTTCGACGGTATTGTGGGATGAAGCGCACCGGACCAACCTTACACGTACACTTACGTGAGACAGGTTCCACCGGCTGACATGCACTTGGTGCATAAGGTGGCTAGCGGGTGCAGTCTCTCCCACTTTAGTCGAACGGATTCGATGAAAAGGGTCCTTATGAAGGGTAAATAGCAATTGGCATATCACGTTGTGGTTTTATGTAGGTAAGAAACGTTCTTGCTAGAAACCCATAGCAGCCACGTAAAACATGCAAACAACAATTAGAGGACGTCTAACTTGTTTTTGCAGGGTATGCTATGTGATGAGATATGGCCAAGAAGAATATGATGAATTATATGTGATGTATGAGATTGATCATGTTCTTGTAATAGGAATCACGACTTGCATGTCGATGAGTATGACAACCGGCAGGAGCCATAGGAGTTGTCTTAATTTATTGTATGACCTGCGGGTCATTGAACAAACGCCATGTAATTACTTTACTTTATTGCTAACCGGCAGCCATAGTAGTAGAAGTAATGAGTTGGCGAGACAACTTCATGGAGACACGATGATGGAGATCATGATGATGGAGATCATGGTGTCATGCCGGTTACTATGATGATCATGGAGCCCCGAAGATGGAGATCAAAAGGAGCAAAATGATACTGGACATATCATGTCACTATTTGATTGCTTGTGATGTTTATCATGTTTATGCATCTTATTTGCTTAGAACGACGGTAGTAAATAAGATGATCCCTCATTAAAATTTCAAGAAAGTGTTCCCCTAAGCGTGCACCGTTGCGAAAGTTAAATCGTTTGAAGCACCACGTGATGATCGGGTGTGATAGATTCTTACGTTCACACACAACGGGTGTAATCCAGATTTACACACGCGAAACACTTAGGTTAACTTGACGAGCCTAGCATGTACAGACATGGCCTCGAAACACAAGAGACCGAAAGGTCGAGCATGAGTCCTATGGAGGATACGATCAACTTGAAGATGTTCACCGATGATGACTAGTCCGTCTCACGTGATGATCGGACACGGCCTAGTTGACTCGGATCATGTAATCACTTAGATGACTAGAGGGATGTCTATCTGAGTGGGAGTTCATTAGATGAACTTAATTATCCTGAACATAGTCAAAAGCCCTTTGCAAATTATGTCATAGCTCGCGCTATAGTTCTACTGTTTTAGATATGTTCCTAGTGAAAATATAGTTGAAAGTTGACAGTAGCGATTATGCGGACAGAAGAAAGCTTATGTCCTTAATGCACCGCTCAGTGTGCTGAACCCCAAATGTTGTCTGTGGATGTTGCGAACATGGGACATACACGTTTTGATAACTACGTGATAGTTCAGTTCAACGGTTTAGAGTTGAGGCACCAAAGACGTTTTTTGAAACGTCGCGGAACATATGAGATGTTTCGAGGGCTGAAATTGGGAATTCAGGCTCGTGCCCACGTTAAGAGGTATAAGACCTCCGACGATTTTCTTAGCCTGCAAACTAAGGGAGAAAAGCTCAATCGTTGAGCTTGTGCTCAGATTGTCTGAGTGCAACAATCACTTGAATCGAGTGGGAGTTGATCTTCCAGAGATAGTGATGTTTCTCCAAAGTCATTGCCACCAAGCTGCTAGAGCTTCGTGATGAACTATAACAAATCAGGGATAGAAATGATGATACTGGAGATATTCGCGATTTATGACACATGAAAGTAGAAGTCAAGAAGGAGCATCAATTGTTGATGGTTAATGAAACCACTTGTTTCAAGAAGGGCAAGGGCAAGAAGGGATACTTCATGAAGCGGCAAATCAGTTGCTGCTCTAGTGAAGAAACCCAAGGTTAAACCCAAACCCGAGACTAAGTGCTTACGCAATGAGGGAGCGGACATCGAAGCGAGAACTACCCTAGATACTTGGTAGATAAGAAGGCAGGCAAGGTCGACGGAAGTATATTGGATATACATTATGTTAATGTGTACTTTACTAGTACTCCTAGTAGCACTAGGGTATTAGATACCGGTTCGGTTGCTAAGTGTTAGTAACTTCGAAATAAAAGCTACGGAATAAACGGAGACTAGCTAAAGGTGAGCCGACGATATGTGTTGGAAGTGTTTCCAAGGTTGATGTGATCAAGCATCGCACGCTCCCTCTACCATCGACATTGGTGTTAAAATAATTGTTATTTGGTGTTTGCGTTGAGCATAGACATTGGATTATGTCTATACATGTCTGATTATTCATTTAAGGAGAATAATGGTTACTCTGTTTATTTGAATAATACCTTCAATGGTATTGCACCTAAAAGGAATGGTTTATTGAATCTCGATCGTAGTGATACACATTTTCATGCCAAAAAGATATAAGATATTAATGATAGTACCACTTACTTGTGGCACTGCCATGTAAGTCATATTGGTGTAAAACGCATGAAGAAGCTCCATGTTGATGGATCTTTGGACTCACTCATTTTTGAAAAGTTTGAGACATGCGAACCATGTCTATTGGTGTATACGCATGAAGAAACTCCATGCAGATGGATCGTTTGCACTCACTTGATTTTGAATCACTTGAGATATGCAAATCATACCACATGGGCAACATGACTGAAAAAGCCTCGGTTTCAGTAAGATGGAACAAGATAGCAACTTGTTGGAAGTAACACATTTTGATGTGTGCAGTCCAATGAGTCCGAGGCATCTGATGAATATCGTTATGTTCTTACTTCACAGATGATTCGAGTAGATGTTGAGTATATTTACTTGATGAAACACAAGTCTGAATTATTGAATGGTTCAACTAATTTCAGAGTGAAGTTATAGATCATCGTGACAAGAGGATAAAATGTCTATGATATGATCATAGAGATGAATATCTGAGTTCTGAGCTTTGTACGCATAATTAAGACATTGTGGAAATTGTTTCACAATAAATACCGCATGGAACACCATAGTGTGATGGTGTGTCCGAACATCATAGTTGCACCCTATTGGATATGGTGCGTACCATGATGTCTCTTATCGAATTACCACTATCGTTCATGGGTTAGGCATTAGAGACAACCGCACTCACTTTAATAGGGCACCACATGGTTCCGTTGAGATGACACCGTAAGAACTATGGTTTAGAGAAACCTAAGCTGTCGTGTCGTGAAAGTTTGGGGCTGCGGCGCTTATATATGGAAAAGTTTCATCCTGATGAGCTTGAACCCAAAGCGGATAAATACATCTTCATAGGACACCCAAAACAGTTGGGTATACCTCCTATTTCAGATCCGGAAGCAAAAGTGATTGTTTCTAGAAACGGGTCCTTTCTCGAAGAAAAGTTTCTCTCGAAAGAATTGAGTGGGAGGATGGTGGGGACTTGATGAGGTTAATGAACCATCACTTCAACCAGAGTGTAGCAGGGCACAGGAAGTTGTTCATGTGGCACCTACACCAATTGAAGTGGAAGCTGATGATAGTGATCATAATGCTTCGGATCAAGTCACTGCCAAACCTCGTAGGACGACAAGGACAGGTACTGCTTTAGAGTGGTACGTACTCCTGTCTTGGAGGTCATGTTGCTAGACAACAATGAACCTACGAGCTATGGAGAAGCGATGGTGGGCCCGGATTCCGGCAAATGGCTCGAGGCCATAAAATCCGAGAGAGGATCCATGTATGAAAACAAAGTGTAGACTTTGGAAGAACTACTTGATGGTCGTAAGGCTGTTGGGTACATATGGATTCTAAGAGGGAATACATACAGTGATGGTATGTGTCACCATTAAGAAAGCTCAGCTTGTCGCTAAGATGTTTCCGACAAGTTCAAGGAGTTGACTACGGTGAGACTTTATCACTCGTAGTGATGCTAAGAGTCTGTTGGAATCTTATTAGCAGTTACTGCATTATTTATGAAATCTTGCAGATAGGATGTCAAAACATTGTTTCCTCGGAAAATTTCTTGAGGAAAGGTTGCATGTGATACAACCAGAAGGTTTTTGTCAATCCTAAAAGATGCTAACAAGTATGCAAAGCTCCAGCAATCCTTCTAAGGACTGGAGTAAGCATCTCGGAGTTGGAATGTATGCTTTGATGAGATGATCAAAGATTTTGGGTCTATACAAAGTTTATGAGAAACTTGTATTTCCAAAGAAGTGAGTGGGAGCACTATAGAATTTCTGATGAGTATATGTTGTTGACATATTATTGATCAGAAATGATGTAGAATTCTGGAAAGCATATAGGGTTGTTTGAAAAGTGTTTTCAATGGAAAACCTGGATTATGCTACTTGAACAATAAGCATCAAGATCTATAAGATAGATCAAAATGTTTAATAATACTTTCAAATGAGCACATACCTTGACATAATCTTGAAGGTGTTCAAGATGGATCGATCAAAGAAGGAGTTCTTGCACGAGTTGTAAGGTATGAAGTTAAGAGTTAAAGCTTCGACCACGGCGAGCAGAGAGAAAGGACGAAGGTCGTCCCCTATGCTTCAGGGCGTAGGCTCTATAGTATCTTTGTGTTGTGTCTTGCATCGGAAGTGTGCCTTGCCATGAGTCAGTCAAGGGGTACAAGAATGATCCAGGAATGGGGATCATTGGACAACAGTCAAAATTGTCCTTGGAGTAAATAAAGGACATGTTTCTCGATTATGGAGGTGATAAAGAGTTCGGCGTAAAGGGTTACGTCGATGCAAGCTTTAACACCTATCCGAATGACTCTGAGTAGCAAACCGGATACGTATAGTGGAGCAACCATTTGGAATAGCTCCAAGTGGAGCGTGGAAGCAGCATTTACAATATGACATAGAGAATTGCGAAATACATACGGATCTGAATGTTGCAGACCCGTTGACTACAACCTCTCTCACAAGCATAAACATGATCAAACCCAGAACTCATTGAGTGTTAATCACATAGTGATGTCAAATAGATTATTGATTCTAGTAAACTCTTTGGATGTTGGTCACATGGCGATGCGACCTGTGAGTGTTAATCACATGGCGATGTGAACTAGATTATTGACTCTAGTGCAAGTGGGAGACTGTTGGAAATATGCCCTAGAGGCAATAATAAATTAGTTATTATTATATTTCCTTGTTCATGATAATCGTTTATTATCCATGCTATAATTGTATTGATAGGAAACTTCGGATACATGTGTGGGTACATAGACAACACCATGTCCCTAGTAAGCCTCTAGTTGACTAGCTCGTTGATCAATAGATGGTTACAGTTTCCTGACCATGGACATTGGATGTCGTTGATAACGGGATCACATCATTAGCAGAATGATGTGATGGACAAGACCCAATCCTAAGCCTAGCATAAAGATCGTGTAGTTCGTATGCTAAAGCTTTTCTAATGTCAAGTATCTTTTCCTTGGACCATGAGATTGTGCAACTCCCGGATACCGTAGGAATGCTTTGGGTGTACCAAAGCGTCACAACGAATCGGGTGGCTATAAAGGTGCACTATAGGTATCTCCGAAAGTGTCTGCATTCGGTTGTACGAATCGAGACTGGGATTTGTCACTCCGTGTGTGGAGAGGTATCTCTGGGCCCACTCGGTAGGACATCATCATAATGTGCACAATGTGACCAAGGGGTTGATCACAGGATGATGTGTTCTGAGCGAGTAAAGAGACTTGTCGGTAACGAGATTGAACAAGGTATCGGCATACCGACGATCGAATCTCGGGCAAGTACAATACCGCTAGACAAAGGGAATTGTATACGGATTGATTGAGTCCTTGATATCGTGGTTCATCCGATGAGATCATCATGGAACATGTAGGAGCCAACATGGGTATCCAGATCCCGCTATTGGTTATTGACCGGAGAACGTCTCGGTCATGTCTGCATGGTTCCCGAACCCGTAGGGTCTACACACTTAAGGTTCGATGGCGACGCTTAGGGTTATATAGGAAGTTTGTATGTGGTTACCGAATGTTGTTCGGAGTCCGGATGAGATCCCGGACGTCACGAGGAGTTAGGAATGGTCCGGAGGTAAAGATCTATATATGGGAAGTCTGTTTTGGTCACCGGAAAAGTTTGGGTTTTATTGGTAACGTCTGGGACCACCGGGAGGGTCCTGAGGGTCCACCAAGTGGGGCCACCATCCCCGAAGGGCTGCATGGGCCAAGTGTGGGAGGGGACCAGCCCCAGGTGGGCTGGTGCGCCCCCACAAGGGCCCAAGGCGCCTAGGGTTTGGGGGAGGGGGCGCACCCACCTAACTAGGGTGGCAAGTTTCCCCTCTCCCCCCCCCCCCTTGGCCGCACCCTAGATGGGTTTGGGCTGGCCGCCGCCCCTAGGGATGGAACCCTAGGTGGGGGCGCAGCCCTCCCTCTCCCCTATATATACTTGAGGTTTTTGGGGCTGCCAACCGATGAGTTTGACCTCTCCCTGGCGCAGCCCTACCTCTCTCCCTTCTCCTCTCCCGCGGTGCTTGGCGAAGCCCTGCAGGATTGCCACGCTCCTCCATCACCACCACGCCGTTGTGCTGCTGCTGGATGGAGTCTTCCTCAACCTCTCCCTCTCTCCTTTCTGGATCTAGACATGGGAGACGTCACCGGGCTGTACGTGTGTTGAACGCGGAGGTGCCGTCCGTTCGACACTAGGATCTCCGGTGATTTGGATCACGACGAGTACGACTCCTTCAACCCCGTTCTCTTGAACGCTTCCGCTTAGCGATCTACAAGGGTATGTAGATGCACTCTCCTTCCCCTCGTTGCTGGTTTCTCCTTAGATAGATCTTGGTGACACATAGGAAAATTTTGAATTTCTGCTACGTACCCCAACAATTTACTCCAAAGGGGTATGTTCTTCTTCAAACAATAAATGAGCTAATTGATCCGAATACAGGTAATTGGGATGAGGACTTATAATACGAGACATTTTTTACCCTATTGATGTTGACAAGATTCTTCAGACACCCCTTAGCGATCATATGGATGAAGATTTCGTGGCATGGCACTACACAAAATCTTACACGTTTTCGGTCAGGTCAGCATATTATGTTGAATAGGATCATTCTCACCGGCATAGACTTACCCATACTGATGGTCAAAGTAGGTCATCATGAAACCCAGTTTGGAAAATTCTATGGAAGTTGTGGAGGAAATATTCCCTAGAGGCAATAATAAAGTTGTTATTTTATATTTCCTTATTCATAATAAAGGTTTATTATTCATGCTAGAATTGTGTTGATCGGAAAACTTAATACATGTGTGAATACATAAACACCGTGTCCCTAGTGAGCCTCTACTAGACTAGCTCGTTGATCAAAGATGGTTAAGGTTTCCTAACCATTGACATGAGTTATCATTTGATAATGGGATCACATCGTTAGGAGAATGATGTGATGGAAAAGACCCATTCATTAGCTTAGCATTATGATCGTTCAGTTTTATTGCTATTGCTTTCTTCATGTCAAATAATATTCCTTCGACAATGAGATTATGCAACTCCCGGATATCGGAGGAATGCCTTGTGTGCTATCAAACGTCACAGCATAACTGGGCGATCATAAATATGCTCTACAGGTATCTCCGAAGGTGTTTGTTGAGTTGGCATAGATCGAGAATAGGATTTATCACTCCGAGTATTGGAGAGGTATCTCTAGTCCCTCTAGGTAATACACATCATAAGTTTGCAAGCAAATGACTAAGGAGTTAGTCACGAGGTGATGTACTACGGATCGAGTAAAGAGACTTGCTGGTAATGAGATTGAACTAGGTATGAAGATACCAACGATCGAATCTCAGGCAAGTAACGTATCGACAAACAAAGGGAATAACATATGTTGTCATAACGGTTCGACCGATAAAGATCTTCGTAGAATATGTGGGAGCCAATATGGGCATCCAGGTTCCGCTATTGGTTGTTGACAGGTGAGGTGTCCCGGTCATGTCTACCTATTTCTCGAACCCGTAGGGTCCGCACGCTTAACGTTCATTGACGATATTGTATTATATGAGTTATGTGATTTGGTGATCGAATGTTCTTCGGAGTCCCGGATCAGATCACGGACATGACGAGGAGTCTCCAAATGGTCGAGAGGTAAAGATTCATATATAGGACGCTAGTATTCGGACACCGGAAGTGTTTCGGGGGTACCGGGTACTTATCGGGTCACCGGAAGGTGTTCCGGGCACCCTCAGCAAAAGATATGGGCCTAATGGGCCAAGAGGGGAAACGCTCCAGCCACCAGGGGCTGGTGCGCCCCCCATATGGGCCAAACCAGAGGAGAAGGAAAGAGGGGAAGGGGAAGGAAAGGGGGGATTCGGCCTCCCCCTTCATTCCCTCCTCCCTTCTCTTTCCTTCCCCCTCCGGCAAATAAGGGGGGGGCACCGACCTAGGAGGAACCCAAGTAGGATTCAGTCCTACTTGCGGTGCCTCCTGGCCTCTCCCCTCTCCCTCCCACCTATATATATGTGGGGGCGCCCCTAGCACACACCCCAGACAATTGCCTAGCCGTGTGCGGCGCCCCCCTCCACAGTTTACACCCTCAGTCATGTTTTTGTAGTGCTTAGGCGAAGCCCTACGAGGATCACTTCACCATCACCGTCACCATGCCGTCGTGCTGACGGAACTCATCTACTACCTCAAGGTCTTGCTGGATCAAGAAGGCGAGGGACGTCACCGAGTTGAACGTGTGCAGAACGCGGAGGTGTCGTGCGTTCGGTACTTGATCGATTGAAGCGCGAAGAAGTTCGACTACATCAACCGTGTTGAGAAACGCTTCTACTTACTATCTACGAGGGTACGTAGACACAATATCCCCCTCATTGCTTTTCATCTCCATAGATAGATCATTGCGTGTGCGTAGAATTTTTTTTTGTTTTCCATGCAACGTTTCCCAACACTGGTATCAGAGCCATGTCTATGCGTAGATGATATGCACGAGTAGAACACAAAGAGTTGTGGGTGGTGATAGTCATACTGCTTACCACCAACGTCTTATTTTGATTCGACAGTGTTGCGGGATGAAGCGGCCCGGACCAACCTTTCATGTTCACGCACATGAGACCGGTTCCACCGACAGACATGCTACTAGTTTTGCATAAAGGTGGCTGGCGAGTGTCTATTTCTCCTACTTTAGTTGAATTGAATTTGACTGCGGACAGTCCTTGAAGAAGGTTAAAACAACAAACTTGACGAAACACCATTGTGGTTTGATGTGTAGGTAAGGACGGTTCTTGCTAGAAGCCCATAGCAGCCACGTAAAACTTGCAACAACAAAGTAGAGGACGTCTAACTTGTTTTTGCAGGGCATGTTATGATGTGATATGGTCAAGACATGATGTGATATACATTATTGTATGAGATGATCATGTTTTGTAAAAGTTATCGGCAACTGGCAGGAGCCTTGTGGTTGTCTCTTTATTGTATGAAATGCAAATGCCATGTAATTGCTTTACTTTATCACTATCCGTTAGCGGTAGTTGTAGAAGCAATAGTTGGCGAGACGACCACGACGCAACGATGGAGATTAAGTTGTCGAGCCGGTGACAATGGAGATCATGACGATGCTTTGGAGATGGAGATCAAAAGCACAAGATGATGATGGCCATATCATATCACATATTTTGATTGCATGTGATGTTTATCTTTTATGCATCTTATTTTGCTTAGTACGGCGGTAGCATTATAAGATGATCCCTTGACTAAATTTCAAGGTAAAAGTGTTCTCCCTGAGTATGCACCATTGCTACAGTTCGTCGTGTTGAGACACCACGTGATGATTGGGTATGATAGACTCTACGTTCACATACAACGGGTGCAAGACAGTTTTGCACATGCGGAATACTTGGGTTAAACTTGACGAGCCTAGCATGTACAAACATGGCCTCGGAACACTGGAGACCGAAAGGTCGAACGTGAGTCATAAAGTAGATATGATCAACATAGAGATGTTCACCATTGATGACTACCCCATCTCACGTGATGATCAGGCCTGGGTTAGTTGATTTGGATCATGTATCACCTAGATGACTTGAGGGATGTCTATTTAAGTGGGAGTTCTTAAGTAATTTGATTAATTGAACTTAATTTATCATGAACTTGGTCTTATAGTTTTGCATATATATGTTGTAGATCAATAGCTCGCGATATAGCTCCCCTAAATTTTTGATATGTTCCTAGAGAAAACTAAGTTGAAATATGATAGTAGCACTAATGCGGACTGGGTCTGTGATCTGAGGATTATCCTCATTGCTGCACAGAAGAATTATGTCCTTGATGCACCGCTAGGTGACGAACTGTGCGAGGCGGAATCTGAGATGTTATGAATGTTTGGCAAGATCGATATGATGACTACTTGATAGTTTTGTGCGCCATGCTTTACATCTTTGAATCGGGACTTCAAAAACGTTTTGAATGCCACGGAGCATATGAGATGTTCCAAGAGCTGAAACTGGTATTTCAGTCTCATGCCCATGTCAAGAGGTATGAGACCTCTGACAAGTACTTTGCCTACAAGATGGAGGAGAATAGCTCAGCCGTGAGCATGTGCTCAGAATGACTGGGTACTAAAATCGCTTAATCAAGTGGGAGTTAATCTTCCAGATAAGATAGTGATTGACAGAGTTCTCTAGTCACTATCACCAAGCTACTAGAACTTCGTGATGAACTATAATATGCAAGGGATGACGAAAATGATTCCCGAGCTCTTCGCGATGCTGAAATCGGCGAAGGTAGAAATCAAGAAAGAGAATCAAGTGTTGATGGTTAATAAGACCACTAGTTTCAAGAAAAAGGGTAAGGAAAAGAAAGGGAACTTCAAGAAGAATGGCAAGCAAGTGTAACATCCCAAATTTTCAATTTGGAATGTTATACATAGAGCATCATTGCATATTATATTTTTTCGTTGCATTTCTGCTCGATCCTAGAAATTCTACACAACTCAAGGACCCACGGAGAGAGTTGAATATTTTCGTTATTTTCATATTTGAGTTTTCTCAAATTTTGAAAATAGGATCATTTGATTTTAATTATTTTATCTTCAATTATTTCTACTACCAAAATATGAGAGAGGGAATAAAATGACTTTCCCAAAATAAAGAAATAATGAGGATTTAATAATAAAATCAAATAAGATTTTATTTTGGAGTTTTTCGCCTTTTTATTTGAATTTAGGAAAAATGCGCGTTTTTCAAAATTGCATTTAGGCCCCAAATAAATGTTCATTAAATTCGGCTTGATTTTAGAAGCCGAGGAAAATTTATTTCGGGATTTTTGGTGTCCGTTTAGTGTTTCTTTTTATTTATTTTTGTGCGCGTAATTATTTAAAAAAGCGCCACCGACCTACGGGCCGTGTCCACCTAGGAGTCCCGGCCCGCGGGGCTTTATAAGCCGGGGGGAGCCAGCCCGAGGCCCAGCCGCCCCAGCGCCCCCAAACCCTAGCCCGAGCTCCCGCCGCCTCGAGCCCGCGCCGCCACCGCGCGCCTCGCCGCGCCCGACCCGCCGACCCGCTTGCCGCCGCCGACGAGGTTCGCCGCCGCCGACGAGGTTCGCGCCGCCTCGATCCGCGTGCCGCCGGTTTTTTTAGAAAACCGGGCGTTTTTTCTTCTGTTTTTCTTCGGTTTTTTTTAAGTTCTGTTTTTTTAGTAGATTCGGTTTTTTCGGTTTAGGTTAATTAACGAACGTTCATTCGTTAGTTCGTTTAAATGAACGCGTTCGTCAGATTAGTTTAGTTAACGAACGTCCGTTCGTTAACTCGTTCGTCGTTTTTCTTTTTCTCGGATTTAATCCGCGATTTTTCTGATCGCGATTCCAGATCCGATTTTCGTTTTAGTATAACTTTTCGCTCGTTTATCGGAATCAGGCGATTCAAGCGCTGGAGTTTAAATCTCGAAACCCTCTTTCCGAATAATCTACTTAAACAAGTTTTTGCTTCTATAAAATTTGACTTAGATCCAGATTAGTAAAACGGAGCTGTTTTCTTCCGCCGTTTGACTTTCGTTGCTTCGTTTGATTTGATTCTTTTTGCAAACCGGAGTTCTTAAGTTGAACTATCTGGTTAGATCTATTTGAGTTTTACCCTGTGCATTAGATGAGTACTTATTGTTTGCTTGTTTGTTTGTCTGCGATACAATACCCGAAGTGCGCCACTTGTTACTTCGAGTCTCTAGGTTTCGCGGATCATCAGCAAGGCAAGTAACACTTTGATCATACCTCTTCTCATACCCAGTTTTTATGCATTAGATCTATCCTCAAACATTGCATGATTAGGATCTAATTAAATTGTGGGATGGGAAGTAGATGAGGTAGTACCTATTACCTGTTTTATTATCAAACCCTTGGGAGTTACTTCTACGTTTGCTTATTATGCCATGCTATGCTAGTATACGTGGATTGGATGAGTGTATCCATGACAGATGTGAGATTGTTATTTAATGGTTTATTTAAGGTGGCAACTTGAACGCACATCTGGGTGGATTGAGGCACCTGGTTTCCATCAGGACTTGCCTGTATTTCTTCGGACCGCCACCCAGGCTCAAAGGGATCATGAGATTATTCAAACTAGAAACTTCCGTGTGCAGCTACAAGCCATTATGGGCTCTGGCATAGTTGATTAAGTTGTGCGAACTCTTATGGGCAGACTAGCAGATGTAGGGGAAAGTAGGTGTACCGGTCTACCCACAAGTAAGGTGCTAGTGCTTCTGAAAGACTATGTCTCGGTCATCCGTTTCTCAAACATCATGTAGTGCGAGAAATCCAACGGAGGCGATCGAGTCTTGTGGGGAAAAGTGCGCAAACCTTTGCAGAGTGTATAAACTAATCATGGTTAGCCGTGTCCCCGGTTATGGACATCTTGAGTATCTAGTACTTGGATATCATGTGAATCTCATCATGTTACTTCTAATTAATATTGTTGGGTTTTTAATGAGTACTTTTAATTGGGATTGAGGATGATGTCAACCATTCTCAATGTTTCACAACCACCATGATAGTTAAATAAATTTATTCCTTTGCAGTAGGAAAAAATTGGCTTTATGCAAAACTGTAACCATAGAGCTTTCCACCAGCCATATATGCATGTCGTATAGGCTTATTATTCCATTATTCTCTATGTGTTACATTGCCAGCATATTCCATGTGCTGACTCGTTTTCGGGCTACAACGTTTCATGTTCCAGACTTTTCAGACGACGAGTAAGGTGCATAGGTCGTGGTTCTATACTCAGCGATGCCGTTGGAGTTGATGGACTTGCTTATTCTTCCAAGCCTTCTGCTGTTATCATTATTAGATGGCCTTAAGCCATATTTATTTTAATTAAGCTCTCTCTTGAGACATTCGATTTTAATAAGTGTGTGATTGCTACTCTGTTATAAATCCTTCGAGTACTGTGTGGTGTCAGCACTACTGATCCAGGGATGACACTGAGCACAAAGATCAGACTGTTTGAGGTCTGGTCGCTACAAAGATGGTATCAGAGCACGCTACCGTTGTAGGACACGACCATTAAGCTAAAACCCTAGATCACTACTCTGTCTTCTCATTTCTAACTCCTCATCTTTTCTATTCTTTTTAGGATGACTAAGCGAGGATCAAGTTCACTTTCGATCGGATGAGGATACACCCTTGGACGACACCTGAAGGAATTCACTAAGTACCTTAACATCGGATTACCAAGCTTCACCGGACCTACAATTCTACTTTACCCGAAGAAAATATTTGGAAGATTCAAGCTCAAGTTCCGGAAGGACGTTTGCGCCAATCACGGAGCCCATAGAGTGTGTTTTCAATGCACCAACCTGGAGTGCAGGAAAGAGCATGGCAGCTCACATAACCATGGGATGCATTGGAGAAGTTTACAAAGACGACCTCAAGGATACTATCTACCAGATTTGCGGACGCCGAGATGAACAATGGGAGATAGTTGGCACTAAGAAGGATCGATCCATTGGAGCTTTCATCCAGGAGTTAAACCAGCACATTCGACGTCAGGAGAACCAGATGTGCGCAGACATGATGGAGTTGAAGACAGCAAAAGCCAAGATTATCGAACTAGAAGGAGGCGAAGGCCACTCGCAAGGACTACATGGAGGAGATTGTAGCTCTAGTGGGACAAAACGGCGATCTTAAGGAGAAGATTGAAGAACCCATGGGAAATTCAGCACCCGGGGGAGAAGATGAAGGTAGCACCTGTCCAGAGAACTACATCATCATCGACGACACCGATTCCAATCCTAGTGATGATGATTACGAAGATGAAGCTGGAGCATATATCATGGAGTCTTCATCGGAGCAATTTTTCTAGTTGACCACCATAACAGTAGTAGATTACCCCCCCCCCATTTTATATTAGTTTTAGTTTCAGCACTTTGTAACGATAGATAGACCGTTGTATGCCCTTGTTTGAATTGACTGGAGTGATATTGTGTGATTTGTCTCATGTGCATATGGGTAGTGTTTCTCTCTAGACCCCCATTCTATTCTAAACTCTCGTCTTTTCTTTAAACCACTCAGATGCCTCCGAGACACGACCCCGGATTTGTTTTCCCGCCAGAGATCACTCAGTTGATTCAGCCAGCAGCAGAATGCCTTGATTCAAACATTGGTACAGAACCAAGGCAACAACAACAACAACAACCCACCGCCACCACCACATTGACCATTTAACCCGTTTCTTGAGGCTGAATCCGCGGTGTTTTCCAAGAGCACCGAGCCGATTGTTGCAGATGATTGGCTCCGTAAGATAGGGAGGAGTTGACCAACTGCAGGATGTACAAATGGAGAAAGGGTGAAGTTTGCTGCACATCGGCTTGAAGGACCCGCAGCAGCATGGTGGGAGAATTTCTGACCACTTACCTTGTAGACACTATCACATGGGATCGGTTTGACAAGCTTTTCGTCGCCCATGTTTGGCAGGAGCCATGGCCATGAAGAAGCATGAGTTTCGCAACTTACGCCAAGGAGGGCCAGACGGTTGGCGATATGTGGATGATTTGATGAAGCTAGCACGTTATGCCCCGGATGATGTTGCTACGGACGCACTAAGCGGAGAAGTTTCTAGAAGGACTGAATGATGAGCTGAGCATGTAGTTGATGGTAGCCACCTTCAATAACTACCAGGAGTTAGTAGATCGTGCTCTCATGATTGAAGGGAAGCGGCAGCAGATTGACAATCGCAAGAGGAAGTATGGACAGGGGAAGAATAACTCTGGAGCTCAGCAGAAACTTCGCTTTACCCCGAATCCAGGAGGACAATTTCAGCATACCCATGGAGGAGGTAGCTCACACAACCATAATGGCACCAAGAATGGGAACGGGAATGGAGGAAGCAATGGACAGAACCGCACCAACCCGTTAACACCATCCAAGGTAGACCTGAGCCACATCACTTGCTTTAAATGCATAAGACTGGGCATTACATAAGCGATTGTCTGAGAAGGCCAGAATGGAAATGGCAATGGAAGCTCGGGAAAGAAGCGAATCCTTTCAACAGAGGACAAGTGAACCACGTCCTTTGTGGAGGAGGTTGAAGCTTCGACCATATGCGATAATAGGTAAGTTTTGGTTAAGTCATTTCTGCGGTTGTTCTTTTTGATCTTTGGTGCATCGCATTCATACATATCAAGGGGATTTGTGGATAAGTTTAGCCTACCCACTAGAACTCTTAAGACACCCATGCTAGTAAGCTCACCGGGAGCGGAGTATATGGCCAGTCAAGGATGTTTTCAAGTGCCATTAAGTATAGGGAGGCATCTTTTCCCAACGGATTTAATTATTTTGGAATCCCAAGGTTTGGATGTAATTCTTGGTATGGATTGGTTGTCAATGTATGGAGGAAACATCGATTGCGCCAGTAAGACAATTTTGCTTACGACACTAGAAGGAAGGAGAATCAAGTATGTATCACGGCATGAGCCGAGGAGAGCACATGTAAGTTCCTTATTAGGAGTTGTGCAGGAGGAAGTACCAGTGTTAAGGGATTACCCGGACGTGTTTCCGGAAGAGTTGCCAGGCATGCCACCGGATAGAGACATTGAGTTTCTGATTGAACTACTGCCGAACCTTTGGGCGATATCTAAGAGACCATATAGGATGCGGCTCAAGATTTGGAGGAAATTAAGAAGCGATTAAGGAGTTACTGGATAAAGGTTTTATTCGCCCAAGTTCTTCACCTTGGGGATCACCAGTACTTCTAGTGGAGAAGAAGGATGGATCATTAAGAATGGTTGTTGATTATCACGGATTGAATGAAGTGACCATTAAGAACAAATACCTGTTGCCGATGATCAATGACTTGTTTGACCAATTGCAAGGAGCTAAGGTGTTTTCCAAGATCGATTTGCGATCAGGGTACCATCATTTGAAGATTCGAGAGCAGGATATACCTAAGACGGCTTTTACCACTGTGCGGGCTGTATGAGTATACCATTATGTCATTTGGTCTGACTAACGCACCTGCCTATTTTATGAACATGATGAACAAAGTGTTTATGGAGTTTTGGGATAAGTTCGTCGTGGTGTTCATTGATGATATTTTGGTTTACTCGAAGAATGAAGAGGAACATAAGGAGCATTTGCGTTTGGTACTCGAGAAGCTCAGAGAACACCAATTATATGCCAAGTTCAGCAAGTGTGAGTTTTGGTTGAAGGAAGTTGGATTTCTTGGACATGTTATATCCGGAGAAGGTATAGCAGTAGACCCCACTAAAGTTGTCACTGTAACAAACTGGGAAGCGCCAACGACGGTTGGAGAGATCCGGAGTTTCCTTGGACTCGCAGGATACTACCGGAGATTCATTGAGAATTTCTCAAGGATTGCGAAGCCTATGACAGAATTATTAAAGAAGGATACCAAGTTCATTTGGACCGAGGAGTGTGAAGCTAGTTTTCAAGAGTTGAAGAAACGTTTGGTTACCTCACCAGTGTTAATTCTGCCAGATCGGACCAAGGATTATGAGGTGTATTGCGATGCTTCACGTCGAGGACTTGGAGCAGTGCTTATGCAGGAGGGAAGAGTTGTTTCGTATGCTTCACGACAGCTTAAGCCTCATGAGCTAAATTATGCTACACATGATTTGGAGTTAGCAGTCGTAGTGCATGCGTTGAAAACATGGAGACATTTCCTCATTGGAAATCATTGTGAGGTGTATACGGTTCACAAGAGTTTGAAATACATCTTCACGCAGAAGGAGCTAAATCTCAGGCAAAGGAGATGGTTGGAACTCATCAAAGATTATGACATGAGATTGCATTACCACCACGGAAAGGCTAACTTTGTAGCAGAGGCGTTGAGCCATAAGAGTCACATCAATACACTAACGACGGGAGAAATTCCAAAGGAGTTAGCCGAGGATCTTCGAGAGCTATGTTTGGAAATAGTTCCGAGAGGCTATGTAGCAGCATTGGAGATTCAGTCAACTTTGATGGATAAAATCAGGGAAGCTCAGAAGACTGACAAAGAGATTGCCTCTATAAAGGAGAAAATGAGCGAAGGAAAAGCAAAGGGATTTCGTGAGGATGAGCACGATACCCTATGGTTTGAGGACCGTGTTTATGTGCCCAATGACCCGGAGATCAGGAAGTTGATTCTACAAGAGGCACATGATTCACCATATTCGATTCACCCAGGAAATACCAAAATATATTTGGATTTGAAGAATACTTTACGGTGGACGAGAATGAAGAAGGACATTGCGAGTGCGTGGCAGTTTGTGATGTATGTCGAGGGTGAAGGTTGAACACCGTAAACCAGCGAGGATTATTACAGTATTGCCTATACCGAATGGAAGTGGGATAAAGTAGTTATGGATTTTATGTCAGGATTGCCCAGGACTCGTTCAGGCTATGACTCTATTTGGGTTATAGTCGATCGTTTGACGAAGGTAGCTCATTTCATTCCAGTAAAGACTACCTACAGCAGTGCCAAATTGGCTAAGATATACATGACCAGGATTGTATGTTTGCATGGAGTTCCGAGGAGTATTGTATTAGATAGGGGAACCCAGTTTACCTCAAAGTTCTGGAAGCAGTTGCACGAAACTTTGGAAACCAGGCTGGAGTTTAGCACAGCTTTTCATCCACGGACAGATGGACAAACCGAGAGAGTCAACCAGATTTTGGAGGATATGCTTAGAGCTTGTTCTTTGGATTATGGATCAAGTTGGGATGACAATTTGCCATATGCGGAGTTTTCTTATAACAACAGTTACCAAACCAGTCTGAAGATGGCACCTTTCGAAGCCTTGTACGGAAGGAGGTGCAGGACCCCATTGTTATGGGATGAAGTTGGAGATCGCCAGTTGTTTGGACCGGATTTGATTAAGGAGTCTGAATGGAAAGTAAAGTTGATTCGCGATAGGCTCAAGGTAGCCCAGACAAGACAGAAAAGCTATGCGGATTCAAAAGCGCAAGGAGGCGAGAATCTGAAGTCGGAGGCGAGTTTATCTTCGAGTATCACCGCTTCGAGGAGTTAAGCGTTTTGGAGTTAAGGGAAAGTTAGCACCTCGATTTGTAGGACCTTATCGTGTTTTGGAACGCATGGGAGAAGTTGCGTACAAGTTGGAACTACCCGAAGGATTGTCGAGGAGTTCATGATGTGTTTCATGTTTCTCGATTGAAGAAGTGTCACGCAGAGATGGCCGATATACCACCGAGAGATACAAAGTACACCGGAAGCGATTCAGTTGAATGATGATTTGACCTACGAGGAGAAACCGGTTAAGATTACGGAGTATGCCAAATGAGTCACCCGCAGCAAGGTCATTAAGTTTTGCAAAGTTCGATTGGAGCCACCACACCGAGGATGAAGCCACACGAGAGCGAGAGGAAGATCTGCTTAGCAGGACCACCTCACCTATTTTCTAGCCAACCCGAATCTCGATGGCGAGATTCATCATAAGGTGGTAGGTTTGTAACATCCCAAATTTTCAATTTGGAATTTTATACATAGAGCATCATTGCATATCATATTTTTTCGTTGCATTTACGCTCGATCCTAGAAATTCTACACAACTCAAGGACCCACGGAGAGAGTTGGGGATTTTCGTTATTTTCATATTTGAGTTTTCTCAAATTTTGAAAATAGGATCATTTGATTTTAATTATTTTATCTTCAATTATTTCTACTACCAAAATATGAGAGAGGGAATAAAATGACTTTCCCAAAATAAAGAAATAATGAAGATTTAATAATAAAATCAAATAAGATTTTATTTTGGAGTTTTAGCCTTTTTATTTGAATTTAGGAAAAATGCGCGTTTCTCAAAATTGCATTTAGGCCCCAAATAAATGTTCATTAAATCCGGCTTGATTTTAGAAGCCGGGGAAAATTTATTTCGGGATTTTTGGAGTCTGTTTAGTATTTCTTTTTATTTATTTTTCTGCGCGTAATTATTTAAAAAAAACGCCACCGACCTACGGGCCATGTCCGCCTAGGACTCCCGGCCCTTGAGGCTTCTATAGCGAGGAGCCGGCCGAGGCCCGGCCTTGGCGCCCCAAACCCTAGCAGCGCCACCGCCTCGAGCCTATTCTTGCCATGCCCAAACCAGTGAAACCCAGCGCCACTTGCCGGGACTCCGCCGCTGCCGACGAGGTTCACCGTCGCCTCGATCCGCGTGCCGCCGGTTTTTCTAGAAAACCAGGCGGTTTTTCTTCAGTTTCATTTCGGTTTATTTTTTCGGTTTTTTTTTAAGTTTCGTTTTTTTATTAGATTCGGGTTTTTTCGGTGTAGGTTAATTAACGAACGTTCGTTCGTTAGTTCGTTTAAACGAACGCGTTCATCAGATTAGTTTAGTTAACGAACGTCCGTTCGTTAACTCGTTCGTCGTTTTTCTTTTTCTCGGATTTAATCCGTGATTTTCTGATCGCGATTCCAGATCCGATTTTCGTTTTAGTATAACTTTTCGCTCGTTTATCGGAATCAGGCGATTCAAGCGCCTGGAGTTTCGTCTCGAAACCCTCTTTTTGAATAATCTACTTAAACAAGTTTTTGATTTTATAAAATTTGACTTAGATCCAGATTAGTAAAACGGAGCTGCTTTCTTCCGCCGTTTGACTTTCGTTGCTTCGTTTGATTTGATTCTTTTTGCAAACCGGAGTTCTTAAGTTGAACTATCTGGTTAGATCTATTTGAGTTTTACCTATGTATTAGATGAGTACTTATTGTATGCTTGTTTCTTTGTCTGCGATAGAATACCCGGAGTGCGCCGCTTGTTACTTCGAGTCTCTAGGTTCCGCGGATCATCAGCAAGGCAAGTAACACTTCGATCATACCTCTTCTCATACCCAGTTTTTATGCATTAGATCTATCCTCAAACATTGAATGATTAGGATCTAATTAAATTGTGGGATGGGAAGTAGATGAGGTAGTACCTATTACCTGTTTTATTATCAAACCCTTGGGAGTTACTTCTACGTTTTCTTATTATGCCATGCTATGCTAGTAGACGTGGATTGGGTGAGTGTATCCATGACAGATGTGAGATTGTTATTTAATGGTTTATTTAAGGTGGCAACTTGAACACACATCTGGGTGGCTGAGGCACCTGGTTTCCATTAGGACTTGCATGTATTTCTTCGGACCACCACCCAGGCTCAAAGGGATCATGAGATTATTCAAACTAGAAACTTCCGTGTGCAGCCACAAGCCATTATGGGCTCTGGCATAGTTGATTAAGTTGTGCGAACTCTTACGGGTAGACTGCAGATGTAGGGGAAAGTAGGTGTACCGGTCTACCCACAAGTAAGGTGCTAGTGCTTCTGAAAGACTATGTCTCGGTCATCCGTTTCTCAAACATCATGTAGTGCGAGAAATCCAACGGAGGCGATCGAGTCTTGTGAGGAAAAGTGCGCAAACCTCTGCAGAGTGTATAAACTAATCATGGTTAGCCGTGTCCCCGGTTATGGACATCTTGAGTATCTAGTACTTGGATATCATGTGAATCTCATCATGTTACTTCTAATTAATATTGTTGGGTTTTTAATGAGTACTTTTAATTAGGATTGAGGATGCTGTCAACCATTCTCAATGTTTCACAACCACCATGATAGTTAAATAAATTTATTCCTTTGAAGTAGGGAAAAATTGGCTTTATGCAAAACTGTAACCATAGAGCTTACCACCAGCCATATATGCATGTAGTATAGGCTTATTATTCCATTATTCTCTATGTGTTACATTGCCAGCATATTCCATGTGCTGACCCGTTTTTGGGCTGCAACGTTTCATGTTGCAGACTTTTCAGACGACGAGTAAGGTGCATAGGTCGTGGTTCTATACTCAGTGATGCCGTTGGAGTTGATGGACTCGCTTATTCTTCCAAGCCTTCCGTTGTTATCGTTATTAGATGGCCTTAAGCCATATTTATTTTAATTAAGCTCTCTCTTGAGACATTCGATTTTAATAAGTGTGTGATTGATACTCTGTTATAAATCCTCCGAGTCTTGTGTGGTAATTATCGGCATTCTTGATCCGGGGATGACCTTTGAGCACAGAGATCAGACTGTTTGAGGTCTGGTCGCTACAGCAAGTTTCCACTCCCATGAAGAAGCCCAAAGCTAGACCCAAGCCTGAAGCTGAGTGCTTCTACTGCAAAGGAAATGGTCACTGGAAGCGGAACTGCCCCAAATACTTGGCGGATAAGACGGATGGCAAAGTGAACAAAGGTATATTTATACATGTTATTGATGTGTACCATACCAATGCTCGTAGTAGTGACTGGGTATTTGATACTGGTTTGGTTGCTCATATTTGTAACTCGAAACAGGAGCTACAAATTAAACAAAGATTGGCTAAGTACGAGGTGACGATGCGCGTCGGGAATGGTTCCAAGGTCGATGTGATCGCTGTCGGCACACTACCTCTACATCTACCTTCGAGATTAGTTTTAGACCTGAATAATTGTTATTTCGTGCCAACGTTGAGCATGAACATTATATCTGGATCTTGTTTAATGTGAGACAATTATTCATTTAAATCATAGAATAATGGTTGTTCTATTTATATGAGTAATATCTTTTATGGTCATGCACCCTTGAAGAGTGGTCTATTTCTGTTGAATATCGATTGTGGTGGTACACATATTCATAATGTTGATACCAAAAAATGCAAAGTTGATAATGATAGTGCAACATATTTGTGGCACCGCCGTTTAGGTCATATTGGTGTAAAGAGCATGAAGAAACTCCATACAGATGGGATCACTTGATTATGAATCATTTGATACTTGCGAACCATGCCTCATGGGCAAGATAACTAAAACTCCATTCTCCAGAACAATGGAGCGAGCCAATGACTTATTGGAAATAATACATACCGATGTATGCGGTCCGATGAGTGTTGAAGCACGCGGCAGGTATCGTTATTTTCTAACCTTCACAGATGATTTGAGTAGGTATGGGTATATCTACTTAATGAAACACAAGTCTAAAAATTTGAAAAGTTTAAAGAATTTTAGAGCGAAGTAGAGAATCATCGTAACAAGAAAATAAAGTTTCTATGTTCTGATCGCGGAGGCAAATATTTGAGTTACGAGTTTGGCCTTCATTTAAAACAATGTGGAATTGTTTCACAACTCACGCCACCTGGAACACCACATCGTAATGGTATGTCAGAACGTCGTAACCGTACTTTATTGGATTTGGTGCGTTCTATGATGTCTCTTACCGATTTACCACTATCATTTTGGGGTTATGCATTAGAGACAGCTGCATTCACGTTAAATAGGACACCGTCTAAATCCGTTGAGACGACACCGTATGAATTGTGGTTTGGCAAGAAACCTAAACTGTTGTTCCTTAAAATTTGGGGTTGCGACACTTATGTCAAAAGGCTTCAGCCTGATAAGCTCGAACCCAAATCGGAGAAGTGCGTCTTCATAGGATACCCTAAGGAAACAATTGGGTACACCTTCTACCACAGATATGAAGGCAAGATCTTTTTGCCAAGAATGGAACCTTTCTAGAGAAGGAGTTTCTCTCGAAAGAATTGAGTGGGAGGAAAGTAGAACTTGATGAGGTAATTGTACCTTATCTCAATTTGGAAGGTAGCACATCAGAGAAAACCTTTCCTGTGGTGCCTACACCAACTAGAGAGGAAGCAAATGATAATGATCATGAAACTTCAGATCAAGTTACTACTGAACCTCATAGGTCAACTAGAGCATGATCCGCACCAGAGTGGTAAGGTAATCCTGTCCTGGAAGTCATGTTACTAGACCATGGCGAACCTACGAACTATGAAGAAGCTATGATGAGCCTAGATTCTGACAGATAGCTTGAGGCCATGAAATCTGAGATAGGATCCATGTATGAGCACAAAGTGTGGACTTTGGTGGACTTGCCCGATGATCATCAAACCATTGAGAATAAATGGATCTTCAAGTTCAAGGAGTTGACTACGATGAGACTTTCTCACCTGTAGCGATGCTTAAGTCTGTCCGAATCATGTTAGCAATTGCCACATTTTATAATTATGAAATCTCGCAAATGGACGTCAAAACTGCATTCCTTAATGGATATCTTAAAGAAGAGTTGTATATGATGCAACCAGAAGGTTTTGTCGATCCTAAAGGTGCTAACAAAGTGTGCAAGCTCCTGTGATCCATCTATGGACTGGTGCAAGCATCTCGGAGTTGGAATATATGCTTTGATGAGGTGATCAAAGCATAAGGTTTTATATAGACTTTCGGAGAAGCCTGTATTTACAAGAAAGTGAGTGGGACCTCTATAGCATTTCTGATATTATATCTGGATGACATATTGTTGATTGAAAATGATATAGAATTTCTGGATAGCATAAAAGGATACTTGAATAAATTTTTTCAATAAAAGACCTCAGTGAAGCTACTTACATATTGGGCATCAAGATCTATAGGGATAGATCGAGACGCTTAATAGGACTTTCACAAAGTATATACCTTGGCAAAATTTTGAACAAGTTCAAAATATATCAGTCAAAGAAAGGGTTCTTGTCTGTGTTGCAAGGTATGAAGTTGACTAAGACTCAAAATCTGACCACAGCAGAATATATAGATAGAATGAAAGTCATTCCCTATGCCTCAGTCATAGGTTATATAAAGTATGCCTGTGCCAGACCTGTTGTGTGCCTTGCCATGAGTTTGGCAAGGGGGTACAATAGTGATCCAGGAGTAGATCACTGGACAGCGGTCAAAATTATCTTTGATCGGAAACCTTAATACATGTGTGAATACATAAACACCGTGTCCCTAGTGAGCCTCTACTAGACTGGCTCGTTGATCAAAGATGGTTAAGGTTTTCTAACCATTGACATGAGTTGTCATTTGATAACAGGATCACATCATTAGCAGAATGATGTGATGGACAAGACCCATTCTTTAGCTTAGCATTATGATCGTTCAGTTTTATTGCTATTGCTTTCTTCATGTCAAATAATATTCCTTCGAAGGAATGCCTTATGTGCTATCAAACATCACAACGTAACTGGGTGATCATAAAGATGCTCTACAGGTATCTCCGAAGGTGTTTGTTGAGTTGGCATAGATCGAGAACAGGATTTGTCACATGAGTATCAGAGAGGCATCTCTGGGCCCTCTCGGTAATACACATCATAAGCTTGCCAGCAAATGACTAAGGAGTTAGTCACGAGGTGATGTATTACGGAACGAGTAAAGAGACTTGTTGGTAATGAGATTGAACTAGGTATGAAGATACCGACGATCGAATCTCGGGCAAGTAACATACCGACAGACAAAGGAAATAATATATCTTGTCATAACGGTTTGACCGATAAAGATCTTCATAGAATATGTAGCAGCCAATATGGGCATCCAGGTTACGCTATTGGTTATTGACCGGAGAGGTGTCTCGGTGATGTCTACATAGTTCTCGTACCCGTAGGGTTCGCACACTTAACATTCGTTGACGATATTATATTATATGAGTTATGTGATTTGGTGACTGAATGTTGTTCAGAGTACCGGATGAGATCACAGACATGACGAGGAGTCTCGAAATGGTCGAGAGGTAAAGATTCATATATTGGGCGATAGTATTCGGACACCGGGAGTGTTTCGGGGGTACCGGGTACTTATGGGGTCAGCAGAAGGGGTTCTTGGCACCCCCAGCAAAAGATATGGGCCTAATGAGCCAAGAGGGGAAACGCACCAGCCAGCAGGGGCTGGTGCGCCCCTCAAATGGGCCGAACCAAAGGAGAAGGAAAGAGGGAAGGGCGAACGAACGGGGGGAGTCAGCCTCCCCCTTCCTTCCCTCCTCCCTTCTCTTTGCTTCCCCCTCCGGCTAATAAGGAAGGGGGGCGCCAGCCTAGGAGGAACCCAAGTAGGATTCGGTCCTACTTGGGGCGCCTCCTGGCCTCTCCCCTCTCCCTCCCACCTATATATATATATATATATATATATATATATATATATATATATATATATATATATGTGTGTGTGTGTGTGTGTGTGTGTGTGTGTGTGTGGGGGGGGGGCACCCTAGCACACCCCAGACAATTGCCTAGCCGTGTGCGGCGCCCCCCTCCACCGTTTACACCCTCGGTCATATTTTCGTTGTGCTTAGGCGAAGCCCTGTGAGGATCACTTCACCATCACCGTCACCACGCTGTCGTGCTGATGGAACTCATCTACTACCTCGACGTCTTGCTGGATCAAGAAGGCAAGGGACGTCACCGAGCTGAACGTGTGCAACACACGGAGGTGTCGTGCGTTCGGTAGTTGATCGATTGAAGCGCGAAGAAGTTCGACTACATCAACCGCGTTGAGAAATGCTTTCGGTTACGGTCTACGAGGGTACGTAGACACGATCTCACCCTCGTTGCTTTGCATCTCCATAGATAGATCATTGCGTGTGCGTCGAATTTTTTTTGTTTTACATCCAATGTTTCCCAACAAGTTGCAGGTACCGAGTACAGTCAAAATTTTTGCATGGAAGGCTCTTCATGGGATAGTTCCGGGACTATCAGTGCTTGCTAATAGGCACATCCCTACTTCTCCAAAATGTCCAGTATGTTCTATGGGTCCGCAGGACATTTTACACTTAACGTTTACTTGTGCACGAGCGAAGAAAGTCTGGGCTGCCCTGGGTCTTCTGGAAATTATTGAAGAAGCGTCACGTATAGCTAGATCCGGGTCTGTTGTGTTGGAGGATCTGCTGCGTCGAACTAGTAACAAATCACCAATTCTTGGTCATGTTGGTCTTAAAGAGCTCATCTTAGTGGGGGCATGGTATGTATGGTGGCAGCGGCGGGAGTTTGTTAGGGGGGATCTGTAGCCCCGCCGCCTCGCACATCTTTTGCAATTCAAGCTCTAGCAAGCAATTTTTCTAGCGTAGATTCAGGGACCAAGCAAGAAGAAATCACTTGGATAAAACCAACAAATGATGTATACAAGCTGAATGTAGATGCTGCTTTTAAGAATGATGGCAGAGGAGGCGCAGAAGCGGTTATTCAAAATCATAAGGGTGACGCCATAGCTGCTGCATGTTGGCCTCTTCACCACCTGTTAGATGTAGGAACAGCAGAAGCTAAAGCACTACAACATGGCTTAAACCTCATTGAAGATTTGGGTGTATTCCAGTCATTGTAGAATCGGATTCCTTGGAACTTGTCCAAGCTTTCAATGGCGCAATCCAGGTTTGGAGTCCTTAGGCGGCTATACTTGTAGATTGTTTTTAAATAGCTCAAAGGATTGGTGATATTTCTTTGCAACACTGTAACCGAGAAGCAAATCATGTGGCGCACAATTTAGCTAGGCATGCTAGTATTTCAAACTCTTCTGTCTTTTGGGATGATACCCCCACCTAGTTTTATTGTTTCTCATGTAATAAGCGATATATCACTTTTTAAAGTGAAATAAAGTGTGCCATGAAGGCTTTCCCCAAAAGAAGTGGAAACCGTCGTAAAAAATATATAAATGATTTAAGTAAAACTGTAGATAAATAACAGGCAAGTATTTATGCTTGTATACTTAGAAGATATTAAAATAAGCCAAATAAATCAAATATTTCTAATTAACACTTAAATTGTTGTCCATAAATCGGATATCAATACTTAAAAGTTGGATTATCCAGCTAGAAAAAACAGATTAGCAATATCATATCCTATCAACATGACTTGGATTTGGATGTCAAAAATCATTTGTGGTATCCTACAAAAACAGATTCTGGTCAAAAATTATCCTAATGACATCTACCCATAAATTTCTGCGGAGGAACCAGATCCAACGCCGCCCGCATACATCCGGCCAACAATATGAACAAACCAGGTGAAATTCATTCAAACCATGCGGATTTCATTCAAGTTCAAATATAATTTACATAAACGGACGATATTTTGACCGTTTTACTAATTTAAAAAAACACTAAAACCTATATTGGACGACCACCTCGTAAGCGTGGCCGCCCTTTCCTGCAGCACCATTGTCGGCGTCCATGCCATCGGCATTGTCGTCGTCGTCCCTCCAGCGTCACAAGGATGACGGAGGGCCGCGACAACCATGTCCGGTGGCTGCCTGACGCTCGCGGTGGAGCCGCCTCGCCTCCTGCTGCACGGTGCGAAGGGCCGCCCTGGCCACTGCCGAAGGCACTGGCGGCGGCCTTGCCCCTGCCAGCGTTGGCGGAGCAGTCGCTAAGCAACCACTCTTCGTCGATCTTGGCGAGCTCGCGGTCAAGGTGGCGGAAGCGCTTGGCAGCCATCTCGGTGACGGAGCCATCGAGCGCCCACGCGATACATCGGCTATTGTTCCGCTGCGCGCTCAGCCTCGGATACCGCGGCCTAAGAGCCGGAAGCACCGACGGAACCGCCTCCTCCCAGGTAGTGCAGGATGCGATTGCGGGTGGTACCTCATCCTTTATTGGGCGGCGGTGGCGTCGTGGTGGCGAGAAGGGCCCATCGATCCGCGCATATCGATTGTGCGGCGGGGGCGACGCCGGCTCCGGTTTCACGCGGTGGAGGCGCTGGGGGGACGCCGACTCCTTCTTCACGCGGTCGCCGATGTGGAGGCGGCGGTTGCACGGCGGGGACGTCGGCTTGTTCTTCACCTAAGGGAGTGGGGATGCCGGCTCTCGCTTCACGTGGACCTGCGGCAGGGACGGTGGCTCCTCCTTCACACGCGCCGGCGATGGTGGCACCGGACCCATCTGACGGACGAATTCTTCGTTTGTCAGAGCAGCCTCCGACAGGAGACGAGGCCGCTGCTGTGACTGGTCATCCTCGTTGCCGGAGGAGACGACCATATCCTCATTGCCGGAGGAGCCCGCCGTCATGGATGAAGATGGTCCCGATGAGCGAAGGCCGGGACGCCACAATCCGCGTGACGACAAATTTCCACCGGTGCCACTTGTCGGTGCGGAGAACTAGGACTCCGGCATCGCCGCTGGGCTCCGAAAGGGGGAAGGGCTTGGCGAGGGGGAGGCGGACGATGCGGTGCTCGGGAAGGGGGGCTGCGGATCTGTTCGTCGCCGGCGCATGGCTTAAATAACCGTGACCAGGCCTGGCGGAGGGGCGGTCAGCCCGCTTCAATGCGACGGAGTGGTCGGAGTTGTTTTCTCAGGATGCGGCGTCCGCATTGAAGGGGGGACGCCTGAGAGGTCGCGTTTGTCTACGCCGACTTCCAGTGCGGTCACATCGCTACATGCTCTGGGCTGGCATGAAGGCGGCACGACACGTGTAACTGAAAGCGCGGGAGGGGCAGGTGGAGGTTTGGGTGGGCTAGGGCGATTAGAAGCGGGCTTGGCAGTGGTCCGGACTACCGGAAATCCCCAACATTTGTCTTCGCGGTTTAAGGGAGAAAGTACGTCCGGGCCACGCCGCGCACCGATACATGCCTTAGCCTCAATGCATACCGTGCCACGGACCATTACAGGACCGCGTCACCGAAGTTGTCCGACCCGTCACTCTCCGACCCGTCGTTGTCCTCCTTCTCCTCCTTGGGGGCAGTCCAGCCATGGCACAGACCGCCTGATTCTGCTATCGGGCGAGGGCGCGCGTGTTCCTCCGCTGCTGCCTCTTTACAATGCGGGCGCTGATGGCTTCCTCCTCTGCAGCCACCAGGCCCGCAGCATCAGCCGCCTCTGCTGCCGCCATGTCGGCAGCGAGGCAGGCCTCGGCCACCCTCATCCTCTCCTTCCCACGGAGGGCACACGGGTCTCGGTAGCACTCATACTCTCGGAACCGGTGATGGGGAAAGGGAGATTGGAAGGCTCCCGAGAGGACCGCGATGATCCAGCTTTGGAAGATCCGAGTTCCCGATGCGCCAACACAATCGACTCGCGCCGAAAAGAGCTCGTCGTCGGTTGGGCGCTGTCCTCCCGGAGCGGCAGAGTGCAATGCGGACGACCATTGCCACCTCCAACCCACACGGGATGACACCCCAGTCGGCCGATCCGGACTGGTCGGAGTCAGATCCGCTGCCCTTTATGCTGAAGAAGGTCAGAGATCGCCGGACGGGAACTTGAGTGGTGAAGTGGAGTGGAGTGGTTAAGGTTTGGTCCCGAGAGGCGATGAGGACAAATATATGTGGGTTCGGGTGGGCCAGCTTGGGCCCGGTACAACGTGGTGGACGCGCTCGGTCGTGGTCGAGCCTTATATTTGGGTTGAATATGAGGGGTGCCGTTAGTCCGGTTATTTAAGGCTGGTTAAAGGCGTTCGTCTGGGTCGGATTTTTTTAATAGGTCACGGACCGGACCGTCCACCTGAACGTACGAAGGGGATTTGAGGCGCCTGAGTGTAGATGCTGTGAGGGCCAACTCAAGTTTCCCGTGGTTTTGGCCACATACGGATTTGTTGGTGAGGTCCCACTCTTCTCGCCATTCAGTGGAGGGTCCTCGACCAGCATCGTTGGATCAGGTGAGGAAGATAGAGAGAATATTCACGCGAACAGTTAATCCCATTTGTCGGCCCCAAAATTTTGGAGGAAATTTTAACTTTTCTCATCTTCATAATTACAGAGTCCCACCCAATTGACTATCGGACTATTTTCTTTTTCTAGGAGTAAGATTTTGTAACATCCTCCTTTTTTACTGTATGTATTGTGCTTTTAGTATATACTAATAATAGATAATGGATAGATAGACAGAAAAATTCGTATACTAGTGTGTTTAATTACCTTATACACAACACCAAAACCACCTTCTCCGATCTTGTTCCTATACGAGAAATTTTCAGTTGCCTCTTGCAGCGCAGGCAAGTCAAAGATCACACACTGTGGTCTCGAGATTTTCTTCAATTCTGGTGTCAAATGGCAAGAACGGTAAGAATAAACTGTAAATGCCAGATCTTGAGCAGGTTAACATTTTTTATGCCACTCACCATTGTCGTGCTGCACGGTAGCCTTATTCCGTCTTCTGAAGCGAATGCAGGTAAAAGCTGAAAGACTCAATATCAATACAATGGAACAAACGATTCCCACATAGATCCGTGCTGCACTGCTCCTTTTCTTCTCTGCAATTGCACAAACCACATATGAACCGTAACATTAGAAATTTGCGGGAACTCCGGGTTGGGGAAGTTGAGCCGCAAAAATTACATAAGTACTATATCTCGTAGTAGCTGATGGCGGCACGGCAGGCGGCGCCTCAAGCTACAGCATGGCCTGGCCCTTGTATTTTTTTTTTTTTTTTGAGGGAGGCCTGGCCCTTGTATAATGGCCGCACGCTTTACTCACACCACTCCACAAGTAATGAAACCTATACGGGTTTGGTGCTCAACTGGATGTTTTTGTTTGCGCTAGGAGCTGGCCGAGGCAACCGCTGCACCGTATCAGCGTCAAGCATAACTGACGCACAATGGGTGAGGATGCCTTCTTCTTTTGGAAAATCGGGTGAGGATGGCTTCTTCTTTTTGAGAAACTGGGCTAGTATGTTTTTTTTTAATTTTATGGATTGGGTGAGGCTGGCTACGACCGCAGTAGCTGCGACTAGGGATGGCCAGACCGAGCATGCTTTTGGAGCTCGTTGGGCCACTGAGCCGAGCCTGTTTTGACCCGGTCTACTTTTTTTTATAGAAAATTTTGACTAAACTAAATTTTATTTTGACCCGGTCTACTTGGTGGCTCTTGCGGCAACTTAAGCCGGGATCACATACTTGTTGGCTCATCAGGGGTGGCATTCCGTTTTTTTTTGTTTCGTTCGGTTCGGTTCATATGTTTTTTGGTTTAAATGATTTTTATACTTCAGTTTATACAGCTTTATACATAGATACAGTTTGGTTTCGGTAATAACCATTTAATTGCAGTTCGATCTTGATAATAACAAAAATAATCAAAGTTGACGCGAACTTTTGAACAAAACATAATATTTTTGTCACATGATTATGTCTGTGTATGTAGGTTAGATTTTTCTTGCGAGAATTTCATACGTAGATTAGATCATTAGAGGGCAGGCATTATTTGGTCCTACACATATGTACATACGTCTTACGCCAGTCCACTAAAACAAACGATTTGCCCCTGGTCAAGTATTAAGTATTAACAAAGGTTATAATTCCCAAGTCATTCAACACCAAACTATGCATCTGTACTCCCACGAATCTGCAATGGAACCGAGACGCCCTTTTTCAATTCAGAATGCCGGCCACTGGCCAGAGTAGGCGTTATTAGTGGAATTTTTCTTTTGGATGTAAAATAAAACTAGGAGTTGATTTTTTTTAGCAGTAACTAGGAGTGAACTAGTGTGTATGTTCAATCTAATTTTGATGCTATGCTTTGTGCTGCTGCTCTGGAGATGTCAGTTCCTTTCAAGGATGCAATTGGTCATAGGGCAAAAGAGTACTTGACATTGTTGGTTGCCTTCAAGGTTGGTTGCTTTCAAATGTGGAAATCTAATTTAGTAATGTCATATTTTCTTATGTCTCTGACAAGTACCAAGTTTTATCTTATATGTAGATTCATAGGGCACGTAGAGCTTTCCGCAAAGGACCCCCAACAAACGTAAAAGAGCTTCACATCATGATTGGAGGAGCAAAAGTTGATGGACTCTCAATCCCAGTACCACCAAAGCCCAAGCGTAAGGAAGCAAGTGCAATTACTTACATTCCATATAAGTTGCAGAAAAATAATGTCAAAGGACTTCAATGATGATACTATTGCCATTATGGAAGAGGTTGCCAAGTGTGGGGCATCCGAGACTAGTGATGAGTATTTTACATGGCTGCCAAGTTGTTTGTCGAACCATCAAGCCGTAGCTTCTTTTATGCAATGAAGACAAATGTGGGGAGACTTCATTGGCTCAAGAGACATCCCGAGGAAAGGAAGAAGTAGTTTCTCCTCATGCGTACTGTCATGTATCTTTATATATTTACTTGCTTAGCTTTGAACATCCTAAAACTTGTATTTGTTTGCTTAGCCCAGAACGATTTGAATCAGAACATGATTGCTGATTCTATAATGACAGTGAGAGAGTAGGATTGTGTTTCACCATAACCATGTATTTTGCAGCTGATGGACGGTGTCATGTAATATGTAATAAATAACATATGTTAAGATGAGTTCAAAAGTATAGTCATGTGCGTAGAATGTCAAATTTATTGATATACATTTTCTATGTCATCAAACTAGTATGATTTCAGTTCAAATCTGTGACATCTGGCAATCTACGAAAAGAACAACTCCTAATCGGGTCATCTACTGTTAAAACTGTATAATTAGCACTTAAACCCATTCTATAGAAGAACATAGGGTGTTCTGATCGTTTCAGCATGTTTCAGCAACAGCTACAGCTGCTGCAGCACAACCACCAAACGACTGCACTTTGGCTCCAACCTTCCAGCTACAGCTACTCCATCCGGCCGGAGCCCTTGCAGCTCCAGCCGAAGAATCTGGAGCCAAAACAAACACACCCCTAGGACTTGGTTGGACTCGGTACACTCAACCTACATACTTTGCCTAAAAAAACTCAACCAATGTATTACGAGAGAAGAAAGAGCGGTTGGTTTACTACCACATTGCTGGTCGAGCTAGAGCCCAGTGCGTAGAGGGCTATGAAAGGAGGGGTGGCTGCAGGGAAGATCGTATATTTCTCGGCCTTTTGCCTCGTGTGCGCACATTTTCCGTGCAGTGAAGGTATTTTGGTTATTTTGGTTATTTTGGTTTAACCTATAACACTATGGTTTCTAACTGGAAAAAACCAAAGGTCAAACGGTTTCGAGATTTTGGAACTGAAACTGAGACCCGAATAAACCAAAAAATTTGTTCGGTTTGGTTTTTGGTTTTCAGTTTGGTTTTTCACACCAAGTTACTCCCTCCCGACTTCATGCAACCACGGTGTTGTGATGAGATTTTCTCCCCACGCATAGGAGGCATGGGTTTGTTTGTGCTCCTTTTTAATAGATTCGTTGTTTCAAAATATTTATCATTTAAATTGTGCATCCAAATGATGAATCATTTTTCACCGTTGCATTTCTCACATCGAGGTCTTTGAAACTAGATCACATGTTGATAGATTTTGATGAACCTTTTTTTGGCAAAATCTATTCTTCCAACTAGAGTAACTTGTAACTTGTGCTTCGGCAAGATGTTTTTTTCAGTAGAAGTGCTTCGGCAAGATATGCTCTTTACTTTTTGTGGAAAGACAGTTGGGCTTACATGCGAGAAGTACAACTACAATTCTGTGGAGACCGAGAAAAAGGAAATAAAAAAGAAGAGTTGAAAAAACTGAAAGCAAAAAAGCCAGGGGAAAAACATGAAAAACAATCAGAAACTGAGAAAAGAACAAAAATCAAGAAAAATCAGAAGACCAAAGAAACCATTGCAGCACAACTGTGCTTCACCTTTTTTGCACAATTGCACTTCACGTGGAAGTATTTCCGTGCTTCACTGTTGGGGAGCACAAAAGCACAACTATGTTCTTCTCTTGGCGAGGAAGCACATGTGTGCTTCTCGTGTGAAACACACGCCCCTGACAGACACAGAAGAAAAAGGTAAAACAAAAGGATAAAAACTAATTACTACCTCCATCCTGATTTATTGGTCTTCTTTGTATTTTGTGCCAAACTTTGGTCTTAGATTTAACTAAAAAAATATTAATACATGTCACAAAAAATAATATCATTAGAAACTATGTTTAAATACGAATCCAATGATAAAAATTTTGTTGGCCTGCACTAACGTTTTGTTAGTTAAATCTATGCTTAAAAGTTGACAGGAGATACAAAGAGGATCAATAAACCAGGACAAAGGTAGTACTTCAAAACAACCAAAAGTTCAAAAAAAAAAAGGGCAAAATCCCAAACCCCCAAAATCCAAAAAATATATCCAAATAACCCACGACAAAAATTCTACCACGAACGTGTCTACCACACGACATGTGTGGCGGCTAGGCACACTCCCACGCGCCACTCGAGTGCCAGTGCTGTGCTCCAGCATGGGACGCTCCTCAGATAGTTGCTCCCACGAAAGCGTCGTTTACTGCCTTATTTGTACTGGCGCGTACTCATTTGCTCCTCTAGGCCAGGCCATGTAACCTTTGGTTTCGGGAAGCTTCTAGATGCACATGTCTGGTGTATTTATAATTTCTGCTAGTTTTTCTATGTGTTTCTTGGAAGGTTTTTGTTTTATTTTTGTGTTTTCCAATTTTGTTTTCCTTTTTTCTTTTTTAATATTTTTCAAATCCATGAACATTCTTTAATTCATGATTTTTTAATTCAAGTGTCTTCTTCAAACACCTAAGATTTGTTTAAATTCTTGGAAATTTTTACAAAACATGGAGTTTTAAAAATATTTTTTTAAAGCATCCATGAAATTCATTAAATTTTTAAAGTCCACGAACATTTCTCGGAATTCATGAATATTTTTTCATATTCATGTATTTTTTCAGTACGCGATTTTGATGAATACATGATCTTTTTCATATTGATGAACATTTTGCTTCATGAAAGCTTTATAGAAAAGTCAACGGTCAATCTAGGGAGGGACGGTTGAGTAAGGGAACCAGCCAGTGAAGCTCATGTTGTCAGGACGACCCACGCGAGGGGCGCGTGAGCGCCAGTTCGCCAGTTGGCGCTTAAGGCCCTGTTTAGGACCACTCCCTATTGGAGCTCAAAATGCCCACATTTTGCACAGGGCGTCCTCCGACTGGGCAGCCCATTGACACGGCAATGTAGGAAGACAACACTATAGCGACTCCGAGTATAGTGAAACGACATTGTAGATACTTGGATGACGACATTGTAGCGCTATGGGGGTACTTTAGTGATTTTTCTGTTTTTCTAATGATTTTTATAAAGCAAGCATTTTCTGAAAAAAAAATCGAGCATTTGAAAACATAAAATGTTTTGAAACTCCAAACATTTTAAGAAACTTCCGAAATTTTATTATATTATGCAGTTTTATTTTGCTTCAAAATACATTTTTTAATTTTTTTAAAACCATGGAAAGTTTGGAATTTATGGAATTATTTAACATCTTCCAAAATTCTCAATAAATATGTGATATTTCAAATGTTTTTCAAAAAGGAAACAGTCAAAAAACCATAAAAATAAATCGATCGGCAACCTGCCAAAACCATATTCCTGTAGCATCTATAGTAACTATCTGAGCCTGCCAAATTTAAGTTGCTCGGGTTCAATAGCCTTTATGTGCCTATTTGATGAAAAGGGCATCAAATAGGAAACGCTCGCCATAAAAAGTTTTTCATGTGTATTGGGAAAATGCTCATGGAACATTGAAGATGTTCATCATGTATTAAAAAATGTACATCATAAATGAAAAAATGTACATGTGTTAGAAAAACATATTCATCATGTATTTAAAAATCTTCATGTAGATAAAAGAGTATTCGCAAGTTTAAAAATGTTCATGCAACCAAAAACTGTTGATGCATTTTGAAAAAATTTCCATAAAAAGTGTTCATATTCTCAAAAACAATTATATAAATTTAAAAGGTGCCCAGCCATTAAATAATATGTCGTATTTCTTTATAACAGTGAAAACATAAAAAGAGACACAAAAAGAAAAATAAGACAACAAACAAGGATGAACCGAAAAGGGAAAACAATGAACATTTTAAAATGATTGACATTTTATAAATACACAAAGGACAATGCTAGATGTACTACAACCTTTTTTTTTGTGCGCCAGATTTTTTCAAATATGCGTAGTATATATTTTATTACTACATGATTACCATTTTGCTAGTAAATGATGAACTATTTTTAGGTGCCTTGAACATTTTAAAGAAACACACTGTTTTTCAAAGTATGTGATGAATCTAGATACACTATAAACTACCCGCAGAAAGAAGATACACTATAAACATTTTAGACAACGCTATAAATAAAAAATAACCGTATCAGGAAAAATAAAAATAAACAAATAGAGAAAAGGAACAGAATATGAAAAGGGAAAATGGGAAAAAGAAGAAGATTGAAACTTAAAAAAACACATTAAAAAGACCTGTTACTAATGTTCTAATAGGAGAAGTCACATACGAAGAAAAGTCACGCATGAAGTGAAAAAACCAACCAACTGAACCCGGGGGCAAGAGAAACAAAAAATATATTTTTTTTTGAAATGGAGAAACAAAATATATTGAAGAGACATAAATCTATTGAAGAGACATCGACCCCGGGACGTGGATCGCACCATCGACCCGTGAACCAGGCTACTATGAGTCGGCATTACTGCAAAGGGGTCAATGTTTGTACATGGCGGAATGGTGGCTGCAAGCTGGGCGGTGATACTTCTACCGGCGACGTGCGTGTTGCTTTTGCTGCTGTCAGTGTCCAAAGAAGAATGAAGTAGAGGGGGCACATTGGTGTGACGAGAACAGATCGACGCAGCATCGCGTATAGCCCATCCAGCGGCCACGAGGGACGGATCTGATGGTTTGTGACCCGACGAATTTCTCTCTGTTGACGCCAGTGGCAGATGTAGATATTGACTATAGGGGGTCCAATCTCACTCGGATGCGTGCAGGCTGGAGCCGAGTCGCGTTTGGCCACACATTGAAGCTGTTCTTGTGAACTTGGGTGATGAGCGGGTGGCATTTGTACCTAAAGGGTATTGAGTGTCGAATGTTTTTTCATCTCCTTTGTTATGCTGATTGTACGATTCACATTATCAATCATTCGATAATTATAGTTTTGATGTTATTGTTCCATCTCAATCATTCATTTGAGATTTACATATATATATGATTTGTGCACAGGATAACCAAATACTGCAGAGGAACTTTTTAATCAATGATGGGAAATCATGGTGGTTTATGATCCTTGCAAGCTTATGAGAATATCTTTGCCACATCACAGGACAACCAATTTGAAAGAGAGTTGTAGTGAAAGTTGGCTATCATGATGTGAACTTGCATATTTTAATACAAACGACGTATTTGAATTATGTGTTTAGTGTCCTTTGTGAATATGTGTTTGCACTGTGTTCATTTTCCTACTATGTACAATCTGCACTTGCAATGCAAAGCTGCATAGAATAGGACTTGCGATGCGCTGTGATCATTTCCCTGCTCCATTACTTGCATGTCTCCTTTAATCCTATTTTATATTCTTCTCTAAAAAACAGCAGTGCAAAATATGCTCCCTCCGTTCCTAAATATAAGTCCTTTCAGAGATTTCAATATAGACTATATACGGATGTATATAGACATAGTTTCACTCAATTTGCTCCGTATGTTGTCTATATTGGAATCTATAAAAAGATTTATATTTAGGAACGGAAGGATTAATATATATCCTACATCAATTTGACCTTGTTTTGTGCTATGGCTGCAAATTATGCAGATGGTATTTGCATTCAATAAGTGCTGAAACCCATAGCACTCTTTCGGTAGGCTAAATGCCCCCTTTCTTCTTCAGCTGGGCTATGTTTACTCTGAATGTAACTTGCACGCTTCTATAATAAAGAGTACATGGGCTATAGACTAATTTCCAGCTTATAGAGATAACACAATGTATGATAATGCAGTGAGAATTTACAGAACTTTAACAGTTCACCCAGCCACATCTGTTGCCGGAACCTTGCATGCTGAAGCTGAACAAGATAAGATGTGTTCTCAATCAAAAAGCATATCATTTGTAAAATGTTGGTTTTGAAATAACCTTGTGAAAACAAAGTTCTATACATCCTTGACAAAGAATTTCAGTCGTGCGTTGCACGTGCACGCTTACTATTGACTATGGGGGTCCAATCTTAACATTTACTCCCTCCGCCCCAATATATAAAAACGTTTTTACAGTAGTGTAGTGTAAAAAATGCTCTTATATTATTGAACAGAGAAAGTACATTACAAATAATATTTACTTAGCATTTTAATACCTATAATACACATAGTATCAGACTAACTCTACTACGCAAAATAATTGTGCACTTTTGGAGGAGTCCGTCCCTGGTTGACGCCTAGCAGCCTCCTTAGGAGAGTTGGGCTTCAATTCGAGGAACTCTCATCGGCCAGGCTTGGGCTTGCCTCCTGGCCACTGGTTTTTTATGGCCGATTAATTCTACATCTACAAAAGGTTACTTAACTTTTTACAAAAAGACTGATGTGGAAGATTATGATTGACTAGAAGAACGCCAGTGCGTTGCAACGAGGCCACATTAATTTTAAAAGTTCAATATTAATTATGTTAATATTACATTTAATATTCTCATACATATTAAGTGATATTGATGACCTTTTTTACCATCAAATTCTCACACACACACCCTCTCCCTCCCTCTTCCTCACTCTCTCTCTCCCCCTCTCCTTCACTCGGGAGGTGGGACAAAAATAAACCCGGAACGGAGACTATCAACTGAGACATTAGGAGTAGAGATCATTTAATTGATAAGGATAAATAGAAAACGGTGTTAAAAAGGAGAAACAAATTAGAATACATTAAAAAACCAAAAGAACGATGTAAAGGGATTAAGTCTGTCCCCGGGCCTTGCCACCGAACCGGCTCAGCGGTCCAGTCCCCGCGCGGTCGTCTTCTCCTATTCCCCGAGCCGCGTCGCTACAGAGCCGGGCTCCCGCCCGACCACCTTGCTGGCATCGAAGGGGAATGGATAAGGGTGACACCTCCCTTCCCTGCCCCCATGGCCTCACTCCTCCTTGACGCCCCCTCCCAAATCCACTTCTCCTCCTCGCTCGCTCGATCCCGTCGATCTGGATGAAGTCATACGCCACGGCCACCATGACTGACCCCGTCCACATGGCCACTGCCCTCCCTGTGTGCTAGGAGCTTGCCGAGGAGCTCCGAACACCGTCGCTACTTCGTTTGCGCCAACGAGATCAAGTCCAGCACCCCCGTATCGACATCGCTTCCGTCTTCCTCAACCTTGGGCCACCGCGACATTGTCGTTCGATCCGCGCCGCCCCGAGCTCCCATGTCTTCCCCTAGGGCGCAATTGACACCGCCATGATCTCCTCTTGCCTTTCCCCTATTTCCCCTCTCGTTTGCTCTCGTTAGGTATTTCGCCGTGGCCGAGAACCGTCTCCGCCATTGCCATTGCAGGGGTAGCCACCGAGCTCCTCGATTGACCCCGTGGCACATGCTCGCTCCTATGCACGCCCATGCCCGAGCCTGCCGCTCTTCTTCCGCGCCCGCGGGGCCACTCCCTCTCCATGCTCACGCCCCTGCTACATCGCGTCGGTCGCGCCCGCCGCTGCCGTCACACTTCGCCGCAGCCACCGCACCAGCTGTGCCTGCGACACACACCACGGCCGCGCCACACTCTCGGGCTAGCTGCGCTCACCCGTCTGCCGCCGCCTATCCCTTCGCTCGCCCCACTGTCGCGCCCCTGCCTCGCGCCGCCTCCAGTCGTGGCCATCTTCTGCCGGCCGCCCCCTCAGCCACGCCGGCCGCATCTCTGCCCTCCACCGTCGGCCGCTCGCCTCGCCTGCTGCGTGTTGCTTCCTGCTGCTATGCGCTGCTCTACCGCTGGTACGATGCTGCGCCATGCCCTCGACACCGCCATGGACAAATGTGGCGGAGGGATTGTTAATGGAGTAAGAGAAAGAGGTGGCGGAGAAGGTCTAGAGAGGCAGGAGGTCTGGGGCAGTGTCACCTGTCTGTGGTGGAGGTGTTTATGCGAGAAGGAGCCGGAGTGGAAGGAGAGGTCACAATTGGAAAGAATCGCAAAAAAAATCATAACCCGGAGATCTCAGTTCAAAAAAATGCTAATATTGATGGAGGGGTGATTTCCTTCAATAGGTGAAAAACATAGGAAATATTGGTTATTATCAAGGAAAGATAAAAATTTAGGAAAGTTAGAATTTTTGAACTGATTTCTATGCAAATGGGGTTTTATTGTTTGTGACGTGTCTGATTAGGAATGTTTGCAAATGTTAATAAACTATTTATTGAGAGGAAAGTTGTGACGTGTCTGTTATTTGTTTCCTAAAACAAATTTCACTAATAAGAGAAATCGATTGATTTAGATAAGTTAGCAAAGTTAGATTAAAATGTATTATTTGTTTCCTGAAAATCTGTTATTTGTTTCCTAAAACAAATTGAGCCAATAAAAGGAATCGATTGATTTGCATAATTTAAGGAAGTTAGATTAAAATGTATTATTTGTTTCCTGAAAATGTGTTATTTGTTTCCTAAGACAAATTGAATCAATAAAAGGAATCGATTGATTTGCATAATTTAAGAAAGTTAGATCCGTGATTTGTTATACGTTAGGAAACTTCTGGTTGTAATAAATAGTGGAGAGAAAAATAAACCGATGGACCAGGGTGGGAGGGAGTGGTGGGAGGAGAGACGAGAAAAAACCAGCGAAAATAAACCGCGGACCAGGGTGGGAGGAGAGACGAAAAAAAACCAGCAAAAATAAACCGCGTAGACGATTCACCAACTCGTCCATTAGGAGTAAAAGATAATAGGAGGAGGGGACTGATTATTAGTACAATCGCTGAATGATTATTTTGTTTTCTTTAGAGGACATTTAAATAAGGATACTATGTACATTTGCTATTTGATTATTTTTTTATGACCCAGATGAATTTCGCTGGGGGGGGGACTGATTATTTTGTTTTGTTTATATGACATTTAAATAAGGATACCATGTACATTTTCTATTTGATTATTTCAAAGTTTAGGTAATGCCCCTTCAATTAATACAGTAACGGATATTCTTTCTCCTTCTCCTTCAAACATTAAAATTATTCAAATTTTGCTCTTCATCCACTCAATAGTGGTTTTGTTATTGACGATGATGAAACACATATGACAGGATAGGCAGCACACAAAACTAAATATAAGGAAATGTGTAGCTTAAATAATTGAAACATAGCCAAAGAAATTTGCAAATACATGTTGTAAGCCATGAGAGTGGAGCAAACTAGCTAAAGCTCTACGTCTCTTCAATAGATTTTCTTTCTCTTAATCTCAATTTTTTTGTTTTCCAATCTAGCTAAGTACCTGTAATAGTTAGTTTAAGATTATGGTATTCATGTAAGCTGGTTACATTCACGGGGAGAAAGAACAGTGTTCCTGCCATTATTCTTATTGGGCTGACGCCAATTTTTTTTTCCTCATTCCTTTCTCTCCTACGTTTCTTGTTTTATGCCTGTTATTTCATTATTTTCCATCTCTTTTTCGTTTTCCTTTTTTTCTTTCATTCTCATTTTAGTTTTTCTTTTACACATTTCCCTTTGTATTTTATACATGAATATTTTTAGGAATACATGAATATTTTTGTAAAGACGGTAGGAAGATCCTTTATAAATGCCAAATGACCATTTTATAAACACGTGTTGAATGCTTTCAATACACGATGAACTATTTTACAGTACGTGATGACATTTTATTACAATATATGATTAATAGTAAATAAATATTTAATTTGAAATCATGAATGTTTTTGTAAAATTCACAAATAGTTTTCAAATTTCTGAATATTTCTAAAAATTGTGACCATTTTTATTTATTTCTTGGTTCTATTTGTCATTTTTTTCTCAAATTTCAAGAATTTTCGAAATTTATGTATTTGACATTTTGTTTTCCATAGTACTATTTCTCTAAGATGAAATTGTGGTATTAAATCTCTGAAATAATATGTGAAAAGCTATAGTAGGGAAAAGACTATTTCCAGTGAAAAACGGTGCAAAAAACATAGAAGAGTATTAAATCATTGCCCTTAGGTTGTTCTGGAAAAAAAATTAAGTGATGTGTTTGACAATCAAATATGATGCAACCAAATACAATATCACATCCTTTGTTTCTACGACGGGGTAGTTATTCCCACTTTTGTTTTGTATGTTCTAAATAGTATATATATCATATCGAAGTGTATGTACGCGTAATATGTAGTATGTAAAAATGTTTAGGTAGTATATACCAATTTTATATTTTGAGCGTTCTCCTAAGTACGTAGAATTATGTAAGTATTTCATAAATATAATGCTTGCATTTTTTTCATATAACTCACTTTCGAGTATTTTAAATATAGTACTATGTGAACATACTTGCGTTGCGTGTATTTACATAGCCGTAAATTGACTCACCTCCTTTGATCGCAGCCACCGGCGTCACTACATTGGGCACCACAGCCGGAACGGGAGCCGGTGCTGGCACTGGCGACGGCGATGGCGACGGAGACGGAGCTCCAGAGCCGTCCGACGTTCCTGGTAGGCGCACCATCAGCGGTCCATCAATGAAGAGCTTGTTCTCGTACCTGACGCTGCACCTGATGCCAAGATACGCCGCCCCGACGCTGTACAGCGGCGTCCCCAACAACCGGATCATGTTGGCGAGGCAATCCCGGCACCGCGCCGGCGTGAGGCCCGGCGTGCACTGCGCCCAGCTGTACACCTCAGGGATCTCCTGGTCGAAGGGGACCACACCGGACGCGTAGTACATGCGCGTCGTGGTGGAGTTGTACGCGGCGTAGTCCGCGGTGGCGTTCAGCAGCGCCGCCACGACGCGGTCAAATCGGGCCGGCTCCGCCGTGGCGTTGGCGCTGTCGCTGACAGGGAGCGCCGAGCTCGACGCGGTGTCGTCGGAGGCGCGCAAGTGGAGGTTGGAGTAGTGGATGAAGCAGGTGTCGTAGTACATGGTGGCCTCCTTGCTGTAGGCGCACGCGCTGGGCAGGTCCTGGAACCCTTGGGTGAGGCAGTCGGAGCAGGAGGTGGCGTTGGCGTCACCGCGGCAGAGTGCGAGGGCACAGACCTGGCCAACCTGCGCCGTGGCGTAGAGGCCCGGGGACGTCGAGGCGTTCCTGGGGAGGGTGGCGGCAATGGTGTTGATGCTCGCAAGGTACGTGCTGTCGTTGGCCGCGAAGCGGCCGGTGCTGCCGCAGTCTGGCCACGGGTATCCAGCGGTTCGGGGCGCGAGAAGTGCCGCGACAATGGACACAAACAGGATGGCATGCTGAATGATGCCCATCCGTGTCCGCGTGGATGGATGATGCAACGCAGATGAGGCCAGGAGGTAGAGTTTGTATCCTGGACTAGCTACCTACCGTTTGAGCCGTTCGACACGGCAATGTGATGCATGAGTACAGAGTACCATGGAAGTTGGCAAATTATAACTACGACGACTCACGAGAAAGACTCATTAGTCACTCAAAACTAGACCCGTTTGTTACTACCTCCGTTTGCATTTATTTGTGATCTTCAACGCGGACACTCAAACCAGTCACAACCCCCTGAACCGCATGGTATATACTATGTCATCCAACGCAGTCCTGTATCGGTCCGTCAACTGATTCGAACACACTTTTTTTCGTTAACTGGAGACAAATTAAAGGAGCTTTGCTGGTGTCTGGACCACTGCCACACCTGTGTCTGACTATCATGGGCCATCAAAAACCGCTCCCACGCTCGCTTGTCTTCCCGCACGAAGTCAGCTGCCCGCATTCACGCCGTTCTTGAGCGGCCGCTCCCTATTGACGTCGGTCCAGAGTGGGCGTAACCTCTCGCTGGCGTCGGCATTAAAGCGGCTCGCCGGCCAAGGGCACCGCCCGTGCCGTGTCGCCGGTCTCTGCACCTGTTCAATACCGGAGAGATATTTACTGTATGGATCGGGACGGATACCTACCACACCTGTTCCATGCCCGTCCCTCCATCTGCCGTTATTAAACAGACTCGCCAGCCGAGAAACCAACTCCGGTTCCTGCACTTTGACGAACCCGGACGGTTGGCTTCACTGGCATCCACTATTAAAAAGGTGCCACACCCGGTGAATAGCACACCACATCCCCATCCGCTCCGCGTATTCCTCCCCTACACCACATCAGCCATGACCACAAGCAAGAACGCTCTGTGGGAGAGCCTGTCAACGGAGATGAAGCATGAAGTCGCCGCCATTGCGGCCGCCTGGCAGAGTAGCCATGTGTTGGGGAACGCAGTAATTTCAAAAAATTTCCTACGATCAAGCAAGATCTTTCTAGGTGATGCAAAAGCAACGAGCGGGGAGAGTGTGTCCACGTACCCTCGTAGACCGAAAGCGGAAGCGTTATATCAACGCGGTTGATGTAGTCGTACGTCTTCACGATCCGACCGATCCTAGCACCGAAGGTACGGCACCTCCGTGTTCAGCACACGCTCAGCTCGATGACGTCCCTCGTACTCTTGATCCAGTTGAGGCCGAGGGAGTGTTTTGTCAGCACGACGGCGTGGTGACGGTGATGATGAAGTTACCGGCGCAGGGCTTCGCCTAAGCACTACGACGATATGACCGAGGTGTTAACTGTGGAGGGGGGCACCGCACACAGCTAGGAACAATTGATGTGTGTTCTAGGGGTGCCCTCCCCATCTTTGTCTACTGTGTTCGGCGCGGCCGGAGTTGCAGCTCAAATGAGCTTTGTCTACTGTATCCGGCGTGACGATTATCATCACGTGTCGTGGGGCGCCCACACGATCCGTAGATCGATCTTGTTTGCCTTGCCTTGTCCTCCAATATGTCTCGCAGGTCTGGCGCGTTTCCCCGTGCCTTGGTACTTTTCGAGTGGCGCCGGGGTGCAGCTTGAATGGAGGGTCTAAAGGCCTCTCTGTCGCGGCCACGGGGTGGCCGGTCGGCCGCATCATGCGCTGGTGATGTAGATTTGGGTGCTGCTTCCTCTAATTGGGGCAGCAGCCTGCGTTTTGGGTATCTCTTGGAGGGGCGTTCGAGTTCGTACTCTTCGGCTGCAAGGACTTGATCCATCTGTCAGCTAGCAAGTCTTGGTCAACTCTAAGCTGCTGCTGCTTTTTCTTGAGGCTGCTTGCCGTGGCCATAAGCCTGCGTTTGAAACGCTCCTGTTCGGCGGGATCCTCAGGCACGACAAATTCATCGTCGTCGAGGCTTGCCTCATCTTCGGAGGGAGGCATATAATTATCGTCCTCCACCTCCCTGTCTGCCGCTCTATCATGAGGGCTGGCTTCTCCCTCCTCCTGTGCTGAATCCTGCTGGAGGAGGTTGTCTTCGACACTGTCCGGTGTTATTATCTCCCGTGCTTTGGAATCACCGTTTTCTTTGTGGCGGGATTTAGAGCGGCGCCCGACGCCGGCGCTTGGGCTGTTTCTTGGAGGGTCATCCTCCATTGTTCCGTCGTCGTTCCCATCTTTTGGTATGTCCACCATGTATATGTCATATGACGAGGTGGCCTTCCAGGTCTGTAGGGCGCTGGTTCTTAGTCATCTCCAGCATCGTCGTCCATACCGTCGATGTATTCGAGTCAAGTCGAGCATTTCGGTTAAATCATCGGCGGTGGCTACAAAGTGGGTGGTGGGTGGGCGTTGAATTTCTTCATCGTCCGCATCCCAACCTTCCCGACCGTAGTTCGCCAGGCTCTCGATAAAGAGAGAGACTTTAATGAATTCAGGATGTCGCCAAAGGGCGGGTGCTGAAAGATGTCCGCGGTAGTGAACTCCATGACCGGCGCCCAATTGGACTCGATTGGCTGGGGCGCGGGAGGTTCGGGGTCCGGTGAGGAGTCCGGCGCCTTGGACTCACGGGAACCGCAAAGGACAGGGATGGTGTTCGGCTCAATCGCCGTAGAGATCGGAGCCCCCGAGGCGGTGTCCAGCCACTCGTCCTCGATCGGCGGAGTCGGCTCCGAGCTAAGGGTCGGAGCGAACGCCGGTGCTTGACCTCGAGGCAATCGCTCAATGACGAGCTAGATCGTGCCCATCGAGATAGTGCGCGGCGCTTGGGCGTGGCTCGAATCCGTCGAAGATCAAGTCTCCGCGGATGTCGGCCGTGTAGTTTAAACTCCCAAACCTGACACGATGGCCAGGGGCGAAGCTTCGATCTGCTCCAGATGGCCAAGTGAATTGGCCCGATTGCAAAAGCCGCCCGAATCTGAAGATCTGTCACGGGAGAAAAGTCTCACCTTGGACGCGTCGTTGTTGATGATCGGAAGGAGCCATCGGGCCTAAGGATGACGCACGGAGGAACTCTCAATGAAAGCACCAATGTCGGTGTCAAAACCGGTGGATCTCGGGTAGGGGTCCCGAGCGTGCGTCTAGGCGGATGGTAACAGGAGACAAGGGACACGATGTTTTTACCCAGGTTCGGGCCCTCTCGATGGAGGTAAAACCCTACTCCTGCTTGATTAATATTGATGATATGGGTAGTACAAGAGTAGATCTACTATGAGATCAGAGAGGCTAAACCCTAGAAGCTAGCCTATGGTATGATTATTGTCCGTCCTACGGACTAAAACCCTCCGGTTTATATAGACACCGGATAGGGTTAGGGTTACACAGAGTCGGTTACAATGGTAGGAGATCTACATATCCGTATCGCCAAGCTTGCCTTCCACGCCAAGGAAAGTCCCATCCGGACACGGGACGAAGTCTTCAATCTTGTATCTTCATAGTCCAGGAGTCCGGTCAACGGTGATAGTTCGGCTATCCGGACACCCCCTAATCCAGGACTCCCTCAATCGACATAACCTTCTGGTTGCATCATATACAACTCTTCTTTAAGAAATCCATTAAGGAATGCAGGTTTGACATCCATTTGCCAAATTTCATAAAATGCGGCAATTGCTAACATGATTCGAACAGACTTTTAAGCATCGATACGAGTGAGAAACTCTCATCATAGTCAACACCTTGAACTTGTCGAAAACCATTTTGTGACAATTCGAGCTTTGTAGAGAGTAACACTACTATCAGCGTGCGTCTTCCTCTTGAAGATCCATTTAATCTCAATGGCTCGCCGATCATCGGGCAAAGTCAATCAAAGTCCATACTTTGTTCTCATACATGGATCCCATCTCAGATTTCATGGCCTCAAGCCATTTCGTGGAATCTGGGCTCATCATTGCTTCCTCATAGTTCGTAGGTTCATCATGGTCTAGTAACATGACTTCTAGAACAGGATTACCGTACCACTCACAGTGCGGAACGTACTCTGGTTGACCTACGAGGTTCGGTAGTAACTTGATCCGAAGTTTCATGATCATCATCATTAGCTTCCTCACTAATTGGTGTAGGCATCACTGGAACTGATTTCCGTGATGAACTAATTTCCAATTCGGGAGAAGGTACAATTACCTCATCAAGTTCTACTTTCCTCCCACTCACTTCTTTCGAGAGAAATTCTCTAGAAAGGATCCATTCTTAGCAACGAATATCTTGCCTTTGGATCTGTGATAGAAGGTGTACCCAACAGTCTCCTTTTGGTATCCTATAAGACACATTTCTCAGATTTGGGTTCGAGCTTATCAGGTTGAAGCTTTTTCACATAAGCATCGCAGCCCCAAACTTTAAGAGAAGACAATTTTGGTTTCTTGCCAAACCACAGTTCATATGGCGTCGTTTCAAAGGATTTAGATGGTGCCCTATTTAACGTGAATGCAGTTGTCTCTAATGCATAGCCCTAGAACCATAGTGGTAAATCGGTAAGAGACATCATAGATCACACCATATCTAATAAAGTACAATTATGATGTTCGGAGACACCATTATGATGTGATGTTCTGGGTGGCATGAGTTTGTGAAACTATTCCACACTGTTTAAATTGAAGGCCAAAATCGTAACTCTAATATTCGCCTCTGCGATCAGATCGTAGAAACTTTATTTTCTTGTTACGATGATTCTCCACTTCACTCTGAAATTCTTTGAACTTTTCAACTGTTTCAGACTTGTGTTTCATTAAGTAGATATACCCATATCTGCTCAAATCATCTGTGAAGGTTAGAAAATAATGATACTCGTCGTGAGCCTCAACACTCATTGGGCCGCATACATCACTATGTATTATTTCCAAAAAGTCAGTTGCTCGCTCCATTGTTCCGGAGAACGGAGTTTTAGTCATCTTGCCCATGAGGCATGGTTCGCAAGCGTCAAGTGATTCATAATCAAGTGATTCCAATAGCCCATCAGCATGGAGTTTCTTCATGCGCTTTACACCAATATGACCTAAACGGCAGTGCCACAAATAAGTTGCACTATCATTATTAGTCTTGCATCTTTTGGCTTCAATATTATGAATATGTGTATCACTACGATCGAGATTCAATAAACCATTTATATTAAGTGTATGACCATAGAAGGTTTTATTCATGATCCAATCACATTCATGCTCAACGCAAACACCAAATAACATTTATTTAGGTTCAATAGTAATCCCGAAAGTATAGGGAGTGTGCAATGATGATCATATCAATCTTGGAACCACTTCCAACACACATCGTCACTTCACCCTTAACTAGTCTCTGTTCATTCTACAACTCCTGTTTCGAGTTACTACTCTTAGTAACTTAACCAGTATCAAATACCGAGGGGTTGCTATAAACACTAGTAAAGTACACATCAATAACATGTATATCAAATATAGCTTTGTTCACTTTGCCATCCTTCTTATCCACCAACACTACAGGAAACAGGTAATTTGCCGTCTGTGGATCACAGAAGGAAAAGACCTAAATCCAGACGGCAAAGAGTTTGCCGTCAGGAAGCAGACGGCGAAGTCAGACGGCAAAGATAAGTTGGCAAAGAATCCTTTGCCGTCAGCTTTTCATCGGACAGACGGAAAAATATTTGCCGTCAGCCAAACTACAATTTGCCGTCTCCCGCAAAAATAGTAGACGACAAAGAATGCGGTCTTTGCCGTTAGTCGAAACGTTTTCTTTGCCGTGATCCGGACTAGTTACATACGGCAAAGATTGTTTTTTATTTAAAAAAAAATATGACGTCAGTCCAAGCTTTCGTTGGAGGATACAGCTTCCGTGGTCGCCGGAGTTACCAACTCCGGCAACCGTTGCTTCGGTGGTCACCAGATTCGTTCTCTGTTGCTGTTCGCTGGCCGGGCATGGCTTGCTGACTCGCTCGCGCCACTGCCACAGGGAGGAGTCGCCAAAGGGAGAGAAGGAGCTGCCACTGGAGGGAAAGGAGATGAAGAAGGGAGGAGGCACCGGAGGGGGAGAAGAAGGAGCCGCCGGCCGCCCGCTCACGGGAGGGAGAGAAGGAGTCGCTAGCCGAGTGCCCTCTCTCTACCTCGTCGGACCACGCCAGAAGCAGGAAGATCTGGCGGCGGCGGCCGACGAGCACCGATGCAGCTGGGAGGCACGCGAGGGAGGCCGGGATGGGCGGCGTGACGAAGATGTGGCCGGAGGAGGACGAATCTGGTGGCGATGGTGCTGCTTGACGCCGACGCTGGCAGTTCCCTTCATGGAGAAAGAGAGCCGCCGACGCTAGAGGGAAAGGAGGCGAGGAAGGGAGGAGGAACCAGAGGGGGAAAAGAAGGAGCCTCCGACCACCCTGCCCGCCGGAGGGAGAGGAGGAGTCACTGGCCGGAGTTCCCTGCGTGGAGAAAGAGAGGGGAAGGTGAGGAACGACAAGGTCATCTGGTGGCCGGCGGCAATGGCTACTCCGGTGTGTGCTTGGGCACAAGAAACTCTCGATCTGGAGCGGGGCTGTGGTTTTTTTAGAGAAGTGGGGCTGTGGTTGAGTGCGTTGGACACGTGATGGGTGGGTGGGGCCGCTGGTTGCATGACGTGTGGTGGGCGTGGGATGCAAGGTGGGTTGGCATGGGGCACGGCAGGGTGAGTTGAGTGCATTGAGATGCTGCCATGTCATCGATCCGCGTGGTCGATCCGCGTGGTGTGCTTTCTCTTTGTCGTCTGCCTTTTGTATTACAGACGACAAAGAGTTCACTTTGCTGTTTGTAATATAAAAGGCAGACGGCAAAGATTTTTTGCCATCTGCATTTTATATTACAGACAGCAGAGTGAGCTATTCGCCGTCTTGAACACAAAAGGCTGACGACAAAGATTTTTTGCCATCTGTTTTTTTCTACAGACGGCAAAGTGAGCTCTTTGACGTCTGTGTTTTTTTTTTTTTTGCAGACGGCAAAGTCTATTTTCCCGTTATTTTTTCTTTGCTGTCTGCTGATGACGGCAAACCCATTCTTTGCCGTCTGCCCCGACGAAATGCTGACGGCAAAGAAAGTACTGACGGCAAATCTCATGTTTCCCGTAGTGCAAGTATCTAGGGTAGTTCCACTTACCGCGACCATTTTCTTTGCAGTAGAAGCACTCAGTTTCAGGCTTGGGTCTAGCTTTGGGTTTCTTCATGGGAGTGGCAACTTGCTTGTCATTCTTCTTGAAGTTCCCTTCCTTTTCCCTTTTACTTGAAACTAGTGGTCTTGTCAACCATCAACACTTGATGTTTTTTCTTGATTTCTACCTTCGCCTGATTTTAGCATCGCGAAGAGCTCGGGAATCGTTTTCGTCATCCCTTACATATTATAGTTCATCACAAAGTTCTAGTAACTTGGTGATAGTGACTAGAGAACACTATCAATCAATATATTATCTAGAAGATTAACTCCCACTTGATTCAAGCGATTGCAGTGCCCAGACAATCCGAGCACATGCTCACTGGTTGAGCTATTCTCCTCCATTTTGTAGGTAAAGTACTGTCAGACGTCTCATACCTCTCGACTCGGGCATGAGTCTGAAATACCAATTCCAGCTCTTGAAACATATCATATGCTCCATGGTGTTCAAAACGTTTTTGAAATCCCGGTTCTAAGCCGTATAGCATGGTGCACTAAACTATCAAGTAGTCATCATACCGAGCTTTGTTAAATGTTCATAACGTCTGTATCTGCTCCTGCAATAGGTCTGTCACCTAGCGGTGCATCAAGGACATAATTCTTCTGTGCAGCAATGAGGATAATCCTCTAATCACGGACCAAGTCCGCATCATTGCTACTATCAACTTTCAACTGATTTTTCTCTAGGAACATATCAAAAATAAACAGGGAGCTACATCGCGAGCTATTGATCTACAATATAGATATGCAAATACTATCAGGACTAAGTTCATGATAAATTAAAGTTCAATTAATCATATTACTTAAGAACTCTCACTTAGATAGATATCCCTCTAATCATCTAAGTGATCACGTGATCCATACCAACTAAACCATGTCCGATCATCACGTGAGATGGAGTAGTTTTCAATGGTGAACATCACTATGTTGATCATATCTACTATATGATTCACGATCGACCTTTCGGTCTCAGTGTTCCAAGGCCATATCTGCATATGCTAGGCTCGTCAAGTTTAACCCGAGTATTCTGTGTGTGCAAAACTGGCTTGCACCCGTTGCATGTGAATGTAGAGCTTATCACACCCGATCATCACATGGTGTCTCGGCATGACGAACTGTCGCAACGGTGCATACTCAGGGAGAACACTTATACCTTGGAATTTAGTGAGGGATCATCTTATAATGCTACCGCCGTACTAAGCAAAATAAGATGCATAAAGGATAAACATCACATGCAATCAATATAAGTGATATGATATGGCCATCATCATCTTGTGCCTTTGATCTCCATCTCCAAAGCACAGTCATGATCAGCATCGTCACCGGCTTGACACCTTGATCTCCATCGAAGCATCGTTGTTGTGTCACCAACTATTGCTTCTACGACTATCGCTACCGCTTAGTGATAAAGTAAAGCAATTACATGGCGATTGCATTTCATACAATAAAGCGACAACCATAAGGCTCTTGTCAGTTGCCGATAACTTTTACAAAACATGATCATCTCATACAACAATTTATATATCATGACGTCTTGACCATATCACATCACAACATGCACTGCAAAAACAAGTTAGACGTCCTCTACTTTATTGTTGCAAGTTTTACGTGGCTGCTACGGCTTAGCAAGAACCGTTCTTACCTACGCTTCAAACCCACAACGATTTTTCGTCAAGTGTGATGTCTTCCTTCAACAAGGGCCGGGCGTAGTCACACTCGATTCAACTAAAGCTTTAGAAACAGACACCCACTAGCCACATGTGTGCGAAGCACGTCGGTAGAACCAGTCTCATGAACGCGGTCATGTAATATCGGTCTGGGCCGCTTCATCCAACAATACCGCCGAATCAATGTATGACATGCTGGTAAGCAGTATGACTATTATCGCCCACAACTCTCTGTGTCCTACTCGTGCATATAACATCTACGCATAGACCTGGCTCTGATACCACTGTTGGGGAATGCAGTAATTCCAAAAATTTCCTACGATCACGCAAGATCTTTCTAGGTGATGCAAAGCAACGAGCGGAGAGAGTGTGTCCACGTACCCTCGTAGACTGAAAGCGGAAGCGTTATATCAACGCGGTTGATGTAGTCGTACGTCTTCACGATCCGACCGATCCTAGCACCGAAGGTATGGCACCTCCGTGTTCAGCACACGTTCCGCTCAATGACGTCCCTCGTACTCTTGATCCAGTTGAGGCCGAGGGAGAGTTTCGTCAGCACGATGGCGTGGTGACGGTGATGATGAAGTTAATGGCGCAGGGCTTCGCCTAAGCACTACGACGATTCTTACTACGTCTTGAGCTTGCGTTGGTTTTCCTCGAAGAGGAGAGGGTGATGCAGCAATAGTAGCGTAAGTATTTCCCTCAGTTAGAACCAAGGTATCAATCCAGTAGGAGGCTCCTCAAAATTCCCACGCACCTACACAAACAAACAAAGAACTCGCAACCAACGCAATAAAGGGGTTGCCAATCCCTTCACGGCCACTTGCAAAAGTGAGATCTAATAAACATAGTATGATAAGATAAATATATTTTTAGTATTTTATAATGTAGATGCAAAAAAGTAAAGATGCAAATAAAAGTAGATTGGAAGCAAATATGATAAGAGATAGACACAGGGCCATAGGTTTCACTAGTGGCTTCTCTCGAGATAGCATAAGTATTACGGTGGGTGAACAAATTACTGTCGAGCAATTGATATAAAAGTGAATAATTATGAGATTATCTAGGCATGATCATGTATATAGGCATCACGTCCGCAACAAATAGACCGACTCCTGCCTGCATCTACTACTATTACTCCACACATCGACCGACTCCTGCCTGCATCTAGAGTATTAAGTTCATAAGAACAGAGTAACACATTAAGCAAGATGACATGATGTAGAGGGATAAACTCAAGCAATATGATATAAACCCCATCTTGTTATCCTCGATGGCAACAATACGATACGTGCCTTGCAACCCTTTCTGTCAATAGGTAAGGATACCGCAAGATTGAACCCAAAGCTAAGCACTTCTCCCATGGCAAGAAAGATCAATCTAGTAGGCCAAACCAAACTGATAATTCGAAGAGACTTGCAAAGATAACTCAATCATACATAAAAGAATACAGAGAAGATTCAAATATCATTCATAGATAAACTTGATCATAAACCCACATTTCATCGGATCTCGACAACACCGCAAAAAGAGTTTACATCGAATAGATCTCCACAAGAGAGGGGGAGAACATTGTATTGAGATCCAAAAATAGAGAAGAAGTCATCTAGCTAATAACTATGGACCCGTAGGTCTGTGGTAAACTACTCACAACTCATCGGAGGGGCAAGGATGTTGATGTAGAAGCCCTCCATGGTCGATTCCCCCTCCGGCAGAGTGCCGGCGAAGGCTCCAAGATGAGATCTCACGGATACAGAAGGTTACGGTGGTGGAAATTGTGTTTCGTCTTTCTCCTGGATGTTTTCGGGGTACGTAGGCTTATATAGGAGGAAGAAGTACGTCGGTGGACGCCCAAGGGGCCCACGAGACATGGGGGTGCACTCTCCTATCTCGTGGGAGCCTCGGCTGCTTCTTGACTTGCACTCCAAGTCCTCTGGATCACGTTCGTTCCAAAAATCACGCTCCCGAAGGTTTCATTCCGTTTGGACTCCGTTTGATATTCCTTTTCTTCGAAATAATGAAATAGGAAAAAAACAGCAATATGGGCTGGGCCTCCGGTTAGTAGGTTAGTCCCAAAAATGATATAAATGTGTAAAATAAAGCCCATAAACATCCAAAAGGGGTAATATAATAGCATGGAACAATCAAAAATTATAGATAAGTTAGAGACGTATCAAGCATCCCCAAGCTTAATTCCTGCTCGTCCTCGAGTAGGTAAATGATAAAAAAAGAATTTTTGATGTGGAATGCTGCCTAGCATAATTCATAATGTAATTTTCTTTATTCTGGCATGAATGTTCAGATCCAAATGATTCAAAAAAAGTTCATATTGATAAAAGAAATAGTAACACTGCAAGCATACTAATCAAAGTAATCATGTCTTCTCAAAATAACATGGCAAAAGAAAGTTCATCCCTACAAAATCATATAGTTAGGCTATGCTTCATTTTCGTCACACAAAGATGTTCCCAACTTCTATACCCCGATGACAAGCCAAGCAATTGTTTCATACTTAAATAATCTCAAACTTTTTCAACCTTCACGTAATACATGAGCGTGAGCCACGGATATAGCACTATGGGTGGAATAGAATATGATGATGGGGATTGTGTGGAGAAGACGAAAAAAGGAGAAAGTCTCACATTGACGAGGATAATCAACGGGCTATGGAGATGCCCATCAATTGATGTCAACATGAGGAGTAGGGATTGCCATGCAACGGATGCACTAGAGCTATAAATGAATGCTCAACAAAAGAAAACTAGTGGGTGTGCATCCAACTCGCTTGCTCACGAAGACCTAGGGCATTTGAGGAAGCCCATCATAGGAATATACAAGCCAAGTTCTATAATGAAAAATTCCCACTAGTATGAAAAAAGACAACTTATGAGACTCACTATATGAAAAACATGGTGCTACTTTGAAGCACAATATATGAGACTCACTACATGAAGAACAAGGTGCTACTTTGAAGCACAAGTGTGGAAAAAGAGATGGTAACATTGACTTTTTTATTTATTTTCTTTTCTTTTCTTTTTTTTCTTATTTTTTTGGGCCTTTTTTTGGCCTTTCTTTTTTTTTCTTTTGGCCTTTCTTTTTTTTCTTTGGGCAATGCTCTAATAACGATGATCATCACACTTCTATTGATTACAATATATGAATTACAACTCAAAACTAGAAAAAATACGACTCTATATGAATGCCTCCGGCGGTGTACCGGGATGGTGCAATGAATCAAGAGTGACATGTATGAAAAATAATGCATGGTGGCTTTGCCACAAATACGATGTCAACTACATGATCATGCAATGGCAATATGACAAAAGTAATGTATGTCATGATGATAATGAACGGAACGGTGGAAAGTTGCATGGCAATATATCTCGGAATGGCTATGGAAATGCCATAATAGGTAGGTATGGTGGCTGTTTTGAGGAAGATATAAGGAGGTTTATGTGTGAAAGAGCGTATCATATCACGGGGGTTGGATGCACCGCGAAGTTTGCACCAACTCTCAAGGTGAGAAAGGGCAATGCATGCATCAAGAGGCTAGCAAAGGCGGAAAGGTAAAAGTGTGTATAATCCATGGACTCAACATTAGTCAAAAGAACTCATATACTTATTGCAAAAATTTAGAAGTCATCAAAAATCAAGTACTACGCGCATGCTCCTAGGGGAATAGATTGGTAGGAAAAGACCATCGCTCGTCCCCGACCGCCACTCATGAGGATGCACAAGCCAGGTACACTTCATGTTTCAAATTTGTTACACAACTTTAACCATACGTGCATGCTACGGGACTTGCTAACTTCAACACAAGCATTCTTTAAATTCATAATCACCCAACTAGCATCACTTTAATATCACTACCTCCATATCTCAAAACAATTATCAAGTATCAAATTGATCATAGCATCCAATTCACTTCCTATGATAGTTTTTATTATACCCAACTTGGATGCCTATCATTCTAGGACCAATTTTATAACCATAGAAAATACCAAGCTGTTCTAGAAGACTCTCAAAATAATATAAGTGAAGCATGAGAGACTAATAGTTTCTACAAAATAAGTCACCACCGTGCTCTAAAAGATATAAGTGAAGCACTAGAGCAAAAACTATCAAGCTCAAAAGATATAAGTGAAGCACATAGAGTATTCTAACAAATTCTAATTAAATAGGCTTCTAACAAAAGGTGTGTACAGCAAGGATGATTGTGGTAAACTAAAAAGCAAAGACTAATATAATGCACGATGCTCCAAGCAAAACACATATCATGTGGTGAGTAAAAATATAGCTCCAAGTAAAGTTACCAATGAACGAAGACGAAAGAGGGGATGCCTTCCCGGGGCATCCCCAAGCTTAGGATTTCGGCTATTCTTGAATATCTTGGGGTGCCTTGGGCATTCCCAAGCTTAGGCTCTTGCCACCCTTTATTCCATAGTCCATAAAAGCTTTACCCAAAACTTGAAAACTTCACAACACAAAACTCAACAGGAATTCTTATAAGCTCCGTTAGTGAAAGAAAACAAAATCACCACATAAGGTACTGTAATGAACTCCTTCTTTATTTATTTTGGTGTTAAACCTACTGTATTCCAACTTCTCTATGGTTTATAAACTATTTTACTAGCCATAGATGCATCAAAATAGGCAAACAACACACGAAAAACAGAATCTGTCAAAAATAGAACAGTCTGTAGCAATCTGTAACTAACGCAAACTTCTGCAACTCTAAAACTCCTACCAAAATAGGAAGTTCTGGACAATTTGTCTATTGAACAGCATAAAAAAGAATCAATGCAAAATCACGTTCCTGTGATTTAACAAAATTATATTCATGCGCGCAAAGTTTCTGTTTTTCAGCAGAATCAAATCAACTATCATCATAGGTTATCCTATAGGTTCTACTTGGCACAAACACTAATTAAAAGATAAAAACACATCTAAACAGAAGGTAGATGCAATATTTATTACTAAACAGGAGAAAATACATAAAGAAAATTGGGTTGCCTCCCAACTAGCGGTTATCGTTTAACGCCCCTAGCTAGGCATAAAAGCAAAGATAGATCTAACGAGTGCCATCTTTGGCACTAAATTCATAAGTAGCCCGCATGATAGATTCAAAAGGTAATTTGAATTTCTTTCTTGGAAAGTGCTCCATGCCTTTCTTTAATGGAAATTGGAATCTAATATTCCCTTCCTTCATATCAATAATCGTGCCAATCTTTCGAAGGAAAGGTCTACCAAGAATAATAGGGCAAGAAAGATTGCAATCTATATCAAGAACGATAAAATCCACGGGCACCAAATTTCTATTTGCCACAATGGGAACATCATTGATCCTTCCCATTGGCTTTTTTAATGGTGGAATCCGCAAGGTGCAAATTTAAAGAGCAATCATCAAGATCATGGAAACCTAGAATATCACATAAAGTTTTCTGAATCGTGGAAACACTAGCACCCAAATCACACAAAGCAAAACACTCATGATCTTTAATTCTAATCTTTATAGTAGGTTCCCACTCATCATTAAGTTTTCTAGGTATAGAAACTTCCAAATTAAGTTTTTCATCATAAGATTGCATCAAGGCATCAACAATATGTTTGGTAAAAGCTTTGTTTTGACTATAAGCATGAGGAGAATTAACAACAGATTGCAAGAAGGAAATACAACCTTCTAAAGAACAATTATCATAATCAAAATCCTTGAAATCCGAGATAGTGGGTTCAACGCTATTTAAAGTTGTGACCTCTCCAATCCCACTTTTACCAAATTTAGCATCAAGATCTAAAAACTCCGAATTCTTGGGACGCCTTCTAGGTAAAGTTGACTCATCATCAGTCCCATAATTATCAAGATTCATATTGCAAAACATAGATCTAATAGGAGACGCATCAATAACTTTAAGATCCTCATCATTATTTTCATGGAAACTAGAAGAACACGCTTTTATAAAGCTATCTTTCTTAGCACGCAATCTAGCGGTTCTTTCCTTACACTCATCAATGGAAATTCTCATTCCTTTGAGAGACTCATTGATATCAGGCTTAGGAGGAGAAGATCTAAGTTTAAGAGAATCAACATCAAGCTTAAAGTCTATCAACGTTCCTAGCCAAATCATCAACTTTGAGCAATTTTTCTTCAAGCAAAGCATTAAAATTCTTTTGGGAAATCATAAATTCGTTCACACTATTCTCAAAATCAGAGGGCATCTTATTAAAATTACCATAAAAAATGTGTAGGAATTTCCATAATTATTAGAGGAATTACTAGGGAACGGTCTAGCATTAAAGTTTCCTCTATAACAATTGTTTCCAAAACTATTGCTACCAACAAAATTCACATCCATAGATTCATTATTGTTCTCAATCAAAGAAGACAAAGGCATATCATTGGGATCAAGAGGAGTATTTTTAGTAGCAAACAATTTCATAAGTTCATCCATCTTTCCACTCAAAACATTGATTTCTTCTATAGCATGCACTTTTTTACTAGAAGATCTTTCGGTGTGCCATTGAGAATAATTAGCCATAATATTATCAAGAAGTTTTGTAGCATCTCCTAACGTGATTTCCATAAATGTGCCTCCCGCGGCCGAATCTAAGAGATTTCTAGAAGCAAAGTTCAAACCGGCATAAAATTTTTGTATGATAATCCATAAATTCAAACCATGAGTAGGGCAATTGTGAAGCATCAATTTATTCTTTCCCAAGATTGGGCAACATGCTCATGATCAAGTTGTTTAAAATTCATAATATCATTCCTAAGAGTGATAATCTTAGCGGGAGGAAAATACTTAGAGATAAAAGCATCTTTGCACTTGTTCCAAGAATCAATACTATTTTTAGGCAAAGACTAAAACTAAACTTTAGCACGATCTCTAAGAGAAAACAGAAATAACTTTAATTTGACAATATTGTTATCCGTATATTTCTTCTTTTGCATATCACACAAATCAACAAAGTTGTTTAGATGAGTAGCGGCATCTTCACTAGGAAGGCTGGCGAATTGATCTTTCATAACAAGATTCAGCAAAGCAGTATTGATTTCACAAGACTCAACATCATTAAGAGGAGCAATCGGAGTATTAAGGAAATCATTATTATTGGTATTCGAGAAATCACACAATTTGGTATTATATTGTTCCATGGAAACAAGTAATCCAACACACAAGCAAACAGAAAAAGGCAAGCAAAAAAGAGAGGAGGAGATTGGGAAAAAGAGGGCGAATAAAACGACAAGGGTGAAGTGGGGGAGAGGAAAACGAGAGGCAAATGGCAAATAATGTAAATGCGAGGGAGATGGGTTTGTGATGGGTACTTGGTATGTCTTGACTTGAGCGAAGACCTCCCTAACGGCGCCAGAAATCCTTCTTGCTACGCCTTGAGCTTATGTTGGTTTTCCTCAAGAGGAGAGGGTGATGCAGCAATAGTAGCGTAAGTATTTCCATCAGTTTTTGAGAACCAAGGTATCAATTCAGTAGGAGGCTCCTCAAAAGTCCCACGCACCTACACAAACAAACAAAGAACTCGCAACCAACGCAATAAAGGGGTTGTCAATCCCTTCACGGCCACTTGCAAAAGTGAGATCTAATAAAGATAGTATGATAAGATAAATATATTTTTAGTATTTTATAATATAGATGCAAAAAAGTAAAGATGCAAATAAAAGTAGATTGGAAGCAAATATGATAAGAGATAGACCAGGGGGCCATAGGTTTCACTAGTGGCTTCTCTCGAGATAGCATAAGTATTACGGTGGGTGAACAAATTACTGTCGAGCAATTGATAGAAAAGCGAATATTTATGAGATTATCTAGGCATGATCATGTATATAGGCATCACGTCCACAACAAGTAGATCGATTCCTGCCTGCATCTACTACTATTACTCCAAACATCGACCGACTCCTTCCTGCATCTAGAGTATTAAGTTCATAAGAACATAGTAACGCATTAAGCAAGATGACATGATGTAGAGGGATAAACTCAAGCAATATGATATAAACCCCATCTTGGTATCCTCGATGGCAACAACACAATACGTGCCTTGCAACCCTTTCTGTCACTGGGTAAGGACCCCGCAAGATTGAACCCAAAGCTAAGCACTTCTCCCATGGCAAGAAAGATCAATCTAGCAGGCCAAACAAAACTGATAATTCGAAGAGACTTGCAAAGATAACTCAATCATACATAAAAAAAATTCAGAGAAGATTCAAATATTATTCATAGATAAACTTGATCATAAACCCACATTTCATCGGATCTCGACAAACCCCGCAAAAAGAGTTTACATCGAATAGATCTCCACAAGAGAGGAGGAGAACATTGTATTGAGATCCAAAAAGAGAGAAGAATCCATCTAGCTAATAACTATGGACCCATAGGTCCGTGGTAAACTACTCACAACTCATCGGAGGGGCAATGATGTTGATGTAGAAGCCCTCCATGGTCGATTCCCCCTCCGGCAGAGTGCCAGCGAAGGCTCCAAGATGAGAGCTCGCGGATACAGAAGGTTACGGTGGTGGAAATTGTGTTTCTTCTTTCTCCTGGATGTTTTCGGGGTAAGTAGGCTTATATAGGAGGAAGAAGTACGTCGGTGGACGCCCGAGGGGCCCACGAGACAGGGGGCGCACCCTATAGGGGGGGCGCCCTCCTATCTCGTGGGAGCCTCGGCTGCTTCTTGACTTGTACTCCAAGTCCTCTAGATCACGTTCGTTCCAAAAATCACGCTCCCGAAGGTTTCATTCCGTTTGGACTCCGTTTGATATTCCTTTTCTTGAAATCTGAAATAGGCAAAAAACAGCAATATGGGCTGGGCCTCCGGTTAGTAGGTTAGTCCCAAAAATGATATAAATGTGTAAAATAAAGCCCATAAACATCCAAAAGGGGTAATATAATAGCATGGAGCATTCAAAAATTATAGATACGTTGGAGACGTATCAACGATATGACCGAGGTGTTAACTATGGAGGGGGGGGGGGCGCCGCACATGGCTAGGATCAATTGATGTGTGTTCTACGGGTGCCCTCCCCACGTATATAAAGGAGGGAGAGGGAGGGAGGCAGCCTAGGGCGCGCCCAAGTAGGAGGAATCCTACTTGGGCCCCTAGTCCAATTCGGTCCCCCTACCATATTTGGACAAGGGGGAAAGGAAGGAGGGGGGAGGGGAAGGAAGTAGGAGTCCTACTTCATACTTTCCTTTTCCTCCTCTCCTTTCCCGTTCTCCCCACGTGGCTGGCCCTATAGGAGGCGCAACAGCCCCTTGTGGGCTTGTAAATTCCCTTACTTGGCCCATTAAGCCCATATATTTGTTGGGGGTTGCCCGGAACCCCTTCCGGTGACCCGGTATCACCCGGAACACTTTCGGTGTCCTAATATAGCCTTCAAATATATGAATCTTTACCTCTCGACCATTTCGAGACTCCTCGTCATGTTCGTGATCTCATCCAGGACTCCGAACAAACTTCGGTCATCAAATCACATAACTCATAATACAAATCATCATCGAACATTAAGCGTGCGGACCCTACGGGTTCGAGAACTACGTAGACATGACCGAGACACATCTCCAGTCAATAACAATAGTGGAACATGGATGCTCATGTTGGCTCCTACATATTGTACGAAGATCTTTATCGGTCAAACCGCATAACAACATATGTTGTTCCCTTTGTCATCGGTATGTTACTTGCCCGAGATTCGATCGTCGGTATCCTCATACCTAGTTCAATCTCATTACCGGCAAGTCTCTTTACTCGTTCTGTAATGCTTCATCTCGCAACTAACTCATTTGTCACATTGCTTGCAAGGCTTATAGTGATGTGCATTACCGAGAGGGCCCAGAGATACCTCTCCGATACACGGAGTGACAAATCCTAATCTCAATCTATGCCAACCCAACAAACACCTTCAGAGACACCTGTAGAGCATCTTTATAATCACCCAGTTACATTGTGACGTTTGATAGCACACAAGGTGTTCCTACGGTATTCGGGAGTTGCATAATCTCATAGTCGAGGAACATGTATAAGTCATGAATAAAGCAATAGCAATAAAACTTAACGATCATAATGCTAAGCTAACGGATGGGTCTTGTCCATCACATCATTCTCTAATGATGTGATTCCGTTCATCAAATGACAACACATGTCTATGGTCAGGAAACTTAACCATCTTTGATTAACGAACTAGTCTAGTAGAGGCATACTAGGTACACTTTGTTTTGTTTATGTATTTACACATGTATCAAGTTTCCGGTTAATACAATTCTAGCATGAATAATAAGCATTTATCATGATATAAGGAAATAAAATAATAACTTTATTATTGCGTCTAGGGCATATTTCCTTCACCATGCCAGGCAGATCGAAGCCGGCATGCCGACCAGCTCCCCCGAGGTCTCCGACGATGACCCAACGATGGAGACAGGCTCAGACAAAGGCTTAGCGCCGGAGCTCGCATTGGTACATGTTGGCTTGACCATGGAGCAGGCGCAGGTGCACTTCAACACCACGATGGCGTAGCAGTAGCCCGCGCTGATGCCTATGTCACTGTTATGACAGGCACAGGAGGAGCAGCGGTACAACGTGGCCCTTCTCGATCCGCACCGAATGGCGTAGTTCCAGATCCACAATGAGCGAGTGAGCGAGGAAGCCATGGCAGCCATTGTCAGTGTCAAAACCGGCGGATCTCGGGTAGGGGGTCCCGAACTGTGCATCTAAGGCTAATGGTAACAGGAGGCGGGGGACACAATGTTTACCCAGGTTCGGGCCCTCTCTATGGAGGTAATACCCTACTTCCTGCTTGATTGATCTTGATGATATGAGTATTACAAGAGTTTATCTACCACGAGATCGTAGAGGCAAAACCCTAGAAGCTAGCCTATGATTATGATTGTTCTCGTCCTATGGACTAAACCCTCCGGTTTATATAGACACTTGAGGGGGCTAGGGTTACACAAAGTTGGTTACAGAGAAGGAAATCTACATATCTGAATTGCCAAGCTTGCGTTCCGCGCAAAGGATAGTCCCACCTGGACACAAGACGAAGTCTTCAATCTTGTATCTTCATAGTCCAACAGTCCGGCACAAGTACATAGTCCGGCTGTCCGAGGACCCCCTAATCCAGGACTCCCTCAGTAGCCTCTGAACCAGGCTTCAATGACGATGAGTCCGGCGCGCAGATTGTCTTCTGCATTACAAGGCGGGTTCCTTGTCCGAATACTTCAAGGTAGATCTTGAACACATGAAGCATGTCCGGCTCTGCAAAACAAATTCCACGTACCACCGTAGAGAGCACAATATCCCACAAATCTAATCCGCTGACAACTTTTCATAGCATGACATCACGCTACAGCCCGGTCATTATTTGAACCATTTTTCTCAACCTGCTACTGCACATCTTGCGAGGCGGTTTTATCGCACGCCTTGTCGGGCAGAGATCGTGTCCCCTTATCACGGGATTCTCATCAATACGGGTGTGGGTAACCCAACTGCGCCATCAACGTGGCATTTGGGGAATAAGTGAGTTTACGGGGCAAGTGGGGACGTGCACAGTTTTTACCGCCTTTATAAAGAGATAAGGATTCCCCTTTTTCACCCACGCATTCTTCTTCCTCTGCTCATCCATTCTCGTCCGCTCGAGCTCCAGCGCCCAATCGTTCGCCTTCTCCGCCCACCAAGGCCCTCCGAAAATGTCCAGATCCGGAGCAGGAGGCAAGTGGATGGCCTCTACCGTCCGAGGGAAGGATATCAAAAAGCTACGGGAGGCCGGGTATCTGGCCAAGAAAATCAGCCATCGTCTCCTGACGGCGGGACAGATCGTCCCTACTCCGGAACCCCACGAGAGGGTTGTATTCCTCCTTTACTTTGTACGCGGGATAGGGTTTCCCCTCCACCCATTCGTTCGTGGCATCATGTATTACTATGGGATCGATTTTCATGATCTATCCCCCAATTCCTTCCTCAACATCTCGACATTCATCGTCGTGTGCGAGGCCTTTCTCCGCATCTCGCCACACTTCAGCTTATGGTTGAAGATCTTTAATGTGAAGCCCAAGGTAGTGAGCGGCGAGCACACTGAGTGTGGAGGTGCCATGGTGACCAAGATGCCCAACGTCACATGGCCATCAGGTACTTTCAATGATTCCATCAAAGGGTGGCAACAGCAGTGGTTCTACATCATCGAGCCACGCGGCACGAAATGGGTCGCAGCTCCCGAATTCCGATCCAGAGCTCCCCTGCGGCTTACATCCTGGCCCAAGAAGGGCCTGAACTGGTCTTCGCCCAATGAGTTGTCGGTGCTCCAGACACGCGTCAAGGATATGGAAGACAAGAATATCAAACTTGTCAATGTAGTCCAGGTGATGTTAGTTCGCCGGATTCTCCCTTGCCAACATAGGGCCTGCAATTTATGGGAATTCGACCCGGCCAAGCACCAGACCCTGCTAGAGTTCTTTGGCTCATTGCACAAAGACATCTGGAAGGTGCTCTTTAAGTCTGGCAAATCGTGGCCGGACTCAGCCGAGGACCGCGGGTATCAACTGTCCCGCCCTGCAAGTTCGGTAAGTCATCGTACGTTGGCAAGTCATAGGTTTTATTTGCATAATCCAAGGGAAATGCAATTCTCCTAGGGCTGGACGAAGAAGGCGCGGCGGATCCACTGTCCGGCCCCATAGCCAGAAGAACCAGCCAGCCCACTTCTGACGAAGATGCTGGTCCCGGCGCCTTATAAGGCTTCGAAGAAGAAAACCGAGAGGGAGGCCAAAGAGACCAGGGGCGGCCTTCGTCGCCGCAGCACTTCGGACACAATATTCGAAGATTCCGAGGCCCGCTCCTCCTGCAAGGAGGACGAGGAAGAGGAGGAAAACCAGTCCCCCCCAGCGAGGGGAGGAAAGAAAAGGACGGCCTCCACACACTTGGAGGCCGAGTCGCCTAAGAAGGGAAAAACTCCCCTTCCGGAGGAGTCCGCCACTGCTACCAACAGCAGCCCGGAGTGGGATCCCAGGGTCCAGCCCCTAGTGAACTCGTGAGTATATAAAATCCGAACACATTTGCACATCCAGACTCACTATTTCATGATGTTTTAATCATTGAGCCACACTTTTTTGCAGTCCGGCGAGGTCCCACACCGAACAATCCTCATCGGAGGATTTACTGGGCTCGGATGCTATGGACAGCGGACACCTCAAGGCCCCTTCCCCAAAACACGTGAACGGGCAATCGAGGTATCGTCCAGAGACCTGCACCAAGGAGGGGGAGATCGTCAAGGCGGCACCAGGAGGTCAAACTTCAGGGGCCGGACACACGGGAGAAAAGGCTTCATGGACGTCGACGGCTGGGGCTATCTCGAATTCGGCCCCCAGCCGGACACAATTCCGGAGACCGATACGGCTCCAGAATCAGGCAGGCAGCCTCCCTCGGCTGGAGGGGGTGCGCCTGTTCTACCGGCAACCTCTATCCAACTAGAGGTGTCGGATACTTTATCGGCGGCGCTGAAGAGCGCCTCCATCGTTGAAGAACACCGTGCCCTTATGGTTGCGGTGATTGAGAAGATTCATCACGAGAGTGGGCTGAATGAAGCCTGCATCAGTCTTATAACGGGCTTTGAGGTATGTTTTGTGAGGTTTCAAAGAGTGTTATAATATAGGTAGTAGCCCCTGATACACTGTTCGGCGAAAGAAAGAACCGGACAGAGGATCAAATATATGTTCGCAGGAGACTCACCTTATGGCATCTCTCCCTCTTTTTTTATAAGCAGGCGTCTGTAGCAACTGCCGCCTCTCATACTGCGGAAGTCTACAGACTGAAGCAGAGTCTAGAGCGGGCCGAAGAAGAACTCTGCCGAGTGAAGAAGCAGTTAGAGGATAACCAATGTATGCAAAAACCTTGTTCGCATTCAGCGCGAATGAATAAGTTAGTATTATGAAAATATTTTTATGATGCGCTCTAGGGGCGACGACCAAAATTGAGGCTCTTAAGAAGGTTGTGGCCGAAGCCGAGAAGAAGGCAGCCGTAGAGCAGGCTCTTCGCGAAAAGCACGAGGCTAGGGTTATTGAAGCTGAGCAAGAGCTCCAAGAGGCCATGAAGAAATGTGAGAACTTGGAGCAGAGTGTAACAGAGAAAGAATCCGAACTCTCCCAAGCTCATCAAGCCGCATGTGATGCCCGGGGGGAAGCCCAAGGCACCCGGCAGGAAATCCAGGAGGCGAGGAAGATCGTGGCGGGTAATGCTTTTTCTATGCAAAGCGGGTATTTGAAGGGAGAAAATCATGTTTACTAATTTGAATTCGTATTTCTCCAGGGGTATTTGTGGAGCTGTCGTGCAGCATATCTTGTCGCAGTATCTGGCGGCAAAATATCCGGTGCCTTTTGCCGATCAATTGAAACAGCTGATCGAACTGCATAAGGCGGCCGAACTAGCCAAGAAGGATTTAATTATCCGGCTATGGCATGCCGAGCCGATTCCCAGCAGTTATTTCGGGCTCATAAAGCGGCTTGTGAGTGCCTGCCCTCGACTTGAAGTCATCAAGCGGTCGATCTGTATGGAGGTTGCGTGAATGGCCTTCGCCCGCGCGAAGGTGCACTGGGCGAAGATGGATGCTGAAAAGGCGATGACGAAGGACCGCCCGGAGGAAGGAGCACCACAAGCCCGAGTTATATTATGATAGTGTCCTGAAAGGATCCTGCCTTGTGGCGGAGCAATGCGCCAAGGACATTATATTCCCATGAATACAATCATGTTGTCCTATGTAATGTTAGACAGGGTCATTTCTATTATGTATTGCCTATTATTTGAAAGTTTTTCCTCCTGTGCGGCCGTTTTATATATTAATCCTGAGAGTTGGCTACCGTCACCTTCTCGCCTCACGTAGGAAGCAGGGGGTGTTCGGGATGAACCTGAGCACTCTTTACCCCAGTTTTGGGTCCTTGAAGGAGGTGTTCAGCGCAACGAACCAGGCAATCGGACTATAAGGCTTTATCACTCTCACTTAGCCATAGGAGTTTGACAAAAGAAAGGTAGGCGCTGCCCCTGGTGTTCGGAAGACCACACTAGGGGCTCTATAAGCACCTGATTGGAAGAAAAGCCGATCCGTCACACGTTGCATTAGTTATCGCATAATGCGGAAGAAATCCTTAAAGATTTTGCAACCTCTCGAACAGCTGACCAGCTCTTGCCGTATCATGACAGTCAGTTTTCGGCTTTCTCTACTGAGGCGTTCGTCCGGAAGAACCGGGACACGATCGCGATAGTTCTCCCTTTACTACCCTAGCCGATATAGCGGAACGCAGGGTAGCAAACACAAGAGCCGGGCAACCCAACTATTGACCCAAGACATGATTCAGAGCTGATGCATATAATGCTATAAGTCCGGGGTGCCGAACGACCGTGAAGGTGTTCGGACTTTATTGCCGTATTACGGGTACAACGAGGCCACTGGCATATTAAGGCATATCGCAGTGTGTCGGATGCCATTTGACAAAGAATATCAATAAGAAAGAGCAGCAAGCAAGCGTCATATAAAGCCACATATTGTAATTGAATAATACGTCGATGCGTACGGGTACATATCGTGTGATAAAAAGAAATATGACTTCAGAACCTGTTGTGACCCGGGGAGGGAAGCCGTGTGCGGATCCGGGTAATAATCGGATGGTCATCAAGGGGAATATCTAAGGACTCCCGTACGTGATCGAGCTATTTCCTTCCATTGTATGTTCATCCCTTCGTGGGTCTGGTCGCCATGTCGCCAGTGATGGCCTACACAAAAGTGGACCTGCAAGGAAAGTGCAAAAAGATGTTTGTGTGCCACGGAGCGGTTAAACCGTATTATGTGTCCTAGCCTGGCATTGTCTCCGCCTACCGCTGGAGTGATTAATTGAGCTCTTGATGAGCTGGGCTATCCTACCGCATAGTAGTTCAGACTCTTTCGACTATGTCTGGGAGGCTGGCTGTCGAATGAAGGTTCGATTGAAAAATGCCACTCTGCACTTCTACTGCTAAGGCGGCGTTGTGCTCTTTAGTACGGGGGGAGCGTTTGCCATTAACTTTTATGACGCCGCGTGGACCGGGCATTTTGAGCTTAAGATAAGCATAATGTGGTACCACATTGAATTGAGAGAACACGGCTCATCCAAGCAGTGCATGATAGCTGCTGCGAAAAGGGGCGATGCTAAAGACTAACTCTTCGTTATGGTAGTTGTTCGGATGCCCGAAGACTAGTTCCACAGTGATGGAGCCTGTACAGCGGGCCTCCACACCTGGTATCACACCTTTAAAGGTGGTTTTAGTGGGTTTGATCTTTGAAGGATCGATTCCCATCTTACGCACTGTATCCTGATAAAGCAGGTTCAGGCTGCTGCCTCCGTCCATAAGGACTCATGTGAGGTGGAATCCGTCAATTATTGGGTCGAGGACTAATGCGGCTGAGTTGCCCTGACAAATATTGTCCGGGCAATCCTTACGATTGAAGATGATCGGGCCGGACGACCATATGTTATATTTTGGGGCGACTGGCTCCGCTGCGTCGGCATCCCTAAGTGTGCGCCTCCGCTCCGGTTTGGGAATATGGGTGGCGTTTATCATATTCACCGTTTTAATTTGCGGAGGGAACTTCTTTTTCCCTCCTATGTTCGGTGACCGGGCTCCTCATCATCGTCATCGTTTTGCGACCCCTTCTCCTTGTTTTCGACACCTGACCTGCCGGCTTGTTTGAAGACCCGGCATTCTCTGTTGGTATGATTGGCTGGTGTTCCTGGGGTGCCGTGAATTTGGCATGAACGGTCGAGTATACGGTCCAGACTGGACGTGCCCGGACTGTTTCTTTTGAGTTGTTACTTCCTTTTACCGGTATTAGAGCCGCTGAATCCAGCATTGACGGTCGTGTCTTCGGCTTTGTCGCCATTATTTCGACGCTTGTACGTGTTTGCTGCGTCGGGGCTTGCCGTTGTTATCTCCTGGTTCAGAAGTCCCAGGCTTGCTTGATTTGTTGTTGCTACAAGCTAGCCAGTTATCCTCGCCCGCACAAAAGCGGGTCATGAGTGTCGTGTGGGCTGCCACGAACTTCGGCTTCTGTTGGCCAAGGTGTCGGGCAAGCCACTCGTCACGGATGTTGTGCTTAAAGGCCGCTAGGGCTTCGGCATCCCGACATTCGGCAATTTGGTTCTTTTTAATTAGGAACCGAGTCCAGAATTTCCTGGCTGACTCTCGGGCTGTTGGGTTATGCGACTTAGATCATCAAGATCCGGTGGTATGCGTAAGTGCCCTGGAAGTTATCCAGGAATGTGTATTCCAGGTTCTCCCAACTTCCAATGGAGTTTACCGGCAAACTATTCAGCCAATGCCGAGCCGGTCCCTTAAGTTTTAGTGGGAGGTACTTGATGGCATGTAGATCATCGCCGTAGGCCATGTGAATGTGGAGGAGGAAATCTTCTATCCATACCGCGGGGTCTGTAGTCCCATCGTAGGGCTCGATATTCACGAGTTTAAACCCTTCTGGGAATTCATGTTCCATTACTTCGTCGGTGAAGCATAGGGGGTGTGTGGCGCCTCTATGCCGGGCTACATCACGACGCAGTTCAAATGAGCCTAGTCTGTTGTATTCGGCCCGGCCGGATTTGTATTTAGTATATCCGGCGTGGCGGTCATCGTCATGCGTTGGGGCGCGCCCCTGTGATCCGTAGATCAATCTTGACTGTCCTGCTTTGTTTTCCAATTCGTCTCGCAGGTCAAGCGTGTAGCCCCTGGCCTTCGTGTTTTTATTTGTTTGGCGACGGGGTGCGGGCTCGTGTTCGGGCTGATACGCCGCTTTATCTCGGCCACGAGGCGGCCGGTCAGCCGCATCCTGCGCTGGTAGTGTAGGCTCTAGTGCCTCCTCCTTGAATTGAGGTAACAACCTGCGCTACGGGTAACTTTTGGTTGGGCGCCCGAGTCCGTATTCCTTGGCTGCCAGGACCTCTGTCCATCTATCAGTTAGCAGATCTTGATCAGCTTGAAGCTGCTGCTGCTTTTTCTTCAGGCTTTTTGCAGTGGCTATAAGCCGGCGCTTGAAGCGCTCCTGCTCGACGGGATCCTCAGGCACGATGAATTCTTCGTCGCCGAGGCTCACCTCGTCTTCGGAGAGGGGCATGTAATTGTCATCCTCCGAGTCTCCATCCATTGCCTGTTTATCAGGGCTAGCTTGCCCATCCTCCCGTCCGGCTTGCTCGAAGCTTGGCTGGGCGGGATTGTTTTCGTCTTCGGCATCATCTGGAGTGCTATTGTCTCTTGTGCCGGTATCACTATTTTTTCTGTGATGGGGCTTAGAGTGGCGCCGCTGACACCGGTGCTTAGATTGCTTCTCAAGGGGATTATCCTCCGTTGCCTCGTCGACATTGCTTTCTTTGGGTGTGCCTACCATATATATATATATATATCATATGATGAGGTGGTTGTCCAGCGCCCTGTGGGCGGTGGTTCCTGTTCTTCTCCGGCATCATCGTCCATACCGTCGATGTCTTCGGAGTCGAAATCAAGCATGTCGGTTAAGTCGTCGATAGTGGCTATTAAGTGGGTGGTGGGTGGGAAACGAATTTCTTCGTCGTCCGCTTCCCACTCAAGCCGGACATAGTTCAGCCAGGAGTCTCCTGACAGGGAGAGGGATTTCAACGAAGTTAGCACGTCGCCCAAGGGCGAGTGCTGAAAGATATCCGTGGAGGTAAACTCCATGATCGGTGCCCAATCAGTTTCGATAGGCACGGATGCACGCGGTTCGGAGCCTATGGCCGGAGACGAGTCCGAGGGTCCGATGGCACAGACCTCATTGAAGGCGAAGTCTGTGTTCGGCTCTATCGGCGATGAGTGTGCGGCCTCCGTGGCAGGGTCTATCCACTCGTCCTCGGATGGCACGATCTGCTCCGGATCTAAGGCCAGGGCAGCTGCAGGTGCGTTCTCCTGAACACCGTCTGATGGCAGATCTAAGTCATGCTCATTGTGGCTGACGGCCTTTTGTCATGGGCTCGAATCCGTCGAAGATCAAGTCTCCGCGGATGTCGGCGGTGTAGTTCGAGCTTCCAAACCTGACACGATGGCCAGGGGCGTAGCTATCGATCTGCTCCAGATGGCCAAGCGAGTTGGCCCGCAGTGCGAAGCCGCCGAATACGAAGATCTGTCCGGGGAGGAAAACCTCACCCTGGATCGCATCGTTGTGGATGATTGAAGGAGCCATCAAGCCTTATGGTGACGACACAGTGGAACTCTCAATGAAAGCACCAATGTCGGTGTCAAAACCGGCGGATCTCGGGTAGGGGGTCCCGAACTGTGCGTCTAAGGCTAATGGTAACAGGAGGTGGGGGACACAATGTTTACCCAGGTTCGGGCCCTCTCTATGGAGGCATTACCCTACTTCCTGCTTGATTGATCTGGATGATATGAGTATTACAAGAGTTTATCTACCACGAGATCGTAGAGGCTAAACCCTAGAAGCTAGCCTATGATTATGATTGTTCTCGTCCTACGGACTAAACCCTCCGGTTTATATAGATACCGAAGGGGGCTAGGGTTACACAGAGTCGGTTACAGAGAAGGAAATCTACATATCCGAATTGCCAAGCTTGCCTTCCACGCAAAGGAGAGTCCCACCCGGACACGAGACGAAGTCTTCAATCTTGTATCTTCATAGTCCAACAGTCCGGCACAAGTACATAGTCCGGCTGTCCGAGGACCCCTTAATCCAGGACTTTCGAGCCATGGCATGGTAAACCCCAACTTCGTCGCCGAGCACCAAACGCTCTACAAGGCAGCCCGCGCTCAAGCCGCCGCTCGCAACACACAGGTGGCGCGGCCGGGCGCGGACAATAGGTTATCAGAATCGCGATTTTGAATCGGATCGAAGCTTCAACTATAGTATCGCAAATCGTAGAATCTTCACTATCAGGATCGTAGAAACGTAGATTCTAAGAACTAAAATCGTAGAATCCGAGGGGTTAGTTTGGATCATAAAGTCGTAGAATCGTATAACAGAATCGCGATTCTCACAACCTTGGTGGACATGTAGGCGGTTGATACGTCTCCAACGTATCTATAATTTTTTTATTGCTCCATGCTACTTTATCTATTGTTTTGGACTACAATGGGCTTTAATTTCCACTTTTATATTACTTTTGGAACTAACCTATTAACCGGAGGCCCAGCCCAGAATTGTTGTTTTTTGCCTTTTTCAGTATTTCGAAGAAACAGAATATCAAACGGAGTCCAAATAGAATGAAACCTTCGGAAATGTGATTTTCTCACCGAACGTAATCTAGGAGACTTGGACACTACGCCAAGGCACCAGAGAGGCGGTCACGAGGGTGGAGGGCGCCCCCCCCCCTAGGGCGCGCCCCCTGCCTCGTGGGCCCCTCAAAGCTCCACCAACGTACTCCTTCCTCCTATATATACCTACGTACCCCCAAACGATCAGAACAGTAGCCAAAAACCTAATTCCACCGCCACAACTTCCTGTATAAACGAGATCCCATCTTGGGGCCTGTTAGGAGCTTCACGGAGGGGCATCCACCACGTGGGGCTTCTACATCAACACCATAGCCTCTCCGATGAAGTGTGAGTAGTTTACTTCAGACCTTGGTCCATAGCTAGTAGCTAGATGGCTTCTTCTCTCTTTTGGATCTCAATACAATGTTCTCCCCTCTCGTGGAGATCTATTCGATGTAATCTTATTTTTGCGGTGTGTTTGTTGAGACCGATGAATTGTGGGTTTATGATCCAGCTTATCTATGATTAATATTTGAATCTTCTCTGAATTCTTTTACGTATGATTGAGTTATCTTTGCAAGTCTCTTGAATTATCCGCTTGGTTTGGCCAACTAGATTGGTAGTTCTTGCAATGGGAGAAGTGCATGGCTTTGGGTTCAATCTTGCGGTGTCCTTACCCAAAGGATGTGAAGGGTTGCAAGGCACGTATTGTATTGTTTCCATCGAGGATAACAAGATGGGGTATTTATCATATTGCATGAATTTATTCCTCTACATCATGTCATCTTGCTTAAGGCGTTACTCTATTTTTAACTTAATACTCTAGATGCATGCTGGATAGCGGTCGATGAGTGGAGTAATAGTAGTAGATGCAGAATCGTTTCGGTCTACTTGTCTCGGATGTGATGCCTATATACATGATCATACCTAGATAACCTCATAACTATGCTCAATTCTGTCAATTGCTCAACAGTAATTTGTTCACCCACCGTAGAATACTTATGCTCTTGAGAGAAGCCACTAGTGAAACCTATGGCCCCCGTGTCTATTCTCATCATATCAATCTCCATCACTTTTATACTTGCTTTGTTTTTACTTTGCTTTTTACTTTTCACTTTGCATCTTTATACCAAAAATACCGAAAATATTATCTCTATCAGATCTCACTCTCATAAGTGACCGTGAAGGGATTGACAACCCCTAATTGCGTTGGTTGCGAGTAGCTATCGTTTTGTGCAGGTACGAGGGACTTTTGTGTGGCCTCCTACTGGATAGATACCTTGGTTCTCAAATACTGAGTGAAATACTTACGGTTCTGTGCTGCATCATCCTCTCCTCTTCGGGAAAACCAACGCAAGCTCAAGACGTAGCAAGAAGGATTTCTGGCGCCGTTGCCGGGGAGTCTATGCAAAAGTCAACATACCAAGTACCCATCACAATCCCTACCTCTCGCATTACATTATTTGCCATTTGCCTCTCGTTTTCCTCTCCCCACTTCACCGTTGCCGCTTTATTCGCCCTTCCTCCGCTCAATCTTGTGTTACCATGTGCCTTCTTTTTTGCTTGCATCTTAAGCTTGCTAAAGTTTATGGATCCTCATCCACTTGCTAATCTCTTTAAGAGATCCAATTATGATGAACCTATTGCTAGTGAATTAAGTGCACTAGATTATCTTTATGAGTTTTTGCCTGAAATTCGTGAATCTAAAAATTGTGATGAAGTACTTTATGAAGCGATTCACGATAGATCTTTGAATAAAAAGCATGATTGCAATGATTTTACTATAAATTCTATTGATGACAATTGTGCTAAAAATATGCAAAACCCTAAGCTTGGGGATGCTAGTTTTGCTATGTCCTCTACTTGTTGCAATGATCATGATTGGGGTGATTCTTCTTATGATCTTGGAAATTTATTTAATCCCCATGATGAATATGAGATTCATAATAGTGTTTGCAATAATATTCATAGTGGGTTTGGAAGAGTGTCAACTTTAGATCCCACATATTTGGATAATGTTCAATCTTATGAAGTTTTTGATAAAAGTGGGTTTGGAGAGGTCATGACTTTAGTTAATATTAATCCCACTATTTTGGAAGAGTGTCAACTTCGCATGCATGTGGATCATGTTGAGAATGTGTTATGTGATAGCTATATTGTTGAATTTTCTTATGATCCTACATGTAATTATTATGAGAGAGGAAAATATGGTTATAGAAATATTCATGTTACTAAATTACCTCTCGTTATGTTAAGATTGCTATTGTTCCTTTCCGCTTCCTTGCATATGCTATTTTTTGCTTGCTACAATAATTTGTTTGCCTATAATATGCCTATGCATAGGAAGTATGTTAGACTTACGTGTGTTTGTCACATGTTTTATGATGCTCTCTTTGTGCCTCAATGCTTGTCTTTCTTGTGAGCATCATTGAAATCTCAATGCCTAGCTAGGGGCGTTAAACGATAGCGCTTGTTGGGAGGCAACCCAATTTTATTTTTAGTTTTTGTTTTTGCTTCTGTTTAGGAATAAATAATCCATATAGCCTCTGTTTAGATGTGGTTTTATCTTTTAATTAGTGTTTGTGCCAAGTTAAACCTATTGGATCTTCTTGGATGATAGTTATTTGATCTTGCTTTAATTTCCAGAAACTTTGCACTCAGTGCCCGAATTGTTAAAAATCACCAGAACGTGATAAAATATTGATTCCAATGGCTGCTGATCAATAAACAAATTTTCCAGGTCTTCTAATTTTGGTAGAATTGTTTGAGTTCCAGAAGTTTGTGTTAGTTACAGATTACTACAGACTGTTCTGTTTTTGACAGATTCTGTTTTGCGTGTGTTGTTTGCTTATTTTGATGAATCTATGGCTAGTAAAATAGTTTATGATCCATAGAGAAGTTGGAATACAGTAGGTTTAACACCAATATAAATAAAGAATGAGTTAATTACAGTACCTTAAAGTAGTCTTTTGTTTTCTTTCTCTAACGGAGCTCACGAGATTTCTATTGAGTTTTGTGTTGTGAAGTTTTCAAGTTTTGGATGAATTCTTTTGATGGATTATGGAACAAGGAGTGGCAAGAGCCTAAGCTTGGGGATGCCCATGGAACCCCCAAGATAATCCAAGTACACCAAAAAGTCAAAGCTTGGGGATGCCCCGGAAGACATCCCCTCTTTCGTCCACTTCCATCGGTAATTTACTTGGAGCTATATTTTTATTTACCACATGATATGTGTTTTGCTTGGAGCGTCTTGTATTATTTGCGTATTTGCTTGTTAGTTTACCACAATCATCCTTTCTGTACACACCTTTTGAGAGAGCCATACATGAATTGAAATTTGCTAGAATACTCTATGTGCTTCACTTATATCTTTTGAGCTTGATAGTTTTGCTCATAGTGCTTCACTTATATCTTTTGAGCATGATAATTTTTGCTCTAGTGCTTCACTTAGATCTTTTAGAGAACGGTGGTGGATTTGTTTTAAAGAAACTTGATCTCTCATGCTTCACTTAGATTATTTTGAGAGTCGGTAATTGCATGGTAATTTGCTTAATGTTAATATACTTGGTATTCAAGACATGTGAAATTTTCTTTTGAGTGCGTTGAATACTAAGATAAGTTTGATGCTTGATAATTGTTTTGAGATATGGAGGTGATAATATCAAAGTCGTGCTAGTTGGGTAGTTGTGAATTTGAGAAATGCCTGTGTTGAAGTTAGCAAATCCCGTAGCATGCACGTATGGTTAAAGTTGTGTAACAAATTTGAAACATGAAGTGTACCTGGCTTGTGCATCCTTATGAGTGGAGGTCGGGGACGAGCGATGGTCTTTTCCTACCAATCTATCCCCCTAGGAGCATGCGCGTAGTACTTGATTTTTGATGACTTCTAAATTTTTGCAATAAGTATATGAGTTCTTTTGACTAATGTTGAGTCCATGGATTATAGCACTTTTACCTTTCCGCCTTTGCTAGCCTCTTTGGTACCGTGCATTGCCCTTTCTCACCTTGAGAGTTGGTGCAAACTTCGCCGTGCATCCAAACCCGTGATATGATACGCTCTTTCACACATAAACCTCCTTATATCTTCCTCAAAATAGCCACCATACCTACCTATTATGGCATTTCCATAGCCATTCCGAGATATATTGCCATGCAACTTTCCACCGTTCCGTTCATCATCATCGTGACACAATTTTTTTTTCCATATTGCCATTGCATGATCATGTAGTTGACATCGTATTTGTGGCAAAGCCACCATGCATTATTTTTCATACATGTCACTCTTGATTCATTGCACCATCCCGGTACACCGCTGGAGGCATTCATATAGAGTCATACCTTGTTCTAGTTTCAAGTTGTAATACTTATGTTGTAATCAATAGAAAGTGTCATGATCATCATTATTAGAGCATTGCCTAGAAAAAGAGAAAGGCCAAAAAGAAAAAAAGAAAGGCCCAAAAAAAGAAAATAAATAAAAAGGGCAATGCTACTATCTCTTTTTCCACACTTGTGCTTCAAAGTAGCACCATGTTTTTCATATAGTGAGTCTCATAAGTTGTCTTTTTATACTAGTGGGAATTTTTCATTATAGAACTTGGCTTGTATATTCTCACGATGGGCTTCCTCAAATGCCCTAGGTCTTCATGAGCAAGCAAGTTGGATGCACACCCACTAGTTTTCTTTTCTTGAGCGTTCATAGCTCTAGTGCATCCGTTGCATGGCAATCCCTACTCCTCATGTTGACATCAATTGATGGGCATCTCCATAGCCCGTTGATTATCCTCGTAAATATGAGACTTTCTCCTTTTTGTCTTCCCCACACAATCCCCATCATCATATTCTATTCCACCCATAGTGCTATATCCATGGCTCACGCTCATGTATTGCGTGAAGGTTGAAAAACTTTGAGATTATTTAAGTATGAAACAATTGCTTGGCTTGTCATCGGGGTATAGAAGTTGGGAACATCTTTGTGTGACGAAAATGAAGCATAGCCTAACTATATGATTTTGTAGGGATGAACTTTCTTTTGCCATGCTATTTTGAGAAGACATGATTACTTTGATTAGTATGCTTGAAGTATTATTATTTTTATGTCAATATGAACTTTTGTCTTGAATCTTTCAGATCTGAATATTCATACCATGATTAAGAAGATTTACATTGAAATTATGCCAAAGTATCACTCCGCATCAAAAAAATCTCCTTTTATCATTTATCTACTCGAGAACGAGCAGGAATTAAGCTTGGGGATGCCTGATACGTCTCCAACGTATCTATAATTTTTGATTGCTCCATGCTACTTTATCTATTGTTTTGGACTATAATGGGCTTTATTTTTCACTTTTATATTACTTTTGGGACTAACCTATTGACCGAAGGCCCAGCCCAGAATTGCTGTTTTTTGACTTTTTCAGTATTTCGAAGAAACAGAATATCAAACGGAGTCCAAACGGAATGAAACCTTCACCGAACGTGCTCCAGGAGACTTGGACCCTACGCCAAGGCACCAGAGAGGCAGTCACGAGGGAGGGGCGCGCCCCCCCTGCCTCGTGGGCCCCTCGAAGCTCCACCGACGTACTCCTTCCTCCTATATATACCTACGTACCCCCAAACGATCAGAACAGGAGCCAAAAACCTAATTCCACCGCCGCAACTTCCTATATCCACGAGATCCCATCTTGGGGCCTGTTCCCGAGCTCCGCCGGAGGGGGCATCCACCACGGAGGACTTCTACATCAACACCATAGCCTCTCCGATGAAGTGTGAGTAGTTTACTTCAGACCTTCGGGTCCATAGCTAGTAGCTAGATGGCTTCTTCTCTCTTTTTGGATCTCAATACAATGTTCTCCCCTCTCGTGGAGATCTATTCGATGTAATCTTCTTTTGCGGTGTGTTTGTTGAGACCGATGAATTGTGGGTTTATGATCCAACTTATCTATGATTAATATTTGAATCTTCTCTGAATTCTTTTATGTATGATTGAGTTATCTTTGCAAGTCTCTTGAATTATCCGTTTGGTTTGGCCAACTAGATTGGTAGTTCTTGCAATGGGAGAAGTGCATGGCTTTGGGTTCAATCTTGCGGTGTCCTTACCCAAAGGATGTAAGGGGTTGCAAGGCACGTATTGTATTGTTCCCATCGAGGATAACAAGATGGGGTATTTATCATATTGCATGAATTTATTCCTCTACATCATGTCATCTTGCTTAAGGCATTACTCTGTTTTTAACTTAATACTCTAGATGCATGCTGGATAGCGGTCGATGAGTGGAGTAATAGTAGTAGATGCAGAATCATTTTGGTCTACTTCTCTCGGACGTGATGCCTATATACATGATCATACCTAGATAACCTCATAACTATGCTCAATTCTGTCAATTGCTCAACAGTAATTTGTTCACCCACCGTAGAATACTTATGCTCTTGAGAGAAGCCACTAGTGAAATCTATGGCCCCCGGGTCTATTCTCATCATATTAATCTCCATCACTTTCATACTTGCTTTGTTTTTACTTTGCTTTTTACTTTTCACTTTGCATCTTTATACCAAAAATATCAAAAATATTATCTCTATCAGATCTCACTCGTAAGTGACCGTGAAGGGATTGACAACCCCTAATCGCGTTGGTTGTGAGTAGCTATCGTTTTGTGCAGGTACGAGGGACTTGTGCGTGGCATCCTACTGGATTGATACCTTGGTTCTCAAAAACTGAGGGAAATACTTACGCTACTGTGCTGCATCATCCTCTCCTCTTCGGGGAAAACCAACGCAAGCTCAAGACGTAGCAGCGGTGCTAGCTACGTAGGCGATCATGGGTGTCCTATGCGCCGCAAACACGGTTTGCCTGCACGGTGGTACGACGAGAGTGTCGGCCCTTCCATTTCCATCATTGACCCACATCCACTGGCGATGGACAGGTCGCGAACTCCTCCGGGGATGTGTATGGCATGGGAGGCGGCAGGGCATGGTGTCCCAAGTGGGCTGGTCCGTCTCACATGTTCTACTCTTCCTCGCCGGGGACTGCACCTTCACTTCACGGGTCTCTTTGCCGCCGCTCATGGAGACGGCGGATGGAGGAATCTTGATCGAAAAGGGACCAATAAGTAAATGGACGATAGACGCGGACATAGTCTAGGTTTATGTTACCCACCCCCCCCCCCCCTAATGAAAATTGTCCGAAATGTAATGAATGTGCTCCGGTTTGTATGAATATTACCCAATTTGCATGAATTTCGTCCACTTAGTTGAAACAGTGTTTGAAATGTATGCAGATAGCGTTGGATGGTTGGCACCCACATCTGTATCCGCAGACTGGTCCCTCTCTGTGCGCGGACGGATGCGGTGTCCGGTTTACAGGTCATGCCCTTAGTCTCCATATTTTGGATCAATGTTTAATCACATATTCATTAACAAAATAGTTATGCATGTAATAAAAAAGTATATTGTTGAATTCGTATTTGAATGTACTTTTTAATGATAGTATTATTTTTGCTACGTATAACTTATATTTTATTTATACATTCTTGATCTAAATATGATCCAAAAATGAAAATGACTAGTAAGAGCATCTCCAATAGGCGATGTAAAATATAAAAAATGGCTTGATTTAAATATACATCACCAAAATCGGTGTTTTTTGGGCACGAGAAACGTCCAACTCCAACAGCTGCCTTAAAATATACTCCCTCCGTTCCTTTATATAAGGTGTATTTGTTTTTGATAAAATTACAGAATGTAAGGTGCATTTTTTGTAATTCCTCATAATTTCCTTGTTAGCCCTTCAGAAAAAGGGAAAGTATCTCTCTCCTGATTGTTTACATCTCTCATTGTAGCAAAAATAAGGCAAGTATCTCTCTGTCGATTGCATGTATCTCATACTTTACTGGACTAACTGATTTACTTGCCACTAACCAATAAATTTGCCAAGGGTAATTTTGTCCTAACATGTCTATAATTATGTGCCTTGGTCACCGTGCCGAAAATAATACACGTTACAAAAAGGAACGGAGAGTGTACAACATATAGGGCACGAGCGCTCCAACAGCTGCCGGAACTCCCGTGAAACCCATCTTGTTCGCCGGCTTCAACTTCGGTGCCATGGCGGCGGTAGCAGGTGTGGTCGAGCTTGCCAACGACGATGTGGTAGGGGGCCGGCGACGGCGGGAACGGAACCAGGGGCCGACGGCGATGCGGTAGTGGATGGCTGCGGTGGGTAGAGGGCTCCCGACTACGGCTATGCGGCTGAGGAGGCGGCGGGTCGAGGCGGCAGTGAGGTGCCGGTGCAGGAGCTACGGGCTAGCGGCGGCGGCAGGGGGGAGACAGTGTCGTGGCGGGTCCAGGGAGGATTGATGCCAGTGGCGGAGGGGCGGAGGAGACGTAGGCGGCGCCACTGCCGCCAATTAGGCGCCCGCGCGAACCTTCCGACCGGCAGTTGGGCACGCATGCGTGGCCTTTCGGATTTTACATCACCACCTAGGTGATGTATATTTAGATCACCTGAGGCAAATTTTAAATCGTGATGGCTTTTTTGGCCCCCATGATGCAAAAAACTGTTAAAACCTATTTTAAGGCACCTATTGGAGATGCTCTAAACAAGGACCAGTAAAAGATTTGAGAGCCTGCAAAAAAAAAAGTCGGTCTTTTTTTAGCTGACATATATGCGACTCGATAATCTTTAAGCTATTCTTTTTTGATTACCAGCGAGATCGAGTCAAAGTTGATCGGCCGCCTACGAGAGTGACTTGAGAGCATGATTTTCCAAATGTTCGGGTCACGGGTTGGAAAAAGCGGACCATCACAAGTCGGGCAGTCAGCTCGGGTCGACATACAAGTCGTCGTCACGGCTCTTTCCTTCTCCACACAAAAAAAGCCCTTCTCCTCCAGTTGACGCTGCGGTCGCCGGTCAGCCCCACCTTCGATGCCCTATTGGCCATGGAGGTGCGGAGGATCTCGGCTCCCTGTCGGGTGGAGAGACCCTGTGTTCTCATTCTTGTTAGGTTCAACGTTGTGGTTAGGGTTGTGTGACATCGACAATGTCCCTGAATAATGTTTCTCACGTGCTATGCCCGTCCCAATGGTGCATCTACATTGTCCGAGGGCGTGTGGAGGTGTGTCTCCGTCGGATCTCGCGGCATTCAATCGGTGCTGGTCTTTGGTGGATCTGTTTGTATTCGATGTTCATTCGTCTTCGTTTGAGTGTTTACATGTTTGATCCTTTCGATTTACGACTTTCTTTATCGGTGGTGGTTGCTTCTCTCGTGCGCTGATTCTATGGGGCCTTAATTAGCATGACTTCCCGACTATCTACTATAACGTTTGCCCGGCTCTGGTGAGGGAGGGGCGATGACAGCGGCGCGCATTCGGTTCGCTCCAGTGCTTGTAGTCGTCGGTGGGTAGTCCACGGACATTGTTGTAATTTTTCTTATCTCTGTTGTTTTTTGTATTGTCATGATAAAAAATAAATAGATTGAAAGTTTCTCGCAAAATAAGTCGTCTTCACGGCAGTTATTATGGTAGTGCAATGCGCCATGGGTAACGACCAATCACTACTAGAAAAAAGGCTGTTAGTGGTGCATCTATTTTGGCTATTAATGACACACTATAGCTGTGCCACTATTATCACGCCACTACTAATAAATAGTAATGACGCACACCTGATGCGCCATTACTATACCAGACACTAATGGCGCAGCTAAAGTGTGCCATTACTAGGCCCAGAAGTGCGCCACTGTTGTTACTCCAAGGGGCCATGTGTACCTTATGCTCTGGGTTACTAATGGCGCACTTTTAGATAATGCGCCACTGGTGTGTTTATTTCTGTACGCCACTAAAGTGCAATATGGTGCGCCACTATATGAATATTAGGAATTATTATTTTTTGTTTTTATGATAATTGAACAGGTTACAAAATACATTACAACACAGAATATAAACAGCGCAACATATAAACATCAGATTTATCGAATACAATAGAACATTAGTCTCCGAATACAATTCATCATATTAGTCTCCGAATTCAAAATACCGATCAAAGTTAGTATATTACAAGTCTCGAGACCGTGAGTAGCGAGTTTGTCTTCACATTACAAGTCGATATCTAAACTACCATCACATAGAAGAGGGTTGCGGTCACGATGAGCATCATCGCGATGAAACTGATCTTCATCTGGTTTCTCCTCCGCTCCCTCCTCTCTTTCCTAGATAGCGCGCGTATCTAGCTTCTGCCTCCGCCCTAATGGTGTACCCTTTGTAACTGTTACCGCTGAAATGGTGAACCTGTCTCCGACACTCCTCCCAGTCGTCGTTGACTCGGGGAACCTCACCCTTGTACACGACATACGACGGCATCTCTATGCACTAGACAGACAAAACGTTAGTAGCAATTCACAGATAATATATATAAGCAATATATAAGTATGCAACAAAGGATCGGAAGAGAAAAGCAACACACTAATAAATAGCATCGACTACATATAAGTTGAACGACTATCCAAGAGACATACAAGTTCATTAAAGTTTAATTACAACATGAGCTAATCGATATTTCAGAAGATTACTCATAGCATTAACTGAAATTAACCTTCTCATTGTAATACTCTTTCTCATTGTACTCCTGGAGTAATTTAACTAAAATACTCCAGTGAGAAGAGTACTACAACTCCATGTACTCCTAGCAGTTCAGAACTGCAACTACTCCTACCGCAAACAAAATTCAGTAAATTTCAGTGCATCTGCTGCAAACAAAATTCAGCGAATTAAGCATGCAGAGATACCTGTCGCAGCTTGATTCACATTGATGGATTCAGTTGCTTGATTCACTCCATGTTTCTTGGCCTACTGAAGAAAGAAAGCAAGGAAACAAATTCAGAGTTTACCATGGCTCGCAAGCAAGCAAGCAGGCCAAGGATAGCAAAGGAGGGGCATCATCACGAACGTTGCGCATGACGGTAACAGACCTGGAGATCTAGAGGGGCGAGGGGAAGGGGGGAGCTTACTTGCGGCCGTAGCGGATCCGGCGGGGAGGAGGCGCGCAAGGCTAGCATGGCGGTAGCGCGACAGTGGGCGAGCCTTGGCGGAGGCGGCAGCGGGTGTGAGGAGCGGAGCGGTCGGAGCTGGAAGAGCGGCGGGGCGGGAGCAGAGGGAGCAGCGCCATAAGGTGTCGGAGGAGCCCGCTTGGCGAGGAAGTTTTTGGTGGCGGTGGCGAGCTCCTGGAAGGAGTAGAGGACGGGCTGGTCCGGGAGGGAGGCGCGCGCCGCGGCGAGGCTGGAGCGGCTAGACCTCGAGGATGTGGAGGAGGCCGAGGCGGTGTTTATCGTTGTTGTTGTTGTTGTTGTTGTTGAAGAGGTGGTGTGGCGGGGTCCCGAGGAGGCGGAGGCCGTGGCCGCGGAGGAGGAGGAGGCGGATCTGGATTCCGTGCTGGTGCTGGTGGCGGTGGTGGTGGAAGGGGATCGGCGGCGGTGGCGAGAGGCGAGGGGCGAGATGCAGATTGGGAAGAAGGACGACCGGCTGGGTCGTCTTGGATATTTTACTGGGGGGAGGGTTAGCAATGGCGCACCTTTTAGGGGTGCGCCATAAAAATTGGTATATCAATGGCGCACCTTCAGCAGCGGCTCTGGCGCCTTTCGCTTTTTTCCCGGCGGCCGGCACTCTTTCCAATTTTTCAACAGCTCGTCTATTTCCCCGCCGCTCCTGGTACGTGGTGGTCTTCGGGGTTCGGTTTCACCATCGAACAGATCCTTGCGTTTTCTCCATGCGTCATAGTCGCGAAGCCACCTTCGATGTCCCATGAACACGGTTTTCAAAGACCCGGGATCTCTATGTAGCTGGCGATACGTTGTGTCATCCATGCACCTAAGGCATGCATAAAATCCGTGGACCACCTGCCCCGCGACATATCCGTAACCGAGATAGTCGTGCATCGTCCTTAGCAGTGCACCGTCATCCATGCACCTGACGCATGCCAAATTCTCGCCGAAACGGAAATGAATCAATATTCCGGCAAAATATTGGCAACTATCGCATTTCAAATACCGGTACCTGCAAACACAAACATATGCAACACCACAAACATACGTAGATCTAGGCCATAAAAAGTGTGTACGTTGGAGGGAGAAAAAAGTAGATCTAGAACATAAAGAAAGCTTTCCCCTTACTTACCTATCAAAAAAATAAAATTTAACCACTTAATTTGGGTGAATCTATGGTGCAAATGAGGTGAGGAGGAGGAGGCAGCCGAGACCAAGCTTGGTAGAGGTGGAGAGAATGAAGTGGGAAAAATGAGTGTGGTAGGTGGCTGTCAAAAATATCTAGCTGCTCTCAGGTTACTAATGGCGCACCTCCTAGGAATGAGCCACTGGTAATCAGGGTTACTAATGACACACCTGGTGTGTGGTGCGCCATTACTAGTTTTGAAAAATAATTAAAAAAATTGTTAGTAGTGGCGCACCGTGGGTGTGGTGCGCCATTAGTTAAAACTAATAATGGCGCACTTTCCCCTGGTGCGCCACTGCTAAGTCTGAGAAGGGTGTGGGGCCAGGACAAAACTAGTAATGGCGCACCACACAACAGGTACGCCATTAGTAATATAGCCATTAATGACGTATCTATATCTGGTGCGCCGCTGCTATATAGCAGTGGCGCACCACATATATGGTGCGCCATTAGTGTCCATATTAGTGTCCATATTCGATGCCCTATTGGCCATGGAGGTGCGGAGGATGTCGGCTCCTCGCCGGGTGGAGAGACCCTGTGTTCTTATTCTTGTTAGGTTCAACGTTGTGGTTAGGGTTGTGTGACATGGACGATGTCCCTGAATAATGTTTCTCACGCGCTATGCCCATCCCGATGGTGCATCTAGCATTGTCGGTGGGTGTGTGGAGGTGTGTCTCCGTCGGATCTCGCGGGATTCAGTCGGTGCTGGTCTTTAGTGAATCTTTTTGTATCTGATGTTCATTCATCTTCGTTTGAGTGTTTATAGGTTTGATCCTTCTGATTTACGACTTTCTTTATCGGTGGTGGTTGCTGCTCTCGTGCGCTGATTTTATGGGGCCTTAATTAGCATGACTTTCCAACTGTCTACTACAACAACGTTTGCCCGGCTCTGGTGAGGGAGGGGCGATGACAACGGCGCACATTCGGTTCGCTCCAGTGCTTGTAGTCGTCGTTGGGTAGTCCACTGACATTGTTGTAATTTTTATTATCTCTGTTGTTTTTTGTATTGTCATGATAAAAAATAAATAGATTGAAAGTTTCTCGCAAAAATAAGTCGTCTTCACGGCAGTTATTATGGTAGTGCAATGCGCCATGGGTAACGACCAATGACTTGCAATTTTGCTTTTTAGGAAAGATTTGTAAATCTTGCAAAGAAAAGACTTGCAAATCACAATGACAGGTACTTCCTCTGTTTTGTAATGTAGCACATATCGATTTTCAAAAAAACAAATCTTTCAAACTTTGACTAAGTTTGTGGAGAAAAAGAGTTACATCTAGAATGTCAAATTTATAACATTAAATTTCTCATAAGATGCAGTTTCATATTTTATATATTTGGTATTCTAGATATAAATATACTTTTATAAAAAAATAATTTCTAAAACATCTATACAGACATTATGGAACAAAGAGAGTGTTGTGGTAATGCAGTGCTCCCTGGGCGACCACCAATGACTTGTAATTTTGATGTTTGAAAAAGACCAGCAAAACGAATTATGCACGTCTCGGCATGCAAGTCAGGGTCATGGCCGCAAATTACGCACGTCTAGACATGCAAGTCATCATCATGGCAGCTATTTACGGTAGTGCAGTGCGCTAGGTGGCCAACGACCTATGACTTGTAATTTTGTTTTTTAAAGGACTTGCAAAACGAATTATTCATGTCTAGACATGCAAGTCATCATCATGCATGGCACATATTTACGGCAGTAGGGTAAGGATTCTTTCCGCATCACCCCGGCCCCCGCGCCGCTCCCTCCCCGGGGCGACACGGGCGGCGGCTCCCACCCCCGCAGCCTCCGCCCCTCCCGTCTCCTTTCTCCCCCTCGCCGTCACCGGTGGCCTCCGGCAGGCAAAGCCTACGCGGAGCCGGCGGCGGCGGGGCGCTTCTCTGGCTGCTGCTCGCTCGAGGGAGGGGGATTCGGCGTGTGGGCGGCGGCTGGCCGGCGCTTGGCTCCGGGGCGGCGTCCTGGCTCGCGGTGGAGGAGGTCTCCGGCGCGAGGCTCGGGATCTGGTCGCGAAGCTGGGCGCGCCGTTGCGAGCGGCGGTCGCGGTCGTGGCGCCTGTGCGGGCCCGATCTGGATCCTCGCGAGCTGCGGCCGGCGCGGTCGGTGGTGCTGGGTTCGAGGGAGGCTCGACCCCCTGCTGCTCATCGTGGAGGGGCCCTTGCTGCGTTCTCCTGCTTGGTGTCGTGGTGGTGCCGGCTGGTGTTTCGGCTGACAAGGCGGCGGATCTGGCAGCTCGTCCGGCGAGTTGGGGTGGGGTGGCGGCCCCCCTCCCTGCTCGGGTTTCCTCTCTGGATGTGCAGCGTGCGGCGGCCGCGGTGGAGGTCTTGATTGCGGGCGGCGGCCCCGGATGTGGTGGTGGCGGCTACGGCCCGGGAGGTGGCGGCGTGTGCGGTTGCGGTGGATCGAGGGATCCCGCGGCCGGAGTGAGGTTGCTCTCAGCAGGGGTGGTGGTTAGTAGGCGGTGGTCGGTGGCGGATGGTGGACGGCGCAACTCCAGGAGAAATCCTTGCTCCGGTCTCCGTCGGAGCCAATGACGGCGGTGCCCGCGGGTGCCGTGATCTTTCTTGGAAGCTTCATCGTGGAGGTGCTCCTGCTTCTCCCCACGGCTTTGGCTCCGGAGGGAAACCTCAGATCTGCTGGATCGGGCGATGGAGGCGTCTTCGCGTCTTTCTCCTCCTTGGGGGCATCGTGTCGGAGCCGGCTACGACTGGCAGACCGGTGGATGGCGGCATCTTCGCCGCGGGGGTTGCGGCATCTTCGCCGCGTGGTTTGCGGCATCTTCGCCGCGTAGTTTGCTGAGGCAGCCTTTTCGGGGGCGCTGATTTCTGTTTGGCAACGATGATGGCGTCGAGAGGAGCTTTGGTCGCGGCTCGGGCTTCGGTAGTCGGATCTTCCCGGCGTGTCCGAGGTGCTCTTTAGGGCACGGTCGGCGCAAGTCCTGCATATTTCCCTTGTGATGATCGTCGTCAGAGTCGGAGCTGTCGGTTGTTCGCGCGTGTGGCCTTCTGTTGGCATGTGCCGTCATGGTTTCTGTGCAGCTGTTTGCGGGTCGGCTTCGACGATGAAGGTCTACGGTGAAGTCGGAGTCGCCCGTTCGGAGGTAGCCGGTGATGACGATGACGCTTGCGACTGCTCGGCGGATGTCTTTCCCTCTTTGTAGCTCTGTGATCCCATGTCGGTGGCCAGGTTGGCCGGTGGTACCCACTTTATGTGGGTTGGTTGTATCGGTTTTTGCCCAGTTTTCCGTCAATTAACCAGGCAATTCTCATTCCTCCTTAATCAATGAAAATGGCAAGTCTTTTGCCTCGTTTCAAAAAAAATATTTACGGCAGTGCAGTGCGTTCCGGCAATGCTACACGTGCAAACAGTTTACAGGCTTTTACTGGGTGGGTTAGTCTTCATTGGTCAACAGATGAGCGGGACGGCCCATCCTCTGAAAATCGGGGAGGGGGGGGGGGGGGAGGGGGGTTGTAATTGGTTGTTAGATGAAAAGAGCATGTAAAAGCCTGTAAATCTTTATATGTCTAGCAATTTTGCAGTGCGCTTTGGCCAACGACCAATGACTTGCAATTTTGGTTCTTAAAAAGGACTTGCAAAATGAATTACACGTCTCGACATGCAATGCAAGTCATCGTCATGGTAGCTAGTCCGGCAGTGCAGTGTGCCATAGGCAACGACCAACCACTTGTAATTTTGATTTTAAAAAAGATTTGCAAAACGAATTACACATGGCTTCACATGCAAGTCATTATCATGGCAACTATCACGGTTGTGCGGTGCACCATGGGCAAAGACCAACGACTTGTACTTTTAATTTGAAAAGAAAACTTGCATCACAAATCACGAACAGGTCGACATGCAAGTCATCGTCATGGCAGCTATCATGGTAGTGCAGTGCACCACGGGCAACGACCAACGACTTGTAAAAAAAATATTTTAGAAAGAAAAAAAACATATCACGAATCACGCACGGCTCGACATGCAAGTTGTCGTCACGACAGCTATCACGGTAGTGCTAGTGCGGCGCACCTTGGGCGAAGACCTACATCTTACCATTTTTTTTAACGCGTTTGCTAATTGTCAGGTCCCTAAAAATTTTCGGGCGTCAGTTGATTTTTGCTTAGCCCGAGGCCGAAGGTGGGACGACATGAAAAAAAAAAACAGCAACGCGGCCAAGTCATGACCTTGCTGAAGACGGGGATGACGCAACAAGCGGCAGTGAGCTGCAACATGAGGCTGTTAGACTGTATATACGTAGTCTTGTATATGCTTTGTATTATATCTCTTGGTACGTCTATATAATGAGATAGCCATACCTCGTTTTAGGGCGTCGAGCCAGTTTTCCAAACACTATGTTTTACATGGTATCAGATTAGGTTACGATGTCTTCCGCTGCACCACCTCCCGCCGCCGCCGCCGCATCGCCGCGCCGATCTCGACCGCCGCTGCTGCCGCGCCGGCCCTAGCCCCGATGTCGCCCTTCCTGGCCTCCCGGCCACTCGCGGCGACGTACGGCGCCACCGCCACGCTTCGCCTGCAGCGCAGGGCCGGGACGATCGCCGCCCGCCCGACGCTGCGGCGCGCCGGCCACAGCGGCCCTTCTCCGCCGAGCAACCTGCGTGGCACGCAGCGCCACGGTGCCCCTTCGCCACCGTCGTCTCTCGGCGGGATCGGCCCCACCACGCCGCCGCCGCACTGGCCGGGATCGGCCCCCGCTGCGCCGCCGCCGCACCCCTACACGGCGGTGCCGCCGCCGCTGCACCACTACTACTCCGCGCCGCCGCAGCAGTCCTATGGGGGCGCGGCTGCCTCGCCGTATGGTGCTCCCGTAGCTCCCGGGCACGGTGACTCGGTTCGTGCAGTGCCCGGCCTCTACGGCCCTCCTGCAGCGCCGGGCGCCCTGGCTGCTCCCTCCCCCGGCTACCCCTACGCGATGATCCCTCGTCCAGAGATGGCTCCGTCCATGGATCCGTATGCATCACTGGCGCAGGCATACACTGCTCAAACCGCGGCGCCGCCGCCGTTTTATTTTTCGCACCTGCTACCAGTGAAGCTCGGGCCGGACAACTACCTGTCATGGCGTGCGCAGGTCTTGCCTCTCCTCCGCAGCCGCTACTTGGAGGGCTACGTTGGTGGATCCATCCCGTGCCCACCTCCTCACCATCCGGCATATCACACGTGGGTGGCGCAGGATCAGGCCATTCTCTCTGCCATCCAGTCCTCGCTCACGCCGAGTGTTTCGTCGATGGTCATCTTCGCCGCTACGTCCAGGGAGGCGTGGGCGGCCCTCCACACCAGTTTCGCCTCTCAGTCTCAGGCGCGTGCGCACTCTATACGCACCGAGCTAGGTGAGACCAAACTTGGCGATCTCAGCATCATGGAGTACTTCAACAAGATGACGAGCCTTGCTGACCCTGGCCTCTGTTGGTCAGCCACTTCTGGACGCGGACTTCACCACCTTTGTGCTTAACGGGCTCGATTATGATTATGATAATCTCATTGAGAACGTCCATGGTCGAGATGATACACTCCCGCGTCGTGAGCTCTATGCGCGCCTCCTTGGCCGTGAGCAGCGCATCAAGGCGCGCCGTGTTTCCCCAGCTTTGTCTCCGCCAACGCCGCCACACGCGGCAAACCTCAGAAGCCGGCCCCATCAGGTGTAATCACCGGCTTCCCCGTCGCAGGCCTCGCGGGGCAACGCGCCGACTATCACAGGAGGGAGTCGCCCAGTTGCTTGTTGTTCCAGTTGCGGCGCTCCTCAAGCTTGTCAGCTTTGTGGCATAGATCGTCACCTCGCCTCTCGCTGCCACAGACGCTACAATCAAGACTTCCTTGGCCTTGGCAACAATGGAAAAGGGAATGATAAGCAGGCTGCAGCTGCGGTTACGAGCACGACCACGGGTGCACCAGTCATACTCCCTTGATCCGGCGTGGTACATGGATACAGGCGACGAATCACCTCACCGGCGAGATGGGCAAGCTCTCCGTTCAGGAACCGTATCGTGGACATGATCAGGTGCACACCGCCAATGGAGCAGGTATGCGCATCTCCCATGTTGGTCAGGCATCACTTCTTGCACACAATTTTCGTAAACTGCATCTTTCTAACGTCCTTCGAGTTCCCTCTGCTACGCGTAGTTTGTTGTCTATTCCTCAACTTACTCGTGATAATAATGTCCTTGCTGAGTTTCACCCTTTTCGTTTCTTTATCAAGGATCGGGACACGAGGGCCGTTCTGTTTAGTGGTCGTCTTCGCCATGGCTTATATGCACTTGACGCCTGCCTCTGCATCTCCTACGCCGTCTTCTCCTCAGGTGTTCAGTGGTGTTCGTGTGTCGCCTACGCACTGGGATGTGCGCCTTGGACATCCTGCTGCTCCTATAGTTAGTCATGTGCTGCATCGCCATGAACTACCAGTTGTGTCCAATAAGAGTGCTGAAACTATTTGTGATGCCTGTCAGCAGGGCAAGAGTCACCAACTACCTTTTTCAGAGTCTAGTCGTGTTGTGAAACATCCTCTTGAGCTTGTGTTTTCTGATGTATGGGGTCATGCCCAAACATCTGTTAGTGGTCACAATTACTATGTCAGTTTCATTGATGCTTACAGTCGGTTTACTTGGCTATATCTTATCAAGCATAAATCTGATGTGTTTAATGTTTTCATTCAGTTCCAAGCACACGTTGAGCGTCTCCTTAAGCATAAGATTATTCATGTTCAATCCGATTGGGGGGGGGGGGTGAATATCACAACCTCAACTCGTTTTTTTGATAAGCTTGGGATTTCGCATCGCGTGTCTTGTCCTCATACACATCAGAAAAACGGCACCGCTGAACGTAAGCATCGTCATCTTGTAGAGACTGGACTTACTTTACTAGCTCATGCCTCCGTCCCGTTTCGGTTCTGGAGTGATGCCTTCTCCACCGCCTGTTTCTTGATAAATAGGCTTCCCTCACGACTACTGAAAATGAAAACCCCTCTTGAACTCTTACTCGGTGATATTCCAGACTACACGTTTCTCAAAGTGTTTGGGTGCGCATGTTGGCCGCACTTGCGGCCTTACAACAAGCGTAAATTAGAGTTTCGGTCTAAGAAGTGTTTTCCTTGGGTACAGTTCTCTTCACAAAGGGTACAAGTGTCTTCATGTTCCCACCAATCGTGTCTACATTTCTCGTGATGTCGTGTTTGATGAGAATGTGTTCCCGTTTCCTGCTCTTCCGAACCACTCTACCACTAGTTTACCACATGTGCACTCCACTACACCTTCGCCTGACCAATTTGTGGATGTTGCAAATGCTCCTGTGTTGCTTCCTAACCATGCTGCAGGTATTGGACCTTGATGCCGCCTTGAACTCCTGGATGATGAGGTTATGGACGACACTCATGGTGGCCACGTTGATCCTATGCATGGCCCATGCATGGTGGGTCATGCCCGTCAGCCCGATGCGTCCACAGCCGCCCCGCGGGCGTCGGCAGTGCCCGCGGCTGCACCCGCCTCGGCCGCCCCGTCGGCCGGCTCGACCGCTTCAGCGCCCGGGTCGCCCGCCTCGGCGCCGGGTCGCCCGCCCCGTCGATCAGGTCGCTCGGCCCAGCGCTCGGCTCACCCGCCAGGCCACAGGCGCTGCCCTCGCCAGGCCCAATGGCAGGCGGCCCATCAGCAGGCGGCCCAGCAGCCACGGAATCTGCGCCGGCCAGCCCCGCCTCGGCTACGTCGTCGCCTGGGTTTGGCAGCCCCGCCCCGCAACGTCGCCCGGTCTTGGTCTGCTGACTACGGCTCCTCCAGCCCGTCTCGCCACGACGCCTTAAATGCTCGCTGTGGTAAGCCCGTGGTGCCAGCACCGCCCGCTATGGTTCATCATCGACCACACACGCGCAGCCGGTCTGGTGTTTTTTGCCCTATGGTATGCAAAGACGGGACGGTGGCGTGGCTTGCTGCATGTGTGGCTCATGCTGCTGCGGATCCCACGGCAGAGCCGCGTCATTTTCAGGCTGCACTGGGTATTCCTCACTAGCGTGCTGCGATGGAGCAGGAATTTCAGGCCTTGCTGAAAAATGATACTTGGCAGCTTGTTCCTCCGGTCTCTGGCGTCAACATCATTGACTCCAAGTGGGTGCTTAAGGTCAAACGACATGCAGATGGTTCTATTGAGCGCTACAAGGCATGGCTGGTTGCCAAGGGTTTCAAGCAGAGGTACGGTCTTGATTATGAAGACACATTCAGTCCAGTTATCAAGCCTACTACTATTCAGATATCGCTGTCTCTTGCCGTTACTCGTGGTTGGTCGCTTCGTCAGCTTGATGTGCATAATGCTTTCCTCCATGGAGTTCTTGAGGAAGAGGTTTATATGCGTCAACCACCTGGTTTTGTTGATCCTACGCGTCCGCATAATCTCTGCCGTCTGGTCAAGGCGTTGTATGGACTTAAACAGGCGCCTCGTGCATGGCATGCTCGTCTTGGTTCTGCTCTCCGGGCTCTTGTGTTTATTCCCTCAACTGCTGACACGTCACTGTTTCTCCTTGATATACGAGGTGACGATGTATCTCTTGGTGTATGTTGATGATATCATCCTTGTCGGTTCCTCCAATGCTGCTGCCGATCGCCTTGTGTACGCATTAGGTGAGGAATTTGCTGTCAAGGATTTGGGTGCTTCTGCATTATTTTCTTGGATTGGAGGTGTCACGGTCCTCTTTGGGTTGACTTTGAGTCGGAAAAAGTACTCCATGGATCTGTTGGGCGTCTTTGGGATGCTCCAATGCAAACATGCTATCACTCCGATGTACGCCACTGATCGGTTTGTACGCCCTTGATGGAGACCTTCTTTCCACCGATAGCGCCCTTGAGTATCGCAGTCTTGTTGGTGGTCTGCAATATCTCACTCTCACCAGACCTGATGTCTCTTATGCAGTCAACCGTGTGTGCCAGTATCTGCATGCACCTCGTACCACTCATCTCTCGGCTGTTAAGCGCATCCTGCGTTATGTTTCTTCTCTTGCCCGTATGGTCTGCTCCTTCACCGCACCGTCTTGTGAACTTTCGGCTTTCTCTGATGCGGATTGGGCTGGAAGTCCTAATGATCGGCGATCCACGGGGGGATATGCAGTGTTCTTTGGTCCTAACCTGATCGCCTGGAATGCACGCAAGCAAGCCACTGTGTCTCGTAGCAGTACTGAAGTTGAGTATAAAGTTGTTGCTGATGCTACCGCTGAGATCATATGGGTACAGTCTTTGTTGCGGGAGCTGAGAGTCTCTCCAGGTCATCCTCCGATTACGTGGTGTGATAACATCGGCGCTACATACCTTTCATCTAATCCGGTGTTTCATGCTAGGACGAAACACATCGAGGTTGACTATCACTTTGTTCGGAAACGTGTTGCACAGAGACTACTTTGTATCAAGTTCATCTCCTCCAAAGATCAACTTGCTGACATCTTCACGAAGCCTCTTCCACAACCACAGTTTATAGGCTGTAGGCGCAATCTTAACTTACTTTGTACTTCAGGCTACAGTTAAGATTGAGGGAGGGTGTTAGACTGTATATACGTAGTCTTGTATATGCCTTGTATTGTACCTCTTGGTACGTCTATATAATGGGATAGCCACACCCTGTTTCAGGGTGTCGAGCCAGTTTCCCAAACCCTATGTTTTATAGAGGCGAGGAAGCAGGCTGACGGGTGCAGGTCAAGGGAGGGGTGCAATGGTCGTCGACTTTGCTACACAGTTGGGCATGGCTTAGAGGGGTGCTCGTGGGTCGTGGCGGCGCCGACAAGCAAAGGTGGTGGGGAAGGTTGAGGGGCAGCGCCCGGCATAAAGAAAATATGAGGGGGGTGGCAGCACAATTGTGGTCGTTGGTTGGTGATTCAATGGCCCAGAAAAATTGACTGCAGTAGAATTTCTTTAGGCACCTGATGCTGACTTTTTAATGGAAAATAAATTTTATCATAAGGCACACAGGGCTCGACATGCAACTCTTCATCAGCTAGTATCTATTGTTCAATATTTTGATATAGCTTGCCACTCTTGCCAAGTGGCGTGGCCGCTAGTATCTACTCCCTCTGTTCCTAAAAGTAAATATTTTTAGAGATTTAAATAGGTACTGCATATGGATGAATATAGATGTATTTTAAAATGTAGATTCAGTTATTTTGCTTCATACGTACTTCATATTAAAATCTCTAAAAAGACTTATATTTAGCAACGGAGGAAGTATTGTTCATTATTTTTGATATAGCTTCATAGCGTGCCACTCTTGCCAAGTGGTGTGGCAACTACTAGTTCTACGAGCCACCACCAACGGCATACATTTTTTTGAAAATCTTTCCTAATAATAAAGCACGGATTGGGTCTCCGGGTTCACCGTCACAACACGCTTTCTTCCCGTGAATTTACGCTTTTAATTTTTTTCTTCAACACGTCTATATTTATTTTCTATAATCCAAGGTGGTACTAATCTATCCGCTTTTGGTCCATCAATATCGACCCGTCAAGTTGTGTTTCCCTCGTCTTAGACGTGGTCGGTCGTCCCAGTAAGTCAACAGGCCAGAATTTGAGTTATGGGCCGCTAAAGCCTCCCCTCCCATACAAAGACAGCAAACAGAGTTTCTTATGCACTGACCCGAGCGAGCTGGCAGGTATGGCCACAGAGTTTTATAAAAACTTGTATTCGTCGGAAGGCACGATTGGTATGGAGGAAGTTTTGTCTCACATTCCTGTTCGTGTGGATGGAAATATGAATGCTCGTCTTAACGCAGATTATAGCAAGGAGGAGGTAAAAGAGGCCCTGTTTCAGATGTCCCAACCAAGGTACCTAGCCCAGACGGTTTTCCCGCGCATTTTTTCCAGAAACACTGGGATTTGTGCGGTGATGAGGTTACTAGGATGATCATCCGAGTGCTTGATGGAGTTGATTCCCCAGAGGAGATAAACAACACGTTCATCGTTTTAATTCCCAAGATCTCCAGTCCAAAAGTTTTAGGACAATTTTGCCCTATAAGTCTCTGTAACATAATCTACAAGATTGTGTCAAAGGTCTTAGCTAACCGGCTGAAATTATTTCTCCCCGATATCATCTCCGTAGAGCAGTCTGCCTTTGTCCCAGGACGTCTCATTACGGACAATTTTATCACGGCCTACGAGTGTTTGCATTATATGAAAACAAGAAGGGTGAAGGAAATAGATTTTGTGTGCTTAAGCTGGATATGATGAAGGCATATGATCGCTTGGAGTGGCCGTATCTGAAAGCGGTGATGATCAAACTAGGGTTCAGCCCTAGATTTACGGAGACGGTAATGAGGTGTGTCTCTTCGGTCACCTTCTCAGTTTTGTTTAATGGTGGTTGTCTGGATGGTTTCAGGCCGACTCGTGGGCTAAGGCAGGGAGATCCAATCTCGCCATATTTATTTCTGCTTGCAGCGGAGGGACTCTCTTGCTTGCTCAAGTCACAAGTTGGAGTTCAAGGTATTGCAGTTGCACCGACAACCCCTTTAGTTAATCATCTCTTATTTGCCGATGATAGTCTACTCTTTTTGAGGCAAATGAGGAGTCTGCTACTGGGTTAAAGGTCTCCTCGAGTTCTTGTGAAGCATCGGGCGGAAGAATAAATGTAGACAAATCATCGATTTTTTTCAGCAAGGGGGTAGCGGACTTGACCAAAGCAGCGGTCAAAAATATCCTTGAGGTACACAACGAGGTGCTCACTGAGAAATATTTGGGTTTACCCTCTGATGTGGGGAGAACGAAAGAAGGATCTTTCAAGTATTTAAAGGATAGAATCTGGAAACGTGTGCAAGGGTGGATGGAGAAGTGTGCATCGGTAGGCGGAAAGGAGGTCCTCATCAAATCTGTCGCCCAAGCCATCCCTACATATTCAATGGCATGTTTCAAGCTACCTCGAGGCCTATGCGAGCACATCAATAGTCTGATATGGAAGTTCTGGTGGGGAAGTAAAAATGGCGAGAGAAAGACGACCTGGGTGTCGTGGAAAACTATGTCAAAACCCAAGTATATGGGTGGCCTGGGCTTTCGAGATATCGAACTGTTCAATCTGGCACTCCTAGCTCGTCAGGCATGGAGGATGATGCAGCAACCAGGGTCTTTGAGCGCTCGCATTTTGAAGGCTCGGTATTTCCCGGATACTGATCTGTTGAATGCCAGTTTGGGAAATACACCTTCCTGTCTGGTGATCTCTCACGGAGGGTCGCGACGCTCGTCCCTAGGACTTATTAAGAGGATCGCACAGGAGCTACTACTAACATTTGGTCCGACAACCGGCTGCCGAGAGATTTTGAGCTCAGGCCTATTTGTGCACGATCAGCAAATCTACTGGAGTTGGTGTCGGAGCTAATCAACCCTGCCACCCGATCATGGAATAAGCCAGCTCTAGTAGAACATTTTATCCCTCGGCGATGTCGAGGTCATCCTCAATATACCACTCAGTACAAGGCAACAGGAGGACTTCTGGGCTTGGCATTATGATAAGCGAGGTATTTTTTCGGTAAGATCAGCGTACCGGATGATTTGTGCTATCAAGACATAGAGAGAGGACTGTCTAGATCATCGGCCGGGTCACTCGAACATTGAGGCTGATAAACGCTCATGGACCCAGCTGTGGAAGGTAAAAATCCCGTCAAAGATCAGAGTTTTTGTGTGGCGTTTAGCACACACTTCAATCTAACTGCTCGGTTCGATATGATAGACATATGGCAGATTCGGCATCCTGCTCTTTTTGTGGGGCGGCGGAAGACACGTGGCGCCACTCTTTGTTAAACTGTCATATGGCAAGGTGTGTTTGGGCCTTGGAGGACGATGATCTGGTAGAGCATGTGATTTCGAATCAAAGCGACAATGCAAGGCTCTGGCTGTTTTGGCTCTTCGAGACTACTTCACAAAAAGATCTAGCTAGAATTCTAGTGACCATGTGGGCAATTTGGTGGGCAAGAAGGAGGGCTATTCATGATAACGAGTTTGAGTCCGCTTTCTACTAAGTGTTTTATCGACAGGTTTCGGAGGAGCTAGATATAGCTACCGCTGGCGTCGAAGGTAGCTCTTGAAGAAGGTTTGAACCAGCCGAAAATGAAAGTGTGGGTGCCGCCTGTGGGCGAGGCTGCAAAGTTAAACTGTGATGGTGGCTTGTCAACCCTAGGAGACAAAGGTGCAGTGGGAGTGGTGTGTCGTGACAAGTTGGGCAATTTTTTGGGTGCTTCAGCAATGGTCTTTGACGGTCTAACGGACCCGGCAAGTCTTGAGGCGCATGCATGTCGAGAAGCACTAGCCCTAGCCCAGGACTTGAATCTGCAAGATCTTGTCATTGCTTCAGATAGTGCAGAAGTTATCGCTAATATCAAATCTGCAGCATCCCACCTTATGCTCCTATTCTTGGAGAGATTCGAGTTAGTAGCAACAATTTTTCTTCTGTTTTTTGTTTTGAAAGTAGATGCAATAATTTTGAGGCCCACATGCTAGTTAAGGGAGCTGCATCTCTCGCGGTGGGCCGCCATGTGTGGCTAGGGGTTTTACCAGATATTGCCTGTATTCCAGAGGCCGTGAACTTTGAATAAAATTCCTAGTTTACCTTCAAAAAAAACAGAGTTCCTTATGCCAGTGCAAAATTTCCAGATTCTAATGATTAGTCCCACCCCGCCTCTTTGTATCAGGGGGTCCCGAACTGTGCGTCTAAGGCTAATGGTAATAGGAGGCGGGGGACACAATGGTTACCCAGGTTCGGGCCCTCTCTATGGAGGTAATACCCTACTTCCTGCTTGATTGATCTTGATGATATGAGTATTACAAGAGTTTATCTACCACGAGATCGTAGAGGCAAAACCCTAGAAGCTAGCCTATGATTATGATTGTTCTCGTCCTATGGACTAAACCCTCCGGTTTATATAGACACTGGAGGGGGCTAGGGTTACACAGAGTTGGTTACAGAGAAGGAAATCTACATATCTGAATTGCCAAGCTTGCGTTCCACGCAAAGGATAGTCCCACCTGGACACAAGACGAAGTCTTCAATCTTGTATCTTCATAGTCCAACAGTCCGGCACAAGTACATAGTCCGGCTGTCCGAGGACCCCCTAATCCAGGACTCCCTCAGTAGCCTCTGAACCAGGCTTCAATGACGATGAGTCCGGCACGCAGATTGTCTTCGGCATTGCAAGGCGGGTTCCTTGTCCGAATACTTCAAGGTAGATCTTGAACACATGAAGCATGTCCGGCTCTGCAAAACAAATTCCACGTACCACCGTAGAGAGCACAATATCCCACAAATCTAATCCGCTGACAACTTTTCATAGCATGACATCACGCTACAGCCCGGTCATTATTTGAACCATTTTTCTCAACCTGCTACTGCACATCTTGCGAGGCGGTTTTACTGGCACGTCTTGTCGAAGCAGAGATCGTGTCCCCTTATCACGGGATTCTCATCAATACGGGTGTGGGTAACCCAACTGCGCCATCAACGTGGCATTTGGGGAATAAGCGAGTTTACGGGGCAAGTGGGGACGTGCACAATTTTTACCGCCTTTATAAAGAGATAAGGATCCCCCTTTTTCACCCACGCATTCTTCTTCCTCTGCTCATCCATTCTCATCCGCTCGAGCTCCAGCGCCCAAGCGTTTGCCTTCTCCGCCCACCAAGGCCCTCCGAAAATGTCCAGATCCGGAGCAGGAGGCAAGTGGATGGCCTCTACCGTCCGAGGGAAGGATATCAAAAAGCTACGGGAGGCCGGGTATCTGGCCAAGAAAATCAGCCATCGTCTCCCGGCGGCGGGACAGATCGTCCCTACTCCGGAACCCCACAAGAGGGTTGTATTCCTCCTTCACTTTGTACGCGGGATAGGGTTTCCCCTCCACCCATTCGTTCGTGGATGTATTACTATGGGATCGATTTTCATGATCCATCCCCCAATTCCTTCCTCAACATCTCGACATTCATCGTCGTGTGCGAGGCCTTTCTCCGCATCTCGCCACACTTCGGCTTATGGTTGAAGATCTTTAATGTGAAGCCCAAGGTAGTGAGCGGCGAGCACGCTGAGTGTGGAGGTGCCATGGTGAGCAAGATGCCCAACGTCACATGGCCATCAGGTACTTTCAATGATTCCATCAAAGGGTGGCAACAGCAGTGGTTCTACGTCATCGAGCCACGCGGCACGAAATGGGCCGCAACTCCCGAATTCCGATCCAGAGCTCCCCTGCGGCTTACATCCTGGCCCAAGAAGGGCCTGAACTGGTATTCACCCAATGAGTTGTCGGTGCTCCAGACACGCGTCAAGGATATGGAAGACAAGAATATCAAACTTGTCAATGTAGTCCAGGTGATGTTAGTTCGCCGGATTCTCCCTTGTCAACACAGGGCCTGCAGTTTATGGGAATTCGACCCGGCCAAGCACCAGACCCTGCTAGAGTTCTTTGGCTCATTGCAGAAAGACATCTGGAAGGTGCTCTTTAAGTCCGGCAAATCGTGGCCGGACTCAGCCGAGGACCGCGGGTATCAACTGTCCCGCCCTGCAAGTTCGGTAAGTCATCGTACGTTGGCAAGTCATAGGTTTTATTTGCATAATCCAAGGGAAATGCTTAATGTGTTTCCCACTGTCCGGCCCCACAGCCAGAAGAACCTGCGAGCCCACTTCTGACGAAGATGCTAGTCCCGGCGCCTTATAAGGCGTCGAAGAAGAAAACCGAGAGGGAGGCCAAAGAGACCAGGGGCGGCCTTCGTCGCCGCAGCACTTCGGACACAATATTCGAAGATTCTGAGGCCCGCTCCTCCTGCAAGGAGGACGAGGAAGAGGAGGAAAACCAGTCCCCCCCCCCAGCGAGGGGAGGAAAGAAAAGGACGGCCTCCACACACTTGGAGGCCGAGTCGCCTAAGAAGGGAAAAACTCCCCTTCTGGAGGAGTCCGCCACCGCTACCAACAGCAGCCCGGAGTGGGATCCCAGGGTCCAGCCCCTGGTGAACTCGTGAGTATATAAAATCCGAACACATTTGCGCATCCAGACTCACTATTGCATGATGTTTTAATCATTGAGCCACACTTTTTTGCAGTCCGGCGAGGTCCCACACCGAACAATCCTCATCGGAGGATTTACTGGGCTCGGATGCTATGGACAGCGGGACACCCCCGAAGGCCCCTTCCCCAAAACACGTGAACGGCACTGAGGTATCGTCCCAGAGAGACCCAGACCAAGGAGGGGGGGGGGGAGATCGTCAAGGCGGCACCAGGAGGTCAAACTTCAGGGGCCGGACACATGGGAGAAAAGGCTCCCATGGACGTCGACGGCTGGGGCTATCTCGAATTCGGCCCCCAGACGGACACAATTCCGGAGACCAATACGGCTCCAGAATCAGGCAGGCAGCCTCCCTCGGCTGGAGGGGGTGCGCCTGTTCTACCAGCAACCTCTATCCAACTAGAGGTGTCGGATACTTTATCGGCGGCGCTGAAGAGCGCCTCCATCGTTGAAGAACACCGTGCCCTTATGGGTGCGGTGATTGAGAAGATTCAGTCCGCTGAGAGTGGGCTGAATGAAGCCTGCATCAGTCTTATAACGGGCTTTGAGGTATGTTTTGTGAGGTTTCAAAGAGTGTTATAATATAGGTAGTAGCCCCTGATACACTGTTCGACGAAAGAAAGAACCGGACAGAGGATCAAATATATGTTCGTAGGAGACTCACCTTATGGCATCTCTCCCTCTTTTTTTATAAGCAGGCGTCTGTAGCAACTGCCGCCTCTCATACTGCGGAAGTCTACGGACTGAAGCAGAGTCTGGAGCGGGCCGAAGAAGAACTCTGCCGAGTGAAGAAGCAGTTAGAGGATAACCAAGGTATGCAAAAACCTTGTTCGCATTCAGCACGAATGAATAAGTTAGTATTATGAAAATATTTTTATGATGCGCTCTAGGGGCGACGACCAAAATTGAGGCTCTTAAGAAGGTTGTGGCCGAAGCCGAGAAGAAGGCAGCCGTAGAGCAGGCTCTTCGCGAAAAGCACGAGGCTAGGGTTATTGAAGCTGAGCAAGAGCTCCAAGAGGCCATGAAGAAATGCGAGAGCTTGGAGCAGAGTGTAACAGAGAAAGAATCCGAACTCTCCCAAGCTCATCAAGCCGCATGTGATGCCCGAGGGGAAGCCCAAGGCGCCCGGCAGGAAATCCAGGAGGCGAGGAAGATCGTGGCGGGTAAAGCTTTTTCTATGCAAAGCGGGTATTTGAAGGGAGAAAATCATGTTTACTAATTTGAATTCGTATTTCTCCAGGGGTATTTGCGGAGCTGCCGCGCAGCATATCTGGTCGCAGTATCTGGCGGCAAAATATCCGGTGCCTTTTGCCGATCAATTGAAACAGCTGATCGAACTGCATAAGGCGGCCGAACTAGCCATGAAGGATTTAATTATCTGGCTATGGCCTGCCGAGCCGATTCCCAGCAGTTATTTCGGGCTCGTAAAGCGGCTTGTGAGTGCCTGCCCTCGACTTGAAGTCATCAAGCGGTCGATCTGTATGGAGGGTGCGTGAATGGCCTTCGCCCGCGCGAAGGTGCACTGGGCGAAGATGGATGCTGAAAAGCTGATGACCGAAGGACCGCCGGAGGGGAAGGAGCACCACAAGCCCGAGTTATATTATGATAGTGTCCTGAAAGGATCCTGCCTTGTGGCGGAGCAATGCGCCAAGGACATTATATTCCCATGAATACAATCATGTTGTCCTATGTAATGTTAGACATGGTCATTTCTATTATGTATTGCCTATTATTTGAAAGTTTTTCCTCACTGCGGCCGTTTATATATTAATCACGAGAGTTGGCGATCGTAAACCGCCCCTTTACGTAGGAAGTACAGGGGTGTTCGGGATGAACTCGAGCACTCTTTACCCCAGTTTTGGGTCCTTGAAGGAGGTGTTCAAGAACGAACCAGGCAATCGGACTATAAGGCTTTATCACTCTCACTTAGCCATAGGAGTTTGACAAAAGAAAGGTAGGCGTTGCCCCTGGTGTTCGGAAGACCGCACTAGGGGCTCTATAAGCACCTGATTGGAAGAAAAGCCGATCCGTCACACGCTGCATTAGTTATCGCATAATGCGGAAGAAATCCTTAAAGATTTTGCAACCTCTCGAACAGCTGACCAGCTCTTGTCGTATCATGACAGTCAGTTTTCGGCTTTCTCTACTGAGGCGTTCGTCCGGAAGAACCGGGACACAGTCGCAGTAGTTCTCCCTTTACTACCCTAGCCGATATAGCGGAACGCAGGGTAGCAAACACAAGAGCCGGGCAACCCAACTATTGACCCAAGACATGATTCAGAGCTGATGCATATAATGCTATAAGTCCGGGGTGCCGAACGACCGTGAAGGTGTTCGGACTTTATTGCCGTACACGAATTAACGAGGCCAATCGGCATATTAAGCCATATCGCAGTGTGTCGGATGCCATTTGACAAAGAATATCAATAAGAAAGAGCAGCAAGCAAGCGTCATATAAAGCCATATATTGTAATTGAATAATACGTCGATGCGTACGTGTACATATCGTGTGATAAAAAGAAATATGACTTCAGAACCTGTTGTGACCCGGGGAGGGAAGCCGTGTGCGGATCCGGGTAATAATCGGATGGTCATCAAGGGGAATATCTAAGGACTCCCGTACGTGATCGAACTATTTCCTTCCATTGTATGTTCATCCCTTCGTGGGTCTGGTCGCCATGTCGCCAGTGATGGCCTACACAAAAGTGGACCTGCAAGGAAAGTGCAAAAAGATGTTTGTGTGCCACGGAGCGGTTAAACCGTATTATGTGTCCTAACTCGGCATTGTCTCCGCCTACCGCTGGAGTGATTAATTGAGCTCTTGATGAGCTGGGCTATCCTACCGCATAGTAGTTCGGACTCTTTCGACTATGTCCGGGAGGCTGGCTGTCGAATGAAGGTTCGATTGAAAATGCCACTGCACTTCTCTTGCTAAAGCGGCGTTGTGCTCTTTAATGCACGGGGCGTTTGCCATTAACTTTTATGGCCTTGGCGTGGACCGGGCATTTTGAGCTTAAGATAAGCATAATGTGGTACCACATTGAATTGAGAGAACACGGCTCATCCAAGCAGTGCATGATAGCTGCTGCGAAAAGGGGCGATGCTAAAGACTAACTCTTCGTTATGGTAGTTGTTCGGATGTCCGAAGACTAGTTCCACAGTGACGGAGCCTGTACAGCAGGCCTCCACACCTGGTATCACACCTTTAAAGGTGGTTTTAGTGGGTTTGATCTTTGAAGAATCGATGCCCATCTTACGCACTGTATCCTGATAAAGCAGGTTCAGGCTGCTGCCTCCGTCCATAAGGACTCGTGTGAGGTGGAATCCGTCAATTATTGGGTCGAGGACTAATGCGGCTGAGTTGCCCTGACAAATATTGTCCGGGCAATCCTTACGATTGAAGATGATCGGGCCGGACGACCATATGTTATATTTTGGGGCGACTGGCTCCGCTGCGTCGGCATCCCTAAGTGTGCGCCTCCGCTCCGGTTTGGGAATATGGGTGGCATTTATCATATTCACCGTTTTAATTTGCGGAGGGAACTTCTTTTTCCCTCCTATGTTCGGTGACCGGGCTCCTCATCATCGTCATCGCTTTGCGACCCCTTCTCCTTGTTTTCGGCACCTGACCTGCCGGCTTGTTTGAAGACCCGGCATTCTCTGTTGGTATGATTGGCTGGTGTTCCTGGGGTGCCGTGAATTTGGCATGAACGGTCGAGTATACGGTCCAGACTGGACGTGCCCGGACTGTTTCTTTTGAGTTGTTTCTTCCTTTTACCGGTATTAGAGCCGCTGAATCCGGCATTGACGGTCGTGTCTTCGGCTTTGTCGCCATTATTTCGACGCTTGTACATGTTTGCTGCGTCGGGGCTTGCCGTTGTTATCTCCTGGTTCAGAAGTCCCGGGCTTGCTTGATTTGCTGTTGCTACGAGCTAGCCAGTTATCTCGCCCGCTAAAGCGGGTCATGAGTGTCGTGAGGGCTGCCACGGACTTCGGCTTCTGTTGGCCAAGGTGTCAGGCAAGCCACTCGTCACGGATGTTGTGCTTAAAGGCCGCTAGGGCTTCGGCATCCCGACAGTCGGCAATTTGGTTCTTTTTAATTAGGAACCGAGTCCAGAATTTCCTGGCTGACTCTCCGGGCTGTTGGGTTATGCGACTTAGATCATCAGCATCCGGTGGTCGCACGTAAGTGCCCTGGAAGTTATCCAGGAATGTGTATTCCAGGTTCTCCCAACTTCCAATGGAGTTTACCGGCAAACTATTCAGCCAATGCCGAGCCGGTCCCTTAAGTTTTAGTGGGAGGTACTTGATGGCATGTAGATCATCGCCAGAGCCATGTGAATGTGGAGGAGGAAATCTTCTATCCATACCGCGGGGTCCGTAGTCCCATCGTAGGGCTCGATATTCACGAGTTTAAACCCTTCTGGGAATTCATGTTCCATTACTTCGTCGGTGAAGCATAGGGGGTGTGCGGCGCCTCTATGCCGGGCTACATCACGACGCAGTTCAAATGAGCCTAGTCTGTTGTATTCGGCCCGGCCGGATTTGTATTTAGTATATCCGGCGTGGCGGTCATCGTCATGCGTTGGGGCGCGCCCCTGTGATCTGTAGATCGATCTTGACTGTCCTGCTTTGTTTTCCAATTTGTCTCGCAGGTCAAGCGTGTAGCCCCTGGCCTTCGTGTTTTTATTTGTTTGGCGACGGGGTGCGGGCTCGTGTTCGGGCTGATACGCCGCTTTATCTCGGCCACGAGGCGGCCGGTCAGCCGCATCCTGCGCTGGTAGTGTAGGCTCTAGTGCCTCCTCCTTGAATTGAGGTAACAACCTCCGCTTCGGGTAACTTTTGGTTGGGCGGTCGAGTCCGTATTCCTTGGCTGCCAGGACCTCTGTCCATCTATCAGTTAGCAGATCTTGATCAGCTTGAAGCTGCTGCTGCTTTTTCTTTAGGCCTTTTGCAGTGGCTATAAGCCGGCGCTTGAAGCGCTCCTGCTCGACGGGATCCTCGGGCACGATGAATTCTTCGTCGCCGAGGCTCACCTCGTCTTCAGAGAGGGGCATGTAATTGTCATCCTCCGAGTCTCCATCCATTGCCTGTTTATCAGGGCTAGCTTGCCCATCCTCCCGTCCGGCTCGCTCGAAGCTTGGCTGGGCGGGATTGTTTTCGTCTTCGGCATCATCCAGAGTGCTATTGTCTCTTGTGCCGGTATCACTATTTTTTCTGTGATGGGGCTTAGAGTGGCGCCACTGACGCAGGTGCTTAGATTGCTTCTCAAGGGGATTATCCTCCGTTGCCTCGTCGACATTGCTTTCTTTGGGTGTGCCTACCATATATATGTATATATATATATATATATATATATATATATATATATATCATATGATGAGGTGGTTGTCCAGCGCCCTGTGGGCGGTGGTTCCTGTTCTTCTCCGGCATCATCGTCCATACCGTCGATGTCTTCGGAGTCGAAATCAAGCATGTCGGTTAAGTCGTCGATAGTGGCTATTAAGTGGGTGGTGGGTGGGAAACGAATTTCTTCGTCGTCTGCTTCCCACTCAAGTCGGACATAGTTCAGCCACGAGTCTCCTGACAGGGAGAGGGATTTCAACGAAGTTAGCACGTCACCCAAGGGCGAGTGCTGAAAGATATCCGTGGAGGTAAACTCCATGATCGGTGCCCAATCAGTTTCGATAGGCACGGATGCACGCGGTTCGGAGCCTATGGCCGGAGACGAGTCCGAGGGTCCGATGGCACAGACCTCATTGGAGGCGAAGTCTGTGTTCGGCTCTATCGCCGATGAGTGTGCGGCCTCCGTGGCGGGGTCTATCCACTCGTCCTCGGATGGCACGATCTGCTCCGGATCTAAGGCCAGGGCAGCTGCAGGTGCGTTCTCCTGAACACCGTGTGATGGCAGATCTAAGTCATGCTCATTGTGGCTGTACGACACACCTGTCATGGGCTCGAATCCGTCGAAGATCAAGTCTCCGCGGATGTCGGCGGTGTAGTTCAGGCTTCCAAACCTGACCTGATGGTCAGGGGCGTAGCTATCGATCTGCTCCAGATGGCCAAGCGAGTTGGCCCGCGATGCGGCCGCCCGAATCTGAAGATCTGTCCGGGGAGGAAAACCTCACCCTGGATCGCATCGTTGTGGATGATTGAAGGAGCCATCAAACCTTATGGTGACGACACAGTGGAACTCTCAATGAAAGCACCAATGTCGGTGTCAAAACCGGCGGATGTCGGGTAGGGGGTCCCGAACTGTGCGTCTAAGGCTAATGGTAACAGGAGGCGGAGGACACAATGTTTACCCAGGTTCGGGCCCTCTCTATGGAGGCAATACCCTACTTCCTGCTTGATTGATCTTGATGATATGAGTATTACAAGAGTTGATCTACCACAAGATCGTAGAGGCTAAACCCTAGAAGCTAGCCTATGATTATGATTGTTCTCGTCCTACGCACTAAACCCTCCGGTTTATATAGACATCGGAGGGGGCTAGGGTTACACAGAGTCGGTTCTGAGAGAAGGAAATCTACATATCCGAATTGCCAAGCTTGCCTTCCACGCAAAGGAGAGTCCCACCCGGACACAGGACGAAGTCTTCAATCTTGTATCTTCATAGTCCAACAGTCCGGCACAAGTACATAGTCCGGCTGTCCGAGGAGCCCCTAATCCAGGACTTTCTGAGCCATGGCCGCGGTAAACCCCAACTTCGTCGCCGAGCACCAAACGCTCTACAAGGCAGCCCGCGCTCAAGCCGCCGCTCGCAACGCACAGGTGGCGCGGCCGGGCGTGGACAATAGGTTATCAGAATCGCGATTTTGAATCGGATCGAAGCTTCAACTATAGTATCGCAAATCATAGAATCTTCACTATCAGGATCGTAGAAACGTAGATTCTAAGAACTAAAATCGTAGAATCCGAGGGGTTAGTTTGGATCATAAAGTCGTAGAATCGTATAACAGAATCGCGATTCTCACAACCTTGGTGGACATGTAGGCGGTTGATACGTCTCCAACGTATCTATAATTTTTTTATTGCTCCATGCTACTTTATCTACTGTTTTGGACTATAATGGGCTTTAATTTCCACTTTTATATTACTTTTGGAACTAACCTATTAACCGGAGGCCCAGCCCAGAATTGTTGTTTTTTGCCTTTTTCAGTATTTCGAAGAAACAGAATATCAAACGGAGTCCAGATAGAATGAAACCTTCGGAAATGTGATTTTCTCACCGAACGTGATCCAGGAGACTTGGACCCTACGCCAAGGCACCAGAGAGGCGGTCACGAGGGTGGAGGGCGCCCTCCCTAGGGCGCGCCCCCTGCCTCGTGGGCCCCTCGAAGCTCCACCAACGTACTCCTTCCTCCTATATATACCTCATTGCCCCCAAACGATCGAGCAGGAGCCAAAACCTAATTCCACCGCCGCAACTTCCTGTATCCACGAGATCCCATCTTGGGGCCTGTTCCGGAGCTTCGCCGGAGGGGGCATCCACCACATAGGGCTTCTACATCAACACCATAGCCTCTCCTATGAAGTGTGAGTAGTTTACTTCAGACCTTCGGGTCCATAGCTAGTAGCTAGATGGCTTCTTCTCTCTTTTTGGATCTCAATACAATGTTCTACCCCTCTCTCGTGGAGATCTATTCGATGTAATCTTATTTTTGCGGTGTGTTTGTTGAGACCGATGAATTGTGGGTTTATGATCCAACTTATCTATGATTAATATTTGAATCTTCTCTGAATTCTTTTACGTATGATTGAGTTATCTTTGCAAGTCTCTTCGAATTATCCGTTTGGTTTGGCCAACTAGATTGGTAGTTCTTGCAATGGGAGAAGTGCATGGCTTTGGGTTCAATCTTGCGGTGTCCTTACCGAGTGACAGAAGGGGTTGCAAGGCACGTATTGTATTGTTTCCATCGAGGATAACAAGATGGGGTATTATCATATTGCATGAATTTATTCCTCTACATCATGTCATCTTGCTTAAGGCGTTACTCTGTTTTTAACTTAATACTCTAGATGCATCTTTGGATAGCGGTCGATGAGTGGAGTAATAGTAGTAGATGCGAGAATCGTTTCGGTCTACTTGTCTCGGATGTGATGCCTATATACATGATCATACCTAGATAACCTCATAACTATGCTCAATTCTGTCAATTACTCAACAAAGAATTTGTTCACCCACCGTAGAATACTTATGCTCTTGAGAGAATCCACTAGTGAAACCTATGGCCCCAGGTCTATTCTCATCATATCAATCTCCATCACTTTTATACTTGCTTTGTTTTTACTTTGCTTTTTACTTTTCACTTTGCATCTTTATACCAAAAATACCGAAAATATTATCTCTATCAGATCTCACTCTCGTAAGTGACCGTGAAGGGATTGACAACCCCTAATTGTGTTGGTTGCGAGTAGCTATCGTTTTGTGCAGGTACGAGGGACTTTTGTGTGGCCTCCTACAGGATTGATACCTTGGTTCTCAAAAACTGAGGGAAATACTTGCGCTACTGTGCTGCATCATCCTCTCCTCTTCGGGCAAAACCAACGGAAGCTCAAGGCGTAGCAAGAAGGATTTCTGGCGCCGTTGCCGGGGAGTCTACGCAAAAGTCAACATACCAAGTACCCATCACAATCCCTACCTCTCGCATTACATTATTTGCCATTTGCCTCTCGTTTTCCTCTCCCCCACTTCACCGTTGCCGTTTTATTCGCCCTTCCTCCGTTCAATCTTGTGTTACCATGTGCCTTCTTTTTGCTTGCATCTTCGCTTGCTAAAAGTTTATGGATCCTCATCCACTTGCTAATCTCTTTAAGAGATCCAATTATGATGAACCTATTGCTAGTGAATTAAGTGCACTAGATTATCTTTATGAGTTTTTGCACGAAATTCGTGAATCTAAAAATTGTGATGAAGTACTTTATGAAGCGATTCACGATAGATCTTTGAATAAAAAGCATGATTGCAATGATTTTACTATAAATTCTATTGATGACAATTGTGCTAAAAATATGCAAAACCCTAAGCTTGGGGATGCTAGTTTTGCTATGTCCTCTACTTGTTGCAATGATCATGATTGGGGTGATTCTTCTTATGATCTTGGAAATTTATTTAATCCCCATGATGAATATGAGATTCATAATAGTGTTTGCAATAATATTCATAGTGGGTTTGGAAGAGTGTCAAATTTAGATCCCACATATTTGGATAATGTTCAATCTTATGAAGTTTTTGATAAAAGTGGGTTTGGAGAGGTCATGACTTTAGTTAATATTAATCCCACTATTTTGGAAGAGTGTCAACTTCGCATGCATGTGGATCGTGTTGAGAATGTGTTATGTGATAGCTATATTGTTGAATTTTCTTATGATCCTACATGTAATTATTATGAGAGAGGAAAATATGGTTGTAGAAATATTCATGTTACTAAATTACCTCTCGTTATGTTAAGATTGCTATTGTTCCTTTCCGCTTCCTTGCATATGCTATTTTTTGCTTGCTACGATAATTTGTTTGCCTATAATATGCCTATGAATAGGAAGTATGTTAGACTTAAGTGTGTTTGTCACATGTTTTATGATGCTCTCTTTGTGCCTCAATGCTTGTCTTTCTTGTGAGCATCATTGAAATCTCAATGCCTAGCTATGGGCGTTAAACGATAGCGCTTGTTGGGAGGCAACCCAATTTTATTTTTAGTTTATGTTTTTGCTTCTGTTTAGGAATAAATAATCCATATAGCCTCTGTTTAGATGTGGTTTTATCTTTTAATTAGTGTTTGTGCCAAGTTAAATTTATTGGATCTTCTTGGATGATAGTTATTTGATCTTGCTGTAATTTCCAGAAACTTTGCGCTCAGTGCCCGAATTGTTAAAAATCACCAGAACGCGATAAAATATTGATTCCAATGGCTGCTGATCAATAAACAAATTTTCCAGGTCGTCTAATTTTGGTAGAATTTGTTCAGTTCCAGAAGTTTGCGTTAGTTACAGATTACTATAGACTGTTCTGTTTTTGACAGATTCTGTATTGCGTGTGTTGTTTGCTTATTTTGATGAATCTATGGCTAGTAAAATAGTTTATGATCCATGGAGAAGTTGGAATACAGTAGGTTTAACACCAATATAAATAAAGAATGAGTTAATTACAGTAGCTTAAAGTAGTCTTTTGTTTTCTTTCTCTAACGGAGCTCACGAGATTTCTATTGAGTTTTGTGTTGTGAAGTTTTCAAGTTTTGGATGAATTCTTTTGATGGATTATGGAACAAGGAGTGGCAAGAGCCTAAGCTTGGGGATGCCCATGGAACCCCAAGATAATCCAAGTACACCAAAAGTCAAAGCTTGGGGATGCCCGGAAGACATCCCTCTTTCGTCCCACTTCCATCGGTAATTTACTTGGAGCTATATTTTTATTTACCACATGATATGTGTTTTGCTTGGAGCGTCTTGTATTATTTACGTCTTTGCTTGTTAGTTTATCACAATCATCCTTTCTGTACACACCTTTTGAGAGAGCCATACATGAATTGAAATTTGCTAGAATACTCTATGTGCTTCACTTATATCTTTTGAGCTTGATAGTTTTGCTCATAGTGCTTCACTTATATCTTTTGAGCATGATAATTTTTGCTCTAGTGCTTCACTTAGATCTTTTAGAGCACGGTGGTGGATTTGTTTTAAAGAAACTTGATCTCTCATGCTTCACTTAGATTATTTTGAGAGTCAGTAATAGCATGGTAATTTGCTTAATGTTAATATACTTGGTATTCAAGACATGTGAAACTTTCTTTTGAGTGCGTTGAATACTAAGATAAGTTTGATGCTTGATAATTGTTTTGAGATATGGAGGTGATAATATCAAAGTCGTGCTAGTTGGGTAGTTGTGAATTTGAGAAATGCTTGTGTTGAAGTTAGCAAATCCCGTAGCATGCACGTATGGTTAAAGTTGTGTAACAAATTTGAAACATGAAGTGTACCTGGCTTGTGCATCCTTATGAGTGGAGGTCGGGGACGAGCGATGGTATTTTCCTACCAATCTATCCCCATAGGAGCATGCGCGTAGTACTTGATTTTTGATGACTTCTAAATTTTTGCAATAAGTATATGAGTTCTTTTGACTAATGTTGAGTCCATGGATTATACGCACTTTTACCTTTCCGCCTTTGCTAGCCTCTTTGGTACCGTGCATTGCCCTTTCTCACCTTGAGAGTTGGTGCAAACTTAGCGGTGCATCCAAACCCCATGATATGATACGCTCTTTCACACATAAACCTCCTTATATCTTCCTCAAAACAGCCACCATACCTACCTATTATGGCATTTCCATAGCCATTCCGAGATATATTGCCATGCAACTTTCCACCGTTCCGTTCATCATCATCGTGACACAATTTATTTTTTTCATATTGCCATTGCATGATCATGTAGTTGACATCGTATTTGTGGCAAAGCCACCATGCATTATTTTTCATACATGTCACTCTTGATTCATTGCACCATCCCGGTACACCGCTGGAGGCATTCATATAGAGTCATACCTTGTTCTAGTTTCGAGTTGTAATCCTTATGTTGTAATCAATAGAAAGTGTGATGATCATCATTATTAGAGCATTGCCTAAAAAAAGAGAAAGGCCAAAAAGAAAAAAAGAAAGGCCCAAAAAAAGAAAATAAATAAAAAGGGCAATGCTACTATCTCTTTTTCCACACTTGTGCTTCAAAGTAGCACCATGTTTTTCATATAGTGAGTCTCATAAGTTGTCTTTTTATACTAGTGGGAATTTTTCATTATAGAACTTGGCTTGTATATTCCTACGATGGGCTTCCTCAAATGCCCTAGGTCTTCATGAGCAAGCAAGTTGGATGCACACCCACTAGTTTTCTTTTCTTGAGCGTTCATAGCTCTAGTGCATCCG